>QQXN01000009.1:0-709929 GCA_003709825.1 Chaetothyriales sp. CBS 135597
AGGGGCAGGGGTAGGGGCAGGAGTGGGGCTAGAGTGGGGCTGATGACGCGCGCCTGTTGGCTGGGCAGCGGTAGGGGCTGGTCCGATTTAAGCGCGGGACCGTCAGGAAATGCGTTGCAAGATTGAATTCCATTGCAGAGGGAACCACTAAGCTTTGTGTAATCAACGAGGCGGATTTGGCAAGGCAGACACACCCACCTCTCCTACCCAACATGCAACATGCAACATGTATCACATATTGATGAAGCAGGTTGTGCTGGTGACTCATGCATCATGAATTCTTTACACCGGGGTTGAAGACACGGACCTGACCTTACTTGACGAGCAATAAAAATCACGCATCGGCTCCTGTTGCCACTTCTGTTGCTGATGAGTTCGTTTAGGGGAACCTGGACATGCTGCTGGTTGGTGGCTTCTTCGAGCTACTGCATAGATTACCGTTTGTCCTTCGGCAGGCGTGCCGGATGGGATCATGCAGTGCCATCAGGGTTAGAGGTATCAAGGGCCATCCTAGAGGTATCTACAAGTACATGTACAGCACCTACCCCGCTCCGACACGACAATTTTACCCTGTACATATGTGCTGTGTACATATGTACACAGCACATATGTAGTGTGACCATGGCATGCAGCTGATACTCTTACTGTTACAGCCAAGAGCCCCTTGTGGTCACTACGCCCATAGTAGGGGACCAGTTATTCCACATGAACAGCTGAGGGTTAGTCATGAACTGTTCTGGTCAAGGCACATGAGGCTGCATGAATAACAGCACCATCTATTAATAATCTTGCTTTCTAAATTTATCTCTGATTGATTCATGGGAAGTGGATAGAAGGAGTGAAACTCATGGAAATTGGTATGGAGGGTTTAGATAGACCAAAAGGCACGACTTGCTGAGTTATCTAGCAACTCTTGATACCCCTCCCCAACACTGTGAGTCTATAGCATCCATATAAACAAAGCCAAGGCACAACCAACAGTAAGTGCACTCATGGCTGGCAGAGATGCAGCAGCTGTGTACTCCTCTGCTGCAGTGAGGGTGTAGTTTACTTGGATACAGCTCAGGCGTGAGACAGTCTCTTCCACAATGCTCTCCTCACCCATGGCTTTCATGAAGACAGTCAACAGTGGGGTGATTCTGTCCTCCTCTTGTGCAGCAGTTGATAGATTCAGGTGTCCCTGTTGCAAGAAAGCATCAAGTCAGTCAAAGAGCTAAGAAGGAATCATACCACTTACCAAATCCTTGACTTCTTTGAACATTTCTGCTAGGTTGGCTGATTTAGGAGTAATGGGCCAACAGTCACTGGTGGAGTTGCGGGAGCCGTTGATATTTTCGAGACTGGACAAAGACGTGACAGAGATTGAGCCTATTCCTTTGCCATTGCCTGTGAGGTCCTTGCACTCTTCGATTTCATCTTCCTCCAGGCTCAGTTTGAGGGTATTGCAAACGTCGTCCGAGCCTGCTTCAGCGACCTTGGACCCACGGTCCTGAATAGCATCAATGCATTGCTGGTTCATGACTTCAGAGCAGGTATGTGTTCCATTCTCTGTAAACTTATTTTGGGGTGGCTCATGAAAGATCACAGCACAACCGTGTACCTGATCCAGTGAGACATTCTCTGGGGTTCCAAGGTAATAGATGGAGGTCCAGTTAAAGCCCTCAATGCCAGAGATATTCACAGCCTTCACAATAGAGAAGGTATCAAGAGACTGTGGAACATCAGGGATGCGGGTCAGCCCAACAGTTCTAAATTCGATGCCGGTCAGTGTGCAGTGAGGGACAGAGCCCTCAAGTGGACATCCAACTTCCTCACAGCCAACAATGGTGTCAACCAAGTCTTGAGCATGTCCTAGAAAGAATAAGAGCGAGAAGAGGAGTATTTGTTGAGGTTGCTGCATGGTAGTGAAGTTGGACTGGCTTTGATTTGAGTGTTAAGGATATTTGGAAGTGATGAGGTAGATAAAGCAATGTACAAAGAAGGAGGAATTATAAGAATTGGGAACTGACAGGAGCTTGGGCCTCCAGAATGAAACACGAGACCTTCAGGCATCCAGCCCGCAATGCTGGTAGAAAAGGAAAAGAAAAAGACCAATAACACAGGGATCATGGTTCCTATCCATGAATAATACATTGTACACGCGATACACGCGCATATGCTGCAGGAGACACGGAACATTAGGCTAGATGGCCCACCAGCCAATGGGGATGCACCAAGTTTCTGGGGTCCACAAAGGATGTGCATAATATGGATCTGCCAAGCCATTAAGCGCCGACAGTGATTATCTCAGCCAACAACATCTACTAAAGTTGCCTCGCCGACCATTACACCGCCCGGAAACTGGCACCACCGCGAGGCTCTATTACGGAATGAATTCATCGTCTTTCCCTGCCCAATTATGACATCCCTGAGCCTGGGGTTCGGCCTCGCCGCCTCCATCCAAACCGGTCGAAGAGGATGGCGTTGTACTGTGTTGTCCTCGAGTCGTTGTTGGTCCTGTGCACCAGTAGACCCCTGATATTTCCCTGACTCACCAGAACCACCTTGCAATGGAGGCACCTCTGCGACCATGGGTTCAGGACAGCAAGAACAGCGCCGCCGCTACAACCTTCCTATGTTTCTCCTACTGCTAACTACGAGTCAACAATCGCTCAGCTCCTCTCACCCATCGTATTGCACTTGTCTCATCACACTTGTCTCATCACATCCAGCATCAGAAGGCATAAAAGCCCGCAACCCCCCATCAGTTTTCTTCGAATTCTGCAGAGCACTTCAAGATTCATCCAACATCATGTTGGCCATCTAGTCAAGGCTCACTCCTCGCCGTTACTGTTTATCCCCATTTTGTTGCACAATCTCGACAAGTGTCTCCCTTATAATCTTTCAGCTGCCTCTATTCTATCAATCAGAATGGCCTTCGTCGCCGGAATTACCATCATCTCGGGATTGTTTACCATCTTTTCATTTTCCGACACCTACTTCCCCCACCCAGTTGATCAGGGATCCACATTCAAGTTTGCTGCTGGTCTTGACGGCACTCGAGGTCTCACCAATGCAGGGGGGGATCTTCCAGATGTGTAAGTTTCTAGCAGCCCCTATCCTTTCTCTTATCAGTTCCTCACCCTGCTACCTACTCAGTCGCGTCTGGGACCATAACGCGAAATTCCTCGGCATATCACTTGGCGGTGGCAAAGTTGAGCACGGGAAACTCGCCGAGGTTAAGCTCGATCACGAATACCAGGGCGTTTACAGCCTATTCTCGGCCAACGGCGATGCCGTCTGCATTGCCTGGGTTTCTGCGACTTGGGGCGCGGAACAAGGCGGACAGCAATACATGGTCCTAGGAGACATGGGCTACTACTGTGGGGCCACGTGGTACTACAGCGGCATGTTTCACGGCGCCGAGCGGAGCCAAAAGGATGAGCCGAAGTGTTTTTGGATCGATAAAAACGGTGATCAGCCAACCACGGGCTTCCAGGTTTACTGGCCCGCTTTCTCCCCTGAAGCGATCCGCGACCCCCAAAATACCGAGGAACGCTCTCCCTACCGGAAGTGCAACGATGTGGACTTTGGGGTCAGAACTGAGCCTGACCCCTCGACTATCAACTACCGGGTACCCAGCAGGGTAATGAGACGCAGTCCCGCAGGCGTGTCTAGGAACATGGGAGGCCGCCGTGGACATCGCAACAAGGCCATGGAATCGCAGCTGGTTGTTGGTGACAATGACGGGCTTTCGGCCCGCTTCCTTTGCGAGTCTAGCACCTCGCTCGGGCCCGACCTTCTAAATGTCAAGGAAGGGCTCTTTTGCGACATGGGGGATAAAAGGCTGTACCCCGTATGTGGCGGGGATTTACAGGCTGATTGCTTTGACATCGACTCCAAAGCAATCAAGGTGACGTCCGACGAAAATGTTGCCGGCTTTAGTGCCGGCTTTGATGCCAGTTCTCGAGCCAGCCCTCGAGTTTTCGAGAAATTCTACAACACCACCCTTGACTGGCGTCATAACAAAGACGCCCGCATTTGAGCCTCCTGGTACAGGGCTGGCATATATGCGAGCAGATGGCGGGGTTTGATCGCGATCAAATCTCGTGGGCAACTGGATTGGTTTTCTTAGTTTGGTACTATCTGCCATTGGCTTCTACTTGCTATTTCTTCTGAAAGTTTTATCAAGAGTAGTCCATCGGTTATATAGGAATATGTAGCGAGCAACAAGGCAGATCAGCCTCAAGTGACAGTCATCTGATGCCCCTTTATCTCAGCCTTGCACAATGCCAAACATATCATTGGTCCGCAATTACAGAGGACCCAAATTAGGGTTAAACTGCGCCGCCACCTGAAAGACCAAATGCATCAACAGTGAACAAACATTCTTTCCACGATCCCCCCATCATTTCCCATGGCACTGGCCGCCTATCGACACCTCCTGCGCGCGACGCGGATAGCATTCGAAGGCGATCTGCCGCTGCTTCATGCAGCCCGAACGCAGGCACGAGCTGGCTTTGAGACACAGCGCAGGCTAGACCCAAGCTCCAAGGAGGCCACCGAAGCTGTTTCGCATGCCGAGGGCGTTGCTCAGGTGCTGCGGCACAACATCGTCCAGGGCGCACCGACTGGAGATGGCAACACAATGAGTGAGTTTGCCGATAGATAGATGATAAAATAGCATTGCCGCAAAACTGCCCACTGACCAACACACTCCCAGGACTTCGCATCCACAAAGACACCGAGCGTGGCGACAACAACACGATTAAGAACCCGCAGGTGCCAGGAGGCACGATCGAGATCAGCAGGGCATGCACGAATTGATGATGAAAAAAAAGAACCGAGCAAGTTCTCAATCAACAAAATATACAGAATATTTCGAGTGGCTCAGCTCCAGAGCATGCACAAAATGATAAAAAGAAAGCGATACAGAATATATCGGGTCAGAGCCCGACGGCGGCCATGACCTCCAACGCCACGCTGCAAATCGACAAGAGTCTCAAAACGTATCTGCTCATTCCCCGGCCAGACTGGCATATTGAACGCTGTCCGCTCCCGGCGGAGGCGCTACCACATAGTTCTGGCTGTCCTCTTTCTCAGCGAGCTCTGTCTGTGTCTCTGTGCCTGCGGTGATCGCTTTCTGGCCTGCTCCCGTGGCTGCTGCGGTCTGGCGGCCTTCCCGTGCCCACTCCATGCGCTGGTCACGGTCGGCACCGTCTAATGGCTTGGGCTTGCCCCATCTGACGCGCAGAGGACAACCCTGGATGACTGCCTTGCCTTGGCAGCTGGCTGCAGCGGCTTCGGCGCCCTCTCTGGTGGCGTAGTTGATAAAGGCACAATGTGAGCGGTGCGAGCAGACGACGGACCGGATTTGGCCGAAGGGAGTGAAGAATGTTCGGATGGCATGTTCGGGCAGGTCGTCTTCGACACCAGTCACAAACAGCGACGTCACGTTGGGGTCGGCTGGAGGCTGCCAGTCTGATGGCTGCGGTGGTCGAACAGCTGCGGTCACCGTTCGTGCACCGTTTCGATTGGTCCGTGGTGGAGGTGGTGCTGTCTTGCGGCTGTCTGATGTCCTTACCGGCCCATAGCCGGCCTTTTTCGGCTCTTGGGCCGTTTCTGAAGTGTTTGCAGTCTCTGTTCCTCCAATTCTTCTCTGCCTCTTGTGGTAAGGCTCGCTGTTGGCCAGCCGCCGCAGAAGCTCCCGTGCCTTCTCGTCCGTCTTTTCATACGCCTCGATGGCGCCTCGCCCTTCTTCTAGCTCCTTCTCGTGCTCTTGCGCATAGTATTCCCGATTGATATTTGACTGCGGGCCGGGTGCTACCATCTTCAGCGCGGCGTCGCGCACGCTGAGTGGCAGCCCGAAGGACAAGTCGAGCATGCAGCACTGGCAGCAGTTCTTAAGCCGCGCACACGTCAGACAGATATTGGTCCGCTTCTGCCGTGAGGTCCGGTCGGCCTTCCATTTGAATGTCGTGTGTGGCCGTGTACACAGTTTGCATTCGGCGCCATAGTCTTCCTTCACCATCTGAACATATGGGTTGTCGGGCAAGCAGCTTTCGCACACCGATGGGAAATCGGTCGTTTCCCAGCCGGACCGGTTCAGGTCTTGCTTGATCTGAGGAGCTGGCATCGTAGTTGACTGGCAGGGTAGTCGTTCGCGGGGGAGAGAGTGGCAATCTGTTATAGATGGAGTGGCTGACAAAATAGAATAGAATTCCTGGGGTCACGTGCCAAGGCAATATCTAGGGACTAAGCCTGTCTTGGACTAATGCGTGTTAAGTGGACTCTTGCCAAGCCCAGTCCCAACGCCTGACACGGCATTAAAAGTTCCCGTACAAAATACACGTGTAGTAGATCCACCCCGCTTGTGCATACCGACTCTTTGCTCTGCCTCTGAGATTATCCCTCCCTGCTCTTGAGGTCCCACGCTCTTTATTTCACTCTTTATTTTGCCTTTTCCTTGATTTGTGCTCTTGGACAACCATCTCAACATGGCACCATCTGCTACCACTAATTGGGAGCTGGAGAAGGAGGACAAGGCGAGAGATGCTGCATTCAGCAAGGCCTTGCATGGCAAGTCTGCCACAGAGCGTGGTGGCCTGGTAGCCCTGCTTCACAAAAATGCCGATGCCAAGAAAGAGGCGGTGGATGAGTATTTCAAGCACTGGGACAACAAGTCAGCCGAGGTCGAGACCGAGGAGACGAGGAAAGCTCGTCGAGATGAATACGCTACTCTGACCAGACAGTAAGCATGCGTTGACTTGTCATATCCATCTCTCATGTTAACATTGTCCGCAGCTACTATAACCTTGCCACCGACCTGTACGAGTATGGATGGGGCCGATCCTTCCACTTCTGTCGCTTCGCCCTCAACGAGCCCTTCTACCAGGCCATTGCCCGCCACGAGCACTACCTCGCCCTGAAGATGAACATCCAAGAGAACTCCAAAGTTCTCGACGTCGGCTGCGGAGTTGGTGGTCCAGCTCACGAGATCATCCGGTTCACTGGAGCCAATGTGACTGGCTTGAACAACAACGACTACCAGATCGAGCGCTCGCTGCATTATGCTGCTAAGGCAGGCATCGCAGACAAGTTCGACGCTGTCAAGGGAGACTTCATGCAGATGTCCTTCCCGGAAAACTCGTTTGATGCAGTGTACGCCATCGAGGCCACTGTGCACGCGCCCAGCCTGCAGGGTGTGTACGAGCAGATATTCAGAGTTTTGAAGCCCGGCGGAGTCTTTGGTGTGTATGAGTGGCTGATGACGGATCAGTACGACAATGACAACCCTCATCATCGCAAGATCAGACTGGGAATCGAGCAGGGAGACGGCATCTCGAACATGGTCACAGTTTCCGAAGGTCTTGCAGCCATCAAGGCGGCCGGCTTCATTCTTGAGCACCATGAGGATTTGGCCGACCGGCCAGACCCGACTCCGTGGTACTACCCCCTCGCTGGAGATTGGAAGCATCTCGGCAGTATTGGTGATATCTTCACCATTGCCAGGATGACCTGGTGGGGACGTTCAATTATCCACAAGTTCATGGGAGCTGGCGAAAAGCTGAGCCTCGTGCCGAAAGGCACTCAGAAATCGGCCGACAGTCTTGCAGAGGCTGGCGATTGCCTGGTTGCTGGAGGCAAGGAGAAGCTTTTCACGCCCATGTACCTGATGATTGCGAGAAAGCCGCTTAATGCGTAAAATCGGGTTGTCAGTTTCTTCTGCATTGGTTGCAGAACATATTAAATCCGCCGGCGTTTCAGGAGGGCATTTCTCATAAACTTGGCTGGTTGTTGTGTGGAGCGACTCGTTAGCTTTTCAAAAAGTCGATGCCTCGCCGGAAGAACAAACGCATGGCCTGATATAGAATCGATGTGAATAATCAAGAATACCACCGGGATTCATGCTCTATTTTACTCGAGCCTGGACAGATACAATCAAAACGAGAGCGGCGATGCCCCCAAATGCCCGGCTGGATCAAGAGATACCAACTGGCTTTCCACATAGCTCACCTCAATTGAATGAGCAATTCAGTCTAAACATCCAAGGAGACCACGGTCTTGCTTGACAGATGGCCAGCCAACACGACCAGGGTCTATCTGGGTGAAGTCAACAATATGGCTCCCAATCCAAGATCTGTCTGATGGATCAAGAGTATTTACTGCCTGGATGCCACGCCTTGAAGAAGAGCAAGGGATCAAAACAAGCAGTACTGAATACATCTTGATCATTCACACTCTCTTTCCATGATACAAACAGTTCACCAATTCAAAAATACCTTCCCTGTATGCATGCCTGGTCGTGGCCAGAAGCTGCAGAGGTAGGTGAAATAACGCTATTCATTTCATCTTTTCCTACCAATAGCTAGCTAGATATTCCACCTAGCAAGCCCCTGAATTGTCAGCCCTCACTCTGTATTCAGAGCTTTCTTCAAAGATTTGATATTCGACTGGAGGCCACGAATCTCGAGTCCAGAGTCAGAATGTGTGCACACCAAGACATCAAACTACGATAATCACAAAATATAGGTCTCCCTTTGCCCATACACGATCAGGGCCTTGTCACGATCAGGATATATGCTTGCTCTGTTATAGTAAAGCTGACCTCGCTGTCGCCTCAAGAACTTGTGGGAGATGCGCCATAGACGGTCCGCTATATCTCCCCAAACGAAAAATACGTTTGATTTTGAAATACGCTGAAGGCACTAGTAGTTGTTTGACACACCATACTTCCTGGATACTTATTGACATCCTGAATTCTTTCTTCCTGAATACTTCTGAGAGTTGCATGCCAAGCTCTGTTAATGACGTAGTGTGGATGGAAAGTCAGTTACACATTCAACCCACTGGATATATATATAAGTTATAGAAGAGTAGAAGAAAAGAATGTCAGCGGACTTCTGGGCCTCGTATCTCTCTGGTGCCCTGGGCATTCTCATCGGCAACCATCTGGATGTGATAAAAGTACAATATCAAGCCGGCGTTAGCAGTCATGGACCCCCCCAGCCCAGTGCAACGCTCCCCACGACAACGACGACAACGACGACAACGACGACGACGACGACACCACAACCATCCAATGGCTCGATACACTCGTCCAACAGCATCCCCGGCAACATCAATGTCTCACGGCTCACAAACTACTTCCGGGGCGCGGCAGCCCCAATCCTCGGGTACGGGGCACTCAACTCGATCCTGTTTATCTCGTTCAACCGGTCGCTCAAGCTGATGGACCCGGCCATATTCGACTACACCAAGCTGGCGGGGACGGACCTGTCGAAGATCTGGGCGGCAGGCGCAATCGGCGGGCTGGCCACCTTTGTCGTCTCGGCCCCAACCGAGTTTGTCAAGTGCCGCGCCCAGCTGCTGGTCGACGGCCAGCACAGCAGCTACGGCGTATTTCGCGACGCCCTGCGCCGCTTTGGCATCCGCGGCCTCTACACCGGTGGTGTCGTCACCGCGGTCAGGGACTCGGTAGGCTATGCCTGGTACTTCTGGAGCTATGAGCTGTGCAAACGCCTGCTTGTCGCGCAGCGCTCGCCCGATCCGTTTGCTGAGTTGAGGGCTTGGGAGACGCTTGCTGCTGGTGGGATTGCGGGTGTGGTTACTTGGGCTAGTGTTTACCCGCTTGATGTGATTAAGACCAGGATTCAGACTGGGATTGTGGAGGCGGGAGGGAGGAGGAGTAGCAGCAGCAGCAGCAGCAGCAGGAGTAGTACTAGGAGTGGGAGCGGGCCAGGGGTTGGGGAGAGAGCGGCGTTACTTGGGAACGAAAGGAAAAGAGGGATTAGTTCACTGGCGGTCGCCAAGCAGGTTTGGCATGAGAGTGGCTTGAAAGGGTTCTATCGAGGCTTCGGCATCTGCAGCCTGAGAGCCTTCGTTGTGAATGCGGTACAGTGGTATTGCTACGAAGAAATCATGGGCCTCCTGACTCGGACACCGCCGTCCAAGTTGGAGGCAGCAATATGACACTGTGTGCCTTTGCATGTGCGTGTTTTTAATCATTGGCCGTCTTCCTCTGGGGTCTGGTAGCCCTTGTTTTTGCTTGTGGCAGTGTGATCCCCTTTGGGGGCCGCCTCTTGGTGGTGTGTGCATTTTTGTCCCTGTTCTCTCTACCCAGCAGTCGAGATGGACGCAGCGTGTTGGTTTCACCTCCAACTCTTGGTCTGTGTTGTAGAGCAAGACCCAAGGTCAACAACCCACCTGCATGGCGTGGGGGAGCTGACCTGGGTAAATCGACTGCTGTTGTATTCTTGCTTATTCTTATACAGCCATGGATCGCTCAACTGTCGTCTAGGGCCATAGCCTCGGGCTCTGGCTGTTTTTGCCGCATGGGCCCGTTATCCGTGCCAAGTCCAACGGCAGCCTCAGCCATCTTCTGAGAATGAGCCTGCTCTTTCAACATTCTGACTCTGCGCTTGTGGTTCTTGCCTCTGCGGTGTTCGTTGAGGGCGTAGCTGTCGCCAAAGTACTTGGCACATTCAATGCAGTAGAACAGCCCCAGGCCGGGGAGATCGTCTGCAGCCTTGGTCTCTTTGTGGAGAGCCAAGTGCCGGGGATTTTGGAGATCCGCCTTGACCTGGTCGAGATCGCTGTTTGCGGTCAGTGGGTGAGGCACACGCAGGGGGGGTTGGCTAAGAGGGTGCTGACATACCGAGTGCGGCGCTTGGTCTTACTGCGGCGGATACTGCCCATGGCAGGCAATTAAGTGAAGTGCAGTCAACGACAGTCAGCACGAAAACAGGACCGTTAATTAGCCCAGGCCAATTTTTTTTCCTCTACTCCTGCGTTGATACGAAAATCGACCGGCCGAATGTCGGAAGGCGGCTGCTCCACATCGGCGTTGCAATTGTCACGTGCAAACATGAGCACGCGAAGACAGGCCTGTAGGAGGCCTGACGGCCGCTGGAAGGGGGTCAGGGGGCCTTTGGAGCGCACGGAGACGGCGATAAGCAGGTAGCACCAGTCAGCGACGAGGCAGTGATATGGTTGGCATGCCACAGGCCAGGACGAAGTCGGCGACGACGTCGGGATCACAGCTTATAAAGGCCGCACTCTGATTGGCCAGAGGGGACGCCACCTAGGTACATGGCCAGTAAGAGGCAATATCAAAATCCCGCAGCGCGTCTGCAGACCTGGAAAACCTTTCGACGGGCTTCAGAGCGTCTTGACGGCGAGATTAAGTACTACGACCTGCCCAGATCCTGCATCCAGGCCTCTGTTTGAGTAGAAACGCACGATATCTGAGTGCATGATCAGCAGCCGAGGAGTATTTGTTAGCCTGTTATCGGGAAAGCGCAGCTTTTAAAGTGGAGCTTATGAGGTGTGTGCATCACCCAACCTTCCTTCTCACTTTTGTCAACACACGCACACACCGTCTCCGCTCTCCTCGTCGAGCTCAGGATTGAGACTTACATCGGCAGAGCTTGACCGGCGCCTTAATGATGCTGTCCTCGCGATCTGCTGGCCGGCTGGCCCCCCGCCTGGTAAGCTTGCCCTCTGGTGCCCACAGATCGCAAGAGATGTGCACCCGCTTTGACCTGTGCTAACCTGAGCTGAACAGCATGCAACCGTACGACTGCCTCTCCCTGCCTCATCCTTGGTCTGCCTAACCAGACAGCAGCAGTTTCGCCCTCTCCGAGCCAGCTATGCTACTGTGTCGGATTTTCTCGATAAGAAGGTGAGGAAAAAAAGAGAGACTGGCAGGGTGGTCCGCATGCTCACACACATGACCAGGTCGAGATGACCAACTGGGAGAAAGGCCACTATGTTCCCTACAAGTATGTATATAATCCCGCCAGCTGTGGTGTGCGCTGCTGCGCCTGGTCACACACAGAGATTGACGTCTGATGGCAGGAAAATGTCGGAAACGCTGGCGATAGTTCGACGACGGCTCGCCAGGCCGCTCACGTATGCGGAGAAGGTGCTCTACTCACATCTCGATGACCCGCACAACCAGGAAATCGAACGTGGTGTATCCTATCTCAAGCTCCGGCCCGACCGAGTTGCTTGCCAGGATGCCACTGCCCAGATGGCCATCCTGCAGTTTATGTCTGCCGGCATGCCCTCGGTTGCCACACCCACAACTGTGCACTGTGACCACTTGATTGAGGCTCAGGTTGGTGGCGAGAAGGATTTGGCAAGAGCCCAGGATATCAACCGAGAGGTCTACAGCTTCCTGTCTACTGCCTGTGCCAAGTACAACATTGGTTTCTGGCGGCCTGGCTCCGGTATTATCCATCAGATCATCCTGGAAAACTATGCTTTCCCTGGTGGTCTCATGATTGGTACTGACTCGCACACCCCCAACGCCGGCGGTCTCGGTATGGCTGCTATCGGTGTTGGTGGTGCTGACGCCGTCGATGTCATGGCCAATCTGCCCTGGGAACTGAAGGCTCCCAAGGTCATTGGTGTCAAGCTGACTGGCTCTCTGTCTGGCTGGACCACTCCCAAAGGTAGGCCAAGCCGCTCGTTGCTCTGTGCCTGGCTGCTGTTTTACTAATCCGAGTGCAGATATCATCCTCAAGGTCGCTGGTATTCTGACGGTCAAGGGTGGCACCGGTGCTATTGTTGAGTATCACGGTAAGACAATAACAACACTCACACTCGCCTGGTTTACTGTCCTGCTGACTTTTGTAAAGGTCCGGGTGTGCACACGATGAGTTGCACAGGCATGGCCACCATCACAAACATGGGGTGAGTACGCCTTGGTTATCGTCATGCTGCTAGGCTAACTAGTGATTAGTGCTGAAATTGGCGCGACTACCTCGATGTTCCCGATGTGCGACGGCATGTACAACTACCTGGTTGCAACCAAGCGGAAACACATCGCCGATTTTGCTCGCGAGTTCCAGTACGAACTCAAGGAAGACGAGGGCGCTGAATACGACCAGCTGATCGAAATCAACCTGTCAGAACTCGAGCCGCACATCAACGGTCCCTTCACGCCCGATCTGGCCACTCCAATCTCCAAGTTCAAGGACGCTGTGATCGAGAACAAGTGGCCGGAGGAGCTCAAGGTCGGTTTGATTGGTTCGTGCACAAATTCGTCATATGAGGACATGTCACGTGCTGCTTCCATTGCTGAGGATGCCATGGCACATGGTCTCAAGGCCAAGGCTCTCTTCACCGTCACTCCGGGCTCTGAGCAGACCCGCGCTACGATTGAGCGTGATGGCCAATTGAAGACGCTCGAGGATTTCGGTGGCATCATTCTGGCTAATGCCTGCGGTCCTTGCATTGGCCAGTGGGATCGTCGGGACGTGAAGAAGGGCACGCCCAACTCCATTCTCTCTTCCTACAACCGAAACTTCACCGGCCGCAACGACGCCAACCCTGCCACCCACTCGTTTGTCACCTCGCCCGACCTGGTCGTCGCCTTGACGATTGCCGGTGATCTCAAGTTCAACCCTCTTACCGATACTCTGAAGGACAAGGATGGCAAGGAGTTCAAGCTCAAGCCGCCCAGTGGTGATGGTCTGCCCAGGCGGGGTGACTTTGACCCCGGCCGGGACACGTACCAGGCACCTCCTGAGGAGCGCGCGTCGGTTCAGGTCGAAGTCTCTCCCACCTCTGACCGTCTTCAGATCCTGCAGCCGTTTGAACCTTGGGATGGCAAGGACCAGCTTGACCTGCCCATCCTGATCAAGGCACAGGGCAAGACAACCACCGATCACATCTCGATGGCCGGCCCGTGGCTCAAGTACAGAGGCCATCTGGACAACATCTCCAACAACATGCTGATTGGCGCCATCAACGCTGCCAACGGCGAGGCCAACAAGGTTGTGCACTTCAAGACTGGTGAGTGGGACGCTGTGCCTGCTACCGCTCGAGCATACAAGAAGGAGGGCATCAAATGGGTGGTTATTGGCGACTGGAACTACGGCGAGGGCTCTTCTCGAGAACACGCGGCGCTTGAGCCCAGACATCTGGGTGGTCTTGCCATTGTCACGCGAAGCTTTGCCCGTATCCACGAGACGAACCTGAAGAAGCAGGGCATGCTTCCGCTGACATTCTCCAACCCCGAAGACTACGACAAGATCAACCCTGATGACAAGGTTGACATCTTGGCCACCCAACTCGCTGTTGGCAAGCCCATCACTATGAGAGTACACCCCAAGGACGGAAAGACATGGGACTGCCAGCTGTCGCACACCTTCAACGAGGGCCAGCTCGAATGGTTCAAGAACGGTTCTGCGCTGAATACGATGGCCAAGAAGGCCGCAGAGAAGGCCGCAGGCAAACAGTAATGGCAACAACGAACATGGTGACTGTATAGATGAGAGAAGATGAATTGCCTGTGCATAGGTAGGTATGAAAGGCTGGACGGTGGAGAGCAGAGCGTGGGGATGAGGATGATGAGCACGAGGCCATGTGCCCGGTGCCAACTTCACAAGTCTGGCAAGCGATGCTATGCTATGCGTGTATCGACGTTCTACAGTGTATACCGGCGAAATGAGATACCAGTTTTCTTTGACCTGCACAATTCAGATATGTCACAAGACGGGTCTTTTCAAAGAGGTACCAACAATAGCAAAACAAGGCAACAAGGCAACAAGGCTGTTGAACAAGGCTGCGAGGCTACGAGGCTGTGAGGCTGTGAGGCTGTGAGGCTGCAAGGCTACGAGGCTACGACGTAACGTAGATGTGCATCCAACACACGACTGTCAGCAGTAGTCACTGTTGAAGTATAAGTCTTAAGCGCCTTTTTCGTGTTGGAAGACTATTATACAATACCTGCGCCACCATTACAGCCGTTCAACTCGAGTATCCTCTATCGGGCACCGACTCACCAACTCACTTCTTCTCTTGAATTCGTGACCCATCTGCGCTGAGGACGACTATGGGCTCAGGCTCAACACCACGACCCTCCAGGGCTTCGTATTCCTAGACACTCGATCCTGAATCCCTGCCCGCTCAGTCGAGCCGCGCCAACAGCCGCCTCCCATCCACCATGGCCTCCTCCCGCACGTCGCCATCGAACAAGAACAATAACAACGGCGTCGACCGACACACGACGGCGAAGACAGTGCTGGAGCGTGATCAGTCACAATGGCTCTTCACACCAGCGGAAATGATGCGGACACCGTCGATCCTGGCAGGAATGTCGGCACAGCAGGAACTGGCCAACCGCCAGAAAGGCGTGAACTTCATCACTCAAGTGGGCATTATGCTCAAACTGCCACAACTGACACTGGCCACGGCAGCTGTGTATCTGCACCGGTTCTTCATGCGCCACGCAATGCCAGTCGGCAACAAGCCAGGCCTCCACCACTACTCAATCGCGGCGACTGCGCTCTTTCTGGCCACCAAGGTGGAGGAGAACTGCCGCAAGATGAAGGAACTGATCGTGGCCTGCTGCCGCGTGGCCCAGAAGCAGCCCAACCTGGTGGTGGACGAGCAGAACAAGGAATACTGGAAATGGCGCGATACAATTCTACACAACGAGGATGTGCTGCTCGAAGCCCTGTGCTTTGATCTGCAGCTGGAACAGCCGTACCGCATCCTGTTTGGCTGGATGCAGTACTACGGCGTCGAGAGCCACAAGGTGCTGCGCAACACCTCCTGGGCCTTCCTCAACGACTCCCACGTCACCACCCTGTGTGTCCTGCACTCGCCCCGCACTATTGCGGGAGCCGCGTTGTACGCCGGCGTGCGCCTGGCCGGTATCACCCTGCCCGATGACGAGTCCGGCCGCCCGTGGTGGGAGTATCTAGATCTCGACATCCTGGAGCTCCAGCGCGCCTGCAACCTCATGTTTGAGGTGTACGAGAACCCGCATCTGCCGCGCGTTGGCCAGAAGGAGGCCTACATCCGAGAAGAGGGCACCTCGGTCTTTGATAAGACTCGCGGCGATCTCAGTCCCCGCCCGGACCCGTCCGAAGGCGGTCGCAGCGTGCGAAGCATCGTCAGCCAGGCCACAAAGCGCGACAGGGACGAGATGGACCGCGACGGCTCCGACGAGTGGAGCACCGCTGGTCGTGCCAACGCCGCAAACGCAAACGCAAACACAAACACATCATCACAAAACGCGCCTCCCAGTGAGGCCCTGCCCTCGCCCAAGAAGCAACGGCGATATTCGACTGAAAATGCTCAGTCAAGACTGCCCCCGCCTCCGCCGCCACCTTCTCACACTACTGCTGCTGGCATATCATCACCAGCTCCTAGCGGCAGCAGCACAAGCCGCATCCCGATCCCGCCTGGCGCTGATCCCACCATAGACGACGTGCAAGCACGCATCGACGATATTGTCAACCGTTCATCATACTCGGCAGCCAGTAGTGGTCTGGACGAGCGGCAGCAGCAGCAGCAGCAGCAGCAGCAGAGGCACCACCAGCCGCAGCCGCAGTCGCAGCCACAGCCTCGTCGGCCACCAAGTCCACGTGCGAGAGAGGCAAATGGGAACGATACTACTACTACTACTACTAATACTTCACAAAACGCCCTCATCAGCCCAAGGCCGAATGCCACAACCACCGCCACCACCAGTAATATAGAGGAAAGCAAAGCTGAGAGCACCACCTCACCGACCAGACATGCCGATGTGGATGATGCCGAAAAGGTGGATTACGGAAGCGAGGAAGGCGAGGTATGATGGATGAATGAATATAGAGAGAGAGCGAGAGCGAGAGAGAGAGAAAGGAGAGAAAGGGAGAGAGAGACAAGCATGCAAAATCCATTTTACATATTTTGTTTGTATCACTGGGTCATTTTCTTTTTGCTCTGCCCTTCTTCCTTCCTTGCTAGCTAATCAACATTTCGCCCTCTCTCTCTGTTCTCTCTCTTGTGTACAATGCAACAGGCAGCGATTACGTCATGATAATGTACTCTCTAGCTGTCTTTGTTTTTTTTTTTTTCAAAGTTCTAACTTCTAACGTTGCAATCCTTTTTTTTTTAGAAGCCGCCGACTGTAGCCAGCAGCAGCAGCAGCAGTATCAGTAGCAGCGGTAAGCCAAAGCCAAAGCCGGGCCTGGTGTTGATCAAGCTCAGCCCGGCACTACTGGTGGTGGTGGCCTCGGCGTCTGCACTCGTACTACTACTACTACTGCTACTAGAACTGCCACCGCTCTCAGTCGTACTCGAACTACTACCACTACTACTACTACTGCTGCTGCTGCTAGTGCTGCTACTCGAACCATCGGCCGACTGGGTGGAGGATGAGGAGGAGGATGAGTCGGAGGAGATAAAAGTATCGTTCCCGGCGTTGGCAAACGCGCGATTGAGTTGGTCGTCGGTGTAGCCCAGGGCGGTGCGGACAACCCAGCGCGAGGCCTCGTAGGTGTATTCGTCGTAGTAGCTCCAGTGGGCGGTGACGTTGACGGGCAGGCTGCCGATGGCGCAGATGGGGTCGCCGGCGTTGCACCAGCTGGCCAGGATGTCCTCGTACGCGTTCAGGTCGGCCAGCTTCTTGCCCGCGCTGGGTAGGATGCCGTTGAAGGTCGAGCCGGGCCCGATGTTGTACGACTGGTTAGCGGTGAAGCGCGTCGACCCGAACGTTACTGCTGCCACGACTAGAGAAGTGGTTGTCAGTCATGATCTCTCTCTCTCTCTCTCTGTGTGTGTGTGTGTGGACTCAAAAGACATTAGAATTAGCAATGACAGTCATGCGCTTACCACTCGATCCAGGTGCAGTCTTCCGGGGCATGGACGGATTCTCCTCCTGGTGGCAGCCAAACAGGTCCCCGCCGCCGCCCCCCAGGATGTCGGTGACGATGCCGGCGCCCTGCGAATACCCCAGCAGCACCAGCCGCGAGTCCGGGCATCGTTCGATGTAGTCGGCCATCTGCGCCCGCCCATTTACTGTGCCTGTGTGCGCCGATTGGCAGTACACGCCGGACGACGTCTGGTTGGCCGGGAAGGTGATGTCCTCGTAGTCGCATGACAGATCGCCGTCTGCCGACTCAAACATCTGGCACATGACCGCCAGCATCGCTCCCGCCCGCCCCGGGTACGGCTCGTTCGACCCTCGGGCACTGAAGATGCGGATGTCGCTGCAGTTGGTTGGGATGCGTGGGATCACATTGTAGCCGTAATTCGCTTCCTGCGAGAGGACCGGTGTTGCGCTAAGAATGGTGATGGCAATGGCCGTGGTGGCCACACATGACAACTTCATCGTTGCACTTTCAACTCTCTAGCTTCCTGTCTTTCTCTCTTTTCTCTCCTCTCTCTCTGCTTCCACCCGCATGCCTGCCTGTCACGCCGCACACCAATTTTTTCCTTGTTGTTTTCCAACAGGGTAAAAACAAAGGTGCTGCTTTTTGCAGAGTGAAGAAATGGCCACCTGTCGCTGGGCGGCTGTTGCTGGGGGCGCGCGTCTCAGGCATGATGCGCGCGCCGATACCGTTCCTTGGAACTGGGGCCAGCAGGCTGGCTGTTTATCGCGTCTTGGCTGGCTTGACTGTTTACGAGATAAAAAGGCTATTGAGAATGGAGAGGCTGAAGCGCATTTCGGAAGGTCTTCCTACAGGGAGAAGTCGGTGGGAAATTACACTGTGGGGCGTGTCTTGGGCTTCAGATGATCCACTAGCCAGCAAGGGATTGGTTGTACGGTATTGTACACACGCACACATTCATCCAAAGCAGGGAAACAACAGTAATCTTGAAACACGGAATTGGAAAGAGCAGACGCGGATCGCTCAGTTACATAGTACACGTGTCCACCAGAACACGTGTATGGAATTTCAAAGTTGGATACGTTTAGATAAGCTCATGCATTCTTTACGCCGAAATAGTCCAAGGCTGAGACTGAGACGAGACTACTACTCTGGGCAGTAACTCCATACAGCAACTCCATGCAGGAACGACCGCCAGTAACTACGTCATAGTGTGTGTCTAGGCAACAGCCCTGACCTCGGAAGGTACAAAGGAAAGTATGATGGACTGTCGTCTGCTTAAATCTCGTATACAGTATGATCACAGAAATCGAGTCTCTGCAAATAACAAAGTTGTAGACTAATGTATTGTTCAGCCTTTCTGCCAATGTGCGAAACAACTGGTGAGATCTTCTCAGCTCTGGCAGGCTCGTCTTGGCCAGTGAGCCAGTAAGGCACAGCCAGCATCTCTGACGGCAGAGCACAGACCCATTCCAAGTCCAGCAGGCAGGTGATATTCCATGCCTCGTCGACAAATATGTTGCTGGCATGAAGATCGGTAAACTGAAGCAGAAATGGACCATTGCGTCGGGCCTTGTTGATGTAATGGTGGGACACTGCTCGAAGCAAGGTCTTGGCCGCCATGTTTCCACGACAGTCGTCGCCGTCGTAAATCATGTTTGGGTCATGAAGCAGGCCCCGACCCTCCAGCTCGAGGAGGACACCCATTGCATTCTCGTCCACGGGCCGGTGTGCTCAAAGAATTTCAAAGTCGGGGAGGCGGGTGAAATCAGAGAAGCGGCAGCAGAATATGTACTTGATTCCAAGCCAGTGAGTGCATTGAGTGTTTTGAGTGTTGGATAAGTAGAGGGAGCATTAAGTTGTGTTACTAGTGGAGCGGAGGGGATCTATTGGTCAATGGCTGGCATTGGCTGCCCCTTGTGTTACTATAAATAGAGTGGTCTTTGACGCTAGTAAAGCTTAGCACATTCGACGCTTCAGCCTCATCTTCCCTCAGAGTTGGTCGTCTTGTTGGAGGCTGCTTCTGTACTGCCGCCAAGTTGCGTGCTGGAATCAACTATTTCTTTTTTCCAGAGGTCAACAACACCAACACCAACCACATCCAAATCCGAGAGGGCCAGATAGATGGATGTTAGAGATCCTGGCTCGTCAGCCAATATGTCCATCAGTGCACCTTTCATTGCGAGTCATGATGCTCAAAGAGGAGGTTTTGTGCGAAATCTATTCAAGCAGATCATCCTTTTGAGCAGCAACGCCACAGGGGAGACTCACCACAAAATTACAGCATCGAAAGGGATAACGGTCGTCTGTGTGGCTGACACCCACAATATGAAGCCCGAACTCCCACGTGGGCATGTTCTCCTCCACGCCGGGGATTTATCCCAGTACGGGCTCTTTGACGAGATCCAGGCTCAGCTGGATTGGCTGAACAGCCAGCCACACCTACACAAGATCATTGTGCCGGGCAATCATGATCTCCTCCTCGATCCAGACTTTGTTAAAACCCACCCAGATCGCGAGCTAGATTCGATACCTGGCAAGCGATATCGAGACCTCCGATGGGGGGATGTTAAATGTCTAGCTGACTCTTACACCGAAATTGTCATTGGCCAGCAGATATTGACAGTATTCGGCAGTCCGCTCACCCCGCGATGTGGGAATTTTGCCTTCCAGTATGAGCCTGATACAGATGTCTGGCACAATAAACTGCCGGACAATGTCGATATTCTGTTGACACACGGTCCACCGGCACTGCATCTTGATAAGGATAAAGGGTGCAAGTACTTACTTAGGGAAATTCGGCGAGCGCAACCCAAGTTGGCGGTCTTTGGGCATATCCATAACGGCCGAGGCGAGGAGAGGGTAGAGTTCAATGAAGCACAGACCTGCTATGAAGAGGCAGTATTGGGGACTTGGCCATGGATCAAGCTCCCCTTCTTGGTGTTTCATGTTATACTTGTCGTGTTGAGGAGATTTATACGCACTGCTGAGCCGCAAGCGCCCCAGATACGCCTTGTTAATGCAGCCGTTGCCTGTGGGCCAGGTAATAGCAAGTGCAAGGAGGCTATAGTTGTAGAAATATGAGACGTGAAAGACACTGACTGGAGGGCTGCACCTGGTATGCTCACTCTCCACATCAACCCTAGAATATTGATCCATACAGACCCAACCCATCTACCGCCTTATTAGCATCATCGATCACATTTCTCTTCTCTTGATTCACCACAATGGCATCACCAAATAACCCTGACAAACAAACCCGATGCCACAGATGGACCTGATCGGGAGAGAAAGTGGAGGCAGCCGGATATTCGCCATGCTCCAATGGCCGCTCCCTGGCTATTCAGAGAAGATATTGGAGAGTTTGCGAGGCGAGAATAGAAAGGGCCAGTGATAGAAATGTGTCAAGAGTTCAAAGCATCACAGCGCTTGTCTGGACGTGCATCAATTCTCATAATTGGCTTGTCGCTCCTTCCACACAATTGACTATCTGCGCCTTGGCGTGTCTTTTCCCCGCCCGGGGACTTGGCAAGGAAAAAGGAAACGACATCGACCAAAACAATCACGCACATAAGACGTAACGTGTCTACACACGTGTAGATGAATTTCAAAGCAAGAGGGAATGATGAATAATGTGCTTGTGGGTGGGCTTGTCACACCATCAAGCAGCGAATGATCTGCCGCCCTCAGTGCCGCAGTACCATCCACAGCCGGCACTAACAAGTGGCCCCTTGTTTCGGCTACATATCAAGTTTTGTAAGCGGAGAAAAAAGTCATTGTCAGAATGGAAACCCCCGTTGACTACGAGGTGCGGATCACGTCATCCGAACGCCATGTCTTCGATTGCTTGCGGCCGTGACTGATGACTGGGGAGATATAAAACCCGGCATGTCTCGAGGTAGGTTGGGAGAGGACCAGATTTGAGCTCACACCATCAAAGATCTATCACACATACACACACACACACTCTCTCTCTCTCACCTGAAAGAGCAGAAAACAGTACCATACAGACAACAAATATGGCAACAACAACACCAAGAGTCGCAGTCGCCGGCGCCACTGGCAACCTGGGCCCACACATTGTCAACGCCCTGATCGCAGCCAAACACCCAGTCACCATCCTGACACGGCAAGGCAGCAGCAACGCCTCGAAGCTGCCCAAGAGCGACCTGATCACCATCAAGGAAGTCGACCTGACCTCCGTAGCCTCGCTGACCCCGGCGCTCGAGGGTGTGGAAGTGGTGGTGTCGGTTGTTGCCAGCGCATCAGCAGGCAGCCAGAACCCGCTGATCGACGCCTCGATTGCCGCGGGCGTGCGGCGCTTCCTGCCGTCGGAGTTCGGCAGCAACACGGTCAACCCCAAATCGGAGCAGCTGCCCGTGTTCCAGTACAAGGTCGAGACGCGCAAGTACCTCGAGGCCAAGGCGCGCGACCACCCCGGTTTCAGCTACACGGTCGTCGCCAATGGGCCCTTTTTTGACTGGGGCCTGCAAGTCGGCTTCTTCCTCAACCCGGCCCAGCACTCGGCCGTCGTGTACAATGGCGGTGATGTCAAATTTAGCACCACAACGCTGGCGTCCATTGGCAAGGCCGTCGTCGGCGTCGTCGCCCACCAGGATGAGACCAGGAATCGCGCCGTCTACGTCCAGGACGCGCTCGTCTCGCAGAACCAGCTGATTCAGTATGCCAAGGAGGTCGATGGCAAGGAGTGGCAGATCACTAACAAGACCACCGACGAGACGCGCGCCCAGGCGTTTGAGGCCCTGAAGAGTGGCCCCGCGCCCGAGAACTTTGGCGCCGTCTTGGTGACTTTTATCTACTCGTCTGTCTTTGGCGAGGGCTATGGTGGCAACTTCTCTGCCCACTTGGACAATGACCTTCTCGGCATCAAGCCCTTCTCTGATGACGAGGTCAAGAAGCTCGTGGCTAGTTTCCTGTAAACCCTTTTTATGTTTATAACTTAAAACAAAGCAATAGCAAAACCTTGATGCTCCCACTGATCGACGGTCAGTATTTTGAACATGTTGTTGCATTATTCTCTACAGTTGGTTGATACCAAGCATTCGATCAAACACCCGCCCCCCCCCTCCATGACGTGCAAGCTGCCCTCTTCTCTCCCCTCACACCTTCTGCACCTCCCCACCCCGCTCAACCCACTCATTCCAGCTACCTGGGAACTCGCCGACGCTGCCGCCAAAGCCAGCCTGGGCGGCCAACCTGGCGGCAGCGGCACTGCGGACACCGGCCTTGCAGAAGAACACGACCTCTGTGTCGTCGCCCGGCCGCTCGAAGCCGTATCGAATTTCGAATTCCTCGGCAGGCAGGAAAAACGAGTCGGGCGCAGAGGCCACGGGCACGTTGATCGCCGTCGGGATTGTGCCCGTGGATGCTAGCTCGCCTGGCTCACGTACATCGACCAGGATGCGCGATGGTGACGGCGAGCTGACCAGCGATTGGATGTCGGCAAAAGAGTATACTTTCGAAGGAGGCGGAGATGATTCAGACTGTGAGGACGACGACTGTTGTTCTTCGTATAGCGAGCGCGAGGTGGAAAGCGCCTGTCGTTGTTGCGATGCTGAGCCCAAACACGCGGACTGAAGAGAGCGCAGGATGGGCCGCCTGAATGAGGCAGTAGGGGTTGCCGCTGCAGCTCTGAATGAGCGAGCAGCAACTATGCACATGCGTCTGGACGCCATGTTGAAGACAGCACGCGCGCGTTCGATGCGAGTCGTAAATTGCAAGCTGGTGAGATTTGCCTCCTGCTGGAATACGACAATTCGTCGTCGGATAAGCTTTCCGGGTCCGTTCCCCGCAACGGGCTCGGCCTCGGCATACGTCATAGACCGACTCTCACCCATCTTCAGGCCACATCTCCTTCCTGCGCTGTTCATGCCTCCATTTCTCGAACTTCAGCTCTGTATGTCTGACAGCGTGTACCAGCTGGTCGAGAGTCAGAGATGAGATGTCAGCGGCCTCTTGGTAGAAAGCCTCCGCAGGGCCATCCAGGTCTGTGACGCTGCTGATTCTTGGAAACTTCATTCCTGGACGCAACACCAGCTTGCTTTCCGCCTCCTCCTCAGAGACAGGTGTCTGGGTATTCAAGCACTTGTTTAGCACATCTTCCAGTCTTTTGATCCTCAGCCTCTGTTTTTCTCCTTGGAATTCCTTGTGATGTTCTGCCTTGACGGCAACAGGTATTGCAACACGATCTGGAAGCGGAAACATGTCCAAGACTTGCTGTCCCAGTGGGCTGTCGTCTCGATCATGGACACGAGCAAACGTGTCCTGGTACCAGTCCATGTACTTGTCGAGCTGGTTATCTGTCATACTCATCACCCCAAGATCATTGGTCAAGAGGTGTGATCCAGTCTGGCCACGATGCTCCTTTAGCCCGGCCATTGACTTCTGAAAGCTGTCTTTCAACTTCACCCATTCTGCCCAGTTCAACAGCAGCGCACCTGGCTGGGACAAGGAGCTGGGATAACGCTCAACGTGCTGGGCATCGAATGGAAATAACAACTTGGTAGCTAGCACAACCAAGGATACCAACTGTGCTTCTGGGTATGTGCTGACTGGTTGTCTGCGAGACACAGGAGCCGACGGATAAGTAAATGTAAAACTGGCAATGCTATTCAGCTGCTTCGCAAGCCCATATACTTCTAGCGGAAGCGCAAGGGATTCAACCATATCCTGGAGCAGTGGAGACACATTTAGTGGAGGTAGTGCCATTCTGAAAGCCTTGCTGTACATTTTGCAGGTGGCAAACACCGCATAGTGTAGTTGCTGAGCGGTTGGTATAGAATTCGTCTGGAATAGACTCACATACTCACTGGCTAAGTGCCTGCTGATCTCTGTTGGTATGTATCGGATTGGGCGGATGAATGGTACCACATCTTCCATGATCCAGTCGTGTAGAGTCTGAATCCTCAACGGTATTCGCAGAAGCAGACTCCCTAGATACAGCAGCCCAAGACTTTCGATGAATTTAGGGCTGGCCATGTGGATGACTTGGTCATCTTTGTTGATGTTGTTGTTGTTCTTGTTGCTGGTCGCGTCTGTGTCCAGGTCGTCACCCCCCGAGCTTTCCGCATTCAAAGCCAACGGCTCCTCAAGCCTGTATCCTAGCTTGGAAAGACGCAAGGTCCATAGATCCTTGACCACCGTCCATAACTCGGGCGGGAGTCCCCCAACATGGATAGCCGCATGACACTGGCGCCATAAAACGTGCTGCCAGGCTTGAAGAAACAGTTTGTAGCCCTTTGGACCTCGGTAAATCTTCGAATATTTCTGTCTTACCTTGTCCTCCTTCTTGCGGATTATCGTGCCTGTTCGTCCGTACTCTCGGTCCTCTTCCTCATCGAAGACTGCCGAGCCCAGGGCGAAGCCGCAATGTGCGCAGAACAGAGTTCCTCCTTCATGGGTTCTCTCAAGCCGTCCGCATTGTGGGCATTCTTCTTCGTCTTCCGCATCCATCCTTCTTTGGTGTCAGCTCATCAGAAACGTGACTGTCACTGTGCACACCAGAAATTAGGCAAAAGTCAATTGATTGGATGAGCAAATCAGAGGGCCCTATCGAACCAGCACACTAACCGAATCCAGACGAGACAAAGCTTTGTTTGGCATCGGCGAGTGTTGCACAAAGAGAAGGCACGACCACGTGCCAAGACTCTTCCTACACTTTGGCCACATAAGGCACGATCCGAGTCCTCTAACGACAGTCACAGACATGGTAGAAGTAACGGGTGAAAGGATGTTTTCCGATTGGTCTAAGTTACATCCAAAATGCAGGGTTTCATCCGTCGTAAGCTAGCAAGGCCAGACAGACATTTACTGTCCATCGACTGACAAAAAAAAATGTGTAGAGTCTGAACACCAGCTAGATCTGTGGTTTTTTTTGCTGCTTTTCCATCACAGACGATGCCTTTGACATCTTGCTCTCCCATCGGAGAACATGGCGGCGCCAAGGCAAACAGCATAGCTGTGCGTTGGTGAAAGACTTTATTTACTGGCGACTTCCTTGACATCAATGGCACACTCCTCACCCATGGCAGTCAAGACGATGACATCTGGCATGTGTTAGTGCTGTCATCCGAGGGAGCAACAGAATTGGGCTGGTCATACTGGTATCCTTCTCCTCATCTTTGAAAAGCTTGGTGATCCTCTCACCAAGCTCATTGTCAGGCAGCTTCACATCGTCCTTGGTGTCGCCACCATCGGCCATAAGAGACAAGAAACCATCATCGGTAATGTCAAGCTGGCCCAGTATTAGTCTGGTTCCAGTGCAAAAACACAAAAGAGAAGGAGAGGTGCCCGGCTTACAAGCTGGTATTCGGTGCGCTTGACGTTGGGCACCTCCATGTTGTGGGTGGAGGGAGACAGATCTTCCAACTTCTTGCCGGTGAAGATGTCAAGAGCGACCAAGTGGACCTTGGCGTGACCGTGCTTGCCGGTCTTGGAGGTAGACATGTCGACAATCTTGCAGGGGCGGCCCTTGATGACGACGAAGCCGTTCTTCCTCAAGGCCGAGCACTGCATCGGGTACGTGGCTGAGGCGCCGGCATCGGCCGACTCGAAGGTGTGCTCATGCTGTGAATATAACAGTTAGTGCTGCCAACGAAGAATCGACAATTTGCAGTAGGCAGCCTCGTGCGCATGCACTGATCCGACATCTGTACCGCGGTGGCGAAGATCAAGGGCTCACCTGTGCATCGTCCGCCATGGTGGATGTTGATGATGGGGAAACGGTAACCGAGGATGGAGTGCGAAGGGGCGATGCACGCAAGGAAAGAAAAACCAGGTGGCCGACTGGGGCTGGGACAGGTCGATGGGCGGGAGGAATAAGAAGATGGAGAATTGAAAATCCAAAGGCCGGGATAAGCCACACAGAATTAGTTGTGGAGGGGCAGACGCATTTTCGGCGCTAGGCCGACAATCGATAAGCTCGGCCAGTGCGACAGTCGATACTTGGCAGGTTTGCCACTAGGGTGGAAACTTGGCATATTTGGTGGCCTTGGCTTGTTTCACCTGTTTGGCGTGTTTGTACTATTAGTCTTGGCCCCCGTCCCATACACTCGCCACGCGGACACGAGGCTGCGGCGACATGCGGGTTTGCCTTGGCCCATCATGGCTTGATAGGCTTTGAGAGCATGTGGCTCGACCGCTTCTCTGGCCAGTCGACGCCCACGGGATCCAACTCGCCCGGCCGAGCGTTCTCGCCTGCCCCGCGAAGGCCAGTGCGGTCAGGACTCGGGCTGAACACCAACAGATCCAATGCCTCCCTCGACGACCTTAGCAACAATGCTTCCACGACCAGCCTTGGTTCGGTCACCAAACTGCCGAATGGGTCTGGTTTATACCGTGAGCAGAAACCTCCAGCCAAGGTCGAGGACCCATCAACCGTGTTGAGGGGCATCCTGGGCATCGCTGAACCGCAGTCGGACGCCGGACAGGCACGAGCTGGTACCGAGCTTGGGACTGGCAAGGAGCCCGTGGATGTAGATGAGGACATTGACTTTGGGCATTTGACCCTGCAAGAGTTTGCCCATCAGCTACCGGTGACACCGCATGAGTCAAGCTCAGGCGATGGCGAGCAGAAAGACAGGCAGAAGCTGGAGGCATTCCATCAGTCGGTCAACGAGGCTGACGAGATTCTGAAATCGGCCGAGTCTTACTTGACGGGCTTCAAAGCCGAGCTGGGCCAAGTCTCGGCTGAGATTGAGAGCTTGCAGCAACGGTCGGCGCAGCTCAATACCCAGCTAGAGAACAGACGGCATGTTGAAAAGATCCTGGGCCCCGCGGTGGAGAGCATCACCATATCTCCTGCCACAGTCAGAGCTATTGCCGAAGGACCAATTGATGACGGGTTCGTACGAACATTGAAAGAGGTAGAAACACGATCAACGCGTTTGGAAGACAAGAAGAATGAATCAGAGCCGGTCAAGGCGCTTGAAGATGTGAAGCCACTGCTCCAAGACCTCAAAGCAAAGGCAGTGGAGCGAATCCGAGACTTTCTCGTTGCTCAGATCAAGGCTCTGCGGTCGCCAAACATCAACGCTCAGGTTATTCAGCAGCAAAAGCTGGTTGCCTACAAGGACCTCTTCTCATTTCTAGCTCGGCAGCACCCTGTTCTCACTGAGGAGATTGGTCAAGCATACATCAACACGATGAAATGGTACTACAGCAGCCACTTTGGTCGATACCAGGCCGCTCTGGAGAAGATGCAGATCCACCACTTTGACAACCACGATCTCATGGGCTCCGAGCCGGCGGCAGCACCCAAACGCTCAGCCGCAGCAGCAGCAGCAGCAATCCACCAACAGCACGATGCTTTCAATCTGGGCAAGCGTCTTGACATCCTCAAAGCCAAGAATAACACCGCCGCCATCCCATCATACCTTGCCGAAGAAAGCCACAACAACAGCATTAACACCAAATCGTCGGCAGCAGCAGGAGCAGGAGCAGGAGCAGCAGCAACACCAACAACATACTACCTTGAAGTCCCCTTCCGACACTTTAACCAAGCGCTAATCGACAACGCCAGTGCCGAGTACTCGGTGGCAACGGAAATCCTGGCCACATCGTCGTCCTACCAGCAAATCAGCCGCAAGACGGCCGAGGTGCTCGAGCCAGCCTTCTCACTCGGCCACAGCCTGACCAGACATCTGATCGAAACGACGACCGACTGCCTCGGCATCCTGATCTGCCTGCGTCTGAACCAGCACTTTGCCTTTGAGCTGCAACGCCGCAAAGTCCCCGTCATGGACAACTACATCAACTACACCAACATCCTGCTCTGGCCGCGCTTCCAGCAGATCATGGATCAGCACTGCGACTCGCTCAAGAAGGCTGCCTCTGCCGCGAACACCAGCCGCGCTGCCGCTGCCGCTGCCGCCGCATTTAGTCTTGGTGGTGGTGGTGGTGGTGGTACTGACTCCTCCGCGGCAGCAGCAAGAAAATCAGGAACAACAACCACCGCCGCTAACACTAACACTACTAGTTCTACTTCTACAGCTTCACTCGCCCCGCACCCCATCACCCAACGCTTCGGTCAGTTCCTGCACAGCCTGCTCTCGCTCAGCACCGACGCCAGCGCCGCCGAGCCGCTGGGCCGCAGCCTCGACCGCCTGCGCTCCGAGTACGAGGCTCTGATGACAAAGCTGTCCAAGGCTGTGGGCCCCGACCCGGCCAAGCGTGCCCGCTTCCTGCACAATAACTACAGCCTGGTTCTGACCATCATCAGCGATGCTGCTCCCGGCAAGTTGGCCGATTCTCAGAAGGAGCATTTCGGTCACTTGCTCGCCCAGGCTAGGAGGTGAGATGGGGATGCGAGAGACAGAGAGAGACAGATTTGATAGGAATATAACAGTAGTCAGTAGTATACGGCTTTCTACTTTCCAAGCTCTCTTCTCTCGGAAAATCAAGCAATATGTCTCTACTGTTATAAATGATTCAGGACTATACAGTATCACTGAACGAAAATGGAGCAAAAATATCATTGTGGTCCTGTTCCTGATCTATCTTACATCATGAAGCCCGTCACCTCGTGCCCAGATGCGTGTGTAGACGTCTTTCCCCTCGGTCTCTCTTCAGTCATAGCAAGCAGGAGCGCCGAGAATGCATTACCTGACAACAAACTTTTTCTTCTTCCTCCACCCACTCTCTCCCTCCCCTGCGCATAAGTCAAACGATTAGAGCAATATCTGTTGTTGCCTTGATCACACTATAACCCTGTCCAGCGTTCTTGCTGAATATGCCATAATTTATCTTGCTTTGGCTGCCTTGCACCAGCAATCTTGCTTCTCTTACCAATTCATCACCCTCGTCCGGGGCTATCCCGAGTCGGTCCAGACAGTTCTACTGCCCAAACCCTTGCCTCATAGCCTGCTGGAGACGATGGAACAGGGCTTGCTGTGTCTCATCCTTGCTGGTGCTCACCAATTCCCAGAAGCCGTAGGTAGAACTCGACAGCAATTCCTGCGTGAGGATCGTGAGCCCCCAGGGGTGAGGCCGGGCTACGGCAAGTCTCTCATAGACAAGTCGGCAGATCTGCTCCCTGACGTCCCTGTACTCGATGCTCTTGACCCACAGGTTGAGGATAAACTTGCAGAAGAAGTCAGTGTGGGTGTTGGGGTAACGGATCTGGTCGAACAAGGCATTGAGCAGGTAATAGCGATGCTCAGAACCGAGTGCAGTCACAAGATTCACAAGCAAGTTGGCCGACGGCGAATTAGGGTCGAAGCTTGACGCTGTGCTGATGGCCTGGACTCCGACATATGGAACGAGTGCGTTCAGAATTTGCACACTGGTAGCAGGGCCAGAGGCTGTGGCTGGCTTGCCGGTCTCGAGAACGACAGTGATGGCTTTGATGGCAGAGTCAATGTCCCCCCCTTTCCGAAGAGCAGCATCAATGCTGTCAATGAGATCGAAGTCGCGTAGAGGAGCATCAAAGTCGTCCGCAAGTTGGGGGTTCTTCTTCATTTCCTCCAGTCTGTCGACCTTCAAGCCTGGCGTCAATGGATCGGGTAAGTCTTGGAAGGCAACAGGCCGGGAGGTCAGGATCAAGTTCCGAAGCTGAGGCATGAAGTAAGGGACCCGGCTGCAAAGATAGGTGTAGTTCGTGCAGAGAAAGTCGGGATAGTCGTGGTGCAATACCAGAAGATTGCGAGTAACACCCCGATGCATGTCGACAACCACTTGCTCCACATTTGGGAGCGAGGCGGTATGGCCCAGGAAATCAAACGACAGGGCGAGAAGGTCCCGGTAGACCTTGATGCCCCGCACATTCGTGGGATCGAGCAAGCCGGGAACGAGGACACGCTGGGTGATGAGGGCAAGCCAGGAAAAGGCAAAGCCGGGGAACCATGCAGGCTGAAGCGAGTTGAGCAGCTTCCCAAAGGCCAGGATGAAGTCGTTGTGCTCGGGCAGCAATCGCAAGCCAGACTCCTGATAGGAGTAGAAGAGCGACTGCACCAAGCGATGGAAAACGCGCTGATGGAATGCAATTCCATGCATGACCTGGTGATGATTTGCAATCAAAACGAGCACAGACAGGATGGTGTCCAGGTAAGGAGCCTTGTTCATGCGCACGGCGCCATTTGTCTCGCCTTGGTAGACGACCAGCATGATGATCAGCCTGGCAAGCGCATCGGTCGGGAGAAAGGCAACATCCAGGCTGCCGGGGATGCTCGAGGCCTCTCGCTCAAAGGCTTCGATGCACGTCTCCATGGCCAGTTTGAGGAAATTGGCTAGATCGTCGGTCCCGTTGATGACCTGGTTCTTGTGCAGATCTTTGAGAAAGGCGGCCGTCGAGCTGGCATCGGGATTCAGGTTCTCAAACATGCTGAGCCACTCGTCGAAGATGTAGCGCATCTGATCCAGTTTGGCCTTGGTCTTGTTTGTGATGGCCGTTGCTACAAACTCGGGCATGCCACGAGCCTTGAGCTTGCGATTGATCTCCTCGGCCACTTCCAGGTTGGGACTCTCAGCAAGCCATCTGGACATTTCTACCAAGCTGTTGACAAAATCGGCCCTCATAGCCTGAGGTTCTTCATTGAACAAGGTCTGGTCAAGGAGATCGGAGAGCAGCTGAAGGCCTTGGGGGTCTCTGGCAGCCAGGGTTGCCGCAATGGCGGTGTCGACTCTATTAAAATCCATGAGCCCGACGATGACCAGGGCGGCAACGACATTCGGATTGGCAAGCAGCAGGTGCTCGTTGGCTGTCATCCAGCGGAGAACATCCCTGATGATCAGCTCTGACAGCTGGCAGACCTTGGAGAGCAGGAATGCAAGCCATTCTGCTTCCAACGAGTCCTGCGGTGGCTTGGACACGAAGATGGTGCAGATCTTCTCCGCCACCTGCCGAGCCAGCAAATCCGAGGCCGGGCGGGTGGAAGAGGTCAGGATGATCAGAATCTGTCTGAAGTCCTGGAAGATGGGGCTGTTCTTCTCAACATCTTTCAGGCGCTTAGCATCGGACACGCGCGAGGCCTTCTGGACATCCTCAATCAGAACAGCGATGCGGTCTTGGGCTGGAATGTTGTCGTTCATCCCGTTGATCCGGCTCTGTGTTGCCGCAGCCATCAGTCTGGGATCTTGTGGTGCCATTGGGCTCTGATGGGGGATAACATGCGAATCAGCAGGAGTCGAGAGCGTTGGCATTGCCATGGTGTCTTGCAAAACATCGGGAATCTGTCGACCAGTAGAGTCGGTGGACGTATTCTGCACGTGGCCAATGTTCATGCCACGCACACGCAGTCCAAACTCTTCATAGACTGCGCGCTGAGCTTCGTTCAACCCGCCGATGGTCTGCTTGTATGGCTCTGGAATCCAGGTGGACCAACGATTGAGCTGAGAAGAGCTGCTGACGAAGTCGCCAGCATTGGCTTCGGCAGCAAATCTATTGCGCTCATCAATCTCGGATTTGATCACGTTGTCGATCTCTTCCTCGGCGTGGGTGATGGCAGCCTGTTCGACAAAGGAACAGGCAGTGTCAATGTTGTCATTGACACACATCAGGATTGCTCCCTCTGGCATGATGGGATCCTGCGTCTCGTCAAGCGGGCGCCTCATCCAGTTGGTGATGCTCATCTTCAACGGTTCTTTGCAGGTGACAAGGGCCAAGCTCCCTGCCAGGCTCTTAACCATCTCCCGCGCGGCCGTCTTGAGGTAGTCCGCATTGCGTTCGAGAGCGTAGTCCTTGGAGATCAGCTGCTGAGTGGCGATCGAGGCAATGGTGATGGATCGCTCAACGACAGGTGCAATGATTTCCTGAATGGCTTGATCAAACGCCCGATAGACGGTTTCCCGAACAAGGGCCTGCTCATTCGGATTGCCCGACGGCGGGGGATACTTGAGGTGATCGACAAGCGGGGGCAGTCTGGCCATGATCTCGGTGACAGACAGGCGCTCACGACCGGCTCGACTCATGGTTCCGTTGAGTGACAGCTCTTCAAAGGTCTCCAAGGCATCTGGCAAGGCGGATGGGGTTGCTGCTCCGCCATCGTCGGCCTGGATTCGGTCGCGCACAATATTGGAGATTGGCAGCTTCTTGAGGTTGAGCTTGAGGTGATCGTTGAACAGGACCTCGATTTCGAACTTGAGGCTCAGCTTCAGGTCGAACGAGTCGTAGAGCTCCTTCAAAACTTCGGCAATCTCCATCAACCAAGGATTGTGCTGCTTGAAGATGACAGACTTGGAACTTTGCGCCAACACCTTGCAAGTGAAGGGGATCACGATCAACAGCCGATGGGTCTCCAGACCTTCAATCAGGAAGTCAACGAAGCAAATGTTCTTGTGCTTGATTGGCTTGTCCTGGGCCAGAGTCAGCGATCCCAGCCATGAGCCCAAGCTCTTGAGTTGATTGCGCTCAGTGCTCTGGGTCGATGTCAGGGTGCTCTCGGTGTTGATGAGCTTGACCACGCTGACAAACGTTTCACGGACCAGCTCAGACATGAGGAAGTCGTCTTCCATCATCAGGGCGAATTCGAGGTACATGTCCTGATTGTTGGGTTCCAATTTGGCACGCTGTTCGACCAAATAGGCCGCGAACCATTGGTAGTTCTCGGTAGCCAGGGAGCTCTTGACTTCGGGGAACTTGGCCGACATGTTGTCCTTGGAAAGATTGTTGATAACGAACAAGACCTTTTCCTGAGTCTGTTGGTCTGGATCTCTGAAATGGACCAGTGTCGGCGGCGGATCGGCTCGGATTGACTTGAAGGCATTCTGCTGATTCTCCGGTCGGTTGGGGTCATCTCCATTCGTCGCGGCGCTTCGCCCGTTGCCGTTGACTTGATCGGGTTGCTGATTTTGCAGAGCCTGCTGGGCACGCTGCAGGATTTCAGGATCCTCCAGGGTGGGGATCTGCAGCAGCAAGTTGCAGAGACCGGGCCACTCTGGCAACTGCTCGCTGATCTGCAACAGCGCCTCGATGCCAAAGCGATACATCAGCGTGTCGGGCAGGTTATCCCTCACAGCCCGATATATGAGGACCAGGCCATAGTTCTTTGGCACGTCTGGCAGCAACTTGAACTTGATCATGCTACCAAACAAAAGGGCCGTCTTCAACAGCGCATCTTCTGGGTATTCACTGTAGCAGACGTACTCATCGAATAGGCCGTGGACGATGCAGCAGAAGAGATCCTGCTTGTCCGGGTCTTGCGAAGTCTTGAGGACCGACATTTCTCGCACCATATCTCGAATTGTCAGCTCGGATCGATACATGCGGCCGAACAGGTCGGACATCTGGGCATCGATGCTGTCAGGGAGCTTATTGCCTCTCTCTTCGGAGGATCGCTCGAGAATGTGGTCAAAGCCGGCGCCAAAGTTCATCAACCTGGGATATGTCTGAAGGCAGGTCGCCTGGGCACTCTCGACAAGCTCTCGATCGCTGGTCAACTCCTCAAGCTTATCCAGGAGAGTGTGGACGGATGAGAGGGTCAGGGGAACAGATTGTGGCTCGATGAGCTCTTTCTGTACACGATATTCATCATCTGCTTTGATGCGAACATACTTGCAAAGAATGACACCGAGCTGAGCGGCATGGCCGTCGGCGATGTCGCCAAGGTACCTATCCAAATCAAAGTTTGCATCCAATTTGCTCCGCATGCAGGCCATGTCCAGAGCGAGCGGGTTGGACCAGTGCTTGAGAAATTCGTCCATCCAGTCGAATTCGATGGCTCGCTGGTAGATGTCTTCCGTCTGTGTGGGGTCTTGCTGAAAGGTGATGGCGCACAGGTCAAAGAGGAATTGACGACTCTGTGCAAACAAGGCCTGCAACACAAGAGAGGAAGCCGGTCTCTGCTTGTTCAAAAAGGGGCGGAAGCAGGTGTGGACAAACTGCTCCTGCGACGAGGTCCAAGGCTTGGGTTTCAGGTGACGCAGGGAGAGGAGGAAGAGCTCGCAATGGTGTTCGAACAGCTCCCGAAGCAAGCCATCCTTCTCGGGCTCGTCAATGGGAGTCTCCAGGCTCAGGAGGAGGTCGAAGATTGCGAGCAAGGCATCGGCCGAGGCAAACGGGCTGTTGAGCTGGGGCTCAAGCAGTTGCAGCAGCTCGGGGGACAGGTTCTCGAGATCGCTAGCGGGCACAGCAGGTCTGAAATCGGGGATCTGCTTGGGGCCGACCTGCGCCGGGGGAGCCATCAGGAAGGCATGGAGGAAGGAGAGTTGGGACTGGGGGTCCTGCCACCTTCCACCCCAGAGCTTTTGCAAGTCGCAGGACGGGTCTTCAAGCGCAACCTGGCGAAGGGCGGTAAAAAGACGAACAAAGTCGTCCTCTTGCACTCGGATACCTGGCAGTTGGAGTTCGGACAAAACGCCTGGCCATTCGACTCGCATGTGGTGGGACTTTGTCTTGGCCGTGTTGACGAAAGTGGTGAGATCGTAGAGCTGTGAGCGTGCAAAGAGCATGAAGAGCAGGGCGTGAGCAAGTTCGAGGTCGTCAATGTTATTGAGACCGACAGCGTGAAGCACGTCTTCGACAGCCTGGCGCGACCCTGTCGACTTTCCGCCAGCTCTGATCAAGGCCTTGACCAGCTTCTGGTTGCTGGAGGGAAGACGCAAGAGCATGAGGGCGGAGAAGACTTCGGGTGGCAGCTCAAGACCACGGCTGCTGTACTGGGCGTGCATCATCCAGTAGAACTCAAACCTCTTTGTGGCCGAGGCCAGGATGGGCGTGAAGGCGAGATATTCAATGAATGCGGCCATCTTCCTTGGATGGACGTCTTGGGCCGCGACTCTGCCATCGGCGAGCGCTTGGACAGCCAAAGGCAGACTGTTTGCCAGGAACTTGTCGGCCTTGTTACGCAGGTCGACGCGGATGCATCGTGTGAAGGCGATGGCTAGGAGAGATTGGACCACCTGGTCGAGGTGGAAGTGTGTGATGAAGGCGGAGAGATCAAAGTCACGGAAGACATCGTCGCGCGAGGTGTCGATGGCCTCGGCGATCTTGGATGCCTGGTCCGGGTCTTTGGCGATCTTGTCAATCTCCTGCAGGAGCAGCTTGTATGTGCCCTGCTCGGAGCTGGGCGTGCCGGAGAAGATGGTTTGTGCGTTGGAGGCAACAACGCGGCGGAAGAACTGGGTAAAGACCTCCATGCCGTTGTGGTCGACCAGATTGTGGATCTTGGCCGCCTTGCTCTCCCACTCGGCCTGGCCTTTGCGGGAGGTGATGGTGTCGAGGAGCAACAAGACCTGTGTGGCAGAAATCTTGGATGCCGAAGACTGTGTTCCCGTAGCAGAGCTCGGGTTTGAGGAGATGCTGGGCGAGCGCTCAAAGCCGCCGCCGCCGACGCCGGTCGGGGACGTCACGCCAGCACCAGACAGGGAGGGCGAGTATGAAGTGCTCCACGCAGCTGCTGAGCTGTATGCTCCACCTCCGCCACCACCGCCCCTAGAGCCCGAGGCAGCCGCAGCGGCTGCGGCGGTGGAGGACTGCGGAAGCAGAGGGACTGGTCTGGAACGCGGAGACGTAATCGAGCGCCCGGAGAAGGAGCCCGATTGCTGACTGGCGCCAGATTGGAGGATGTGGATGGGCGAGTGCGAGTGGGAATGGGAGGAGGGTGCAGGGGGCGATGGCCGTGGCGGGCCAAAGCGACTTGCGGGAGGTGGCAGCAGGGGCGGGAAGGCTGCGCTGCCAGACGAGGGCGAGTCTGTGTCTTTCTGGTGCACGGCGGATGCACGTGATTCGGCCGCAGAGACGGTGGCGGTCCCGGCCGCGGCAGCTGCGGCAGCAGCAGCAGCGAGGTTGGAAGTTGCGAGGGGGGCGAGTGCTGGGCGGTCGCCGGGCGGATGGTGTGACAGGGTGTTGGGCGACGCGGGCAGGGGCGTTGCAGGATTGTCGTCCTTCCGATCCGATGATGGAGCGCGAGAGGACTGCCGCTGGGCGAAGGAGGAGGGGGGGGATTTATCGAAGCTCATGGGAAGCGATCATGACACTGGGTGGAGGTTTGTGGGAGAAGGACAGCGAATTGTGGAGAGGAGAGGGGAGTTTAAGGCGCGGGTCACCGCATGGAGGATGGGGTCCTTGCGGAGACAAAAGAGCAGAGACCAAGGCGGGGATGCGTGTAGTGGGCGAGGATGAGATGGAAGGGCGAGATGAGATGACGAGGTGAAGATGAGATGGCGAGGCGAGGCGAAGACGATGTGACGGGGGCGCGAGAGCTGGATGTCGTTGACACAACCGACGAGGACGTGATCGGCCGCCTGCAAACTTGACTAGGGCAGGAACGACCTAGGCGAGTCTTGGCACGCTTCAGGCTTGGCAGGCCACACTAATCCACAACCACTCGCGCCCCTGATCCATACCAGCCACTACAATGCACTACAAAGCACTACAAAGTACTACAAAGTACTACCCATACATGTAGATTTAGATTTCAGACCAGGCTTGGTGTTGGTAGGAGCCTAATATTGATACAGACAGATTGCCCCTGATCTGGCAGCTGGGCAGGAGGCACAGAAGTTGACCTGTCTAGGTTACTAGTATTAATACACATAATAATGGCCGGGCACACCAGGCTGCTCTGCTCCTCTCCCACATGCACACACTGGCCATCTTCTGTCCTGCTCTATCCCTGGGCCCTGGCTCCTGCTGCTGGCCATCTAGTGATTGTGCATCTCATCATCATCATCGTTGGCAGGGCTATCGTGTTGTGTGTGGCCATTCACTTCAACACCTTCCATGTCGTCTGGTCCGGCAAGCTCGGTACGCTCCTGCTCGAGAGCTTCGAGTTCCCGCTTCTCTTCCTCCTCGACAGCTTCAGCCATCTTCTTGAAGTCATCAGCAAACAGTCTGTCGTATCGGCCACGGAAATCATGGCGATTGTACACCTGCCGGGCTGTTGGCTCGGTTGGCGCAACGTAGATGACATCTGCCAGGTCCTCGGCTTCCTCGCCGCCAAAGTCGGCCAGCTTGCGATCTGCTCGCAGCCGCACATTTTCATTGATGGGATAGTAGTAGGCTGCTGCGCCCTGGGCTTGTTTGGCTTCTGATAGTGGGCTGCTAGGCCGGGCTGACGAGGGCGGGTTGTACAAGCCAATGGCCATGAAGCGCTGTGAGTCCATGTTGGTCTGCTCGACGGTCGGGTAGACGCGCGCGCGGTCGTAGGGCACGCCCTGAACGCCGTCGTTGGACTCAACCAAGCCGGCCAGCAGTTCCGGGTCGTCAGCTCGTGGGTGGCCATTGAAGAGATGCTTCTTGATGCGGGACACGTCCTCTGGTCGGCGCGGAATATGCAGCGAGAATTTATGCGGCTGTGGACCTGGATCCTCGTACAGCTCTGGCTCCTTCTTCCACGCCTCGTTCTTAGCCAGCCAGGCCTGCTCCAGCGTCTTGTCGGGCACTGTGAAGAAGCTGGCGACGTCAATGCGGTTGTCGCGAGCCGCACGGTTCGGTGCCAGCGGTACCTTCTCGAACTTGAAGCGGCACCAGCCAGACAGGTCGGTACCGGTCTCGAGATCTGGAACGACGGGGTGGTAGGAGACTGGGGTGGCGTTGCGGTTGGTGGGGTGCTTCGGCTTCCTCCACGCCTCTCGCTCCGGCTGTGTGGCCGGGTGAGAGCGCGTCTCGGGCGGGTTGTAGGGGATGGACTCCGGGTATGCAATGTCGAAGCCCTTCTGCACGTGTCGCTTGATCTTGTCTTTGTCGTCGCGGTCGGCGGCCGACGGCGCAGCATTTGTGAGTGAGGCGCGTTTTCGAGCCGTCGTGGACGAGCGCGAAGCCAGTGGCGTGCTGGTAGCCGCGTTCTGCGACGTCATGTACTGGGTCTTGCGCAGGAATGACACGTTGCTGTGTGTGCCATGCGACTTGATCTCGTGCAGCGTCTGCAGTAAGGGCGCGTCGGCTGGATCGACTGGCGGCGGCTGCAAGGGTGCCATGATGGCTGATTCATCGCCGAGGAAGTAACCAGGCACACCAACCATGTCGATTGGCATGCCGCCCTCGGCATCGGCATCGATGTTGGGCATTTCACGCCGAGCCAGCGACGAGGCGTAGCTGGTCGTCAGGTACTGTTGGATGCCGCCGGTATCGATGTCTAGCAGCTTGGGAGGCATGGGGGGCGGTGGGAGGTCATTGCGGTAGCGGATGGACACTACCAGGTCCTGCTTGATTCGGTCGGTGCCAGAAGCCATGGCGGTACGCGTGATCTGGTGTTCTGTTTTCTGGTGTCAAGACTGCGCTGAATGTGATTTGAATCGTCTAATTAATGAACTGGTCGGCAATACTGCCTATTCTGGATCAGAGCGCAATGCGCCTATCTAGGACTAGTGCAGAAGAGACTGCCCCGCCTTCCTAACCTGATATGAACTAGTCATTATCCTTTTCCCTAGGGCAGTGGTGCCGACATTCTTCAGCAACTGACAGAGAGATCTCATCACCAGTAGTTATCTGGCCAAACCTCTATTTTCTTTTCTGTCATCTATACTTCATAATGGGCTGGTTCTGGGCCACCCCAACTTCTCCTGCAGCCCCTGCTGCTGCTCTTATCCCCCCAGCAACACCACAACACCATCCGGCAGTAGTGGGCTCTTCAGCGTCGCCGCCACCAGAATGCCCCATGCACCAAGGCAGTCCTCCTACATCACCTCCTACCTCTTCCACCCCTCCACCAGCCTGCCCTGTGCGCTCACCAAACCATCCTCTTAATAAAATATCACAAAAACTCGCTTCAGCCGATGCATCGCCCTTACCACCGACGACGACACCACCACAACCACAACCAAACCCACAGCCATCCTCGATCCTATCGCGGTACAACCCGCTCAACCTGATCCCGGTCGGGCTAACGAACACGCCGCAGCAGGACCAAAGCCAAGCGCTGCCGCTGACCCGCGAAGAATCCAGCATCCCGCGGCCAGACACGGGGTCAAACTGGGAATACCCATCGCCGCAGCAGATGTACAACGCGATGCTGCGCAAGGGCTACACCGACACGGACATCACGGCCGTGGAGTCGATGGTGGCGGTGCACAACTTCCTCAACGAGGGCGCCTGGGCCGAGATCAAAGAGTGGGAGTCGATCTTCTCCCCTGGGCTGGCGCATGCATGGAGCATTTGTCGACGCGGCGAGCAGGGCATCGCCCAGGAGCGCGCAAGACAGGAATTTGCCCGCGAGCGCCGGAGGATCATGGGCTTGGATGGTGATGGTAGCAACAGCAGCAGCAGTAAAAAGTCAGCAGTTGGGGAAACGGCAGAGCCCAAACTGGTGCGCTTCCAGGGCCTGCCGCAGACTCCGAGCCCAAAGGCCCGGGTGATGAGCACGCTGGGCGCGTTGCTGCCCAACTACTTCAGCGCGGATCCTCCGTTCGACCGTCACGATTGGTACGTCGAGCGCACGCTGGCGGACGGGTCCAAGAAGCAAGTCCGGTATGTGATCGACTACTACTCGGGTGGTGAGGAGGCCGGCGGCGAGCAGGTCTTCTTCCTCGACATCCGCCCCGCGCTCGACACACCCACGGCGGCGGCAGAGCGCGCTATGCGCTGGGGCGGTGATCTCTGGTGGCGCGCCTCTGGTGGCGAGACCAGGGAGAAGAACCGGAGCCAGTAGAGGGATGCCGACTACTGCCTACCGTCTGACTGACTTACTGACTGATTGATTGATTTGATTGATTGATTGATTGATTGACCGACTCTCTCAAAGCGTATGTACTATATAGACCAAAGCATCTAACTATCTTAGATGACTATCATAGGTGTAATTTCATGTACTGTAATAGATATATACTTGGCCTTTCTCCTCACCACACCATACTCTTCTGGCAGTTGGCCAAAAAGAAAAAAGATAAGACTGCCTGATCTGATCGTCTAGTCATCCATTCATTCGTGACTCATTGAACGGGGGCTGACATCAGCTGAGTTCAATAGAACTGTGTTAGTATGGCTGCTCGCCCCTTGCGGCTAGAATCATCGCCTCGACAAGTTCCCATGTGCGCCACCACGGTGGGCGAAGCATGGTCGGCACGTAGAGAAAGCCAAAGAGAATGGGCTCGATATCTTCCCATTCGATCAGCTGCAGTTGCATCAGGGTCTCGGCCAGCATCTCGCGGAACAGCTTCTCCTCTGGCTGCTCCTTGGCGCATTTGTTGAAGACGAAGAGGGCCCACAGAATGGTATGAAGGGTGGCATTGTGGCTGGGGTTGCCACCTATGTCCTTCCCCTTGGACGACTGTCCGCTCAGTGGATTGGTGGCATACCAGCGTTTAAGGGCGCGCATCTGGTGCCGCGTCAGTGCCCGGCCGAGACCGGATCCGGGCAGGACATGCACGGAGACGAGAGTCAGCAGCCCCAGGACGGCCAGGCGGACAATATTCTCGAAGGGAGGAACGTCCGCAGTCGGCTCCAGCCCAGCCGCGCGCTCTGACGAGACGGGAAAGATATCGAATACATACCTCAACAGGTCGTGTTCAAGCTCCATGCTCTTGCACCGGAAGCTTATCTGCTCCTGGTGTGTAAGGCCGTCCATGCGGCGTGCATTGAACTCACTCATCAGGCAAATAAGAGTGGCATCGCCCAGAAGACACAGTAGCTCTGTGCTCAGGCCCGGCACCGTCGCAAAGGCCGATCCCATGTGTGACAAAGGGTCATCTGTAGACGGCAGCATGCGCTCGAGTGAAGCATACTCAATTTGCACCCGGGCCCAAGGCAGCGGTATTTGTGGCCGAGTCATTAAGCCAACCGCGACCTTGGTGTCGTTCAGCGGTAGCCAAGCAGCAGACTGGGCAGTGATTTCGGCGTGCTGCAGTACATCCCGGATACCGTAGAGATACTGGCGTGCCATTTCAAAGTCACCGAGCAGGGAGCAGGTAGAGATCATGGTGAAACAGGCTTCGAGGTACTCGGCGTCCATCACGCCGTTCTTTGCCGCTTTGGCATTAGTTTCGGCAATGGCACGGTTATGGGCAAGGATGAACTCGTTATCCCGGATTCTTTGACTGTTTCCCGATGGCCCGTCTCCGCCAAGTTCGGAGTGCCGTCGGTACAGCACCGCTCGGTGACAGGCAGTGGTGGCGAGGAAGGCAAAGAAAGCGGCCGGGCTGGCTTCCAGCACCCGCTGCACAACGATGCCGTGGGCAAGCTGCGGGTTGGCATTCCTATTCTCGACCGGAAAGGTCATGGGGATGAAGTGCGTAGTGGCTGCATACGAGAGTGAAGGTTAGCTGGTCAGCCAGACTATGCATAGTACAAGAATGGCCATCAAACTAACCGTAGCTGAGTAAGTCTCGCATCGCCGTCTCGCTCAGGGAGTTGTGTGATGAGTCGCAGAACCGATCAAGCCCATGGTTCTCAGTAGGCGAAGGATACAGAGGCAAGGCAAATGGGTCAACTTGCCCACACCGGACCAGGCTTACCGGGCTATCAATTGAGCGAGACCGGGGTTGGAACTGGCTGTGTGTTTCTTGGACCGGGCGCAAGGAGGAGGAGGTAGTGGTAGTGGTAGTAGTAGTAGAAGCAGCAGTAGAAGCAGCAGTAGAAGCAGTAGTAGGAGTAGAAGGAGAATCGGTGTCGGTGTCAGTGCCTGCAGCCTTGTCCGACTTGCGGTCCCTGTTTATCCTCCGTGCCCGGCCTCGACCAGTTGGCCGTTTGACGCCCTGGCTGGACTCATGCTGGCGCACGTTACGCATGACATGGGAGCGAATCTCATGGCGATGGTTTGGGTCCTGGATTCGGCGGTCACGAACAGACCGAAGGTCCTTGTGTTGGAGGATGAAGGTAAAGGGAATCCGGGCGGGTGCTGCTGCAGTTCCCGCTGCTGGTGCTATTGCTTGTGGTGCGGATGCTGCTGATGCCGATGCTGATGCTGATGCTGATGCTTGTGCTCGTGCTCGTGCTGGTCCTGGTCCTGGTCCTGGTCCTGGTCCTGGTTGCACGGCCAGCTGGGGCTGGTTCGGTCCATTATGCTCTGCTGAAGACGTACCTTCCCAGGCTGCCCCAGACTGAGCATGGGAGGGAGCCGTGCTTATTGAGGTCCCCACCATAGTGCCCCTGTCATGCACATGCTTGCCGCCGCCTACGGTAAGGATAAGGATAGAAAGGTAGTGGGATGGATTAATCAGGACGATGACAACAACGACGACACGATCAAAGAGCACAAGGAGAACACGGCAAGAGCATCATACTGACGAGCACGCTCGATTTTTCTCCTCGCAATGAAAAAAATTATAGCTCTAAGGAAGCACCAGACCTCCCTGGCTGGTGTCCGGTGCTTGATATTATTGATCGAAAGCTTGTGGCTTGCAGGTGGTGCGGTGATTGCCGCCAGAAAAACGCCGGGCAACTGCCTAATAAGTGAACAAGGGGCTCCCTTCCCCGGCCCGAAGGTGGACTAGGGCGGCATCTGCGGTAACTTACAGTATTTGTTCGCTTGCAGAATACTTGGCGTGTGGCGGCGCCTCGGCAAGCTTGCCACGCGCCCCACGCGCCATTCCACGCCTGGGGCTGTGTCGCTCCAGGATACAGAGTGCAGGCTAATTAATAATATTGCTGGAGATCGCCTCACAAGTTCCCGACTTCGTTCTCCTAAGCACTGCCCTTCTGGGAAGGTCTGCTGATGGGTGGAACCAGCTGCATGGTCAGCAGTTCGCCGATCTTCTTATTGAGTTGCGCCATCTCCCAGATAGACTTCTTGCTGCCGACGGGGAGGTACGAGCTCGGCCACCTTAAGCTGAGTTTTACACGTATTCATTCGCTGGCGCCTGCCGCCGTCTCACCTTTCAATACTCTCAATAGTCTCAACGCTCCTCATACCATGGACCGGCGCCAGCTAGCCTGGGCATCTGCTCGTATAGGGCCCAATTTGCGGGTGTGCAAGGTCCCACCACTGGTCAGCTCAGTTGTGAGGGGGAGGCACGCACGTCGTGTGGCTGGTGGGTAGTGGGTGTAATTATCTCCCGTATTATATACACAAAATACGCAGCGCTGTTCTTCGTCCCTCCTCCTGCTCCTCATGTTCCTGCCTTGTGTGGTGATTTGCAAGCGATTACTCAGCCGTCCCTCCCAGTGCAAGGGTGTGCAGGGCGCCTCTCAGCCTCTCTCAGCCAATGCTTCCTCTCCTCCTCTTGCCCTTTAGAGCCGACGTTGAACTCTACCGAGGCCGTGTGCGCGTATCCTATGGGAATATCCGAAGCCTGTAATCACTCGCTGCTCCTCGCTGTCCCCTGGTTCGTTCGGCAGTTCCAATTCAAGATTGGCCAATCCGGCTTTTCCTCGGCATGAAATTAGTCAGATAAAGCCAAAGGGCCTGCCAAGCCAGAGGGGTTGAGAAGGCCCAGCCAGCGGCCTCCCAGATGTCCAAATACTGGGCGATCCCTGCTTGGGAGTCTGAGTCTGGGCATGCAATAGTGTACAATATGTATCGTGGGTATCTCAGCGGAACCGGGCCGCTTGCTTGTGCCTCACTCATTGTCGACCAAGGAATTGGCCAGCCGACCAAACATGGGCACTTCAAAATGGTCCAGCGTCTCGACGTCGCGGTAGGCACGCATTGACAACAAGACAATCAGGTACAGGTCTATTCCGAGCAGGAGCCACGACAAGATGCGCGACCAACTGAGCACAAGGTGCAGCAGCAAGAGTGTGGAGAAGAGCATGCTCGATTGCCAGGCATGGAATCGGACATAGTCCGAGTTATGCTCGAGTATCAACAGGGCCACGCCGCCTATGGGTGGGAAGGCGAGGTAGGCGAGCATTGCCTCAAAATCCATCCTCAGCGGCAGGCTTGTTTGGAATGCTTCCAGGCTCTGTCCACGCTCTTCTCTGCTTCTCGCTGCCAATGCATGTGTGCGGTTGGACCCATTGCCCTCGGTGACGAGTCGAGGAGCGGGAGGTGATTGAACGCGAGTCGAATCGATCGAGTGGCGTGCTCTTCCGCCCAGGGGCGGCGGCGGTGACAGGGCTCGCTCTCTACCCTTTCGATCAGTTTTTTCCTCGAGCTGAAGAAAGGGCTCGCTCCGAGTCGGGCTGACCTACGCTTGTGGTGTCTCGTCCTGATACGGAGCAAAATTCATGGCGTCAATGACAGGGTAAGATAGGCGCGTGCAGGATCGCACACGCTCACATGCTTAAGGTTTTGTATCGACGCAGGGGCGGTAAAGCAGCTGCTGCCCTTTCGATGCAAGTACGGTACCAATTGGTAAATCGGGTTTTGCCGTCCGCTTGAGAAATTTCTCAATCTGACCGCTAGTCCTAAAGCGGCAGGCAGCCTTAGGTACTTCGCCCTCAAATACTGGGTGCTCCCACCTGTCAGCACCAAGCGGCTGGGCCGAGGACCTCAAGCAGGCTCGACAACACCGAGCTCGAGTCGACTAAGAGTGAAGGCACTTAGAAGCGCTTGACACCAATTTTGCGTAGTTAAGGCACGCAGGCGAACGGGAAGGCCAGGATTCGCAACGTGGATGAAATTAAGTTGATCCCAGCTTATCAGGACAAAACGCGGAACCTGGCCTGGTCGTTGTGTTGCATCGCATCGAAGAGTGGACGATCTCCATTATTCTTAGGGCAGTGGGAACGGGCAAAAGGGAAGCCATACCATATATCTCTGTCTATTGACTGGTAGTCTTGTCTAGGTGGACATATGATATAATTAACGTCCTTATCACGTCAAAAAGTACGTGTGCTTGAGCGACTATCACCACGAATAGGGAGGATAAACTAATAAACGGAGGCGAACTACCAAAATGACACGGTTTGACCCGAAGGATAAGTCCCTGCTTCAGCTCGCCGATTCCGTGGTTGTGGTATCGGGAGGCAGCACCGGCATTGGTGCCGCGGTGGTGTCACAACTGACATTGCAAGGCGCCAAAGTTGTCATTGGCGATGTAACGGAGCCATCACACGACCTGGCCAGCGTCGGCGATGTCACGTTCATACACACCGACGTGCGCAAGTACCAGGATATCATCCACCTGTTCGACACTGCGCTAAGCAAGCATGGACGAGTCGACCACGCTATAGCAGCCGCCGGCACCGAGGCACGGCGAGGCAGTGCCTTCGACCCCAAGGCCGGGATCGAGGGTATCCGTCAGGGCCCGCCGGAGGAAGACGACACGGTGCTGGAAATCAACGGCCGCGGCACACTCTGGTTCTCTCACGTCGCGGTGCAGTATTTGTCCCATGGCGATGGTGGCGGCGGCGCCAGCGAGGCCAAGCCCGAGGACGGGGGAAACTACAGGAACAAATCGCTCACGCTGACGGCCAGCATTGCCTCGTGGCTGGAATTCAGCGGCCTGGTGGCGTACCAGGCGAGTCAGCACAGCGTGCTCGGCATTGTCCGCTCGCTGAGGCGCTACTTGCCCGCCGCGTTTGGCGACAAGATCGACGGCGGCATCCGGATCAACAGTGTCAGCCCGATCCTGACCTACGACAGCAACGGTAACGACAAGGACAAGCAGACACTACCGGTAGCCACCGAGGCAACGCAGAAGGCCTGGGCTGAGGCTGGTCTGGAAGCCAGTTCTCCGCTGGATGTGGCGCAGGTCATTGTTGGCTGTGCCAGAGCCGGCCGGGGCACTCAGGCGATCTGGTACGATGGCAAAGACGCGCCGGGCCTGCGCAAGAGAGCCCATTACGGGGCTATGGACTGGGTGCATGATGAGCCTGAAGCCAGAGGGATGAACGGTCGCAATTGGGTCCTGATTGGAGGCAAGAACTATGATACGGAGGAAAGTTACGACAGGACTATGGATCTCTGGCTGGGCGGCCCCCCGGCTGCGCACGTTCGTGAGGCCCTGAGAGTGCTAGGCCCTGCTGGTGATTGGGTCAAAGGACAGCAGTAATTCAATCAATATTATCAAGCTGAACAGACATTCTCCTGCTGCATATCACGTTGACCGCCATTCTCTTTTGTTCATTGAGAAAGTCCTGGATTACGTGGACTGACATCTTAACTTGCATTCAACATGTTGGTTCCTTGCAAACGCCATTTCTTCTCTGCACGCAGATATTTTGTTGATGGAGGAGAAGTCTCTTTCTGTCGGGCAGTAACCCTGCACCCCCGAAAAGACAGGGAATCTTGTCCAACACGGGCAAGAATCGGCATTCTGATATATAGATATGTGTCACGGGATAGACATCCGTCACAATCAGAATGGACTTTGTTTCTGTAAACGGCCTTTGAGTTAGATATCTAGTGATAGGGATCCATTGATCAGCAGGGGACGGGTCCTGTAAACTTTCAGTAGTTTTATATTCCACAAAGTGAGTGCTGTCTGTCGAATTTGAGGGTTTGACAATTGTCAGCCTCTTCCTTGAGCACGTCCACGTTAACATACTGTCCCCTCCAGCAGAAAAGATTCTCTGACGGAGGTAGCTCTTGTTGATCCGGCCACCGCATATTATGCTCCTGGTCGAAGAGGTAATATTTATGCACGTTCCAAACGGCGATCGAGCAGATAACCCAACCAAGATGAAGGATCTCGATTCTCGTTGTTAAATCATTCTCGCAGACCGTGTCCATATTTGTCTCCATGGGCAACAAGATGGACTGGCCAAAGTCTGCAAGTTTGACTTCACCATCAACAACAAGAAAGTTTCGCAGTGCAATGTCGTCCATCCACCAGAACTCTGCGTGAATGGAAGGAAGAGAAGGTGTCAAGAACTGACATAATCCAACCAATCTTGACGACTTCTGGCGGTTCTGGTTTGGCCTTGATATATTCCTCCAGGTTGCCGGCTTCTTTTCGAGAAGACGAGCTCGATCCCGTAGTTGGATGTCTGGAAGCAGGAGATAATACCCTGATAATGACCAAGCCCGTTGGTAGATTTGCACATCGTTTTCTAGTGTGTTGCGATTGATCTCATTTATGGATTCCCCGTTATCAAAGTCAGAGGTTCCAATGTAGAGATCCAGTGGGAATGTCTTTGCCACCTTGGACCACACGTTACTCATCAAGTCGGAGAATGTACCCCGTCATTCCATTACCAATCAGTGGCAGACCTGCGTACGGATCTGAGTCGTACACGTGTAGACCAAGTGTGGCCATGGTTCTGGAGCCGCCGCCGCAGTGCTGGCCATTCAGCAGCGAGGATGAAAGTCTATGCGGTGAGCAATATTGACCAAGGCGGTTTTCTTTCAGCCAAAACCATCCACACTTGGTGGTTGATGAACTGGAAGTTCAAGCATGACGTCGTGACTCGTGAGGCTCGTGCAGAAAGGTCCCACCGCGTATTTTTGAGTTGTCAGGCGGTCAGCCAGTGTTTTTTTTTAAGCTTCAATACCGATTTACTTTATAGCTTCTGCAAGACTAGACAAGGGTCAGAACTCTAGCTATGCGAGAACGAGTGGGAAAAATATGTGCAGAGAAATCAGGGGGCGCCGCAGGAAACTCGTGTAAGGTTGGTCTGATTGGCTGAGCGTGGCTGTAACTTACAGAACAGAACCTCATACGGCGGCAAGCCAAGGCTTTACCACGCCAAGGTTTTACCACGCCTAGCGCCAAGGAAACGGCCACAACGAAACCAACTTCAAACACGGTCCCAAACGTCTGTCGCGGCAGAACAGCGAGCACCCAGTTCACCGTCTGGCTCTGAAGGTCGTGGAAGTCATGGCATTTTTCATCGTAGACGCGCAGACGCGCTCTACTGGTTCTGGAATCCGATCCTTTGTGCCCTGATGAAACGATCCCTCGCCTCAGAAACGCGATCAGCCACCCACTTCCCTTCCAATATCTGCTCAAGAGCGACCGTTGCCGCTGATATATATATATCTCTTGCTCTGTAGAAAGATGGCTGACCACTTCAGCAGACCTTCCATTCCTCATCTGTACAGCACTTGCATTCACCAGCTCTCTTAATTCTTTTTTTTTCGCTAATCCGCTGCGCGGTTATTACTCCTGTCTTTGCGTTACACCTCCTCTACAAGCATCAACTGTCTATCTACGGCCATAAGATCTCAGTTTCAGCATGGTCAGGCTCGCTAATCTTTCGCTTACGCTCCTCGCCCTCACCATCTCACGCGCGGTAGCGCAGGGCACGCAATTTATCACGGGACCGTGTGACACTGACGCAGATTGTGCTTCCGGCTGCTGTGGCTTCAACTCGGGCAAGTGTGCTGGTCCGATTATTGCCTTGACGAGGGACGGAGGCTGCGGCCATGGCGACGCTCAACCCAACGCCAATGCGGCCAATGCGCTCGGTCAAGGCACATTCACAGTGTCAGGCGCGGCGACGGCGGCCGCGGCCACAGCACCGGTAGCATCCTCCTCCGCCGCCGCCTCCGCCGCCACCACCGCTTCTACATCTACCGCCCAGGGAACTCAGTTCATCACTGGCCCATGCGACACCGACGCAGACTGTGCTTCCGGCTGCTGTGGCTTCAACTCGGGCAAGTGTGCTGGGCCGATCATTGCCTTGACGAGGGACGGAGGCTGTGGCCACGGGGATGCTCAGCCCAACGCAAATGCTGCCAATGCGCTCGGTCAGGGCACATTTACCGTCTCGGGAGCAGCCGCAGCTGCGACACAGACAACGGCATCAGGCTCAGCGTCCACGGGCGGCGGCACTACTTCGACGACTACGACCAGCACCAGCACCACCGGCGGCAAAGGTGCAGGCAATGGTATTGGGGCGCAGTTCATCACTGGGCCCTGTGATTCTGACGCCGATTGCGCCTCTAGCTGCTGTGGCTTCAATTCCGGCAAGTGTGCTGGTCCTGTTGTTGCCCAAGAGAGGGATGGCGGCTGTGGCCATGGAGATGCCCAGCCGAACGACGATGCTGCCCAGGCTCTTCGCAGTGGGCGGAAGCGAAGCCTGTGGGATGACTAGAGTCCATAACATGGGGTAGAGGACGGCAGTTCAACAACAGCCATGCTGGGAATGGCTGTATGATGTGACGATAAAGGAAAAACAGCACTGGGACTCCGTATTCTTCTTGCATAGCATTGGGGGGTGGTATATTGAAAAATAAACCAACAGATTGTAAATTCAGGTCTCTCAGACATCCTGGTTGACTTCACTTTGCTCGTACCTATTGCCCATATTTCCTCCATCCGTCGTCATACCTCGAAATGGTCCTGCAGTTTGCCAAGGGTGTCGTCTTCCATCAGCGTCACAGACGTATCCGACAATTCTGAGGCCTCGTTGACACCATTGCGTCTTCCCGCCGTCAATGGTCACACCAGGCTCGTTCGATTTCAAGCAGTACCTTGTCCAGATTTTGGATGTGTTCTATCTAACACGAATCGGGCGGATCCCAGGGGCGACCTCCTCCTCCATCTCCGCGTGGTATTCTGGTTTGTCGATTACAAGGATGTCATCCACGTAAAAAGAATATGAAGATCAGTCTCTCTGGGTGAACAAACAGGCAGGGTTCGTCTGGAACCAGCATCCAAGGGATTTCAATACCGCACTCAGTTCGAGGAACCAGAGCTTTGGAGACTTTCGGAGGCCGTATAGTGCCTTGTGCAAGCAGAGGTAAGTTCCTACTAAGATCCCTGACCCTTGTGGAGGCGTCAGGTATATTTCCTCGTCGATGAAGGCGCTGACGAAGGCGTTGACGGCGTCTGCTTGGATTACGTCAAGATCGAACGTTGCAATCAAGGCGCAGAGGATCCTGAGGGTGCTATGCTCTGCGGTGATCGCTCGAACCTCGTCGTTGCTGATATCCTGGAGATCGCCACGTATAACGAGGCGGGCTTTGAATCTCACGATGAAGCCTTCATCGTTCGTTTTGTAAGTGAAAACCCATTTGGTTGGGAGGCGTTTTCCCTTTGCTGGTTTTCACCTCGTCCCAGGTGTGCGTGCTTTGAACGCAGTGATTTTAGCTCCGTTCGGATCGCGGCCTTGAACTCATCCTCGTACGGGTTGTTCACGACTTCCTTCCAGTTCTTGGGAGGAGGCTTGACGTCGTCAGAGTGGCAATATCGCTTGGACGCAGCAGAGCGTTTTGACTCTGGCAGAGCGCTGCGGAGGTATTCCAGCCCTCTCCCCCCCGCCCTCACCCTCTCCCCCGACAATGAGCTCTGCTGGGGCACAGGAGGCCTGGTTGTTGCAAAGCCAGTTAGTTGTTGCGCAATTGACGCAGGTTCTAGCTCTAGAGTTTGTGCAAGAATCGGTGCAGGAATTAGCTCCCTGGTTGGGCTTTGTGGTCCATGGGAAACTTGCTCAGCCAATCAGGGTGTGTGTTTCAAGCCTTAAATCAATGGTATATATAGCTCAAATACTCAAGGGCAACAACCAACCCAGTCCTCTGTGGCGCAATTGGCTAGCGCGTCTGACTGTTATTACAAGCTGATCAGGTTAGTTCTTGCAAAGTCTAATCGATTCACGCCTGCACAATAGCAAGTATATCAGGAGGTTGATAGTTCGAGCCTATCCGGAGGAGGACCATATTTTTTTTGTTTTTTTTCTTGCATTTTCTAATCGACGAGATGGGGACAATGTTGCCGTGTGGAGCTGGGGTCTTGGCATCGACGAAGTACTATGGATAGAATTCCTCAAAACCGCAGCAAAGGAGACACTTACTTGCCTCCACTCAAGGTCAGTCTGTGGCAAGAGATATATTTTTGTGTGCATGGATTAAGAAGAACGGCAGGGCACTGCAAATTACCACGATGTAATCAACTACGACCGAGACTGTCTGGTCTGGTCTGAGATCATTTGTCTATATGACATACTAGAAAATGCACCGCCGACATGCTGCAACTTACTGGTCTCCGGGTTTCCACCTTTGCCTTTCGGACATCGGGAGTGACTCGACAGAACTTTAGGCCGACTTTTCATAGCCATAGTGCCAGTCTTCATGGGCCAAGTCTTGGCGAATCTTGTATGCGCTCTCGGCGACGTCGCAGAGACTGGTATCAATGTCGACGATTTTCAAACCAGGCGTGCTGTCTTCAAAAGCGCCCGGCAAGGTGCCAACAATGGGCAGAGTAACGCGTGAGATACCAGCCCATCCCTCCTCTTTCGGACCTCCAGCGTTGACGAAAATGATGCAACAGGTGTTCTCAAACGCTCTCGAGACGAGAGCTGATTTGACAAACAGGGCTTCTGACTCAGGATTGTACTGGCGGCCCTCCTTCGACATGTCACTCAGAAGCCAGAAGCTTGGGATGATGATGATCTGGGCGCCCTGCAGAATGAGCGATCGGAACGCTTCCGGGAAGGCGAGGTCCCAGCAGATCAGCATGCCAACCCGACCGAGGGGAGTGTCAAAGACAGAGTGGAGAGGATCAGGTGAGGATGTTGGCGGGGCGGATTTCTGGGCCTGTGGGCCGCTGAGAATATGGGGGCGCTCTGGGATCCACAGATTGACTTTGGTGTATGAGCCCAAGACCTCGCCACTCGACGATATGAATGAGGCGATATTGAGAAGACCAGGCTTGCTGGAGCCATCGTCCGCGCGACGAGGTGGGCCCGGGGCCAGCAGACTACCTGGCACAATATTGATTTTCAGCCCCTTTGCCAGGGCCTGGTACTTCTGAAGATATTCATCGGCCTTGTCAGCCAGGACAGCAAATTTGGGGTCATCAGCGACGCCCGTCAGGTGGAACTCTGGCAGAACGGCCAAGTCCGCTCCCTGGGCTGCGGCTTCCCTGATATGCTGCTCGGCTGCGGCAAAGTTGGCCTCTATGTCAAGGGGCTAATATTGGGCCTCTATGTCAGCTCGTCGGCGTACCAGCGCAGGCCAGCCCAGCCAGATTGGACCTCCTACCTTTGAGTATAGCTGGATCAAAGCACATTTGAATTTGGAAGGGACGGAGGTGGATGAGGTGGCCATGGTAAGACTGAGATATACCCCGCCAGTAAACATTTAAACCTGCATATAATAACTCAAAACAGGCCATGGCACATTACCTTTCTGTTGATGATTAAGTGACTTGATGCTTGACGTCGCTGCTTGCTCTTCGATGTGAGCCTGTTATATAGTTAAACGGTTTCAGTGTATATCAGGTTTCAAGTATCAGCTTAGATGTTGATTTGGCTGTCATCATGCTCTCTACACACGTTGTGAATCCTTCGGCGTGCCAAGAACAGGTCACCGTTGGGGCTATGGTCTAACCTGTTGAGGTTTAGTGTGCTCCCTTTCTCGCCAAGACTTCCGCCCCACGCTGATTTTCCTTCTCTGCCATCGACAGCATCTATTTTCGCACAGGCCACCATCCATCTCAGCCCATCATGTCCTACGCAGGCGGACGCCCGCCGATCGATGACGAGGATGCCGAAGAAGAAGCTCTTGTGGCCGACTACCAAGAACAGGTCAACTATGAAGAGAACGCCCTAGAGCCGGTCGACTCTCTGACAGGCCCTGCCGACCTCAGGGCGCAGCTGGAAGCAGCAGCGGCACCGTTGGAATACCAGGCGTCGCTGGAGACCAAGTTTGCGTCTTATGACAACTACTGCTCGCTGTTTCACTACATCCTCAACTCGGACGGGCCTGTCGATATCGAGCAGCCTTCATACTACTGGGCGTGGGACGTGATTGACGAGTTCATCTACCAGTTCGAGTCGTTCTGCCGCTACCGCAACCGGGTGGCTCGCACCAACCCCGGTGACGAGGAGGCCGTGATCCTGCGTGAGAACCCCAATACATGGGGCTGCTACTCCGTCCTCAACGTGCTGTACTCGCTCATCCAGCGCAGTCAGATCAACGAGCAGCTGGCTGCACAGAAGCGAGGCGAGGATGCCAGCGCAGTGGCGGGCGAATATGGCAGCCGACCACTGTACCGCATGCTGGGCTACTTCTCCATCATTGGCCTGCTGCGTGTGCACTGCCTGCTGGGCGACTTCTCGCTGGCATTGAAGACGCTGGACGACATTGAGATGAACAAGAAGGCCATGTTTGCTCGCGTGATGGCGGCGCACCTCAACACATACTACTACGTCGGCTTCTCGTACATGATGCTGCGGCGGTACGCCGACGCGGTGCGCATGTTCAGCCACATCCTCGTTTATGTGTCACGAACCAAGTCCTTCCAGAAGGGGGGCAACCAGCAGTTTGACGCGATTGCCAAGAAGACAGAGCAGATGTACGCTCTGATCGCGATCTGCGTGTCCTTTGCGCCCACGCGGCTCGACGACACCATCCACACCGTCATCCGCGACAAGCTGGGCGACAAGTTCGCCAAGCTGCAGCGCGGCGGGCCCGACTCGCTACCTGTGTACAAGGAGCTCTTCCAGTCGGCCTGCCCCAAGTTCATCTCACCCACGCCGCCGGACTTTGACAACCCGAGCCTGAACATCGACCCAGTCGAGCACCACACCAACATCTTCATGGACGAGGTCAAGAACACGCTGTTCAACCCGATGGTCAAGTCGTATCTCAAACTGTACTCGACCATGGATCTCAACAAGCTGTCGTCCTTCCTCGACGTCGAACCGGAGAAGCTGCGAGCCTGGCTGCTGGTCAACAAGCAGCGCAGCCGGCAAATCCGCTGGAGCGAGGGTGGCTTGCTCGAGGGAGACACGGTCAACGGTAGCGAGCTTGACTACGCCATCGAGGGCGATGTCATTCACATCAGCGAAGCCAAGCAGGGCCGCCGTCTTGTGGACTGGTATCTGCGCAACCTGGCACGTGCGTATTAGAGAGTTGTCCTTACATGAAGAATATGAACAAGTCCAATAGTCCACCTTCTCCTCTGCTTTCCTTTTTCCCACTTTGAACTGCATTTCTGCATTGTTGAAACAAGTATAAGATTCCAAGCGCACAGAGTTCGTTGACTTGCATATATATATATATATATATATATACTCACTTGGATGTGTAACAGAAGATATCGTTCCCATGCAAACATTGCCATGACAGTATCACAAACGACTCTCCGGCGTCCAGTCTATCCAGATCAACGATAACTTCCTGACAAGAATCGGCGTCGATGATATTTTCACCCTTCAGCCCGGAATCTGCCGCCCGTGTCAAGGATGAGGAGGATGTTTGAAGAAGAAGAAGAAGATATTTGACGAATCAAACTCGGAGAAGATAGCTAGCCAGCTGGGGTATTGCTCTTCTTCTTCTTCTTCTTCTTCTTCTTCTTCTTCTTCTTCTCACTGATATGAAATGAAATGGCAGAAAGAGAAAGAAGGATGGGATGGATGGGGAGTAGTGGGATGGGTAGTAGTGGGATGGGTAGTAGTGGGATGGGTAGCGAGTGGACTGCGTTATATATATGCATGCGTGTGTGCTGTGTATCGATGCCATCCATCATTGCCTGTCTATTTATTGCCCCGTCATCCATCGCACAGAGCCACCCAGTATTCAGAAACCCCTGCCTGGGGGGATTGAATAGGGGGGTGGTAGTGCTTGTGTTGCTTGCTCATGGTGCTTGTGGTGGTCGCTCGCTTGTGGTGCTCGAGTTGTCGAATATCTGCGACAGCCTGGACACCAACTGGCACTAGTCCCAACAGGGGATAGTGCAGTGGCCATGAGGCCATGATAAAACAGAAACTGTGGCTGGTTAGGTCTCCTCAGTGAAATTTGTAGTTAGCATTGTACTAATTAATGGCCTTGGTAAAGCCTTAAAATTTATTATTGCAGCGCTAATTGGATTGGGGATAGTGGTAGTGTGTCCAGTGGAACTCGGTCATGCATGGTGGTCGTGCTGGTCGTGCTGGTCGTGCTCGTGGTCCTCCAGACCCAACCAAACCACGAAAACAGGGAGCATGAAAACGAAAAAAAAAACAATAAAATCTAGTCAGTCTCAACTGCTAATACTACTTACGACTACTACTCATCATCTTGTGCCCCAACATCTTTCTTCTTCTAACCCACAGGTCTATTCTATGAATCAACTTATGGGAAAGCGAACAAAGGTGTGGGCAACAGCAGCAGCTCCTGCTGTGGCGGCATTGTCGCCGTCACCGTCACCATCACCGTCACCATCACCTGAGCCATTACTCCATCTCATCCATCCACCGTGAACCAGACTTTGTTTCTTTTTCAAGTCAAAAAACTTCTCGACTGACATGTCCCTTCCGGTTGTCAAACGGCTGTACCCACCCAAACACCACCAGCCAGTCATAACCATAACCATGACCATAACCATTACCATAACCATACCCATACCCATGTTGTCCACAACCACATCCAAGCCCTTGCCTGCTAGCACATGCCAGCACGCACCCGATTGGTACCAACTTCGTTCTGTGGTATCTCCTCTCTCTCTCTCTCTCTGTGTGTGTACACCGAGAGCCAGTTTAGATCATTCCGCTGTGAAATTGAAAGTGAATAAAAAACAAGAAAAAGAAAACCACGGGATGTCGTCTGTCTGCTCACACAGCCGTAGTAGTAGTAGTAGCAGCCGCAGTACTGGCGCGGGTCTTTCTCAATTTTGCCGCTGTACCACCACCGCCACCACCACCACCAGAAGAAAAGGACGATGAAGCACCGACGACAGGGTCATCATTATCATCGTCACTGAGCTCTGCTTCGTTTGCCGATCGCTTCTTGGCCGTGGAGACGGAGCGGGTGCCTGGTTTGACTCGCGGCCAAGCATCGAATGGGCTGATTTTGGCCTTTGCGTCGAGCCGGGCAGAAGCAGCAGCTGAGCGGCGTTTGGTCGGACTTCTTTCGGCTTCGACTTCGGCCTCGTCCTCGGCCTCGTCAGCCTCGTCGTCCCCGGCTTCTTCTTCAATGTCGGTCGGCGCTTCTTCCTCCCTGGCGCGCTCGCGAGCCCGTCGCTGGACTTCCTGCTGGAACAGACGGGTTGGCTTGATGGACTTGCGTGTCAGTGTCTTGAGTGGTCTGGTCCGTCTGGAAGCCTCATCGGTGTGTTCAAGGAGCCCCAGGTCGAGGTCGTCAATCTCTTCCTCTTCCTCGAATGCGTCGTTGAAGCGGCGGTACACTTTCTTGCCACGGCTGTGAGAGAGGAGCAGTTAGCCCGAGAGTTCGGTAAGAATCACACACACACACACACACACACACACACACAAGACAGGGGAAAACTTACAATACACAAACCATACCATCGTCATCCCGGATCGCTTGCTCGACTTGCGGGTCCAATCTTCTTTCTCTCCTCGTCTTAGTGCGGCTGCCACTAGCTGTTGGCTTCCGGGCACGCGCTCCAGCACGTGTAGTTGCACTCTCCGACTCTGGCTGGTCGATGAACGGGTTTGCCTTGTCAGTGTCTGGTTCGGGAACCTTGTCTCTGTTGTCGGTGAAGATCTGGATGCCAGTGCCGTCGAGGCCGGCTTCGTCATCGGCATCAGCAGCAGCAGCAAAGCTTTCGAGCGAAAAGCCATTGTACCGCTTGTTCTTGCGCGTGCGCCGTGGGCTTGGGGCTGTAACAGTGACGGGCTGGTCCCGCTCAGCGTCGCCGAGCTGGTCTTGAAACAGAACTCGTCCTGCAACGGCAGCCGCAGCCGCAGTGTGTGCTGCTGCCGCCTTCTTCTTCTTGCTTGGCGTCTTGATCGGCGTGGGCAGCATTCCTTCCGACATGACTGTGGTAGTGCTGGACAGAAACGGCTGCGAGCGAGGAGCTCGGTTGGATGGCTTTCTTGGTGGAGACATTTCGTCAGCGTTGGGCGACGGTGGGATGATGTGGAGCAGCCGGCGCGAGGCTCGTCGCGGTGTTGTCTGTGGCGGCGATTGTGCACGTGCGGCGAACGAAGCCTTGGGTTTCCGCGGCGTCACTGCCACCGTGTGGTGATCTTGATCAGTGTGAGATTGCCGCCGCCGTCTTGGTCTCGGCGTTTCAGCTTCGGGTGTGACGGCGCGAAGAGCATGTACAGCGGCAGAAGGAGCAGTCAGCTGTTGCTTGATTCGAGACGACTGTCTGGTTGGCTTGCGCTCGTACGCCGCGCCGTGAAGCGGTGTCAGCGGAGTAGTCGGGGAGTTGAGGACCTGAAGTGGCGGTGTCGCGGCCATCGTGGTGGTATGTGCGTGTGTGTGTTGTCGGCGCGGCGACAGAGAACAGGTAGGGAGGGGCCCAAGAGAGAACACAGAACCTCTTTCTCGGCTCTAGCTAGGCTGTTGTGTTGAGGTTGTCGCCCACCTGCGCTGAATGTGCAGCGGGTCGGTCAGTGGATTTGCGGTTTTTGCTGAGTAAGGCGCGCGGCGCCGCGCGGTGGGGCGGGATAATCAAGTAGGGCAGGAGCGATGCTAGAATATCGACATGTACGACGACGACGACGACGATGATGATGATGATGGCGAGGAGGAAGTGATAGGACGACGGTTCGGAGGCGACGGCGATGTTTAGAAGTTCTGTGAGAGAAAGCGAACCGAACCGACGGTGGTCCTAAGCTTCAACCAGGTCCACCCAATTTTGAGGATTTGAGGAGGCTGGCAAACAAACGGACGGGCTGGGCAGAAACGGCCCCACTTCGCGTCACCTTAAATTGGCACGCGTTAAGTGCACCGGAGTATTATACACATACACGTGTACGTGTTGAATACCATGTAATTACTGGGTATTTCACAAATTCGCACCACAGTTCGCCAGCCAGAGCAGACAAGACAGACAGACAGACAGACAGACCAGTGCAGCTGCATGATTCAAAATGGCACATCGAACGAATAGACCTCAATCGCTGGACTGGAAGACAACATCCACCCCTGCCCACACACCACGCCAACCAGCACACCACCACCACAACGACGACAACGATGGCGACGGTAACGACGACGACGAGAACAACAACAACAACAACAGCCACGAAGAAAAATACCCCCAACCCCAAGCACGCGAAACCCTTCTGCGCAACGAACTCGCAACCGTGCGCAAAGTGAACGACACCCTCGAAGCAGTCATCACCAGTCTGCAACAAGCCCAAGGCAACATCAAGGTAAATAGGATATCACTGTCATTATCATTGTCATTATCATTGTTATTACCATTAATTATCATTTACCGACCCCCCCCCTTTTTTTTTCTCCCTGTTCTTTTGATTCATACTTATATTCCCCCCCCCTCCCCGGGCCATGCCTCTAGTCACTCAACCACTCAGTCACCAGCACATCCGCCCTCCTGAACACCTGGACACGCATCCTGTCGCAGACCGAGCACAACCAGCGCCTCATTCTGGACCCGGCCTGGCAAGGTGCCTCGCAGGATCTGGCCGACATTGAGGCGGAGAAGGAAGAACAGCAACAGCAGGAAAGACAGCGCCGAGAAGCTGCTGCCGCCGCCGCCGCTGCGGAACAGGAGAGGAAAGCTGCTGCTGCGGCGGCGGCGTCGGCGGCGGCGAAGCGGGAGGAGGAGGATGCGGTGGTGAAGAGGCGGGGGGTTGTGGGGAGTGGGAGATTTGGGGTGGGGAGGGGGCGAGGAGTTGGTAGTAGAAGTACGAGTACGTCTACATCTACTACTACTAGTACTGCTACTGCTCGGCGTGGTGCGGGTGGTGCCGCGCCGGTGTCGTCGTTGCCTGGCCGGACGACGCGTGGGGGGGTGTCGAGCGGTACAACTAGTACTACTTCTACGTCTAGACGGACAGCCTCTGCCTCAACAGCGACGGGGAGAGCACGGGGAGCAGCAGCAGCAGCAGCGAGGGGCCGGACATAGATCAACTCAGTGTCAAAAGAATAAAACCAAATAAAAAGACGGTACAACTATCCTTTTCTCTAACGTATCTGTACATACAAGCGTTCTCTTCTTCTTTTTTTTTGCAAACACTCGACATAGTCAACGACGCCGCCCAGAAACAAAAGCATTTTGGGGTATCTCCTGCGTCCAGACTGACTGACTGACTGACTGACTGACTCTCGCGTGCCTCATCCAACCAAAACTGACGACGACTAACACTAACATGCCTACTTCTGCCCCCTCTTGGCCAGCAGATTCAGCGCACTGCCGGCGAGGATGAACGCGGTCTGGTCCTTGCTCAGGGTGTGTTTGACCGGCACGGCAAAGCGCTCTCCATTCTTCTTGGTCACGTTGAGCGTGATGCTTCCCTCGGCGCCGCCGCTCTGCAGGACATCCCATAGGCCCTGGGTGTCGACGACGTCGCATGCATCGATCTTGTCGTAATCCTCCTTGTTGGCAAACGTCAGCGGGACCACGCCCTGCTTCTTGAGATTTGTCTCGTGGATGCGGGCAAAGCTCTTGGCCAGGATGACCATGCCGCCCAGGTAGCGAGGCTGCAGGGCGGCGTGCTCACGGGCCGAGCCCTCGCCGTAGTTGTCCTCGGCTACCACCATCCACGGCTGGCCGGCGGCTTTCCATTTCTTGGCTAGGTCTGGGATCGAGCTCTGGTTGCCGCTGTCATCGTACGCCACGTTGGTCTCGCCTGTGGCCGCGTTGACCGCCCCGATCAGAGTATTCTCCGCGATGTTGGGCAGATGGCCCTTGTACTTGAGCCACGGCCCGGCCGCCGAGATTGTGTCGGTCGTGCACTGGCCCTTGACCTTGTACAGCACCTTGAGATTCTGCAGCTCGCCACCAGGGTAGGGCTGGAATGGTTCCAGGATGGCCAGCCGGTCCGAGTCTGGATCGACGACAACCTCAACACTCGGGTCGGGCTCGGCCGAAGAAGGCAGGAAGTCGACTCTTCCGGCAGCAAAGCCTGATCCGGGCAGCGTGGTGCCCTGGGGAGGATTGAATTTGAATTGCTCGCCTGAAGGCAGCGGAATAGAATCGGTGATTGGGTTGAATGAGGTCGAGCCCGAGTACGACATGGCGGTGACGAGCTCGGGCGAGGCCAGGAAGCTCATCGTCCGTCGATTACCATCATTACGGCCGGGGAAATTACGGTTGTAGGAGCAAAGAATAGCGTTGTCTTCACCTTTCTTCACCCCATCCGTTCGTTTCCACTGGCCGATGCAAGGGCCGCACGCGTTGGCGAGCACGGTGCCGCCGGCAGAGGAAAAGGTGTCGAGGGTCTTGTTCTGCTCCAGTGTGGCTCTGATCTGCTCACTGCCGGGGGTGATGAAGAAGTCTGCCTTGGGCTGCAGCCCGGCCGCTTGGGCCTGCTTGACCAGGTCCTCGGCACGGGTCATGTCCTCGTACGACGAATTGGTGCATGAGCCAATCAAGCCAGCACTCAGTGTGGCTGGCCAGTTGTTGGCCTTGACCGCGTCCTTGAATCTCGACACCGGCGTGGACAAGTCTGGCGTGAAGGGCCCGTTGATATGGGGCTCGAGAGTGGACAGATCCAGGGTAATGGTCTGGTCGTACTCGACATCTGCATCAGCCTTCAAGAAGTTGTCACGGTCGCTGCCCTGTGAAATACCAAGCAAGGCATCCACAATCGCCGCTCTCCCTGTCGCCTTGAGATAGGGCACATGAGCGTCAGAGAATGGGAAAATGGACGTTGTCGCGCCAACCTCGGCACCCATGTTGGTCACCGTTGCCATACCCGTGGCACTGAGGGTCTCGACGCCCGGGCCGTTGTATTCAATCACGAAGCCGGTGCCGCCCCTGACAGTGAGCATGCCGGCCAGCTTCAGGATCACATCCTTGGGGCTCGCCCAGCCACTCAGCTTGCCCTCGAGCCTGACGCCCAGAATCTTGGGCGCTTTGAGCTCCCACGGGGCGTCGACAAGGGCATCGACGGCATCAGCACCACCAACACCGATGGCAATAGCCCCCAGACCACCAGCATTGGGGGTGTGGCTGTCTGTTCCGAGCATCATCAGGCCGGGAGCAGCATAGTTCTCGAGCACGGTCTGGTGGATGATGCCCGCACCGGGCGGCCAGAACTCAATGCCATAGCGGGCTGCTGCACTCTCGAGGAAGTCAAACACCTCCTTGTTACCAGCAATCGAGTTGGGCAGATCGGTGTCAGCACCTTTCTCGCCGACGATCATGTGGTCGCAGTGGATACTGGCAGGCACAGCCGTGCTCGGCAGGTTGCACGTCATGAACTGCAGCAGGGCCATCTGTGCAGATGCATCCTGCATGGCCACACGGTCGGGCTTGAGCTTGAGGTTGGCATTGCCGCGGATCTTGCGCCCATTGTCGGTGCCGGTCAGGAGCGACTCCTCGGCGTTGTCCAGGTGCGAGTACAGGATCTTCTCGGCCAGTGACAGCGGACGGCCGTCCAATATGGAGCGCACCTTTTGGAAGTTGCTCAGGATCTTCTGGTACGGCGGAATGGCAGCTCGACGGGGCGGCGGTGAAGGGGCGGCGGCGTGGGTGGCATAGCAGCGACGGCGAGCTGCACGGGTGGCAGCCGTGGCAGCCGAGGCCGCCCGTTGAATTGATGGACTCATGGCGGTGCGCTCTCCGCGGCGCTCATCGCCTGGCTACCATGATCATTCCAAACACTACAGGGCTACTCTTTGACTGAATTATGAGTCTTGTGCCTGTCGAAAATTATTGTTCGCGTCCAATCTTTTTTCTCGCCGACCTCGGTCGCGTGCCTCGCCCATCAGCCAATCAGGAACGACCAATTTTTCAGCCACAAATCGCCGCCCAGTCACTGTCCTGACCATCGCCGTCACATCTCTTCAACCTCATCCTGACTCTCATCATCATCATCATCACCACCACCACCACCACCACCACCACCACCCAACACTACAGCCTCCTGGCAGGCGGTTTTGTACATGACAGAATGCTTGCTAAGTTACTGTACATCCAGTTCCCGTTGGCCAAAAGGAAACAGGCAGCACGAGCGTGATGTGGGACACCTGCCTGGCTATTGAGCACCCGCCCGCCACCGTCCATCCATCCATCCGTCCGTCCGCCCTTCCTTCATTCATTCATCATCGTTATCGGCCTGTTCCAACTCGGCCGCGGTCCGGAGCTCGTAAGCCAGGTCGTAACACTCGGCCAGGAGGTCGATGACACTGCCCTGTCCCTCGGGGATGTCGCTACCCACCTGGAACTTGCCATCCACTCGCATGTTGTCAATTGAATTAAGTTTCATGCTGTAAGGGTACAGCTCTCGCGGGTTCGACACGCCGCCGGCCTTCTTGACTTCGACAAGGCAGCGGCGCAGGGTCAGCAGCTGGTTGTAGACCGGCAGCAGCGCTTCAGAGACCGGTTCCGAGGCAATGAGAAGTTGGTAGATGTATGCATAGCTGCGTCGGAGTAGGTAGAGCAGTATCTGTTCACAATCACAAGCACGTCAATTTCATGTTCTGGTAGTAGTAGGAGGAGCACTGCCAACTGCCAACTGCCAACTGCCACAGCCTTAGCATCGCTTACCCTTTGCGTGTACAAGTCGGCCGGCTTGCCCTCGGCGTCGAAAAAGTTGCCATCGCGCCGCGAGTCGTCGATGCGGTCAAGGCTGCGCTGCCACATGAACAAGTCCGGCTCTCGCAGCGACCATGCCTGGGTCATGGATAGCCGCTCTAGATGGTTGCGAATCTCAGATAATTTGTTGAATACTTCGTTGAATCGCTCATCGATCTTTCCATTTCTAGAGAAACCCGCAGCCGTCAGCCCAGCTGCACTATGATTGAAGCCACACGCGCAGCAAGGGTCGTCGTCGTCGTCATCATTATAATCATCAGCAGCAACAAAGCACATACCTGCTCTCGGTCTCCTGGACCATGTACAAGCATCGCTCCAATAGCGGGCCCAGCCGCTCCTGGCCAGTGGCCACCTCAGTGCTCTGGATCCTGTCTTGGATATCTTGCAGCTTGGAGCGAAGCTCGTTCAGGTCTTTGCGAGAGTACTGTGCCTGGTGTTAAAAGGAAGACGAGAAAGGAAAAAAAAAGGAATATCCTGCCACCTACCTTGCTTCGCATACTCAGGGCGGCCAAACTGCGCAGAAGGGCCACCAGCTTCTCCCATATCGGAAGCGTGTCAGGCCCAAGGGTGGAGAGGAAGTCGCGCAGCTCGTTCAGCAGGGTCTGGCAAATCTCCAAACGATACTGGATCCGGGTCAGGAGGTAGGGCGAGTACTTGTCCTTGCCAATGCCCAGCGTCTTCTCCATCTTAGCCAGAGTGTGTGTTAGGGTGTCGAGGTCCTTGGTGCTGTAGAAGGTGGCCTCTTTAAGGTGCTCGCACAGGCGGGTGATGGTCGAGGTCATCGAGTACAGTGCGGGCGCCTCATTGTTGCGGCCGATGGCCATGAAGAAGAGCGAGATCAGCTGCAGGCAGTCGTCCAGCACATGGTCGACCCGGTTCTGCACCAGATGGTCCGGCCCGCGCACGTTGTTCAGTTGCTGTACTTGCTCAATCACGGTGTCGTACAGCGGAATGACATCCTGCGACTTGACATAGGTGCTCTTGTCCTGCTTGAGCAGCAGCAGTTTATCGCGAACTAGCAGCAGCTGGTCGAGGATCGGCTTCTCCTGCACCGGCACCGGGAAGTGTGGAATTGGTGAGTCCATTTTGGCTGAAGAAAGATCAAACCATCAGAGGGCGTCAAATCAACAGGTCAACTTTCATGAATCAATCTTCTTCTTCTGATTCTTCTTCTTCTTCTTGTTTCTTCTTCACAGTCACTCACGCTGATTATCCTCACCATAAACTTGATGGATCTCGTGTCCTTATCCTTATCGGCAAGAGGCGTCAAACAGAGCCTGGTGTCTTTTCTGCCCCCCCAAAGTCCTTCCTTGCTTGTCCTAAAATAATCAGCCGCCCACACAAAAACCACCCGCCCCACGACAGACTTGGCCCCCACCAATGCGCGGGGAATTACGATGATTTAAACCCCTTTTGGATCGCCACTGACCCAAGTTCTCCTGGTAATTAGCCGACCCACCCAATTGGACAAACACTGTGGATATGGTGAAGAATTATTGCATGTACAGTACTCATACTCATACACATTCTCTGCATAATTATTAATTATTCACAACGTCGTCATATTTGTTGGCTTCTATCTACTCTCTCCTTTGATTCCTGTTGACCCTCCACCGGCCGTCGCCGCCGTGGTAGTCGTAGTCGTCGTGATAATACATGGTCAATCTATCGACCAGGCTCTTCTCATCTCATCTCCCCCCCTTCAGAATTTCAAGCAAACAAAACGCAACTCCTCGCTGAAATGTCTATCAAACTCCCGGCTATTTGACGAAGCAGACGCTCTCCAACCATTTGACGGCCTTGACACAACGGTTTTCAACCTCACGGTTCCAAACATCGGCTGCCCATAATGTTGCAACCAAGGTAATCGCCCACCCAGTAATTATGGCACAGGCCCATGAGAAATCACCCATTTCGGCCACTTGAGTGCCGGCTGACCATGCAATCCGATGGGGGATCATGTAGCCGAATGCATGCATAAGCGGCCCATGCACCAGGTACAGTGCGAAGCTGATCTTGCCCAAGTACATCGGAATCGGGCTCGTCAGAAATCTGCGCCATTTCGAGGTATCGGGGTTGGAGCGGGCAAGCAGGAAGATCAAGAGCGCGGTCCCGAAGTTGGGATAGAACTTGTCCTTGCGCGCCATCCACTCGGGAATGAGCTTGGTGAGCCACATATAGCCCGGGGCATACTCATGGTCGCCATCGATGGGGTACGAAAGGAGGTAGAAGGCAACGAAGAAGGCCACGTATCGGATTATTGATCGTAGCGGTGCTCGGAACCTGGCTATCCTCCCCAGGCGGAAGCTCCCAAGATTGGGGAATTCACGCAATGACCAGCTGATTGTGGGTTGGGGTACCGGCTTCTCGTCCAGCGAGCTGGCCGCTTCCCTGTCCGGTTGTGTCGGAAGCACTTCTCGATTGGCTTGGTCTCGTGCAGTGAGTATGACATCGATTTGGGCCACAAATGCGCCCAGAATATACACCCAAATATCCCAATGATTCCATAAAAAATACATTAGGGTCATGAAAGCCAAGAGCACGAGGCGGACCTGCTTCTTGCACATGGCGAGTGCGATTAGTATGCCGTAGAGGTGCAGAGATGCCCGCATCTCTGACAAGATAGACCACAAATGTTGATCGTGATAAGGATAGACGGTCGCCTCGCTGATAATGTTGGTCATTGCAAACATCTCGCGGGCCCAGAACCAGAGCTGCTCGGACCAGGTCGGAAGCATCGGTGGCTTCGGCTCGTGCCATTGGCCCGGGAAGTTCTCTTTCGTGTCGATGAACTCGCGGTACTGCTCGAAGAATCCATAGTGAACGTACGTGGTCGTGATTAGGGTGATGGCAAAGACGGGCAGGTAGAGACGGAAGGCTCGGCGGAACATGGACCCAGAGACATTCTGAAAGACCTTCTGGTGGGTGACTGGATCACTCTTCTCCAGCAGCTGGAATAGCCGCAGCGCGGTCAGATAGCCTGCAATGCCAAAGAAGACCTGCGAGGTGAAGCCGGCGTAAAAGTATCGGATGATGGGTAGTTCGAGCAGGTACTTGTGGCGGTCATCCATGCCCCATGGCTTATAGCCAAAGTCGCTGAATGCAAAGGTGTAGTGGAAGGTGTAGACCTTGAGCGAGGTCAAGCCACGCAGCCCATTGAGGTAACTGGTCGGGAATCGCTTCGAGACGGGGGCTTCTTCCTGCCAAACCAGGGTGCGCACCAGCGTCGGCGTGAGGGTGTAGCCCACCTTTTTCAGCACACGGTAGACTTGTGAGGGCGAGGCTTGCTGAACAAGCCTGGTGAATATTCTCCGCCGTCCTTCATGCAGATAATAATTTACTCGATGCGTCAGGTTGGAGTCGGGGGGCTGGCTGATCTCTCCTCCTGTCGGCAACAGAGACTCGGACTGCTCATGTTGAACCATGCTCCCTGGCCCGGAATTAGAAAGAGAGGAAATGAAGCGCGTTCTGCAAGCCTGCCCTACAGTCAACGGAAACCCACAAAACCCTGGAGAAGAAGTCTCAATTGCAGGCCTGAACTACGCCCTGGTAAAAACTATTTAATGTGTTGAGAATAAGAGGGGGACGCGCGGTCAGACACATCTTGGCGCGGGCAAGAATTGGGGAGACTAGTGGCTTGGCTGACCACAGCCGCAGTCTTGGCTGGTCCAATGGTTGCCATGCGGCGAAAGCTTATTTCTCATTTTTAGCAGTGGGAAGGAATCAACCCCTGAGTGAATTGCGTATGCTCTGCAACGGTTGGCTATCGGAAAGCTCGGGGCCAATGGCAAACGTTATGCGTGACAAGGTTTATCCCCATTTCATCAGAAACAAACGAGGCTTGGCACTTCCATCGGTGTGACAGCTGTAAGCCTTTCCCTTTATTGTATTTAATGCAAAACGTCTCGCTTCCCGTTTGATAGGTAGCACTCTCTTCTGTTTATCGATCAAAACTACACATGTTACACATGCTGAACAGAACCGGATCGCGCGAAAGGGGTATCTCAACTAGCACACCATCATCAAACCGTTTTGGGCCCTGCAAATTTTGCAGCATCCTTCTGCAACCCGCCCCCCCTTCACCCAGCCGACCGATGATAGGCTGATGCACAGCAAAGCTCTGTTTTCAGATTGAAAGAACATGATCCACAGTCTCTTGGCTCGCAGTGACGTCTGGTAGTGCGGTGTGCTTGAGACCAGTTCGCTGCTCGGCTTGCGTGCGGGTAATCAGTGCCTGCATTCTCCAACGTGTCTCCAGACGAGCCCGCTTCGATGCAAGCCCCAGGCGAATGCGATCCTCTTGGCCTGCATATTCCTTGTCAATTGCCTCGAGCTCTCGTTCGTGCGCTTTCTTCATTCTTTCAATCTCTTGCATGCCCTTGCGAATCAGATTCTCCACCGTTTTGTTCTGTTTGCCTCGGAGCACATTGACCTTGGAAGCATGCAGGTCGCCCATCGAATCTCGCTCTCGGTACTGCTGAGCCAGGTTGTGGTAGTTCTTCTGCGTCACTCTTCTTTCCGGCAGCGCAGCATCAGCAGCAGGGCCCGCTGCTGCTGCTGCTGGCAACATCTGGCTGCGGCAGTAAGCCTCCATGTGTCTGAGCCTGACCATGGCTCGCTGCTTTTCAAGCTCGTGTTCCCTCTGCAGCTTCATTTCTTCTTCTAGTTGCCGTGTTTCCAAGTCGTCGACCGCTTTGTCGATCTGCATCTGTCAGTCTCACTGAGTATGGGTTTTTTCTTTTTCTTTTCTTACCTTTTGCTGGTGCTCTTGCACGGCACGCTGGTGCAGTCTGCGTTTTGCCGCCTTTGCTTCTTCACGATACGCGCCAAGACGGCCGAGTAAGGTTTCCTGGAAGTCAAGAAAGCGGTCCCGCTCCGCAAGCTGGCGGCGGCGCAATTCCAGCATTGCCTGGCATTCCAGCCCTCTTTGCAGTGCATCTGCATCACTGACTGCCACATGTTCATAGCTGGATTTGGGCGCAGAGTCCAAGTTTGACCAGGAGCTCTTGCTCGATTCGAGTGAGCCCAAACTCTTGTCTGCACTCTGTTGGGATGCCTCATCGCTGCTATCCTGTGTCGGGATGCCCTCACTGGCCAAGCTTGTCAGCGTGGGCGACCACGGTGGCATGGACTTGCGCTTCTTGAATGAGGTCATCTTGAAGAGGCCAAGCCGGAATCCCGAGTTCCCTCTCTTGTCTCCCTGAGAGGAGTGGATAAAGGTCGACTGTGAGCGTTGTAGGGATTGGGCCGGGCGCATGGTGGATTCGGTGATAGATCGGGGCTCGGTCAGGGGGGCCTTGATGGGCGGAGACCTTAACCGCAATGGAGCGGCGCGGACAGTGGAGCTGGAGGCGAATGTGTTGGTCGAGAGAGACGAGGTGAGGCTGTTGACATGCCGATGCGACGACGACGACGATGATGATGATGATGGTGGTGGTACTGTTGACTGCGGTGGTGGTTGTGGTTGTGGTTGTGGTTGTGATTGTGGTGGTGGCGGGGCAGCCAGCCCAAGGCCTTCCAGCTGCTTGCGAAGCTCCTCCTCCTCCATGTCCTCGGTGATTTCCTGCGAAAGCTGCAAGACCACCGTATGGTACAGATCTTCATCAATTTCACATGTTGCCAATGTAAGAGACTCCATCTTCGGACGATCGTTGGTTTCTTCTGACAGCGGCGACTCCATCTCTCCCTCATTGACTGGTTGACTGGCAGGCAGGGCTGTCAAGAGGGCCGGCCAGACGGGACGCGTTGATCTGGCAGGGTCCAATTGCGCGAGTTCGGGGGGGGGGATGAAGGGGGAGGATGAGGAGGACCCTTGACTGAATCCAGTAGAACGACAGGTGTCAGACTGGCAGGCACCTCATCTTTTTTTTCCCCAACCCGCTGTGTAGGTAGCACCTGCCACGCTGTCACACGGTGCTGTCTTTTTTTTTTTCTTTGGCAGGTGCAGTCTGAGGGAAGGACCGGAGGGAAGGAATCCACTTCACACCAAACGTGAGCGAGGGGGGGCCGAAATCGAAATCGAAATCAAACCAATTATTTTATTACTTGAGAAGAAAAGAAGCTGTGGTTTTTTTTTAACCCGCTTGTAAGAATAAGGAGGAAGAAGAGAAGAACTAAGTAAGGCCTTACTTGCCCTGAACTTATTTAATCACATCTAGCATAGAAACACAGAGAGAGGGGGGGGTGGGAGGGAAACGGTATATAGAGTTGTCTGGAAACCTGAGTCAAATGGTTCATTTTCCATTTCATGGTGGAAATACGGATTTCAAAATCTCCGATATGAGTGGGGTTTTCCAGACGTCATCCCGCCTGACTGGCGCCAAATCTCTTTGGCTCCCGCGCCCGAAAAATCGATACGGATATGAAATATGTAAGTGTCTATACGTATAATACCAAGACTGGGGGATCCACCGATCGCTGCGCTTATGCAAGGCAGACTGCCCGTACTGTAAAGTTCATTACCTAGGCACCATACACACACACAGAGTACACGGGGGGGGGTTTAACTCATAATTACATCGAACAAGTGAACAAGTGAACGCTTTTTGACTTTGAAAGTCTCATATTATGATTTTCTGGACCTACAGGAAAGAGGGAGGAGGGGAAAAAATGTGCAAGTTCCGGGTGCGTCGTAGGTTCATCATATTAGTGCAGGCACGGCACAGTTGTAGAGAGAGATAGAGATAGAGCGCGCTAGAGCCAGAGCTAGAGCTGGGATATTATACCGGAGAATGGGATAGATGGATTGCACGGGGGCTGGCCGCAACTTACACACACACACACACACACACACACATACCCCCGCGTAGGTTATATCTCTCTAGCTTTGCCCATTGCTGTTCTGCCTGAGCGCCGCGTCGTCGATCATCTGGTCATGCAGGGCCTTTAGCTCGGGGATGATCAGGCTCTCAATCTCCATGCCTTCGGTGACAGTGCCGCCGTCAAGATCGACAGGCTCTGGTGCGCGCTGTTTCAGGTCGGCCAGGCCAACCATCTTCTCGTTGCCCGTCAGGCTCTTGGACCGGCGGGCCTTGGGCACACGGATCCAGTGCTCGCCGCCGTTGGCCGTGATGAAGACAACCTCCCACTTGCGCGTGGTCAGCAGGTTGCCGATCACAAGGTCGTGCTGATATCGCTCCAGCGCATACGTCGCCTTGCCCACCAGCAGGCTCGGGTCGGTCTCGAGCTTGAAGCTGACGATCATGCTGCCCTTGGGCGCCCACGACGACACCAGTGTGTTGAGGAACTTGGGCACCGGGTCGAGATTGATGAGTAGCTGTCTGCCAGCACCCGTGCTGGTGCCCGTGCCTGACTCTGCATCCACACCCGCACCCGCGCCCGCACCCGCACCCGCAGTCGCCGCCCCACCGCTCCCGTCAATATCTCGGGACTGGATCTTATGTTCCTCCATCCGCTCTCGGGGGATGAAAAAATCCGACACGGCGGCCGCGAGGTAGAAAAGCGCGCGGGTGCCAAGCGGCTGCATCAGCACAGCCAGCGCCCGCAGCTCAAACAGGTACTCAGTCACCGTGGTGAAGGGCAGGATCAAGAGCAGCCGGTTCTTCTTGGCATAGTTATACTCACCCAGCACACGCTTCATCTTCTCCTGGTACTCGTCGGCCACGATGACGATGCCCTTGTCCGAGACATCCATGAAGTCGAGAAAGCAGTTGGTGCTATGGCTGTAGTGGCGCGAGTACGGCAGCAGACTGAACTGCCGGTGGAGGAAGATGACCGCATATCCTGCCTTGAGAAAGTACTCGGCCGACGTCGCGCCCCTGGTCCCGGCTGAGAAGTTGTCGATGAAGCGCACCGTCTGGTTCTCCAGCGGCACCGTCGTCCCACCAGACGTCACAAGCACAATGCGCCGACTCGCCGAGCTTTCCACATGGTACTGGATGAATTCCTTGGCCAGGGCTTCATGCCGGGTCAGCGATTTTGGAGCCGGGTTGTTGGCGAAGAACTCGTCTGCCGCGCTCATTGTGGCGGCGCTGACGTCCCTGGCTCTGCTTCTAGTGCTGCTGCTGTTCTTGTCGTGCTTGTCGTTCTTATTCTCTCTCTCTCTCTCTCTGCGTCACAGAAGAACGAAGGCTCCAACGGGCTCTGTGGTGGGAAGTCAAGTGGGGGGCGAGGCAAATGGAATGGACGTGGACGTGGACGTGGACGTGGACTCGAGCCTGCTCAAGGTAATGGAATCTCAAAGCAAAGGGTGAACTACATACATACCCCTTCCAGCGTGTATGTTGTATCTGTCCGCAACCGGCCCTTTCGTTTTGTTTTTTCGTTTTAATTATTATTCTTCTTCTTATTATTATAATAATAGCTCAAAGGGATGAGGACTGCCGCGCATACACCATCATAGGCACTTTTTTTTGGTGGTCACTCAGCACACAGCTCAACAGAAATAAGGGAGAGAAAAAAAGCCACTTTACACAGACAAGAGACACCTAGGGATCATATTCAGCTGGTATCATTTCCTCTCCATCGCTACTTTTATCTAGCAAAAGTCAACCAGCACCAAGATATTTCTCCAAAGTGCCGAGGTGTTGTGACTTCCGCTTTTTTTCTTGCCAGACTACGAAACAGGGCAAACATGCCAAGCTGCCAAAGCAAATTCCTTAGTCATCATTCACATCCTCATCCACATACACTTGTTATCGTCGTCAAGGTGAAGATCTCTCTGTCTATCAATAGGTATTCATTGTGATTCATTCATTCATGGGACCCATAGCCAATGGATTCCCCCCACTGCATCTCCCATTTGCTCGTTCTTAATCTTCCTGCCTCTGGGTGTGTGCGCGCCGTGATCAATCAAAAAATATCTACATAATCGTACAGTCTCTCTCTTCCGCCGCCGGCGCCGCCACTCGACTCCTACCTGACCGTGCTCCCTGTGAAACTGGCACCGACGATGTGTTGGAATGACTGGGCGTTCTACCGCGACTGTTTTCAGTATTTGACGACGACGACGATGCCGCCGCCGCCGGTCTTCTTGCTGCCGTGCTTGGGCGTCCACCACCGCGCAACGGAGGCCCAGTCGCACTTATGTATGGGGCATTGGGTCCAGGAGGATGCACAGGACCTGTCGTACCACCCAGCTGATTGCTAGAACCGTACGTTGGATGCAGAGGGCTCCCAACTGGTGGAATATACGGCTTCACTTTGGCAGCTTCCTCATATGCTGGTGGTGCATCATCGTCAAGTGCATCCGAAGGTCTGTTGACGGCAGGAGGCCCATTTCCTGAGCGACCGGCACGCGGTGGAATCACAGGCCGGTTCTCAGATTCATCACTGCGGTTGTTACTGCGATTGGCACTGCGATTGGCGCTGCGATTACCACTGCGGTTGTCACTGCGGTTGTCACTGCGGTTATCGCTGCGACTAGGAACGGGTGTCAGCGTGATCGGGATGTTGCTGGTAGATGATCGCGGACTTCGACGAGTCTGACCGCTTTGCTGTGCACCAGAGCGCATTCTCCGGGCCTTGGCTGCGCGTTCTTTCTGCTCTTCCTCCTCCTGAAGTTGCAGGGCCATGGCAAAATCCGCATCATGCTGCTCTTGCTGTTCTTGCGGGGTCAAAGGCAGTGCCACGTTGGGTATCGAGGCATGCTGAAGATGATCGGGCACCGCACTTGAATCACTGGCATTGCGCGAGCGAGCCTGGTCGTGAGAGACAAACCTGAAGTCGCCAGAGAAGTAATCATTACCGGCCCCAGAAATGTCGACCAAGGATTCCCAGATGATCTCGTCACGCTCTGCGTAGCCTGCATCTGTAATCAAGGTGAAGAGCTGGCCAGACTGCGGGTGCTTGTAGATGGCGCTGAAATGGTCGTTGCGGAACATGATGGCGAATGATCCTGACGGCAGAGACTCTCGCACGGCGTTCAGACCGTAAGGTGTTAGCTGGGTGGGATGCTGTTGAAGGAACCCTTTGATTGCAGTGATGTCCTCCCAGATTGTCTGCTCTTGCGACGAGAGCCCACTGGTGGTCAGCTTGTACTCCAGCTCCTCCTCGTTGAATTGTAAGGCTTGTGCGTCCTCGTAAGTTTGGGCAGATCTCCTGAATGCCGCCTCAGCCGCAGAACCCGGTTCAGGCAGCCAGCCATGCAAGAGCGGGACGGCAAAGGAGCCGTACAGGTTCATATCCGAGGTCGACTCGAAGCTGCCGGCCTTTCGCTTCAGTCGTTCTGCCTGGGGGAGATTCAGGGCAGAGTCTTCCGCGTCCATGAGATTGGGCGGATAATTGTTGGCCACAAACCGGGGATTGGCATTCATGCCGGTTTTCAATCGCATGAGAAAGGCATTGAGTGCATCTACATCCGGCAGCTCAGCACCAGATTCTGCCCCTCTTGTGATCAGCTCATACATCAGGGTCTCGATGATCAGACCGATCGACACCTGCTCCCTCGACCTCAATGCGTCGTCAAGCGCGGCCTGTGACTCCTCCTTGGCGCCTAGGATGAGTGCATTAACCAGGGCCAGCAGCGGACACGGCCCATTCTTGTTCTGCACCAGCATGGACGAGCTCCGTAGCCTCCCAGAGGTGTGGTCAAACCAATTGAAGTGCTTGATCTGGTATGTTTCGCTTCTATCCTCGATGTTCTTCGCTATTTCAGCCTCCGAGAGGGGTATACTGATGGGGACAGGCCTCGGCTCTTTCGACGGAGGTGGCCCCGGGGGAGGCTCATAAACCTCTCGATGCTGCTCATTGAGTTGTTCAGGAGCTGCCCTATGAGACAGTGGGGATGTAACTTCATCATAGTCAAGCAAAGACTGCTCTGATAGTTTGGGATTAGCTCGAGAGCTTGTGTTCGGCAGTCTATCTGAGGGCGATACGACGCCAGTATCCTGACTCCTGTCCAGAATGCCGTCTGTGAAGGGCACAGACTCCTTTTGTGACTGGTCAAAAGAGGGTGGCGAGCTTAGAACTGGAGGAGAAGATGCCCATGGATCAAGTAGCTCATCTTTGTGGTCCACCCGCAGAGCGACTGGTGTGGGTGATATTTCCGGCTGGGGTATCGGTGGCGGTGGAGGCAGGCCCGTCGGTGGTGGAGGAGGCGGAGCAGTCGGCTCCATTGGTCTCCATGGGTCACTGATGACCTGTTCGGCTGAACCGGTGTGGGAGAGATGTATATTGGAGAATTGACTAACGGGACCATCTGTGTCGATGGGATCTCGCACAGGCTGCTTTCCCTTGCCTGTCGGCCAAAAGTTGTCGGAGCTGGAATGGGCCGAGTACGGAAGTGGCTGTTGCAATGCTTCCTGCTCACTTTCTGTAGCAGACGGCCGCCGGAAGGGGTTCAGAGAGGCAAAATCGGAGGAATGGGCGTCTGTTGACGGCTGAGTTTGCGGAGACAGGTGAGTAGCAACAGGCTTCCTCTTGACGCTGCTGGTCGAGAATGGTGGCGGGGGAGGGGGCAGCTGTGTGGGGATGGGAGGAACATCGACATGGGTCCAGTCATGGTCGTAGTCGTTATCATTGTTGTTGCTGTTGCTGTTGATGTTGCTGTTGCCATTGCTGTTGTGCCTGCTGTAGGCATGGACGAAGCCTGCGCTCTTGTGGGTGGGGCTCGCACTGACGGGGACTTCGTCGTCCTCCCAGAAGTCGCGTGACTGTCCACTGTCGACCGACGACCGCGGGGTGTCCTGGCCGGAGACACCAGGTCTGAGGGCGGCGGGAACGCCGTGTAGCGGCTGTTTCTCTGGTGGGCTTTCCACCGGCTTGCCATTTCTCGGCTGAAGGAAGGCGGGCAGGGGGGGAGCAGCCTGGAGCTGTGATGACGACGGCGGGTCGTTCCACGGGTTGTCGACGTCGATATAAGAGGCCGCTAACTGGAGAGTTCTGTCGTCTCGAGGCGGGTGAGGGATGGGTGGCACATCAGCAGAGTCGACTGCCAGGCTCCCGCCGTTGGAGAGGGGGAAGGACGACTTGCGAGTGACCATTGTGAGAGGAAAGGCCAGCGGGGGTGAAGAGACACAAAGATACGGCAAGACAGCGCTGGTCGTCGTTGTCGTCGTTGTCGTCGTTGTCGTCGTTGTCGTCGGCGGCGCGCCTTTGGCGGGGTGGACAGTGGACAGGGCGTGTGTCTCAAGTCAGTGCAGGCAATTGCTCTCTCACACACACCTGGCAGTGCAGCAGCCGCAGCCGCAGCTGCAGAAAGAGCGGGACGCTGACGCTCCGCTCAGTCTAGACCCTCTTGCAGCCCGCGCCGTGAGGTAAATGACTGACTGTACACGTCGATATACCAGTGACAAAGTCTGGCCCAGCCCAATGCATACTCTTATGGCCATCAACAAGTGTTACTACTGCATTGTCTGCCTGCTTCTGTTCACAGTGTGGCTGCTCAGATGTATGACGTTGTGAAGTGGCGGTGCAGGTGGGCTGACTGGGCTAATTTCTTGGCCCCGTTTTGCCACGCGATCAGCCGTTCCTCTGCTGCGGTCGACGGCGACTTGTGTGAGTGAGCCTCTCAGAATTTGATCTGACCTGAATGCACACACTTGTGGAGCTCAAGGCGGACAGTTCTCCGAGTGGCCTTCAGTGGTTGTTCGCCTAGCATCGGATTATACACACACACCAACCAACACCGCCATCTTGTTGATGACAGTCAGTTGACAGTCAGCTGACCGCCGTCAGTACACAGTACACAGTGCAGATGCATTTCGCTAGACTTGTCCTCGATGGCATGGCATTATCAAGAGCGTATTGGCTGAGACGAGCAATCCAAATTTAAATCATACTCTGCCTGAAAGCTTCTTAAGACCTATGAGACTGGATATGCCTCTGTTATAGTGGCCTTCAATCCTTCAGGCCTTCAGTCACTTCCTGTCGTTGGTGGACGACGACCCTTCAACATCAGCTGCAGTCCCTGTCACTGCGCCCGTCACTGCTGACACTCCTGCGCCCGCCAACCCCGTGGTTGTGGCCGCTGCTTCCTGAACGGACGACTTGGCCTGAGATGCCAGACTGTCTCCCTGCGAGGCGGCGGCCTCATAATTTACCACGCCACCACCACCAGCACCACTGCTGCTGCTGCTGCTGTACTGTCCCAGCCCGGATCTATCAAGACTAGCCGCAGTAGAAGCAGCAGCGGCATCACCACCACTTGAGAGAGTGCTGCCGATGGTGCTGTCGGTGGTAGCTGTTGTCGTCCCAGACTCCTGTCCAAGAGCGGACGTCGTCGTCGCCGCCGTCGTCGTCGTTGCCGCCCCTTCTGTGGTGGCATGTGATGCAGCAGCACCGCCAACCTGGTGACCACTTCCTTGCCCGAGGCCATGATGATGCTGGTGCTTATGCTCAGCAAACAGCTTCTCGGCCGCCTCAACCTCAGCGTATCCCTTGGTAGTGATGGCTGCATTCTTGGCCCGACTCTCATCAGTCTCCTTGTCCGGGAAGATGCCATCGAGCTTGCTGTTCACAGTGCCTCTGATGACCTCTCCAAGGCCCGTCACCCCATGTACGGCCGTTCGGATCTCCTCGCCCAGCTTTTGACCGCGTTCTGCTGCCATGATTGATGATGATGATGATGATGAAAATAGAACTATCTGGGCTATTCTGCTATTCTGAGTAGGTACAGGTACTGCAGTTGGGAGTCAGGAGGGAGGGTCAGACGACTGTCGCCACAGACGAGGCCGCCCATGGGTGTTTGTATAGTCCCCATGGCTCTCGCCCAGACTCGTAGCAATGCCCAGCAATGCCCGGCAGCGCGCGGAAGAGCATGTGATAATGGTGGCTGTATACTGACCAGGGGACTGACCCCAAACAGCTGAAGACATGAGAGGGGAAAACTGCACCAATTCATTGTGGCGGCCTATAACAATGCATCAGCAGCGATCACAACACCGCCGTCTTCAGGCCATTCGTCCATCTGCCCACCCTCCCTGAGCTCGCTACCACCAAGGTGCGACACGACTACCCGAGGAATTTTTTTTGTCAATCTTGGAAAATCTTGCATTTTGCATTCTTCTCGAGCGCCCTGCTTAACGCTTATCCGATGATACCAGTACTAATAGAACGCTTGTCATGCAAACAAACAACAGACCAGCCAGTCAGGTCAGCACTTTCATCATGGCCGGTAACGACTGGCGCCAAAACCGAGACAGACCATTTTGTGTTGTCTTGTGTTGTGTTATGCCCAGAACATCCGAACGACCTCTTTGACCTCCTTGCGGCAGATGGGGCACACGCTGCACTGCTTCGCGCAGTCGGAACACGCACACACATGGCCACAATCGTAGAAGAGCGCGTCAATCTCGTCCCCGTAACAGATCTGGCACATGCTCGCTTCCTCGTCGGCCATCTCCCAGTGCGTCGTGCCTTTGCCCCATCGTTTGCCGTTCAAGAACCCTCCCACATACTTGTTGCCTGTCCGCTGCTGTAGCCAAGTTCCCTGCCCATGCCGCTCGTCGTCCAGCCAGCCGCCCTCGTACATGTCCCCGTTCTGGTAGATCATCTTCCCGTGCTCCCCCGACTTCTGTGACATTACCATTGGCCCGGTGTACGTGTGTCCGCTGGTGGTGATGATGGTGCAATTCGGCCCGTGAGGCTGTCCATTGGCCAGAGGTCCACGGAAGTACTCACCTCCAAAAACCGAGATCTCTATCGGATCGGATGTCGTGAGCGACTGGATCGGATGTCGACGCTGGCGGAGCAGCAGATATCGCGACAGTCGAAACGGATCGCTGAACTTGCCCTGCTGCCGAAGCTCTGCCAGCACTTCCTGCTTCAGCACCTCTCCCACCACAATGGACGCCCCGTCAGCAAAGTTGATCTCATCAAACGATGCCTTGTCATCGACCGCACTGCCGCTCAGGTTGACCTCTCGGTGCCACACAAGGAAGGCCTTGTCCTTGTCATAGCCGAGAAAACGCCGAACCGCCTCCTTGACTGGTTCCTCCAGTTTGGCATAGAATGTGCTGTGTACCACAAAATTTTGTTTGTCAGCGTCAAACAGCTGCAGGAATCCGTAAACTTTGCGCACTGTACACGTCCGAAACGCAGGCGCTGGTGGTGGCTGGCTGGTGCTAGCTGTGCTGGGAACCAGAATGGCAGGATCAGAAGGAGCTTGAGACGGCTGCTGGTCCACGGCAGTTTGCGATTGATCAATAGCAGTGGCGTCGTCCGCAGTCTGGCCTGGAGTTGAATTTGACACGTCTTGCTCATCGCCCCGACCTTCGGTATGGCCAACGCTGGCTGAACTGTCCGCTGTCTCTGCTGCATCCAAACCAGGTATCGAACTCGGAGCTGGAGCTTCTGTCGATGTGTTATTGTCCTCAGACATGGTCGCGTCAATCACATCGCCATGCTCGACGTCCCGCTGTATTTCAATTTCAGTCTCTCGCCGTTCGGCTGGAGCATCCTCCATCACGACATCAGATGAGTTCGGCGGCTCAAGTGCCGCAGCCGGTGGTGGACTTGACTCAGCACTAGCCCCTTGGTCGGGAGATACCTCATTAACCTCAGGCTCTGTCTCCATTCTTTGCTCAGCCGAGCCCGTAGCTGAAGTGTCCCGGTTTGACGTTTGACCCGAACCAGCAAAGACAGGGTCCCAACTAGACACTTGTTCGCCGGTGGGCGCGGCAGATAGATCCTCTCGAGCCACGTGTGGGTAAATGATCTTCTCCGTGTGCGCAAAAAGTTCAACTTCTTCCTTTGTCTTCAAGGTCGAGCACCACACACACAGTGGCTGGACTGCAGTAAGCTTGTCGGCAATGGTACGCTTCAGTCGAAGAGCCTCCACGTGCGGATTGGTGTAGTGGCCCATTGACGTGTTCTTCATCAAGAACAATCTCAGCTTTTGGGGATTGTCCAGTCCGAGATCGTCAGCTACTGTTTTTCTGACCGCCTGGAACGTGGTAGCCCGAGGGAAGGTGTACTTCTTGAAGTGTGGGCTGCTTTGTACTTGAGTTTTCATGTTGAATCTGTCGACAAGGCCAGTGCACCCGATGAGACCGTCGTCATGATACACTTCAATTTCAATCATGGCTTCCTTGCTCTTCTCGTCACTGGGTCCATTGGCTTCCAAGGCTGACAGAATCCACGATGGGGCCTCGTAGTCTTCCAACGCACCGGGCAGGAGCTCGGGTACACAGCTTGTCTTGATGTACATGGCCAGATAGGCTGTGCTTCGAGTGCCTTTGAACTTTGAAAGCGCTTCTCCTTCCAGACCTTCAAACTCCTTGAGCTTGTGTCGGGTATAAGAGAAGACCTTGTTTCCATCCCCATCCTCAAAAGCAAGCCATTTGGCACCTGGTCCGTCTGGTCTCAGAATAGAGTAAAACTTCCCACTGTCGCGCTGGCCAACGTGTACGACGAATCCGTACAAGGTGTATTTCTCCCCGGAGCCTGGAATTTCGATCTCTTCGTTCAGAGTGACTCGGTCATGGTGAAGTTTCCATTCTCTCGTGGCCTGGTCAAAACTTTCGCGCTTCAGGGCAAGGGGTAGAAATTTGGGCCCTTGTTCCAGGATGGGACCGGGTATGGTGACCTTTTGCAGAGCTTGTTGGATGTCTCCCACTCCCTGGACAGGAAGTGTTGGTACCTTGACCGTCTTGCCCATTGCATCAAAGATGTCCTTGAGCGCAGCCAGTGCCTCCTCATCCTCGGAAATCTCTAGTTCGATTGATCTTCGCAAGACCTCCCAGAAAGAAATCACATCACTATAGGTCTCTCCGTACTCTTGCAGAGTTTCAAGAGATTTGGATAAATCAACGTAATTGTCTCTCGTCAGCCGTCTCATCGTGTGCAATTCATGCTGGAGCACTCCAACCAGAGGTCTAGGCCTGATCTGAGAGCTCTGCCTCCATTTCCCAGCGTGTACTGTTTGCAAGATGCGGCGGAATGGGGCCAACAGAAGCCAGCAAGTGAGTCCAGCTACGGCTGGGCTGTGATACAAGGGCGGCGTGCCCATAGGATAGTAGCCGGCAAGTTCCTTTGATGGCCACACAGGCTCGTGGTCGCTTGATTCATGCCACCAGAGAGCCTGAGTGGGATCGTCGAAGATTAGAATGTAGGCATCGATTGCAAGAGTATCATTCCTCAACAGGGCCTGGTACTGTCCACGTTGTCTTTTGTGGATGTCTTTCCAAGGGCCTACAAAGTTGGTCCAGCCCCAATCGTCGTTGTATTGATTGAACTGATGCTCCGAAGACGTATATGTGGCAGTTCTAGGCTCTTGTGGGTTGTAGATGACCATGCCTAACTGCGCCGAGACCCGAAAGTCGCTGGCCTTCTTCGCAGAAGTCGAGGTGTCGCCCTTTTTCTCCGCACCAGCGGCTGAGTCCATGGCCGTATCGGCCTCAGCTTGGGCACCCTGTGAAGTTGTTGGGAGAGACGGTTCCACAATGCTCTCGGCCTCGGTCGTCTTGTCGGGAGTCTGCGGTGATTGAACGATGCCGTCCATTTTCTCCTCCTTCCCAACAGCGGCCGGTCCAGTCTTGACAACCTCCTTGGGCTCAGCACCTTCGCCCACATTTGCGTCGGGAGGGCCCTCGAAGTAGGCAAACGTGCTTTCCGGCAGTTCGGTATCTGGTGCTGGTTTGTCCAGCGAACACCGAATGTAAGCGCTCAAGAAGTCGTTCTTGTTCCCCCGCGGGTAGAATTTGATCTGCCAATAAATACCGTCGATCAAGGCAGCAGGCGAGTGCATAGTTCGAGCCATGTTTGGTCTCTCTTTTGTGCCTCGGACGCCTTTGATCACCCAACTGAGCCTTATCTTCTTGACTGGCCGCTGATCTGGGTCTGACCACTCGCGAAACATCTTCTTCTCGTGGGCAGCCACGTCCAAGGCACTGAGACAGGCATCTGTTCCCTCAAATTCCTTCATTTCTTCCTCGGTCGGAACAGAAGTATCTTCCTCCCATGTTACCCATTCGGGAGGCGGAGCAGGCTCAAGCTCTGGGGTATGGGGAGCATCAGGCGGTAGACTGGTGCTGTCCGTTGTGGGACCATCTGTACTCGACTCGCTGCTGGTTGCTTCGCCTGACATCTCTGGCACTCGATCCGTGGCTGGTTGTATAGGCTCATTGTCACCCCAGGAATCGTCAGCTATCTCGGTCTCTGGCCATGAGGAGGACGCATCCGGGATCAGTGTGTCTGCATCTGGCGTGGTATGGCCATCCTGCGGTGGTCGAACCTCTTCTGATGACTGGGCATCATCCTGCTGCTGTTCAGCTCTTTGCCTCAGGCCGTCAGGTGGCGTGGGGATCTGGACAAGTACGGGGGAGTTTTGGGCGTCAGCCATGGTCAGTCAAGGACCGAGTGGCTAGGCTTGGGCAAGTCAGCTATATAACAGATGGGCGGTGAGTCACTCGAGGAGTCATAAGAGGTGAGGCAACAACGGCGAGACAGGTCAGGACGCAGGACGGGAGCTAGTTCCACTGATTTGATGTGGAGAGATGCAGCGAAGAGACAAAGAGCAGTGGGAAGACAGAAGATTCAGATGATATAGATACACAGCACAATGGTTCGATGATTGCGTATGAGAGACATTATTCCTGCAAACCTGGCAGGCAACCGTAGGCAGCAAGACAGGCTGCAGTGTTGGGCCACCCGAGGCACAGCTAATCAGCAACGACCCCAGTGGAGTGTGGGGGTAGGGTGCGCCTATCATACGCTGGAGGCCCCTGTCGACGAGGCTGAGGGCTAATGCTGAGTCCCCTAACCCAGCCAAGGAAGCTAACTATTAGGCGCTAATTATTAATAATGCGGCTCCAACTAATAGTATTCCTTCCAAGCTCCAGGCGGCGCCACCCCCCCAACCGCAGCTAATGCACTGAACTTTTGGCCCCGCAGCATAGCCCCACCGGATTTCAGAAGCAAAGCACCGTTCGTTCGTTCGTTTGTTCTGCCGTTCTGCCGTTCTGCCTCAGTCCTCTTGTTGAGCTTCCTTGGAGAATGTTGAGGCAACAATCAGAGGAAAGGCGACTGTGGCCTCGACATATACCTAGGCCGGTCAGTGATGCACAAGATCCCCGCCATACGCCATACTCCTTCTGACATACCTTGACGCTGCGGGCCTCTGGTTTGATCTTGCCCCAGCTGACAGCCTCATCGGGGCGGGCACCTGCGTCGCTGCCATCGAACTCTTGTGCAGTGTTGATGTAGACCGCGCTCTCTGCACCGTTTCGCATCAGGCAGGCATTGGCAATGTGATGCTTAACCACTCCGCCTCCGAGGATTATCATGCCCGCTCGCTTTGCCCTCACCGCCATTGTGTTGATACGACGGATGTCTTGAACAATGTCGATCCCCAGCTGGAGCGGCGAGGCCTTGAAACTGTGGAAGTAGAGCATATCACCCAAACTACCGTCCGTCAGCGCCGGGCAGAAGACGGGGATACCGTTCTTGTGCGCCCAATAGTACACTGATTCCTCGTTGTTGATTTCCTGGCCTAGGCGGTCAATAATCTTGCTTGGCGTCCACACGAACCGCTCGCCTGTCGTTCGGAATTGCTCCTCCTGCTCTTCCAGCATCTTGTCGAGAATGGGGACGACCCAGTCCTCAAAGGCGCAGTAGTTGTTGTTCGGCACCATTAGATTGCCAATCCGATTCAGGCCTTTGGCCCGCAGCGCAGCCCCGGAGGCGGAGAAGGAGCTATGGTACGTTGGAGCCAGGCACTTGATAAAGTCCTCCTCTACACCGCCCGCGGTCGTAACAATGGCGGAAACGTGGCCATGCTGTACCAGGTAGCGAAAAGTGTCCCGTAGGCCGGACGATATCATGTTCGAGGTGTATCCTAGAAAGATGGTGGTCTTATCACCCGTCTCGGCATCACGCCATGCCCTCTATTTACAATCAGACCGGGAGAGCGAGAGACTACAAGGCCGCCAGGAAGACGGACCATATCATTAATGATTTCGATGGCTTCGCCAATCGAGCTGGACTGGAACCCCTGCCCTGAAAGAGCGCTCACAAAGTCGGCCACGGCGGACCGGTGCTCTGGGGGGAGAGTGGCCCAACTGATGCCCTTGACTTCCCGCACATCGTCAGAGATAGGGTCAGAAGACACAAAGACGGCATCTTTTGCTTGCTCAGGCGGTGCAGAGCCCATATTACAGACGTTGAAGGGGAGGAGCAGAGTACAGGGTACAACTGTGGCTTTTTTTTTTAGAGATTGTCGCATAGAGCTTGGCAATGCCAAACCTAAACCCACTTACGTTAGCGCGCGTGTCATCGGGGAAAGGACGATCGGTAAGAAGACGGTAAGTTATTAACAGTTAGTGCAAGAACGGTAACTAAGCCTCCTCCTTCGAATCCCTTCACCCTTCCTAGCACACGAAAGATCCATCGAAAATCCCGTCTTCTCTTCATCTTTGCCATCTCGGCTTCTCTGGCAACCTTCTATGTCGCTGGTGACAACTTGGCGCGATTTTGCCTCCATTGGACGTCTGCGCTGCCCACGACGGTCTAGCTGCACCTTGTTGTCCTGACTCCCGTACCCGACAACAGGTCGCCCGGATCAGCCACACCGGATCCCTTGTCTCCTGACAACTACGCGGTGTTTCTGAAAACTGCCTGGCCACTGTCTGACAAGAGAAGTGTAACGTGACTCCGACGCGCAAAGCTGAGGCGGAACTGCTCTCGTCTCGCTTGTCGCGCCTTCTATGTGCTGTGGCTGCCTTTGATTAGCCCTGTCTGGATCTGACCAATCCACTAGCCTGCTTTGGGACTAGCCCCCACTTTGATTTGCCAACTCTCTCCATTGGGCTTCGAGAAACTCCAGGCACAGACGTTACGAACGAGGGGACGAGGCACCAACCAGTTCATCAGTTTCCAATAACCCTCAAACCCAAACTTCAGAGAGAGACCGCCGTGACATCCGGACGCGGCTGTCGGTCTCTTCTTGAATGTCGAGATATGCACCGCCGCCGCGCGACCGGAGCCCGCCTCGATATGATCGCCGTCCCTCTTCGACATTCTCTGCTGGAGGTTCCTCTTACCGTGGAACTGTCGACTCAGCTCTACCGCCTGTAGATAGGGCCCCTCCCAGAGGTCCAAAGGCTGACGGCTTTCGCGGAGGATTTCAGTCAACGACATTTGCCAGAGGCCGTGGTGGAAGCATCTTTCCTGGAAGGTCTGCTGACTCATGGGACCGCGAGCGTGACCGGGACAGTCGCGCTCCTCCATCATCGTACCGCTCAAGAGATGATGATCGCGCTGACGGATGGCGCCGGGACCGCGACCTCGCCCTGTCTGACCGCCCTCTTGGCCTCAACAGAGACAGTCGTCCTTACGGTGGCCGCGATAGGTCTGCATCGCCTCCACGGACCCGGAGAGACTCGAGAGAGAGCATCCCTTCTTTGAGTGGCCGCCCGAGTGATAGTGGCGCGGCTCACTATGGCCCTTCAAGCCGGGGCACACTCGGTAGAGGCACTCGAGGCAGAGCGGACTGGGATCGGCGCGGCCGCAGCTCATTTGCAAGCGACAGAGAGCGTGATCTCTTTCCGAACCGTAGCAGATCGCGAGATGGCTGGCGAGAACGAGAATATGACCGAGGCCGAACCGGCACTGAGCCTGACCGGTTTGATCGACGAGACCGAAGTAGGGAGAGAGATGCTCGCGGGTCTCGTGACCACGACTTCAGACCAAGAGATCAGTCACCGGTGCGAGGTGTCGCGAGCCAGCCTCCCGCCAGGGGGACAAGCCCAGCGGTTGCCAGTGGACCACCCAAGCCCGATCTCGATCCAGGCCGGCGAGCATCTTTCGTTACAACACCTGGTTTTTCTCGTGACTCCCGGCGTGATGTTGAAAGCAGCGACTATCTGGGCGCAAGAACAGATTCGAGAAGGAGAGATCTGCCACCATCCACCCCCTACCAACCCTCTCTCGCACCATCCGCACCCGCATCTGGTGGCCTTGACTACGGTCCCCCGCCATCTATCTCCCCTACCCCTGCGAGCGTCGACAAGCCAGCATCTGGCAAGCCAACACCCTTGAAGACGGATAGCTCAACTGCACCATCGACTGCCTTCCAACCTCCAAGCGGGCCTAAGGCTGATAGGAATAACTCTGTCACCAGTGCTGTGCAACCGATCAAATCAAGTCATCAGCCCGACCCGCTTCCAAAACCTGAGCCAAGCAGACCACGAGTGCCGGAGGCGGAAAGCCCAGTGCTCTCGGTTGAGAGTTCATCCAAAACTACGGATATAAGGAATGAACCCAGAGTTCAGCAAGCTTCTCCGCCTCCCAAAACAATGCCTGCCAGTGTACCCCTTGGTCCTCGGTCGAGTGTGGTATCAACCACCAAGCAGAGGCTGCCATCCACCGAACCCCCTGCCCAGCTAGTCACCCCGAAGCCAGGGCCAGATTCTCGAGCACTCTCAATACCAACAGGTCCTCGACTGGACCGAGAAACGCCTGCAAGGCCGCCTGCCGGAGTCTCGAATCGATCATGGATATCGCCAGACTACAACAGAGCCAAACCGTCCATCATGAGCTCTCTGAACCGGGAAAGACCGCCGTTTTCTGCTCCCACTGGGCCAAGATCACAAACCTCAGTCCCCCCTCGTGAAGAGAAGTCAAGAATCTTCCCGTCGCCCACAACTCCAGTAGCCAACTCAACTCCTCCAATCACCAAGAACTTGCTTCCAAGCGATACTCCGTCTCAGCCTCCTGGCTCGGGAACAGTGCCGAGCAAGGACTCCGATGTTGAAATGTCTCTTCCAGTGTCCAGCGATGAGGAAGGAGATGAAGACGAATTTGACGAGGACGACTTCCAGGCCTCGGAGGAGAAGTATTTGCTTGAACGCAGCCTGATTGAGGCCAGACGACCACCGCCGCTCTTGCAGGACCACATTATTCGATCTCTACTGGTTCGGATCCAGTTCTTGAACATGCTCTTCTATGATGCAGCGCCAGTGCTAAAAGAAGAGGATACAATCATGGAAGATGTTGCAAAGCCAACACCAGTGTCGCAGACTGGTTTACCATCCCCAGACCGCACGTCGGAGGAGCAAGAGAAGAGTGAGATCCAACACCCTCAGCCTCGGGGAAGACCACTCAGCCAAGCACCGATTAACCCAATCCCAACCCCCCCGCTGGACGAGCTCCCGTACTTGAGGAGAGAAGTGCTAAGTCATACAGTGTTCGAAGATTCGGATGATGAAGTCCAACAAGAGGCCACGACAACTCTGATCCGTCAAGAGTTCGAAAGCTCCGCGTTTGAGTGGCAAAATGGGCTTGACGATCTCAAGGCTGGCTTCAAGAGGATGTACATCCCGTGGAAGCAGGAAATCCTATCGCTCGAGCAGAAGGACCGTGAGCTGCACCATGGCAGCCCTGTTCCTGTCTCCCCCGCTCCGTCTGCGGCTGCTTCAATTAGCGCTGCTGCCGGCCACGAGCGCACACGAGGAGCAAGAAATACAACCGAGGCAGATCTTCAAGCGGCTATTCTCATGTCCCAACAGTCGGCCAAAGAAGAGGAGGAGCGCAGAGAACGCGAAGCTACGGCCAACTCGGGTCCAAACCTTGATACAGAAGCCGTCATTCCCACAATGCTCAAGCCGGACGAAGTGAGGCTGGAGCTGTTCGAGGACACCAATGGGCTGATTCCAATAGGCATTGCGCTAGACGTTTTCTCCTACATTCCTCCCGAGGATGACTTCACAGAGGAGGAGCAACTCGCGTTTATTCAAGCATATTGTCAGACACCAAAGAAATGGGGTAAGATTGCAGAGGCTGTGCAGAGTCGCAGCTACCAGGAATGCATTACCCACTATTATCTGACCAAGAACGAAGCCAAATACAAGGAGATCTGGAGGAGATCGCAGCCTAAGAGAAAGCGAGGCCGAGCAGCCGCCTCAAAACCGCGATCTACGGCCTTGATGTCAGAACTGATGTACGGCGAGGAAGCTGAAGGAAACGTGGCCGTCACCGACACCGGGAGACCGAGGAGAGCGGCCGCACCTACTTTTGGCGACAATGGAGGAGAATCGGATATGGGAGCACCTGCGCCTCAGGCGAAACGAGTGGCTGGAAACAACAAGGACTCTTCGGGAGAAGCCTCTACCACAAAGGCGGGACGTGGAAGAAAAGCTGGCACGGGGACCAAAACACGAAGAACGAAAGCTCAGATTCAGGCAGATCAACAGGCCGCGGCACTTCTTCTGCCAGCAGTGGCTCCTGATGGGTCTCATCAGAAGACTGTGGGTGTTACGCGGACGGAGCGTGCGCGTACCATTTTGCGCTCTGAAGATGGTAATCCGAAACAAGTCGTGGCAGCAGGCTCAGAGACATCTCGAATGCCGGACGTTGATGTGCAACAGCAGCAGCAGCCGCAGCCGCAGCAATATGTACCAGGAGGCGAGAATCTGCGATATGGCCATGCGGTGCCTAGTGCCGGAATCAGTCAGACCACCAGCTACTGGTCGGTTCCGGAACAGAAGATGTTCCCTACGCTGGTCGGACACTTTGGCAAGGACTTTGCCGCGATTGCAGAGCATATGAAGACCAAGACGCCAACAATGGTAAGTCCTACTTGTGCTCGGAACATGTGCTCCCTCTAATGTTGTTGAATAGATCAGGAATTATTACAACCGGCACGTTTCGGATGGAAACTCAGAGCTCGATGAGATTGCCCGAGAGGCAGAGAGACGCAGGGCTGCGGGAGAGCATCTCTGTCCGCCACCGAGTCCAGCAACACAGACGAAGCGGAGGTATGAAGCCAGCCCGTCGACAGCATCTGTCACTCGGCCAGCAGCAACTCCGTCAGAGTCAGCCTTTAACGATATCGAGCGTCAGCCACTACAGTCAAAGCCTGGGTACACGGATGATTTCCCATCAAATGCTGTGCAGCGCACTGCTTCGGGTGAGCTGATTGCCAAACCCCGAAGCTCTCGAGACGCCTTCCGGGAGAGCCAGCCGTTGGCCGCCCATGCCCCGAAGCATGAGGAGGGCCCGAAGACTGGCATCTTCAGCCAGAAGCCGTTTGGTGGCCCACGCCCCGGCATCTTCAAAGAAGAGGGTTCCATCTTGGGCATGCCAGCGCAAAACATTCACAGCGTGCCACACGAGCCACCACCGCACCAGCATCCCATGCGCTCGAACGAGTATCGCGGTGTTGATATCGTGGGCCCTGCACTCGCAGGATCGCCTCAGCAGGTGCCGCTCGTTCACATGCGAGACCCGGTCATGACCTCGACACCGCCGGCTGGAAATGTCTTGGGACAGATCCAACCGCAAGCTGACAAGTATGGTGTGCTGGTGTACCCGAAGCAGCAGCAGGGCCGGAGCGTGAATCTTGGGCCTGGTCATGCACCCCTGGAGCAGGAGGGACCATCTGGCCGCCGCTTCGATCCTCCTCCGAGAGAGATGCCGCTCAGCTTTGGTAGGACGCAGTCCCCAGCTCTGACCCATGTACAGCCAATTGGTGTGCTTCGAAAAGAGGAGCAATTCCCGTCGCCCGCGCCGCCCTCGGAACCGCCCAAGCCTGCTGCGCCGGCGAAGCGATCGAATATCATGAGCATCTTAAACAACGACCCCGATCCTCCCAAACGCCCGGCAGCAGATCCGCCATCAGTCCCGGCATCACAGCCCGCAGCTATCAGCACTCCAACTGCTCAGTATGAACGGAGACCTGACTTTCGACAAGAGGAACGACCGAGTTCATATGGCCATGACCTGCGGCCACAATTTGCTCAACCAGCAGGCCTCCAAGCAACCTCGCAGTTGCACCGAGAGCACCCGGCCACTTTTGCTGCCAGTCCTGCTTCGGGTCCAAATGATGCCTGGATTGCACGGTACGACCCTCGAACCCAACCAAGCGCCTCGGAGTCACGCACACTGCATCAGTCACCGAGACCAGGACCATACTCTGTTGTACCGCCTGACACGCAATCCGAGACCACCCAGCCAGTGCAAAGCTTGCGAATGGAGCAACAGCGCTCGCTTGATCCGGCCGACCATCGCCGCACCATTCTGGGACAAATCGGGCACCCTGGCAGTAACCCATCGCCTCCGCCTCAGCAAAACACGTCCTACCGGCCAATGCCGAGCTCTTCACACCACGTCCGAATGCAGTCGCTTGGCTATCAAACCAATCCACCGCAGCAGATGAGCCATACTCACAAAGCACAACAGGCTGGTAATCATCCGCACTCAGCAAGCCCAACACCGGTGTCGGCTCTGCATCAGCAGCACCAACAGCAGCCGCACCAACAGCAGCCGCACCAACAGCACCAGCACCAGCAGCAGCCACCTCCGCCGCAGCAACATCAAGGCCGACCTCCATATGATGTTCATCCCCAACGACCGCCATTGCAATCAACCCTATCTGGCCATCAGCCACACCATCAACCGCTCCGCCAAGAGCAGCGCGACCACGAGCTGTCCCTCCAACGACAGCGTGAAGCCGAAGCAGCGCATCAGCAGAACATGCGTGTAGCTGAACGAGAGCGGGAGCCGCTATCATTCCATCGCCGTGATCATCTCTACGCCATGGAGAACCATTCACGGCTCAACCCGACCCCGCCTCCTCCACAGGCTCAGGGACAAGCTCAGGGACAGAATCAAGGACAGGCCCAGGCTCAGGTCCAGGCTCAGGCTCAGGTTCAGGCGCAACACCATGCACAGCAACACAATCATAATCACAATCAGCATGCGCCCCAACATCCGGTGCAACATCAGGTCCAACACCCCCCGCAGCAGCAGCAGCAGCAGCAGCATCAGCAGCAACATCCATCAATCATGACCGGGCCTGGTGTCGGGTCAAGCATGCCAGGATCGAGCAGGCACATAGGCTTCGCACAACACCACATCCCCCACCAACACAGCCATTCGTCGAGTCATGGCCATAGTCACGGGCACACGCAGCCAGAGGCGCCGCTCCAACGTACCTTTACCCCTCCTCAACACAGTTCAGGGTATAGTGCTGGGGCCACGCCATCACATAAAGCGCCACTTCATGGGTTACAAACAGGTGTCCCCCCGCCACATCAGCACCAACACCAGCCACACCAACACCAACAGCAGCACCAGCACCAGCAGCACCCGCAACACCAGCAGCCACAGCAGCACCCGCAACACCAGCAGCCACAGCAGCACCAACATCAACACCAGCAGCACCCGCACCCGCACCCACACCCACACCCACACCCACAGCATGATCACCAACGACAACGCGCTGCTGCTGTATCCCCCACAGGCTATCCCTTACAGCCTGGACCGGCGCCCCCGGGTGGGAGCCACAGCCATAACCACAGCAGCCATGGCCACAGCCATTACAGAGGCATGAGCAGCGACGGGCGGGATATGCGGTGACAAAGGACTTGGAAGTGAGAGAGAGAGCATGATGGAGAATCTTCTTGTAACCCTCTTTTGTTTTTTCTCCTTTTCTTGAATGGGGATTCGTTTTGGTATTTGGATTTGGGGAAAGTACGCATGGAATGACGGATGATTGATAACGGCAATGGATACTGCAGTATGTATGGCGTGTGGTGGTCCATGTATGCATTTGCTGCGTTTGAAGCGAGCGCTGGAATAAGGGGGGGGGAGGTGTGGAGGGGGTAAATGACGGACTGCATATGCAATATTGGTGTCGACCAAAAGGGAAATGAATGGTATGCAAAGCCGAGTCACTCGCCAGGTTGTTTAGAAACAGGCACAGGCACAGGTACAGACAGGTACAGGTACATGTACACAAGGGTGGTTTGGTTGGTTGTCGTCCCAAACATCAAATGTTATTGGGGAGACATGTATGTAGAAAGAAAAAACCAGCAGAAAAAGCTAAAACAATTCCAATGCAACAAAAACATCTGTACATTCATTGTAATAGTAAGAATTGAGAATTAGGAATTACTTGTGGCTAGGCCAGTCAGTAAAATGAGCTCAGTCAGAAAAGAGAAATGCTATATTATTATCGCTAGGATTCGGGGGTCGACGTCAACATCGACTTTGGGAAAACAAAATACATTTTCAGGTCTGCTGCTGTTGGGGGGTAAGCGTTGCAAATGCTATTTTGCACACGCCATCGCATGCACTTGTTTTTCTTCTGCTCCATACACTTCTGGTGTGCCTCCCACACAGGTCCAAAAAGTGGAACAAAGGAGGAGGGAAAAAGAGTAACAGTGTGACAATTGACGGCATGGAGAAGAGGACCAAAACCAACCAGACGAAAAAAAGAAAAACAAAACAGCCGTAGATAGCCATATGCCTGCTAACCTTCATACTCGTCGCTCGTGCTGGGATTTCGCCTCCAAATCGAACTCGATGGGCTCAATACCAGACTAAACTCCTTGGCTGCCTGGCCGAGTTCAAAAAAAAGGGGGTATCTGTTGTGACCAAAGGCGTGCCATCATCTCAGTTCAGGCCAATGTTGGGCATGACCGTCGGCACAGGAGGCGGAACCTGAACATGCTTTGTACCAAGTTGGACCAGGCCTGGGACGACTCCTCCAATGGCCTTGTGCCGATTGAGCCGATTTGTCCGCCAGGCCTCGTAGAACCGGTCACGGCTGGCCTCTCGTAGCTCCGATCTCCACTCGGAAAAGACAGCGTCCTTCAGCTTGACATAGTCGCAGTGACTTGGGTTGAAGGGATCAGCAAAGCCCCAGGGGAACTGACGACCGACCGGCCCTTGGCTGGGGTCAAGTGAGTACTCGTCTGGGCTGAGGATGGACAAAGGCACATAGCCACTATCGATCGTGGATGAGGACAAGTTGGATGAGTGGCGCTTGTGGTTGGACCGCTTGTACTGCATGGGACGAGCACCTGCGCCCGAGTCATCCGTGTGGGCGCTCTCAGGCGAGTTGGGCGCGCTATCCGAGTCCGTCTTCTCATCACTCTGCTCGTTAGCATCTTCGGCCAACTCAGAGTCGTCCCAGTCGTCGGTCTTGAGTGCGTCGAGAGGGTCGAGGTTGGCACGCTTGAGACTCTCCCAAACTTTTTTCTTCAAAAAGGCCATGTGACCGGTCGTGATGGTATCGGCCTTGCTGATGACGGGCACGACAACCGTCTTGGGGTGCAGCGTGCGGAGGACCTGCATATCAAAGTCTTCATCCAGGACGCCGACTATGCGCGGAGGTTTGCTCAGTCTGCCGTTGACGACCCCATTGGAGGCGGTCTGCTGCTGGGCCGCCTCGAGATTGGCGATCAGGCGCGCGGGGTCGAGGATCAGCAGGACACAGTGGATATGGGTATCTTGCACGCCATGCGAGCGCACAACCTTGACTTCTTCGGCAAAAGTTTCTTCGAACTTGCTCTCAACAAAGTTACTAATTTCGCGTAGCTGTAGGTCCACAACGCTCTTGTCCAGGCCCTGCGAGTCCCATAATGTCAGGCCAATGCGCTCATGGTCGACTTCGATTTCTTGGTAGGACGAGCTGAAGTTGGGATTCAGCCGAGACAAGTGCGAGCGAGTAGCGGCGGTGTCGTCCGAGGTACGCTGGGGCCGCTTCTGTGGCGGCAGGGCGAGGGATGTCTTGAGGAAGTTGATGAGTGAGGTCTTGCCCGAGTGTCGGGCCCCGAGCACGAGCACATTGAAGGGCGTTGGGTCTTTGCGACGGCGGACCTGCGACCCAAAGTTAGCAGGACGGCCGACAGTGGCAAGAGCACACGCACATAGGCGCACTGATGGAAAGAAGCAAAAAAGAAGAGTGTGTAGGAACACGAGCAGGTCTTAAATGACCCCCCGAGTTGGGGCACGCCAGGCAAAGACTTACTCTTCGTGGGCTGCTGGTGTTGCTAACAACGCTGGGAGCATAGCTATAGCGGCCGCCTGCAAGAGTGAGTCAGCAGACGGTATAGAGTTTATCAAGTCGGGTATAGGTTTCTCACGGTGGGTCATGCTCTCGGTCCTGGAATAAGGATCGAGGATCTCATCCTTCCTTCTGATCGCCGTCTGATGTGGCATCGGTGGCACGAGCTGCGCTTGGATGGGTCCGCCAGCCTCCTCTTGGTATGTCATGCCTGGACTGATGCCCAGCGAGTGCGAAGTGGTGTATTCTGGCAGCTTGGGCGGTGATTCCAGGGCCTGGGTCAACGATGGCGGTGGTGGCGGAGTCTCCTGCTTCCTCCTCAGGCGTGACGAGGTCGATTTGCCGTTGATCAGGGCCTCACCACTCTTGGAACGGAACAGGCGCGAGCTGAGACTCGAGCTGCGAGACTCAGCGCGGGTCAAAGAAGGCGTGGTCATGATGAAAAGGAGGACGACGACGATGGTGGTAGATGATGATGGTGCCTAGTCCGTTTGAACAGCCGGGCGTGGTGGGTGCGCCCCGAGCCAATTGCACCTGCAATCTGCGCCGGTGGCAGCTGCCACAATAGGCAGACAGCGGAGGCAGGAAAGAGCGAAGGAGCGAGGGGGGGCTTGCAAGGTTGACCAGGTGGGAAGGAACACCTCGCTTCACAGCGGTCAGGACCGTAGTGTCGCAGTAGCGTGCAGAGTTACTGGCAGTTGGATCTCAGTGTCGGCAGCGCTAGAGGTATGAAGGAATGGATATCAACAATATCAAATATCAGCACAGCGCCAACAGCGTCAACAGAGTCAACAGCGGCAAAAAGGCACAGCACAACGGACGGCAGTTCAAGGGGTGGGACGGTGATGATTGACAAGAACGAGGTGGGATTAAAGGGTTAGTTTAGGGCTGTGTGTCTGCCACGGCCAGGGCCCCCAAGCGAGCCTATCGATATGGCGCGAGTCACCCAGCAGGCCCGGACTGTCGCAACTGTCAACGGCCGCAATCCGCAATGTCCACAAAAAAGTTACGAGACGAGAGTTTGCAAAAGGCTGTTGATTGACGTGTGGAGAAGGCACGCGCTCCTTAACATCAGGTGAAACATCCCACTTTACCCCTGAGCCACCACGCGGCATGTCGGCGGCATGTCGGTGGCATGTCAGTGGCCTGTCAGAGACCCTGGTTAGAAGCAGTTAGAAGGAGTTAGAAGCACTTAGGGGCTCCATTGATAAGCGCGCTAGTGGTGGCGCCCAGGCTAGTTAAACCTTCGCCGTCCAGTCAAATTGCCGCCCCCTGTGGCTTTACACGTGTGTACTGTAGCCTTTTGCCCAGTCTTCGCCCTAACTTCGTCCACACACCCTAAGTTAGACACCTGGGTTGGCTCGTTGGCTCGTTGGCTCGTTGGCTCGTTGGCTCGTTGGCTCGTTGGCTCGTTGGCTCCCGATGTCAAAGCAAAGTCACAACCAACTTCAGGCTTGTCCGCTTCCGATGTCAACGTAAAGTCACATCCAACTTCACTTCAAGCTTGTCCGCTCCCTCCTCCCACATCGGCGCTGCCTGGATCTCCTCCATCATGATCTCGAAGCTGTGCTTCCACCCTTGGCGAATCAGAATGTGCTTGTTGGCCGCCTTCCATGGCAAGTGGCAGCGTGCTGAGTAGAAGCTTGCTTTCTGGAAGCTGCCCCAATGCGTATTGACGAAAGAAATCAGCAGTTCCAGAGTGTCGCACTTGTTCAGAGCAACTGGGGCCGCATCTTCCTCGCTGCCGCCCTCAAGGTAGGAATAAAAGATCGTGCGATCGATCTTCTGGTCTGGAGTGTATTTGACCGTCTTGCCTGGAGTGAGATTGAGCTTCGGGTTCAGAGCCAGAGTCTTGAGTGTCGCTGGAGCCTTGACTCCGGCCGGAGCCTTGGTCGGAGCTCGACCCTTGACTGGGGCTGGGGCTGGAGTGCTGTATGTGAGCGCCATATCTGAGCCTGAGTCTGAGTCTGGGTCTTGGCCTGGACTGCTGGTCGTGCCATCGGCCGGCACCTTGCGGAATTTCGACTCTCTGTTGGTGCTTGGCGATCTTGCGGCTCTCTTCCTCCCTTCTTTCAGTGGCTGTGGCACGTTCCCTGGCGCCCCTTCTTGGGTACTCTTCATCACCTCTGCGTCAATGTCCTTGGGATCGACCTCCTTGCCCTTCTTAACCTTCATCGCGAACGCCTTCTTCTCATGAGAGTACGGCATCAGCTGAGACAGCGTGCGATCTCGCAGCCCATCTTTCGCTCTCACAAAGACCACATCATCTTCTGCTGCTGCTGGTGCTGCTGGTGCAGCTGGTGCTGCAGCTGGTGCTGCAGGCCGCTTCGAAGGACGTGACTGTTTCGGATCTCGTGCGCGCGCCATTTTGAGAGATGCTTTCGATGAGGTCTCGAGCTTCTGAGGTTCTTCCCCACGCGTCTCTCGATCGTGATCGTGGTCGTGGTACGAATCAGATTGAGCTGATGCCCCGGTCTGATGAAGATTGCGATGGACGGATGGTTGAAAGTCGAGGAAGGTTTGCTGCGCGATATCCTCGGCGCGGTCGAAGTGTTGTGCCTCGACGCCAGGGTGGTGGGTCACGTGGGAATTCAGGTCGTCGTCTGGCTCCAAGTCGTCGCCGTCAAAGCAGCTGAGGGTTGCGCTATCAGCGTCGGCGTCGGCGTCGGTGTCGGTGTCGGCGACGGCGTCAGAAGGCTTCCGAATCCGCCACTGCTCGGCCGTCTCGATGAACTCTTCCAGCGATGGGCGTCTCTTCCTTGAGACAAGGTATACCTCATCTGCACTTGTTCTCTTCATTGTGACTACAGCAGGCAGCCGCTGGTATTGTGGAGTATGGAAACCGCAAGAGAGAAGAGGGGGGAATAGGGCGGAGAGAGAAAATATTCTGAGGTGGGGTGAACAAGGCAGGAACGTGTGTTGGGTTTGTTTTTGTCATCAATAGGCATCACTTCACTGGAGGCAACTTGGATTCACCAGGCAAGAGCGATCTTGCTTCACAAGGCAGGAACATGTGTTGGGTTTGTTTTGTCATCAATTGGCATTCCTTCACTGGAGGCAACTTGGTTTCACTAGGCAAGAACGATCTTTGCTTCACAAGGCAGGAACGACCCAGCATCAACTAGCTTGCCCAGCCTTGGCTTTTGCCTTTGCTCTGACCAGCGGCCCAAGATCCAGCGGAATTTTGTCCCCAAGCCACGCTGCCCTATGTGTATGGTCTCTGATCTCGTCCCCATCATCGGAATTCGGGTGTACCAGTGCAGACAACGGGCCTCGATTTCTGTATCATCATCATCATTGTTATGATCAATATTTGATATTGATATTGATATGGATATTGATATTGACACTTTTGCCAGAGCGCGAGCCGGGTCTAGACGGGAGAGAGAGAAGAGAAAAAGACTTACATGACCAGCCATGGAATGAAGGCACCAAACTGAGCCGGCGTAAAGACATTGACCTCAAACATGGACACTGGATGAGGCCCAATCGGCCTGTCCCACAGCTTGTAGATTCGCAGTTCGGGGAACTCATACCGGATCCGCTTCCACAACGCTCTCGCATACTCGGTCTGCTCGGCATTGTTCTGGTAGTAGTAGATGTGGATGTCGAACCCTGCTTTTGTATTAGCAGTGTATATATATCACAGCCAGCATCCCCCCCCTTCTTCCCATCTTCTCAACCCCCAAAATAAGAGGGACTCACCTGCTCTCCTGCCATTAGTAATGCCAGATGTAAACTCAGTATAGGCCTTGCTCAGCCCGCCATCCGGCCGTGGCGGATTCACAAACGACTTCCCGTCCTCTTGCAGCTCGTCCGGCAGCGGACCTGCATTCTCATATCCCTTCAGCGGGTCTTCGAACGTGTACGATGAGGGATCTGCCATGGCAAGCAAGCAAGTAGAAGAAAGTAAAAAGCAAGTGTGTCAACGGCAAATAACTCAGGATGTGTGCTCTTCTTTTCTTTTCCTTCCTTTCCTCTATATCTAATGATATCGTGCCCTTGGTGCTTGCTTACTTAATTAATCCTCAAGGAGCGGAATTGATGGCGCAATTTTACTGCGCGCATTCGTCGTTCGTTTGGGTTATTATTATTAATAATCTTTACTTACACGTGTACGTACTTTACTTTACTGGCCCCGAGACCAAACCCTCACGCTCCCGTCGCCTTGTAAGTAGTACAGTAATTCGTTCTCCTGCACCGTCGTAGTTGTAGTTGTAGTGGTGGTGCCAGGACGGCCAACTCCGTCATTGATGCCATCATAATCATCATCATCATCACCGTCGTCGTATTCATCATCGTCATCATCATCATCACCACCATACGCCCCGCCATGCGAAAGGCGCAGAATCCCAGTAACATCCTTTGCAGCACCCGTGTCGAGCGGCCTCAGCTGGAAGATCCATCTGCTCTGGTGGGCAAGCGAAGCTGCCAGTGCGCTGTGGGCTTGCTGTAGCACATGACCTGCTCCACCATTGCTGCTGCTGCTGCTGCTGCTGCTGTTGCTGTGCAGAAGAGGTGCGTCAGCACTGCACGTAAGAATGAGCGCGGCTGTCTGGCTGTGTGAGCGGATTGAGGAGGTGAATTGCTGGGTTTGGACAAGCCCTCCTGTCTCGGGTGGTTGAGAGGCTAGGACGAAGTCAAGGCCGTCGATTATGATGGTGGTGGTGGTGGTAGACTGCGGCGACGGCGACGGTGACGGCGACGAGCTCGGCAAGTGTGCATTGATTGCAGCGGCGATGTGGCCTAGTTGTAAGGACTTGATTGTGATTGGTGTGGTTTGTAATGCTGCTGCTGCTGCTGCTGCTCCTGCCTGCGTTGCTATCGTCGTCTGTAGCCCATCGAGATAGACCAGTCTTCCGCTCTTGGTGTGTGCTGGTAGATCAATGCCCTGGATATATCCCCAAAGAGTGAGTCAAACACGAAGAACACACACGCAATAAAATTCAACAACAACAACAAGGTGACAGATGGTATTACAAGTTTTCGGCCGAGTTCCAACCACACAGACACTGGCCGTATGAGGCTGGCGAAGATTATACGGTGATTCGTGTTGGCATTGGCATTGGCACTGGCACTGGCATAGTCGTTGCTGCTGCTCAAGGCTGCGTGGATCAGGCGAATCACCAACCAATTGGCAGGCGTCGACAGTGTGGATGTCAGTAGTGTCAATGTGCCATTGCCATTGCCAAGGCAATCGTCCAAGTACGGCTTGAGCACGCCGGGAGTGGCTTCAGGCATTTGAGTTGATTGATGAAATAAAATAAAATAGACAAAAGGAAGATACGGAGTACAATAAGATGAACGGGACTTGAAGATATTTTTTTCTCCTGATATTTTCGAGGCCATCGCCATTTCTCGGCGTGACAGGCACACGACACACCATCGACGCAGACCTTCATGATACATTCCGACCGTGCTTTGTTTGAGCTCAAAATGTTTGTCAACGGGTGGTGAGTTGTCTTCTGCTGTTTGAACGACCTCTCTGCGACAACAAAAAGGTTCGCTCGCGCCTTGCCTTGTCCCCCCCTCCGTGCCCCTTCTTCTCCTTCCAGCTCTCTTGACCACACACCCGGTGCCTACGCTCTCCGACCTCTCCACAATGCTGATGGCTTCGAAATCTTCAAACGTCAGACATATGCAGGACTGCTTGTCGCTTAAGCCTCTGCCTTTGCCGGTCCCCGTGCACCCTTTGGCCTATACGACTTGGTTAGCGCACAAAACTCCCACACACACACACACATCTGGCCGTGGGGGCGGTTGTCAAACATACGCTCCGGTCTGGAAGCCGTTGGCAAACTTGCGTGAAACGGTCTTGAGATATCGCATTCGGCCGGTTCCGGTGGTCTTTCTCCGCTTGGCCTTCTCGCTCCATTCATATTTCCTCGTCTTGGCGGCAGGGTAGCCGCAGTTGGCGCAGACGCTCTTCTGGATGTGCCATGACCGTCTACCGCATCGTCTGCAAAGAGTGTGTGACTTGTTGTGGCGCTTGCCGAAGCTGCTCGTACCCTTCGCTGTAGAAAGATGTCAGTTAAAAAAAGCCCGTCACCAAATTAAATTGTTTTGAGACCGTGGCTCGTTCTGTCGAAGAACGGCTGGTGGAGAGAGGGTCGTGGGAGTGGGAGGTGAAATGGGAATCGTACTCATTGTGACGACTGCTGTGGGATTCGAGTCGCGGTGGTGGTCTCAATCAGCGGAGGGATTGAAGGGCGCTGGATGAGTGCGTGCAAAGTATGTGAGACCAGTGCCAAGTTGTGCGGCGCGAACTCTTGGCATAAAGTGGGTCTATCTGCAAAGCAGCCAATCGTGATCGGATAACATACCCGGGAGCATAGGCGAAAAACGTGCAAGATAGATACGTTGATTGAGAAGCAAGCGCCGTGCGCGCGCTCTGGGACCTCCTCGCCCGCTTTTGAAGCCATGCTCTCTCGCCTCCTACGATACGTCCACTCGAAGCCGCTGCCCAACACGGGATCCCTTGCTCGAGACCTCCTTGCGAGCGAGCGAACATTCTTGGCCTGGACCCGTACCGGACTTGGATTCATTGCCCTCGGAGTCGCTCTCGAAAAGGTCGAAGCGTTCGCAGCACTCTCTCCCACCCTCCTCCATCTGTCAGACTCAAGAACCAAGATAGCAGCGGCCGTGTTGGTGGGGACAGGCACTTTGACCGTTGGACATGGCACAGCACGGTACTTTGGCGCTCTACGTCTGTTGCAGGAGGGCAAGTTCAGGCCGAACACGGGAGGAATTACCCTGATGGCCATCACAAGCATTGGTATCGCCTTGTCTGGTGCAGTGATCGTCATCCAGAATGAGCAGGATAAGCAGCGCGACGGTGCGGCGGTAGAGAAAGTATAGAGCTTGTCCAGGTTGTGAACACGCCTAGGCACCATCTCATTAGATTATCGACCAGTGACAGCCCATCTGCGATATCGTGAGTTTCATTATTCGCTCGACGACGTGAAATCGTCTTCGATGTAGACTCTGGAAAAAGAAATATTCGCGGGAGGCCTGCATCTGAAAGATGGACCACAAACGATGAGACGACTCTCATATTAACTAACCATCGCCATAGAGGCTTTCTATGGACTTGCTCTTCGATATGAAGGCTTCAAATAGTGGCCAATGGCTGGAGCTTCTGTCGGCTCCTCAGCTTGCAGGCAGCAATCTCCCGGCTGCAACATCTGCAGATAAAAACCAGCACACCGGGCTGTGCCGAGAGCAAACCAGCTCTTCACTCGTCGTCGTATCTCGTCTTCTTGAGAATCTGGTCTCTGCCAAGCTGGCGGTCGACGTTGGGCAGCTTGGTCGATCCGTCGCTGAACTTCAACTCGTCGATCCAGCGCTTGGCCTCCTCGAAGATGCTCTGCTGGATCATGCCCTGAAGAGCCGATCGCAACAAGACCATCTCTATTCCCTTGTACTTGGAGAACTTTGCCTTGCTTGCTTCGTTGACTGCAACCGCCGCAGCCTGCTTCACAGCACTGGTGCCAACCAATCGATTCTGAGATCGAGTCTTCATAGAATCGAGTGGATAAGTCTGCCAACATGTCAGTGTATTTCTAAGAGCTCATGGGAGGCCAAAACTCACAACGCACCAGGCCAGGACACCGCAGGCGGCACCGGCAAACAGGACTGCACCAGGAGCATTGACATCTGAGACCCCATAGGCCGAGTTGAGAGATTGCTTGAGTGCTTCGTAGACGCCAAAGTAGATTCCACTGCCGACGACGTCGCGGACGAGATGAAGTCTGAAGCCGACAAAGAGTCCAGCAACGCCACGCTCGCGGACGATCTGTTGAACTGCTTGGTAGGAGGAGATTCTGCCGACATTCTTCGCCCCTCCGCCTGGCTTTGCGGTATCAGCGGCCATGAGGACGGATGTCTGAGCACAGTTCTTGACCAGCTCAACAGGAGCTACACGAATGTCAGTTTGATTCGGGACCAGTTCAGTTCAGTAGTCGAGACTTACTCAGCACTGGCGCCAAGAGGCCGCCTGCAAGCATACCGGCGCCGCCAAAGCAGACCCAGGTAGAGAGGTTTGGATAGGTGCCAACGGTGTTGACGTGCTGGAGTGGAGACTCGCCGGTAGTCCGCTCGATGACTCGATCGATCTTGTACTTGGCCCAGCGATAGATTTGGAACTGAGCCGATCGGGTCACGACAAGACTGACGAGCGGAGACCAGGTACCGACCCAGAATCCTCGGAGGCCTTCGGTGCGATAGGTGTACTTGGTGCAGGCTAGGGCAGAGGGGAAGAACTTGGACTGCATTCGCGTCTTGATGTTCTCGAGAGGAGCACCAGCCAGAACAGCAACGCAGGCTGCTGGAGCCGTAGCGGCAACCTGACGATGGGTCTTCAAGAAACGGACGACCGAGTCTCTGAGACTATTCTCGCGTGGTTCGGCCATGGTTGTTGTTGGAGATGGGAATGAATTGGAGCGGGATTGAGAGGGGAGTTCGTTGTCGAAGTGCAAGAAGCGATCTTCGGGGTTGACATGGCTCATCGTTTGTCAGGACGCGCGTGTTGCGTCGCCTCGGGGACTAGGTCGTGGCGCCAGTGATATTGCCCCGTCAGGGGCTGCAGTGCCGGATAGAACGCTGCGAGATCTCTCAGAGGATGAGAGTATCTCTGAGCGTTCTATCCTCCATCAAGCCAGGGTATCTTGGCTCAGACCTGCAGTCAACCCAATGTCCATATCAGCAGCAAGCTCAAGGTGACACAGCAGTGTCAATAGGTGTGAATATGAGCAGAGAGTCAACAGCAGAGAGCCTTAGACTATCAGGTTTGCCCTTCTCACACCTTCTGCTCTTTCTGTCTGCCCAACTTCCCAAGGCACCAGGTCACTGCCGTGCTCTGAACAAGCAAGATGAGGGGTTGTGAATTTGTTGGATTAGGTTTCTCGACTCCTGCTGCTAGGCTCAGGGGCAGTGGTCAGGTCAATCAATGCCTAGGGTCAGCAAGCACACTTAGTTTATACAATGAAAGGCCAAGCAGCGTAGAAGAGGCAGCAGAAGGAAGGTGCAGTTGTAGAGGACGGTTGCACCTGCAAAGTGTCGTTGCTGCCGTAGTTAGGAGCACTTGCACACGATTGGTGGGGGTGCAATTAGCAGCTCTCCCCACATTCTGGAAGTGGCGCTCACCCACCCACCTTCTTCGTCTAGAGGCTGTGACGTATTACTGATCTTCTAAGCATGCCACCTAATTGGATGGGCTGTGCAGACAAGTTAGTACAGAATACCTGGTGTTCAGGTGTCTTCATTGTGCAGAAGGGTAAGAGGTAAGAATGAAGGAGAGTCCAGGGTGAGATGATAACGTGATGGACAGAGAACTTAACCCGTCACATTTTCTTACATTGGTTCGGGCAGGCGGCGACCAGTGATCTTCTTGGCAGTTGCCTTTGTTTAATAATACTCAGTGGAAAAGCAAAAAAAGTACCTTTAGGACCTGAATGGCCCAGCCAATCAGCGGCCGTGGTTGAGCCTCGGTAGTTTTGCCCAACCCTGTCTCACCCTCAGAATGCTTCTCCAAGACCACCAACATGTTAGGGGGGATATCCCGAGGTCCAAAATACTACACATAGTCCGTTCATACACGTCGAGTATTCTGATAGTGATCATCTTGGACATACCATCCCAAACTTCAATTAAACCCATCGTCTCTATCCATACCCAGCCGCTATCAACAACTCATCCACCATGCCTCGTCAAGCCAGTCCCGTCTACGTCCTGGGCGTGGGCATGACCAAGTTCATCAAGCCGCGTGGAAAGGTCGACTACACAGAACTCGGCTTTGAGGCCGGCGTCAAGGCGCTGCTGGACGCCCAGATCTCGTTTGACGACGTCGACCAGGGCATCGCCTGCTACTGCTATGGCGACTCGACATGTGGCCAGCGAGTCTTCTACCAGTTCGGCATGACGCAGATCCCGATATACAACGTCAACAACAACTGCTCAACCGGCAGCACGGGCCTCAACATGGGCCGACAGGCAGTCGCATACGGCGCGGCCGACTGCGTGCTGGTCATCGGCTTCGAGAAGATGAACCCCGGCTCGCTGGTGACGGTCTTCAACGACCGGGCCAACCCGATGGAGACGACGTTCCTGAGCATGGCCGACAGCCGCGGCATCACGGCGGCCCCGGGTGCTGCGCAGATCTTTGGCAACGCCGGCCTCGAGTACATCGAGAAGCACGGTGCAGCCGCCGAGGACTTCGCCGAGATCGCGCGCGTCAACCACGAGCACAGCAAGCGCAACCCGTACTCGCAGTTCACGGACGAGTACACGCTCGAGCAGATCCTCAAGGCGCCCATGATCCACGCGCCCCTGACCAAGCTGCAGTGCTGCCCAACCTCGGACGGCGGTGCCGCGGCCGTGCTCGTGTCGGAGGAGTTCCTCAACCAGCGGCCGCACCTGCGTGAGCAGGCCGTGCTGATTGCCGGCCAGCATCTCGCCACCGACTCGCCCGCACTGTTCGCCAGCTCCATCGACCTCGTCGGCTTCGAGGCGTCCAAGCATGCCGCGCAGCAGGCGCTCAAGCAGGCTGGCATCACCCCGAACGACGTCGCGGTGGTTGAAGTGCACGACTGCTTCTCAACCAACGAGCTGGTCGTGATTGATGCCCTGGGCCTGTCGGAGCCGGGCAAGGCCCATGAGCTCGTGCGCCGAGGCGACATCACCTACGGCGGCAAGTACCTCATCAATCCCTCTGGAGGCCTCATCTCCAAGGGCCACCCGCTCGGTATGTGATTATTGACCCTATTTCTTCTCCTCTCTTCTCTTCTGTCAGACACAGCCCTAACATTTCACGCAGGTGCCACGGGCATCGCCCAATGCGCTGAACTAACCTGGCACCTCCGCGGCTGGGCCAACAACCGCATGGTCAAGAACACCAAGTGGGCGCTCCAACACAACATCGGCCTCGGCGGTGCTGCTGTCGTGTCTGTCTACCGACGTGCCGATGGCAAGGTCGCCGAGCCGGTGTCTGATGCAGAGGTTGGCCGACGGAATGGTCTTGGGTAAGTATCTGATCCATTACTGGTGCTGGCATTTTGTCAGGTATATATATATATATATATACTTATATATACTAACGCCTATGTCCCACAGATACAACCCTGCCACCCAGGCCAAGGGCTTCACCGCAGAGCAAGCCGACCGTGTCAGGAGTAAGACCAGCAGAAGCCAGTTTGCGCTCCAGGATATCCAGGAGAAGGTCCAGGCGCGGTTTTAAAAGTTTAATGAGCATTTATTTGATATAATTGAAGTTATACAATAAGATATCCCTATTTTGTTTAGAGTGTAAGTTAACACTTGTTCCTTGGTTCAACAGTTCTTCTCGAGGAGAACGTAGAAGAGCAAGAAATGGACTGATCAACTTGATCTGGAATTATAGTAGCAAACAACCTGATAATCTCCTCGTCCTCAATTCATCTCATAGCATTTTTCACTGGGGGGTATCATCTTCAGCACATAAGCACAGACTTCAAAGGGAAAAAAATAAAGAGATCTCGCTCAGTCCTGGTGGCTTGTCTTGTACTTTTCGTACTTTCCTGCCATCTTTGTCACGGCCCAAGTCAGCTCTCTCCCAGATCAGAACTTTTGCGGTCAACTTTCGGCTTCTCTGGCTTAATGGCTCCTGCAAGCTGTCCAGAAGGATTGGAAATGTCCTCGGTCACAGTGTTCGTACTAATGGGTGTTGTGCTTGGAGGGCCTGTCGCTGCCGGCGCAGTTGCAGCTGTAGGTGTTGTTACTGCGGTCGTCTCAGAGGTGCGGGTAGTATGCTCTCGTCCGCCAATGCTGCCGCTGACAGAATCATTTCGACCGTGCATACCTCCCAGCAAACCGCTCCGTACACTCGCAGCATCGCCGTATTTGCTACCAATGTAGCTGTTTCGCTCACTTGTCAGGGCAGGCGCGTTCACGCCGGAGGCAGAAATCAGACTTGCACGCTCAGTATTGAGTTTGGAACCAGGATTATAGATGGAGTAGCCTGGATCGCGTATCGAGGCATTGTCAGCCTGGCCGGGGTGGATGACGGTGCCAGACAGCACAGACAGTGGGAGGGACTCTCGACTACCGCCAAAGACAGACTGGGGAGCTAGAGCTCTGACCGATGCATTCGTATCGAGGGAGTTGCGGCGCCGCCGCTTCGAAGACGAAGCCAAGGTGAGAATGGACGCATCATCGGTCAGGGCGTTGTTGGCAGTCGCTGAGTGATACGTGACGGGCAGAGAGTGTGGTGCCAAATGGGTAGGTACAGCCGTAGGCAGCTGTGGAAGATGATGTGCGCCTGGCTGCGCCTGGGTTGCAGGCGTAGTGGTGTTGAGCGTGGGTGCTACTGATTGGACGGTGGTCAGGGTGGTTGTCATAGACCGCACAGACGGCGCGGGAGAGGAGAAGGTGCTGTTCCGATCGCCCTCCGTCCTTGCAGCCGTGGCACTGGTTCCAGCTCCAGATGGTGCGCTGTCTGAGGCCGCAGTCCCAGCAGTGGTGCCTAGTGTGGGTGGGCGGCTCTTCAGTTGGGTCTGGCCATCATGAGACACTGACAACGAGTTCTTGCTGTGAGAATACGAGCTCGATCTCGACTGGGCGGAAACTCCCGGTGAGAAGTACGCATGGTCGCCGTTTGCCTGCGCATCGGAGGTGCCCGAGGCAAGATATGGCCCATTTCTAGCCACGCCCTGTTTCTTAGCCTTGCTCGTGTCATTTTGCCCGGTGTGCCCATTGTTGTGCCCGTGCTGCCTGTGGTGGCCAGATCGCCCGCCTTGTTCGCCCTGTCCCCTCTGCCCATTCTGTCCCAGTTGCTCGGGCTGGTGAGTATTCAAGGGCTGTTGGGGGGAGTCGGCGTGGAGGTTCTTTAGGTTGGCTAGGCGCTTCATCCAGTTGGCAAACGGCCGCCGTCGCCCATGTCTGTCTGCACTGGTGTCAGCATCATCGTAATTCTGCTTCGCATGCAAAGGAAGAGCAACAGATACCGATCTGAACATACCGTGTGGACGTGCAGGCCCATCGGTCGACGCCATGACCCCTGCTCTCGTCATAGAACGTCACACACCTAGATGTAATGAGCAGACAAATACACAAAGCCTTCTTGTTCAGCTGGCTAAGAGGACCGATCTATCTTCTCAGATCTCATCGTGTATGCATAGAGCAGAGTTCGTGGTTCAAGCTTCCGACCCTGATGGTTGACAAGGGAGGGAACACGGAATAAAGATGATCCGGCTCCACAAGGCAAACCTCGTTTCTGAGCGACCACATCACCCCCCCATCAACCATCACTTATCGCCCATTGACTGCATCTCCAAGAGTGACGGGAATCGCTGGTCCTGGCTTCTCATTGACCAAGACGCATCATGGTGTACTACTTCACCTCGAATGTCGTAGATCCTCCCGCCTTCATCTACGTGGGCAAGGACAAGGTGGAAAGTAAGTGGGAGACGGCCTGACCAGTTCCAGAGTGGCACGAGCACGACTGAGCCATTTCCAATGTAGACGAAGATTTGATCAAGTTTGGATGGGACGAGGATGTGTGGTGAGATGAATCACTCGACCCCGGATCTTGAGTTGGAAATCTTAATGCATGGCCAGGGTAACGATGCATCCTGGCAGCGGCCTCAGCCCCCTCGACCACACATTGACCTGGCTTGCAGTTCCACGTTGACAATCTCTCGAGTGCGCATGTTTACCTGCGCCTCAAGCCGGGCCAGTCATGGACAGACATTCAGCCCAAGCTCCTGGAAGACTGTGCTCAGTTGACAAAGGCAAATTCAATTGAAGGTTGTCTAAGCACAAACACCTCTCCGCCCTTTCCCCGGGGAGCCGGGCGGCGGCAGCGGCGGCGCGTGCCACACCCCCTTGATAGAGCTGATGATTAATCATTCTTTCTTGGCAGGCAACAAAAAGGACAATGTGACTGTTATCTACACGCCCTGGTCGAACCTCAGAAAGGACGCCTCAATGGCCACTGGCCAGGTTTCTTTCCACGACCCCAAAGCGGTCAAGAAGGTCCATGTCCCCACCCGTCAGAACCCAATCGTCAACCGTCTCAACAAGACCAAAGTCGAAAAGTTCCCCGACCTCCGAGCTGAGCGCGAGGCTGATCAGCGTGAGAAGCGCAAAGCCGAGCGGATCGAGCGAGAGAATCAGAAGGCCAAGGACAGAGAGGAGCGAAAGCGAAGAGACGAGTTGCGTTGGCAAAAGGATCATGCTTACGACGACCTCATGCGCGAGGAGAACATGGTGAGTAACGAGGATCGGAATGCCAGTTTCTACGAGGACGACTTTATGTGAGCCAAAAGGGGCAATTTCCTCCGCGTGAGAGAATCTGCCCTCATGAGTTGTATTTACCTCTCGGGCGACTACACATCTGCAACCTGAGAGTTAAGTTACCACTGTCAAAATCTCTAAATTGGCTCAACTCCCCCGCCCAGCACCAACAAAGCTAAAAAGTTCAATACAACAATTCTCCAGTCTATGCCTTTGCCTTGCTGTCTGGCAACTGTGCCCTCCTTGAATTCCTTATTGACACTGTTGGACTTGAATCTGTTGTGATCCCTGTCTGCTTTGCCATTCCAGGGGGAATCTGCCCAGGTCACGTGCCTCCACAACACACGACGATGACCGCGACGCCGCCATGGCCCAAGTGTCATATACATCCATTGTGTTGCCTCTCGTCCTCGTCCTCATCGTTACTACTCTTTCTTTTTTCACTTATAATCTCCACGGCACGGAATTAATCAACCGCTACATGGACAGTCAGAGAGAGAGAGACAACTTCATACCTGCAAAGCTTCCACTACCTGCTTAAATCCGACATATATCAAATGCCTTGAGCCTGTGAGCTCAAAGGCCTGGCCCCCCTGGCAATCAGGAGCTGCACTATGTTCTCATGGCCTCTAGCTGATGCTGCCTGTAGTGCATTACCGTACTCACCCCCCTGAGCATTGATATCCGCCCCTCTGTCAAGCAAGAGCTGCACTATCTCCTCATGGCCCATGACTGATGCTGCCTGCAGTGTATTACCATACTCACCTCCTGGAGTATTGATATCTGCCCCTCTGTTAAGCAAGAGCTGTACTATCTCTTTATGGCCTATGATTGATGCTGTATATAGTGGAGTACCAAGCTAGTCATCTCCCTGAGCATTGATATCTGCCCCCCTGTTGAGCAAGAGCTGCACTATCTTTTCATGGCCCCCATCTGATGCTGCCTGTAGTGCATTACTGTACTCACCCCCCTGAGCATTGATATCTGCCCCTCTGTCAAGCAAGAGCTGTACTATCTCCTCATGGCCCATGGCTGATGCTGTATATAGTGGAGTACCAAGCTCATCATCTCCTTGAGCATTGATATCTGCCCCCCTGTCAAGCAGGAGCTCCACTATCTGCTTATAGCCCTTGACTGATGCTATCTGCAGTGCATTACCATACTCACCTCCCTGAGCATTGATATCTGCCCCTCTGTCAAGCAAGAGCTGCACTACCTTCTCATTACCCTGGGCTGATGCTGCCTGTAGTGCATTACTGTACTCACCCCCTTTGGCATTGATATCTGCCCCTCTGTCAAGCAAGAGCTGCACTACCTTCTCATTACCCTGGGCTGATGCTGCCTGTAGTGCGTTACTGTACTCACCCCCTTTGGCATTGATATCTGCCCCTCTGTCAAGCAAGAGCTGCACTATCTCCTCATGGCCCATGGCTGATGCTGCATATAGTGGAGTACCAAGCTCATCATCTCCCTGAGCATTGATATCTGCCCCCCTGTCAAGCAGGAGCTCCACTATCTGCTTATAGCCCTTGACTGATGCTATCTGCAGTGCATTACCATGATCACCTCCCTGAGCATTGATATCTGCCCCCCTGCTGAGAAGGAGCTGTGCTATCTTCTCATGGTCTTCAGCTAATGCTGCCTGTAGTGCATTACCATACTCACCTCCCCAAGCATTGATATCTGCCCCCTTGTCAAGCAAGAGCTCCACTATCTGCTTACAGCCATTGAGTAATGCTGTATGTAGTGCATTAGCCCCCTGAGCATTGATATCTGCCCCTCTGTCAAGTAAGAGCTGCACTATCTCCTCATGGCCTTCAACTGATGTTGCATATAGTGCATTATCATAATCACCCCCCTGAGCATTGATATCTGCCCCCCTGTCAAGCAGGATCTCCACTATCTGCTCATGGCCTTCAACTGCTGCTGCCTGTAGTGCATAACCAAAGTGACCTCCCTGAGCATTGACATCAGCCCCATTATCCAGCAGAATCTGGACCACTTTCTCATTACCACAAAATGATGCTGCATATAGTGGAGTACAAAACCAACCTCCCTGAGCATTGACATCTACCACTGAGATAGATAGAATGTGTCTCAAGACACCATCTAGGCCAAGAAGAGATGCATAGTAGGTTGCTGATGCCTGATCCTCAACCGTCTCCTCGTAATTCACCTCCTCAAGCCTATATTCATGGGGCTCGTAGAGCCGAATCCAGCGCTCGACTGTACAACTGGTTGTCAACAAAGAAACAACCTTGTCTAGCAACTGTTGGGCACCTTCGCTGTCAGCTTGAGGATAATGTTTGTGCCAGTACTTTGCAGCATAACATGCAAAAGCATACTGCTCCACTAGATCTGGACTTAATCTCTGTTGCAGGAAGTCATGATGATTAAGATACAGCAAACAGACTTTGCTGATCTGTGTATGTGACATTGGTCCTGCCAAAGCAAAGTAGGCAGCGCTACTTTTTCTGATACTAGGAGACAGCAGGTATTCCTTGACCGAGAAGTGAGCGATCCGGACTGTCTGGGCACCGACCATCTCGTCCTCGGGAGTTCGATAATATCCACTAGGATTTTTGGTAGGACTGATCTCGATCAGGCCAGGACAAATATCAAGGAGATCGTCAGCGCCGCCGACGCATCTACTCTCTGGGTCATAGCATTCAAGATCGTCGATGTCGACAGCGAGAGCCTCAATGGCCTCTTCAACTGATAAGGGTCGCATTGAATAGCACAAAAGCAACAGGAGCTGTTGGGCTTTCTCGGATGACTCAATGCCACATAGCATCCGTTCGTATGTCTCATCAAGAGTCCGTGGCAGTGTGCGAAGGCATTTTTGAAGACGTTTCTCGTTATGTGGACCACTCTGTAGTGCCCGAAGCTGGCATTCGACCCAGCGAAATCTAGCCATTGATCAGCCCCTATGAGTGAAAACAAACCTCGATAACGAATTACTTACACTCCACCAGAATGTTGGGTCAGATAGTCCTTGATCTTCTCCCGCTGGTCACCCCAGCGCTGAAGCTGAGGGTCATTGTCAAGTTGAGATGATATAAACCGCGAAATATCTTGCTGGATACTGTCATTATTCAACATGATATGCTCTGCACCCTGGCTAGGAGCCGGAAGTTGTAGACGAGCCCGAATGTCAGGAACATCTCGGCTTGTGACCAACAGGTGTAAGCCCGGCATTTGCCATTGTCGCATGGTCTTGATCATCGACAGAACTTCAGCTCGTGAGCTGTCTGCGGGGCTCTCATCTAATGCATCAAGCAGAAGGTAGATGTTGCGACACCTGGTAATGGCTTGTCGTAAATGCTCTAGCAAGACTGGCACTGGCGGAGTGCCCTGATTATACGATCGCCTTAGGCGGTCCAAGTCCGCCTCCAGGTCGGGAACCTGCCCACAGAGCTGGAGGAGCAGTGCCCGCAGGGCAGCGGACGCATCTTGCTTTGACTCGTCATTGAAGGTGAAGAAGAAGAAGGCGACGGCACTATCGGAAGAGGATTGTCGTTGTCGGAAGACGTGCTGGATCGCCGTAGAGCAAATCACAGACTTGCCACAGCCGGCAAAGCCGTATAACCACAGGAATGAATTGTCTTGCTGCAGCCATGCGGCATAAGCTTGGCCACGGACCAACCACTGCCCTGTACCAGCGTGTCGTTTGCTGCTGGCATCATTGAGGTTGACCGTTGCGTCGGGCGCCCTGAGCCACTGCCGCAGATTGGCGCTGACAGTCTGTGCTTGTATATTCTTGACAATGGTACTAACATCCTGAATGTCGTCCTGGGTGTTCTGATGCTCTTTCAGCTGAAGGGCGTCTAACGCGTGTGATAGATTTTGGCGGAAATCGCTGATATTGTCCTCAAGGTCTCCGAAAGTGCTTCGCCTAAATGGGTACGCGGCCTTTCGCCCTATGACCAATGCTTTCCTTTTCCAGCTGTCTGTTGGCTCTTTCTTGAACTTGCCAACCTCATCCTGCAACAGCTGAATGATATCATCGCTGCTAGAGATCGCTCTTTCGATGCTTGCTATGATTGACTGCTCGTTGGGCCGCCGTGTGCGTGAGTGAACAGCCTCGTCAATGCGCTGGAGGGAGTCAAGAAGGCCACCGAGTTGATCTGTGATATGGGCAAGGTGCTTATCCTGATCTCGGTATGCAGTATAGTAATTGTAGAGGTACTCCGTGCTCTGCAGACCGAGGGACAACAAGCCAGCAACACCGCTGGCTATAGAGAGTGGCTCAGCCATTGTATCTCATCACAAACAAACCCTTCGTCAGTGTCTGCTCATTGAGCTCGAAGGGGTGACATGCAAGTGAAGGCACAGGCATGATTACACCACCTTTTGAAGTCAGCCTCAGCACTTGTACTCTGCCTCAGCCCTTGTCGTGTACTCCGCCTCAGCGCTCGCTTGCACCAAGTACACGTGTAATGAGCGGCTAGTCAGCCTTGTTGCCCAATCATTGGCTGTCGAGTCTTGGCGTTTCAGAACTTGCTATTAATGAATTAGCTCACCTCACGTCCAGCTGGACTTCTTGACTAGTGACCTATTGAAACCCTCTGCTGAGGCTGGTCTTCACTGGCCGCATTAGTAGGTACAGGATTGTACACGTCTTTCATTAGCTTTTGTCGACAAGTACACTGTACAGCCAGGCTCGGATTGCCACGCAAAGAGGGGGTGGGTGAGCTTCATCTAAGTTCTCCCATAGCTGCTGGTCCAAAATGTAAGACAGAGGTGCGCTGCTGGCGCCTAATGGCTTGATCCAAATCAAATCAAGCCCTTTTTATGACAGTTACACGGTGGTGGTGTGTTTCTGCAAAGTGGGATTTTCACGCCACGAGAAGCAAAAAGTGGAGAGATGATTCGAGTAGCGGGGGGGCTAGGCGGGGGGATTGGTTGCCTGACGTACGATGACGTTCATCTTGGTGGCCGCTCTAACGGTTCTTGGGGCCATTCGGAGCTAGGCTATTTTCGGCAAGCACCCATGTGTGATTTTTTTTCTTCTTTTCTTTCAAACAGGTTTCAACTTGAATACTGGAAAAGGAGTTCGAGCCTTGTCTACTTGTCTTGCTTTGACGGACGAGCTGATCCTGAAAACGGGGGTGCTACTTTACTGGCATACGACATGCTGTGAAAGCCTCGGTGGAGTCTGCTCTTCGCTCAACCGTTTGCGCTGACAGTCTTTTTGGACAATAAACTTCACTCTGCCAACACCTTGATAAGGTGAACCTGGAAATGGGGTCAGATTGTCTGTGGGCGACTTTTTCGAAAGAGGGTTTTGACAAAAAGAACAAAAAAAAAGGAATGTTTTTTGCCTCTCAAGTCTAGCTTCCCGCCCTCGCGACTGGTCTGACGGCCAGCTGATACGCTGGGGCCGTGCAAATTTAGCCAGATGTCCATCATGGCGACAACAGCTATAATGTGACGGCGACAGATATGGTCTGGCCGAGGTCAGATGATGGTGGCGGATCGATGAGGTCTCATCTGAAAGTGGCCATGACCGCGGCCCCCCCCCCTCCCCGGATGGCAACATTCCAGGGTTTGGAATCCCTGAATGGACAGGGTCTGATAAGGTCGAGTCGAGCGAACCATCCAAGGGCGAACCTTGGTTGTATGTATGCTGCGTCAGATTTGGGTCAAAGCAGTGTGTAGATGGCCACAAGCAGTAATACTAAATGGAATCTGGTCCGGACAGCAGATCGCCCGAGCGACACATACTGAACCGAGTTTAGCGCGGAGTGAAAGATGGCACATGGAAGAGTGGAGGTGGCAGCTTTATCCTTTCAATGACTCGAGTCGTCGAACCAAAGGGGAGCTGTGGACGCCGGCGAACTCTGAAGGATGGGGACGGGGAGACAGACTGGTGGGTGTCAGGGCCGAGGCAAAGAGGCAACGCAAAGGACTTTATGTGTGTGTGTGAAAGTGCACAACAACGAAAAGGGCGACAGGAAAGCTGAATGGGGCATTCAAAGAGTATTCTGTCTTGAAACTTTTGCATTCTTGTGGCAATTGGTTGGTGTCGAGTCAGAGTGCGTATTTGATGGTGCAGGTGAGTGCATTGCTGGTGCTGCTTACTCATCAGGACGGCACTTCATTCACGGGACAAGAACGATGACTACGATGACTACGATGGCTACGTTAGTGGGGCTGACGAATTAACGCGCGGTAACTGATGAGACGCCTAAAAAACGAGAAAAGCCCAGGGCAGGGGGGGGGCTTGGGGGTTAGGATGAGGAGGAGCAGGGACGCGGGGGGGTCAGTTGATCTGAAAGTACGGTAATCATCCATCCCTGGTTCCATGCATGGCAGCCATGCTCTCGGGGGAGGCCTCTGGAGTTTCCGCTGGTCTTTGAGATCACGGAAAAGTTAAGGATAGTCGGCGGGGCCGCCTTGGCTGTGTCTCTATGGCGGCGCTGGATGAGGGTAAGGTTTTAGAAAACGTTAAGAGCGACGGCCAGCGGCGCTGATTGGGCAGGCGCTCGTTTTTAAGAAATGGGTTCAAAAGTGTAAAAGTGCGACAGTTATAAGTTATCGTCTTAAGGTTTTGGTCCATCCGCGCGTATTTTGCTTGGGAAGCCTTTGCCTTGTTCGCATGCAGACCAGGGTCAACAACGTTGTTGCCAGTTGTTGCTCCGCGCATAGCTCGGTTAAAAATGTAATTTGCCTCATGGGCTGGATGTAGTGGCAGAAAGTTAATATATCATCAGCCCGTCGTGTCGTTGGAGGTGTACCCATTTCCATCTCTCGCAAGCAATTGGATTTCTATTTTTCCCTCGTCTTCCTCTTATTTCCCCCCCCCTCTCTCTCGCTCTCTCTTCGCGCGCGCTTCTATAAGACTCTAGCACCCCAGCAAGAAAAGCAGACAGTCATGACTCCAATCCTAGTAACAGTCTCTACCTCCAGCGGCCGAGCACAGGACTTTTTGTGTGCAACCGCCACCTCAACAACAACAACATCACCATCATCTACCACTACCACTACCACTACCAAGAACGGGACCGCCAATATTCCTGCCAGGATGCCAGCCTATTATTCCCAAGAAGAGATAAGACAGGCCATCAACGCACTACAGTCCGAGGGCAGCGACGACGCCAGGTATATGGCCATCGCCTCCTGGGCGCTTGCCAGGCTACAGGAAAACGTCAAAGACTCGAAATACAGAATGACCGATCTGGATATTAAAATCTGCAACTACTTTGGCGCACAAAGAAGCAGCGCCAGTATGAGGGCAGCCTGGGCAGCATACTATCGCAGTTGATCAACCCTGTATCTTTTTTTTTTTTAAATAAAACGGCAGAACCATCCACACACTACAACACATCAAACCGACACATCACACTCAAACCTGCTCACCCACCTACTCTCACACATCTCACGCCACACAATGTCAGGCAACACCCACGCAGGCACACACACACACATGCACAGTCAACAATATACACAACTGGCCACGGATTTTATTTCCCTCTCCCCAAAAACTCTACCTAAAACGCGCCACCGTCAGGAACACGAAGGAGGAAGGCGAAATGCGAAAAAAAACGGCCAGCCATTCGAAGTCCCTCCGTCAATTATCGCCATCCAACCAAACCCAAATTAATGCTCTGCTTCTTGCAGTAGGCATTTTTTGTTGGAACTGATGTTGCATTTGCACCTGGTCATGTGTTGATAAATTAACTTTACACTTTTTGTGGTTTTTCTTTCTTTTTTTCTTTTTTTTTATTCAACAAGTCTGCGACAATATGTTGTGTTGTATATTCTTTTTGTTTTTTTTTTTTTTCAAGTGGTGAGATGGAGTAGAAGGAGGAGGGGGAGGGGGGACTGGCGGTGGCCGGCGGCATGGAGGCCATGGGGGGAAAAGGGCGTCAAGTGTGACAAAGATTGGTTAAGCAAACAAGCCATTATTTTGTTGCTCTTTGGTTTTTTCTTCTTCTTATTTTTACATTCTTTTGTTGTTTCACTTTCATTTTGGCACCAACGACGACACGATAGGATTGACGTATTTTGTTTTTGTAAGTCTTTCGAAGGCTTGTGAGCGCCGTTTATGGTGAGAGAGAGAAAAAAAAGGGGTGGGGGGGGGGGCGGAGAAAGAGGGGGAAATTTCAGGGAAAGCGCTAATGTACGGGTAAACAAGCCTGTGCTGAGTGCTGAGTGGTGATGGATGATGGATGAATGAATGAATGAATGAATGGATGGATGGATTGATGGGCAGCGGTGGTGGTGGTGGAGGAGGAGGAGGAGGGGGGAAGGTTTCCAGCGGGGCGGTGTATGGACCCGAGTTTTGCACGATAAGGGGTGCCCCCTGTTTTCACAACCCAGCGTTTTGCATTTCTTATCTCAGTTAATTGGTTACCGGAAATCCAGAATTATCAAATAAGGCCAGCCAGTGTCGTAAAGTATGGAGAGGAGGAGATGAGAACACTCTCCGGACGCTCTTCGTAACATGCTCAAGTCCAACAACAAGTCCACACTGCACTGGTGACAATACATGTACCGTACGTGTATAGTATGAATGATTAGCCTGATGATGATGATGATGATGGGGAAAAAAACAAGACTTTCTTAAAATAGCCACCCGTAAATACGCACGTAGTGTAAAGTGTACCTAGCTATACTTGCTGAACATCCAAGCTTATTCGTTGCTGTCGAAGGGGGCGAAATAAAATAAAATAATTAAATAACTAAACAACTAACTACAGTGTAAGTTAACTTAACGGTTATCACCGCCGCCGCCGCCAGTGGTCCTAGGTAGACTTTTTAAAGAAAGAGAGAGAAAAAAAAGAGAAAAAGAGAGAGAAAACCAACAAAAATTAAATTAGCTATTACCACAAAAAATGCATCTGGTATTTTCCTCCGCGGAGAGGAGAGGGAGAGAGAGGGCGCTTACGCTTACGCTTACGCTTACGTACGGCCATCGGCTAAGTTATCCTTGATCCGGGGTTTCTACTCCGTACTACGTACAGTTGTACTACGGGACTGGTACACTACATGCTGTTAGCTAAGGTTAACCTTTGTACAACGGGTTGACTTTCTAGGGTCTGCCCCTGTCAAAAGTAATTACCGCACGACTGACTGACCGACCTGCCTCAGCCTCATATGCTTCGGACAAATTCACCTTTTGAGTAGGGTAATTAAGGCTTGGTGGTGGCGTTTTTTTTGGGTCCAGGGCAATGTGTGATCGAAAGTCTGGGCTGGATGATGCATTGGTCGGCTTCGGCCCCGCTCCCCCCATGTGCTTGTACTGTATCACCAGGGGAGATTTGAAATCTGCTGCACTGACCCTGACAATTATGACAGATTTACAGAATCACTCGAGGAAGGTAAGGAAGAGGGAAAAAAAAAACAAGAGACAAAAAAAAAATAGCCCTGTGTACTTACTTTCTAACCAACATGTACTGTAGACTGTTGCTACCTGCATGTAACCAGCCATTATGCATACACACAAAGAAAGAAAGAGAGAGAGAAAAAAAAGAGCGGAATTTCTAAGATTTATACCCACTGGCCTTGACTTTGCCCTCTGCGATCAACTGGTCAACTTTCTTCGGCAAGACGAGCGTTGATCGATCGTTGCGTTTGAAGAAATCGGCAACGATCTGGGCCGTCTTTAAAGGTTGGTCTTCGTGGAGGAAATGGCCGGCCTCGGGGAAGATTTGCAGTTGGTATTTGCCCTGCATCTGGCCAATCATGAGCTCCTTGTCAAGACGATCGGTGCCGGCAAGGATGAGCAGCTTGCCGCCTGGGGAGGAGAGAAATTTGGATGACAGGCCGGTGAACCAGGACGACCAGAAGGGCTTGGTGGCCGAGAGATCGGTGCGCCAGGTGAAGGATTCTGTTCCAGTGGTACCACCAGCAGCAGTAACAGCAGCAGGGGTGGTAGGCAAGAGTAATGGGGGAACGGAGACGCGAGCGGACGTGGTGTTGCGGATTGTGCGGCTGCGAGTATGCCATTCGATGGCTGACGGGATTGAAGAGAAGGACGCGGGCCGGGTGGACAGGTAGGATTCCATCGACTGTAGGGCGTCCATGGCACTGCCTTCGACGACATCGAGAACGCCATAGCCAAGGAGCGATGGCCCGAGCAGCTGGGTGTGGGCGACTTCGGTGACAACAGCGCCGCCGAGCGAGTGGCCGAGCAGGAGAATGGGTGGCAAACGAGGCCAGGAGAATTTCTCGGCAGTGGCGTTCACGACAAAGGCAATGTCAGCGGCAAGGGTGGGCAGGGAAAGCTCCAGAGGTAGGGGGCTGCCCGTGGTCAGGCCATGGCCACGACAGTCGAGCGAGAGGATGCCGGCCTGAGGCAGAATGGTGGAAAGTGACTTGAAAAATGCGGCAAACGAGAGACCGGACGAACCAGCGCCGTGGTGGGTGACGATGAGCGGGCCGGTGGATGAGGGCGGTGTAAAGTAGGCATGATGGGTCAGACCAGCGGTGGAGGGACTGTTGAACGTGAGTTCTTGGGCGAAGAAGTCATTCCACGGCAGAGGGCCTAGCCGTGAGCGAGTGGCAGTCCTAGACGGTTGGTGAGCATTTTCTGGCTGACGACGGGCAGTCAGGCCTACCCCCGCGGTCTTTCCAGCAGATTCGATGGAATCACAGTATCCGTCGAGTCCACCGACGAGGCTGAGGACGAGGAGTCATCTGGCGATGTGGAGACAATGCTGTCTTCCGTCGTCTCGTCGCGCTCGTCCAGTCTCGGGATTGGGTCGGGAGGCAAGTTGGACAGGATGGATTTTGCAAAGGATCTCTGGAGGTAGCTCATCCTTCGTATCGGGTGCTAATACGTGTTAGTTGATACGCATTCGAGTCAGGAAGTTATTATGTTTGTTAATTAATTAATTCTTGACCTGTAAGTATAACTAAGTTGACCAAGTTAACTCAGTTAACTAAGTAAATTAAGTAAATTAAGTCAACTAAGTCAACTAAGTCAGCTAAGTTAATTGCTTTGCTTGCTAAACCAACTATTAAAAGTTAAGGCCTTGATAATTACGGTTTTATAGTTAAAAACTTCCTACGAACGTGGCAATCCGCCCCAATAAAACAGATTTATTTGCCCTCTGATAGAGTCTCCGAGGATAGAAAGTCAGACTCGGTTCGGCCAGCAGGATGCCTCCACCGTTTGGCTTGACAAAATCACCACCAGGGATTCGCTGGTGATACCTACCGACGGTTGAAACATCTCCCACCTGCCTTTGCATGGGCAGGGGCTGATAACCGCCTCGTTGACTCAGAGCCCAGCTGTCAGCGACCCGACTTAAGGGTTAAGTTATAGATAGCAAGGTAAGAAGGGATTTTCAATCCGCGCCACTGGGTCGCTCTTCTCTTGCTTCCTTCCTCTCACTTGAGCTGTGGTTGCTGTGGTTGTTGTGGTTGCTATTGTCGCTCCCTGTGTCATTGCCCTCTTCATCTTTCAGAAGGCTGAGTAAGTGCCCATCGATGATGTGATCATGTCCAATACACCAGCATACACCAACATACACAACCATACACAACACAGTATCAAACAATGAATAATATTGTGTTGAATTACACCGTCTCTCTGACCTATTAAAACTCACTCCGCCGTTCCTGGACAGTGATCTGTCGTTGACAGGGGGATGAGCTCATGATGACGTCTGTTGTTGAGCACAGTTGTGATGACCGCCACTGGTACCCTGCTGCCTCATGCACTGTTCATCCTCTACTTATCCCTCCTCAATAGCACCGACTCATGGCGTCTTTGACGAAGCCAGATCACAGCAAGCGAGGTCTTCATGCGAAACATGTAGAAACTGACATCCCGGTCGTGCCGGCCGAGGCCTCAAATGGCCATCCATCATCCGATCCTCATCTTCCTCCTGTCGAGGCAGACGAGACAACCAGGCTGCTGCCCCGCCAGCGGCCTGATCCTGGCTGGCTGAGCCCGGAAGACCCTGCAGTGAGTACAATGAATGAAAATACTTACACGATGGCTCGACGGCGCTGGTCGAATCTAACTAATACTCTGTCCAGGTCAGCCCATACAATCTCTGGAGCGTGCGCGCACTGCGCTACTTGGAGGTTTTCTTCCTCGCCATCACCTTCCTCTGGTGGGCGCTGCTATTCGTCTCAATCTTCGTGTCGCCGCCCAAGATGCATTCGCGCGGCTCCGGCTTCTATGACGTGTCATACACAACGTTGACGCTGGGCAACATCCTCTTGGCTCTCGTATTCTTTGCCGTACCCTCGACGCCGATGGGGGTGCTGAGCATGACGGTGTCGGTCCTTCTTTTGGTCGACGTGGTCATCATCCTGGCCGTACCCCGGCTGCGTCTGGAAGAAGGTTGGGTAGGCATCGTGTCAGTGGTATGGGCTGCATTCATCGGCCTTTACAATGTCATCTCCAACCGGACGGTCACATGGGGCAAGGCTGAGGAAGAAGAGAGGTTGACAGGGCGGCAAGAAACGCGCCGATCGCTGCGAGAGTGGTTTGCAGTTCTGATAACCACGATAATGCTGTCCATCTACGTGGCCGTCACCCTCCTTCTGACCGCATCGCTCTCACTGCGAGCCAGCGATGCATCTCTGGAGCCTCCGGGTACGCGCTACTTTGTCAACAGCGGCACCTACCAGGTTCACCTGGCCTGTGTGGGCAACCAAACCTATGACGACCACGGCAAACGCAAACCGACCGTCCTGCTTGAGGGCGGCTACCTGCCGGTCGAGCACTCATTCGAGAGCTGGGTGTACGATGCCTACGCTAATCAAACCATCAGCCGATACTGCTACTGGGACCGACCCGGCTTGGGCTGGTCAGACAATGCACCGTCACCACATTCGGCTGGTATGAGCGTTGATGCCCTGTCGGAAGCACTAGCGATCGCGGGCGAGGAAGGGCCCTGGATTCTGGTGTCGGCCGGCATCGGCGGGATCTACAGCCGAGTCTTCAGTGGCCGACATCCTCGTCAGATTGCGGGAATCCTGTTGATTGATGCCGTCCATGAGGATTTTCTGCACACGATCGGTCAACCTGGGCCAGGCTTCCTCCTCTGGGCTCGTGGCTTCATCTCTCCTCTTGGTATCGACCGGCTGGCGGGAGCTTTATTCAAAGGCCGACTACGTGAAGACCGGGTATATGGGCGATCATCGTACCAAGGCGGCAAGTTCATCAAGAACAAGCTGCAGGAAAACCTGGTGGCAGACTCGTTGACCAAGAGCGAGATCATAACGGCACGGAACATCCAACAGCGGGACGTGAAGCTGGTTGTGGTGAGCTCGGGTGTGCATCTGAAGCAGGACAGGGACTGGGAGACCAAGCAGGAGGAACTGAGCCGAATCACCGACTCTCTAATTGCTTGGGACATTGTCGCCAAGGCGCCACCAGAGGAGGTCTGGAGGACGCCCGATGGCCGCGCCCTGCTGGAGAAGAGACTCGGCCAGTTGTACCGGGCTGCTGCCTGAATTGACTGCCCGGGGTGGAGTACTGGAGTCGGCAAAAGAGGGAGAATAATGGGCAAGAATGGCGGCACTGGCGGCACAATTGTATACTCGACCTTAATTACGTCATTAGAGCAGCCTTGGGGAAAGAGCGATGGAGCAACTTCTTGTAACTGATTAGTCCATCCAGAAACTGCGTCACCGTCCAACCTGGTCTGCCAAGTGACCTTTCGGCCTACACGCGTCCTTGTGCAGCCTTCTCGACGCTTTTGTTGTCCTTGTGCTGCCCTTCCAAGGCTTTTGTTGCTCTCCTCCACTGCAAACGGCCGCGTGTGAGCGCTGTTCGGGTCAATGGTGTTTCTCAAGTAGTCTTGCTTCTTGCTTGCGTTACTGCCGCCGCCTACGAGACCCCTCTCCCTCCCTCTCCCTCCACTGCCGCCTCACCGCTTTGCCGTGATGCTGCTGCGATTTGAGTCCAAGCATGGTCAATTCCGCCTCGAGGTCGACCCAACTGATGATTTCTCTTCGTTGACCAGCCGCATCCTCGATCATCTGCCGCCGGCAACTGATGTGCACTCGCTAGTGCTCAGCAACCGTCCCGTCAGCAAGACGCCCGACCCTGACCGGGAGCGGAAGCTGAGCGAGCTGCCAGGCGTTGAGATCCGAAGAGTTGGCCTGAAACACGGCGACAAGCTATTTATTGGCTACCAAGAGCATGACCAGCTATCAAATGGCCACAGCAACGGCGATGGCGCTGAACCGGTGGCGAGAAAGCTGAATGGTACCGTGGTTGCCCAGCCGGCCACAGTCCCAATCGCAGCATCCAATGTGGCTTCGCCCGCACGCATTAATAAACCGTGGGAGAGTGTGCGGCAATCCGCGCTCGACGACCGGCTAGACAAACGCGATGGCAAGATTAGACGGCCCAAGGACGCAAAGATGTGCCGGCACGGCGAGAAGGGCATGTGTGACTACTGCCAGCCGCTGGAGCCGTACGACAAGAAGTACCTGGACGAGCGCAAGATCAAGCATCTTTCCTTCCACTCCTACCTGCGCAAGGTCAACTCGGCCACGAATAAGCCGGAGCTCAAGAGTTCCTACATGCCACCGCTATCTGAGCCCTACTTCCGAGTAAAGGAGGACTGCCCGTCTGGCCATCCGCCCTGGCCCGACGGCATCTGCACCAAATGCCAGCCGAGCGCGATCACACTGAAACCCCAGGAGTTCCGCATGGTTGACCATGTCGAATTTGCTTCTGCTGAAATTGTCGACAAGTTCATTGATTTCTGGCGCAAGTCAGGTGCACAGCGCATAGGCTTCCTCTACGGGCGACTAGAAGAGTACGAGGAGGTGCCGCTGGGCCAGAAGGCCGTGATCGAGGCCATCTACGAGCCTCCACAAGTGGGTGAGAGCGATGGGGTTAGCCTCCTTGAGTGGCCCAACGAGCAGGACGTGGACGAGCTGGCCAGGCTGTGCGGGCTCGAGCGTGTTGGTGTCATCTTCACCGACCTGACAGTGCCGGACGAAGGCGAGGGCCAGGCGGTGTGTAAGCGTCACATTGATTCCTACTTCCTGTCTTCACTTGAGATCGCGTTTGCGGCGCGGTGGCAGGCCCGCTTCCCCAAGGCCTCCAAGTGGAGCGATACGGGCCGGTTTGGGTCCAACTTTGTGACCTGTGTCGTCACGGGCGACGAGGAGCAGATGATCACCATCAAGGCCTACCAAGCGTCTGAGTCGGCTGTTGAGATGGTGCGCGCCGACATTGTCGAACCATCGGCCGATCCCGGCGTGATGCTGGTGCAATCGGAGGAGGATGAGTCAGTAACGGGTCAGAAGCGCTACATTCCCGAAGTATTTTATCGCCGCATCAACGAGTACGGGGCGAACGTGCAGGAGAATGCGAAGCCGAGCTTCCCGGTTGAGTACCTGCTGGTCTCGCTAACGGCTGGCATGCCCATCACACCCAAGCCCGTGTTTAGGAGAAACAGCTTCCCGATAGAGAACAGAGAGGTGATTGCGACAGGCCAAGGGCCGGAGCAGGTGGCCAAACAGCTGCAAAGCGGCGGCCAACAGATCGACGCAGTGTCTGATTTCCACCTGGTGTGCTTCATCCACGGCATGGGCGTGCTAAGCAAGGTAAGCAAGTGCGGCACTTGCTCTATGCATGCTCGCTCGCTCTGTTCTCTTCTTGTCTCTCTCTCTGATCTTGCATTCCCTCACTGTTGCTGTCTCGCCCTGGGGCGACTGAAGGATGTTCTTACTAATGGATGACAGGAGGAGGAATCGCTGTTGTGCAAATGTGCGACCGACCACGACGTGGCCAAGGCGATGCAGCTGGCGCACTCGCCTGGCTGGAGCAACCTGATGGCAATCCTGGAGAGTTATGGTGAGCGGCCCCTAAAGCGTTCATGGCATTCAGCATCCGAGTCTTGGCCTCGCGACGCTGGCACAAGTACGGAGCAGCTGGCTAAGCGGTTGAAGCAGGCTGATATTGCATCGTGACGGCCGGATTGGATGGCAGCAATCGGTCAAGGACGGACGGTAGGAGAGCTGCCGACGCTGACTGAGCCTGGGGTTGGACCACATCCTCGATCGACCCATCCTGGCCGGTCCATCTCGGTGCGTCGGCTCTCGCATCGGACGTGGCCGCGGGAGGGCGCACGCTTTTCCCACGCAGTTACAGTGCCCCAAAGTGACCCAAGGCAACGGGATCTGCAAGTCCAAGCAAGCCCCAGGGCTGGAGATCTGCGCCCTCTTCCCTTCTCGGTTGGGTGATTGATTGCTCAAGGCCCACGGCTGCCTCCGGACTGTTTCTTGGCACCTCACAGCTGGGTGAAAGCAAGCTACCGGCCGGAGGTATCAAGAGTGCTCGCTAGCGGCAGGCTTGTAGTCGCGAGCTGGACTGAGGGAAGTGGAGAGGTGTTACAGTGGCTGTGGCTGCATGGATCCCATAGCTGTAACAATTACTGACTGGATTGCCTGGATTGACTGTATTGACCAAGCTGTAGCACACACGCCCCTCTTTTCGCCTTGATCAGGCTCTTCTTTGCGGGCACACACCACCAAGGGCACGGCACGCGGCAAGCCAGCCCTGGGCCTGGTTTGGGCAGGCGATTGGCAGTGGTCCATGTGGCGTCCAGGCGCCTTCTAGAAGGCCAGTGCCCAGCGCGACTAGGCCTGCATAGGTAAGGCTCTTAACTGGGAGTCTGCACCCGAGCCGCGGGTGATTGGCCCCTACCGTCATTGGGCCATCCCCGCTCCAGTGCCCACTGGCCCGTCCACTGGGCCTGTTCGCTCGCCTACAAGACGGACGAGAATGGTGTCGGCTCCACCTGACTGTTTTGACTATACCAAGAGGCTAGAAGGTGTCAGGATTGCACGTTGCCCTCCCTGCTTGATCGAGGGAGGAGAACGAGCTTGCTGTCCCTGCTCGCTCTCGCACACACGCACACACACACACCTACACACACACATACACCACACGCACAACAACACGGCATAGCACGCCCCTCTTTCTCTCTTTTGGCAGCGACGTTCGCCCTCGCAACTGCCCGCTGATTATAATATTCCTAGGCCGCTTTTAATTTCTGCGCCACCACCCGCCCTCGTTCGTCCGAGTCCTAGGCAAGCTCGAAGGCTGCACCCGGCCGGTGACAGCTGCAGCGAGCCCTGAACCGTTCGACCGGCTGCCCTCGACGTCGAGTCGACTCCGTGTTGTGGAGGCTCTCCTCTGTGCTCTGTCGATAGCTGCTGGCGCTGCTGGTTGCTGGTTGCTGTTGGTGCTGGTACTGGTGTGCTAGTTTGGTTGCTCCTACTCGCCCCTGCTGCACTTCCGGAGCTCTGTGCCTCGCAGAAGTCTTCAGAACGGGCCAGCTTGCACCCAGCACCACGAGCTGCCACTGACTGCGCGCGTGAGAGTGCCTGGACAAGCCAGCATGGGGACGTAGGGCTATTGCAGACGCGCGCTCTCTGTCGGCCCATTGCCCGTGGCCCATTGCCCCAGTGTGCAGTGTGCAGTGTGCCTTTTATCCATTATCCAGTGTCCATTACCCATTATCCATTGTCCATTGTCTATTGTCCATTATCTGCCCTGCTACCCGTTGTCCTACTGCCACCCCCCTGTGCCCCTGCCCCCCCTTGGGTGGCCCCGCCCGCGCCAGCATGGCCAGCATGGATCCGTCGGCCTGCCGGGTCATCTACATTGATGACAGATTCAACACCGAGGGCTGGATTTCACGAGACGGCCTGGCACCGTCCACACCACACCGGGCTGGCTCTCAGCAGGTCGTCTTCTCTGAGCTGCCACCCGACCTGCAGGCCAATGTGAATGCCTTTCTGAACGTCTTCAACCAAGGTAGGCAAGCCCAAGCTGCATGCGCCCTGTTGACCAGTGCTGACCATCCTCAGTCTTTGTCTGCAGTTCCGGCGTCTCCTTCTCCACAAAGCTGTCCGAGCTACACGAGCAGGTCAAGATCGACTGTACCCCGATCATTGCCTGCTTCGACGTCGGGTCTGAGTCAAGACACCACCGGGTGCACCACAATCAGCACCAAAACCACCATGATGACCACCATAATAATCCCTTCTTCCAGAAGCGACCCCAGTTCAACTTGGGGGCCTCAGCCACAGACCCCGACTCGCCGCCGTCGCCAAACATGCTGCGCCGCCAAATCACCTTCTCCGCCGAGAGCGACGAGTCGTACGGCGTGCCTCTGTTGTCGAGGATTGCGTCCGACCTGCAAGTCGATGACCACCTCCAACTCATTATTCCCGTGGCAGTGGTGCGGCCTAGGCGGAACGAGTCGTACGATGCGGCCGGCCACCACGCTGGCCAACAGATCGGTGGCGTGGCCCGCGCCCCCTTCGGTGGTGAAACCGAGCCGGTCACACTGGAGGATACATCCGATGCGATCGACCCGCAGATGATGCTGCAGTGTCTAGATGCCGGCGCGCTCGATGTGGTCAAGAGCCCGCTGGACAAGGCTGGCATTATGGGCCTGACCGTTCATGCCTATCGCATCTACAAGAATGCCAAGAAGCAGCAGTCGGCCTTCATGGCCGTCTCCCACCGAGCACGGAAGCAGTCCTGGGTAGGCGTCGAGGAGGAGCAGCCGTACGCCTACCTGCGCGAGGCAATGGTCAAGAAGCTGCTCAAGGGCATCTGTGAACCCCAGACCGTGATTGAAGACTACCAGCATCGTGACATCCATGTCGAGGCCGAAAGGAAAGCGGCCATAGCCCAGGCCATTGGCCAATGGGGCTTTGACGGTCACCAGTTCAACGAGGATGAGCTGGTATACGCGGCCGTCTACATACTCAAGCACGCTGTCTCAATACCGGAGTGCGCGCCATGGCGCCAAGATGAGGGTGAGTCTCGCCTTTTCCTCTCCCTTGTCCTTCTGCTCGGCTAACCTTGTTTCTCAGATGAGCTGGTCCGGTTCATGCAAGGCTGCAGAGTCGCGTACAACAGCTTTGTCCTCTACCACAACTTCCGACACGCAATCGATGTTCTGCAGTCTCTCTTCTACTTCCTTGTCCAGATCGGCACCCTGCCTCCATATCCGCCAGGAAGCCCGCCGCCGCCCCATTCCGTCGAAAAGTCCCCTATAGCCAACCTGCTCACCCACTTCGAAGGCCTGACTCTGCTCATCTCCGCCATCGGCCACGACGTCGGCCATCCTGGCGTCAACAACATGTTCCTGGTCAAGCTGAACGCGCCTCTGGCTCAGCTGTACAATGATCAGTCCGTGCTGGAGGCCTTTCATTGTGCTGCATATTCCCAGATTCTGAGACGCCACTGGCCGGCCGCGTTCAACGACAAGGCAATCCGAAAGCTGATGATCAGCTCCATTCTTGCCACCGACATGGGTGTTCATTCTGACTATATGCAGCAGCTGGGTAATCTACAGGAGAAAATCCATGAGAGCAAGGTGACGGACAGCTGGGCACCCAAGGACATTGGTGCTTTCAAAGTCCTCACCTGTGGCCTTCTGATCAAGTGCGCTGATATCAGCAACGTGGTAAGTTCCATTCAACCCCCGCCCTCCACCCCTTTCCCCATTGACTAAATTGCTCCAGGCACGCCCCTGGGATGTGGCCGAGAAATGGACCTACCTGCTGCAGGAGGAGTTCGCCAAGCAAGGTGAAATGGAGGAGGCCGTCGGCATGGAAACCACACTCTTCGGTGGCCCGCCCGAGCTGGGCAACATGCTCAAGTTGGCCAATGGCCAGATCGGGTTCATGACCATCTTTGCTCATCCTCTCTTCTCAAATGTGGCCGACATAATCCCCGCCATGGGATTTGCGGCTGATGAGATCAACAAAAACAAATCGGTCTGGGCCAACCGGGCCGAGATGGAGAAAGAGAAACAGAAGCAGACCGTTCGGCCGCGATCGCCCTCTCCTCTCGACCCTGGCACTGTGAGCCCAGGGACCCGGAGCCTGGCCGATGGGAGCGGTGACCCGGTCCCAGATGACGGTGAGGCCAAAAGTGGCAACGAATCTCCTACCAACGCGCACGCGTCTTCCCCTATTGCTGACCCTCCCAATGGTCAGGACGCTCTTCAATCATCCAAAGACACAGGTGCATCGTCTCCGATCGCGTCTCAGGCCCCACAAAGCGATTCGAAGGGAACCCTAACCCCCACACGAGGGCTCAATGGTCTTGCTGAAGACTCTGGAAAACAGGATCCAACCGGAGCCAGGAGCGCCGACACAAGTGAGCAAAAGCTTCTGGCTGCAACTGTGGGTGAAGCGTCGAAGGATGGGTCGAGCCCGGACGATAAGTCCAAGAGAATCAGCACAGGTCCTGGAGTAGCCACAGGCGACTTGACCTCCACACCGAGTACGGTAGCGACCAGTGGCTACAAGACCGAGGGCAGCGACCAACTGCGCAGCGACTTCGAGACGAAGAGATCCCGAGCGGCAAGTGTACCCATGCAGGCCGTTGGTTCGAGCCCGGCAGAAGCTTACAGTGTGAGTAGCGTACACAGCGTCACTAGTGCAGAGAGTGGCAAGAATGAGTTTGGTAAATCATCTTTGAATGGAGAGCTGGACCAAAGCTTGCGCGGAGGAAAGCAAAAGATGTGGTCAGTTGGTCAAAAAAGGAGCAGGATCAAGATGAACCTTGCATTCTGGAAAAGAAGCAAAGATAGGGAGGATGATGGTGCCCTAAAGGCCCGGACTCCCGATAGGCAGGTTGGCGACTGAAGATACGGGCGCGCACTCGACTTTGGAGGGTGGCTTGTGTGGCTTTGGAGCAAAAGCGTCAACAGACATTGTCTGAGTCGCTACGTGTGCGGACAGTGTCTGGGCGACTATGGACACCGAATTGCCACGGGGAAACCTGTGACAGAGTGTGTGAGAATTGTCCGGACATGGTGACCACGCCTGAGTCGGTTTGAAAATGCCGATTCCAAGGGTGAGGCAGAGCCGCGCAAGAGGAAGCCACAACTGCTAACGAGTTCATGTTCATGCAAGCAGTGCTGTTGATGTTGATGTTGATGGTGTTGTTGTCGTTATGGTCCTGTCGTTGCTGATGTTGTCGTTGATGATTATGATGATGAAGAAAAAGAAGAGGCTGTTGCAGCAGCAGCAGCAGCAGCAGCAGCAGTACCACCACCACCCGCTGCGGCCTAGCAATGGAGACATGTCAGAGTCTGGACCAGACGAGTAAAAGGAAGACAAGGGAAAGAAGAAGCATGTCGGTTTTCAGGGAAAGACATTTTCTCCAAGTCACCGATCTTACTAGATCATCTCTGTCGATCTAGTAAGTGATTTAATTACTGGGTAATGAATTAACTGCACATTACTGCTGCACTGCTGCTTCGCTGTCTGTAAGGAAGTTTCTGCCTTGGTGTTTATGTCTTGGACGGACCACCGAATGGGGGTTTCGTGGTAATTGGAAGTCATGCCCACGAGGTATCGTCGTAGTCGTAGTCGTAGTCGTCGTCATTGTCATTGTCATCGTCATCGCCATCATGCCATCGTCATCTCCATCATGTCATCGCCATCTCCATCGCCATCGCCGCCGCCATTGTCATTGTCATTGTCGTCATCACCACCATCATCTTCGTCTTCTTCGCGTGCGCGGTCCCCCTCATCCTCGAATTCGTCCTCAGTCTCGTCCTCCTCCCAAGTTCCCGCCCATTCATCCTCAGACTGGGTGTCATCCTCCTCCCAAGTTCCCACCCATTCATCATCATCCTCAGTTTCGTCCCTCCTCCCAAGTTCCCGCCCATTCCACCCCACCCCCAAACATCTCTTCATCCGCCGCCTGCGCCACGCCGCGCGGCTGGTAGAGACAAGAGACCTGCACACGAGCCGTTCAAGCACCACCACTCCAGCGTCGTCGTCGTCGTCGCCCTGCTCCTCCTCCTTCTCGTCATCGGCGTCCATATCCGCGGCCAGCGCGAAGTGGTGGTACCAGGCCTCGTTGTTGGTATAGTCCGAGTCCCCCCCCCCCAGCCCCTGGCGCGCCCTCCCCTCCCCTCCAGCCAGCCACCAGGGCTCGCGCGCGCGCGCAACGAGCCGCGACGATGCGGCGCCCTCGACTACCGTGCACATGCGGCACCGGCCTGTCGTTGCCGCGCCGCCATCGCCGCCCATCGCCGCCGCCGCCTCGGCCAGCCCAGCATCCTGGCGCGTGGCCCGGGATGAAGGATTCCCCTTGGGTGGAGAAGTAGCTGGGCGGCCATGGTTGTGGCGGTGGCGGTGGTGGTGGCGGTGGCAGCGTGCTGATCGCTCTGCATGGGTGGGGGGAGGCGGTTGAGGCCGTGACTGTGGCTGTTGTAGGGAGAGGGTTGGGGGGACCTGGGGGGTTGGTGGTATAATGAAGATAATGAAGATGGTGAGGGTGGTTGTAGAGGTTGGCAGAAGGGAGGCTGTGACCTTCAGGTTAATATAGATAGGCCTGGCATGGAAGCCATTATGTGCCTTGGTATAGTCCGCTGCCAACTCCACCCCACCCCCACCACGCCCACCACCCACCCCCAGGGACGGTAGCCAACCTACCCTCCTGGCATATAATCAGCCAGTTTATCCCTGGTGTATATTCCTCATGTGAGGGAAAAAAGAGGTGCTGTGCCTATGGCACCAGCACCGTGGCCTTTGGGCCATGTGTATAGACAAGACTAAGCTTGTGGTATAGGTATGTTTGCTTGTTGTAGGTTGTAGGTTGTAGGTTGGAGAGGGAGAGAAAAAAACGGAAAGGGCAGAATCAACAAGACGCGGTTTATATGTCCATGAGCAAGTGAGTGAAGTGAAGACGCGTGTGCGTGAATAAGCTTTCTGAATTAGCTTTAAAGTTAATATTCAGCCCCACATGCTTGTTATTCATGGCTGACCTAATGAATAATACCAAGTGAGAGAACAATAACTTACAATACAAGACAATAAATACACTTCCATCTTGTCTGCCTACCTTTGTACAATTGTCCTGTCTTCACTGCAGACAAAAAGAAACAGGTTACGCGTCATGGCTGAGGTTGAGAACCACTTCACTGTGTTCATCCGACTGCCGTTCAACCGAGGCGACTTTGTCGACCCGCCACCGGTGTCATGGTCGGCGGCCAAGGAGCGGGCACTCTGGGATGTCATCTCTCGCGGACAAAGTAAAGGCTACGAGATCGACTGGCACGGTCTGGCGGCCAGATTCGAAGTCAGCCAGCCCTTCATCCTGCAGCAGGCTGCCTGGCTGTACGAGCGCCAGCTGTCGCAAGTGCGGGCCCAGATGCGGAGGGTTGGCAATCGCCCGTCGACTGCTACGTCGTCGCCCACGCCAGGATCGGTGACTTCGAGCCAGATGGTGGCTGCTGCTGGTGGTAGTAGCCAGCCGATGAAGAGAGTAGGTAGCGGCGGCTCACGCGTCCCCTCTCGCTTGTCAGCTCACTATCCAGCTCCGCCGTTGGAGGGCAGTGCGACGACGACGGCGACGACGACGACGACGACGACCACCCCGCTCAGTCCCGGGAAGAACAGGCCCTCGCTGCCGATCCGGATTCCCTCGGCTGGTCAGGGTCCATCATCTCGCCCGTCATCTGGATTCTCAAGGCCGGCATCTCAGTCGAAGGAGGTAGCTGCCGATTATGCCCGCCGTACCCATTCCCGAGGCGACAGCGGCCAGCATCAGATTTCCAGACAGGATGGCGACAGTGATCTTTCACACAGCAAGCTGGACTCCCGCAGGAGTAACCCTCTCTCTCTACACCGCAGGAGCCTCTCCCGGAAGGACTACCAACCAGCAATAACGCAGTCGCCACGTGCTCTGTCTCCGGCTGAGAGCGAAGATGCCGACGACGGCGGAGACAACGGGGGTGGCGGCAACAGCAGCATCAGCAGCAGCAACGACAACGATGATGACGACGATGATGGTGACGATGATAATGATGATGCAAATGATGACGATGACGATGATGATGATGACCAGGATGACTCTCCCAGCTTCTTACCGTTTGTGACCGAAACATCAAGCCGGTCTGGCCAGACTGAATCTCCGTCTCAAGACCCCGGCGCCACTATCAAAGGCGCCTTTGACTCGGAAACCGCAGCTTCTCAGCCTCCAAATCGCCGACGCTCAAGGACGGACACAATACAACAAGCCGCGGCAGCGTCGGCAGCAACAGCAGCAGCAGCAGCAACAACAACAACATCGCCAGGCCATCATATCTCCTCTTCGACCAGCTCTCTATCATCCGCATCCAACCCACCCATCGGCAGCCTTCTTCTTCACACCACCGCATCATCTCCACCCCCACCTGCGGCAGCACTCACCCCGGCAGGCATTACTCGCCGAGGACTGCAGCGAGGCGCCAATGCAAATGCAAATGCAAATGTAAATCCAAATCCAAATCCGAGCAATGCCAACGCGCTCTCGCCCCGGCAACAAGCTGCGCTCGCCAACGCAGCTGGGATGTCTCCCCACCGGCGCATGCTCGGCCCCGGCGGCTCGCCATCGTCGCCCAGCATGGGCTCCAGCTTCAGCGATCTGGAAGACGCCAGCGTGACGCAGTCGGCGCTGGAAGAGGCGCTGATGAGTAATCTGGGCAATACAACCACGACGATTGCCGGTGTGGGTGCGGGTGCGGGTAGCATTGGTGGTGGTGGTGGTGGTACAGCTGGTGGTGGTGGTGGTGGTGGTGGCAGCAGCGCAGCCGGCGTGGCAAGCCGCATGACAACAGGAATCAGCCAGGCATTGCGGAGCAGGTATTTTGATGCGCGCGGAGCTGCACAGGGCGGCCAGCAGCAGCAACAGCAGCAGGGACGAAAGTCATAGATATAAATAACCATGTCAATAATCAATGAATGGATTGAAGAGAGAAGGACAGGGGAAATGAAGACAGTGAAAAAGACGATGAAGAAGGGCTATTATAACAATCACAGGATTGAGTACCAGCACCAGCACCAGCACCAGCACCAGCACCAGCACCATAGTGCGCTCTCCCAATAGGCCAGCAGGGCCACCGCGAAACCAAGTTTTTAGCTTATCAGCCCTCCTCCCTTCTTCTCCTTTTCCTTTGCCTTTTCCTTCGCCTTTGCCGTCGCCGTCGCCGTCGCCCTTCTTTCTTCTGCCTCTAGCCTGCCGCTCCCCCATTTATTCCCCCCTCTCTCCATCCATCTTTCCGTCTTCTCTCTCTCTCTCTCTTTCTGCCGTTTTAAAAGTCTGTACACCATCCCTATCGCTCCCTCTTTCTCTTATCTTATCCACCACCCCTCATCCATCGTTTGCCGCGTAGAATTCGAGGGGTGTGGTTTTTGCGTGTGTGTGTTTGTGTGTGTGAGTGTGTGTGTGTGTGTGTGAGTGTGTGTGTGTGTGTTTGGAAAGTTGGAAGAACAAGAAGAATAACAACAACCAGAATCAGAAAAAGAAGCAGAAGAATCAGAAGGGAGAACGAAAAATAGAGAGGGGGATGATGATGATGGTGATGATGATGATGACGACGACAGTGATGGTGACGCTGATGACTTTCGTGTCATGGAATGGCCCGGGCCCAACATGGATGGACATGAAAGAGTTCCTCCCCCCTTAAGATCAAGAAGAACACGGATCAAAAAGAAGAGAGAGGGAAGGTGCACCATCTCACTTCCCAGACGATGACTGTCGACTTAGTTTCACCTCGCCGCCGCCGCTGCCGCCGCCGCCGCCGGCGGGTCGGTCTGGTGAGGAAGATGAAGGCGATGAGGATGGGGATGGAGTTGAAGACGATGATAATGATAATGGCGACGACGATGATACTGCTGATGCTGTTGTTATTGTTTCTGTTGCTGTTGTTGTTGTTGTTACTGCTGTTGGTGTTGCTGTTACTGTTGTGTGCTTGGATTTGAGAAATGCGCCGCCCTTCTTCCTCTTGATCGCACCGGCCGTGGCCAGTGTGGGAGGACTGCTGGCGGCGGCGTTGATCGAGTTGCGTCGCTTCGGGCCCGAGGTCAGCTTGCTCAGCTCGTCTTCGTCCTCCTCGCTCTCTTGCCGCCGACGCTTCTCTGCTAGTCGTTCGGGTGGATGCTGCAAGATGAAGTCGTTTGCTTGGGTCGACCGGATTTCTGGACTGGGCTGGAGGGTTTTTTGTTGTTGTTGTTGTTGCTGCTGCTGCTGCTGCTGCTGTCGTGGTGGCTTGCCATCGGGTGAGTTTTCCTTCTCGCTTTCGGGGGTGAGCGGGGTCTGAGGGCTGGTGAGATTGTGTTTGGAATCAAGCAGGTCGTCGTCATCGTGATCGTGATCGTCATCATCATCGTCGTCGTCGTCATCGTCATCGGGATAATCAACGAGATTGCTGGGTACCGGGGAGCTGGGCCCGTTGACGACCTGGTTCCGTACCCGGCTGCGGTGGAGGAAGTGGCTGAGCACATGCCTGGCTTCGTCGCTGTCGTGATCTTCCTCATCATCGTCGTCGTCCGAGGCGTTGAAGTAGCCTTCTTCGTCCGGGTCCATGTCGACGAGTCCCTGCCAGCGCGCGTTGGGGGGGATCCGGTTCATGGGCGCGGGGGTCTCGTGGTCCTGGCTGAGCAGCATGTGCTCGACCTCGGGCTTGTGGGTGGTGAGCTGGTCAAAGCGGAGAAGCAGGGTGGTGAAGGTGTCGACGTAGGTGATGTGCTGCAGCTTGTGGCGGTAGTGCTCGCCCAGATGCAGGATCATCGGCTTGATGCTCTCCTTCCGGATGAACTCGAACATCTCCAGGCAGGCCGAGTTGAGCAGGTTGTCGCGGGGCATGGTTTCGATGACAATGTCGATGATGGGCTCTAGTGAGCGGCTGCTGATCACCTGCTGGGCGTAGAAGGGGTCCTGCAGGGCAACGGCGGTGCGGAAGAACTTGAGCGCCGTCAACTTGAGCGGCTTCTGTGGCACGCGGAGCAGCTGGCCAACACGCGCCGCCAGCTTCTCCTGCGCGACAAAGTGCCGGCTCCGGGCGCTGTGCTGGCGGATGAAGAAGGTCAGGATCTCGACGAGGTAGACAAAGAGCGAGACCTCTTGGTAGGACAAGTCGTTGAGGGAGGCGCGGTGCTCGAGGCCGGCGAGGGGCGCGAATAGCTTGCGGCAGGACCGATCAAAGTTGTCCTGCGCAAACTGCTCGTTGGCGGCCTGGGTGGGCGTCAGCTGCGGCGTGCGCTGGAGCTTGGTCACAAAGTCGGCGCCGGCGGGCCGCTGGGCCGCCATCGGCTCACTGTTGGGCGGCAGCGGATCGAGCAGGATCTTGATGGCATCGGACAGCTGGTTCTTGACGCCCAGGTCGGTCTCGGCGTGCAGCAGATGGACGAGCGTGTCGGTCAATGGCACGCGCTTGTCGTGCACGGCCTTGAGCATGTAGGCGCGCATCATGTTGGGGTCGTGGTCGAGCAGAGCGACGAGGATGTCGATGCCGGTGGTGCGCATGGACGCCTTGGGGTGCTTGACGGCAAAGGCAATGACGCTGAAGAGGCCGTGCTGGATCAGGTTGTTGAGCAGGTTGGCGCGCGACTGGATCTGCAGCGTTTTGGCGATGGCGGCGCACTGCTGCAGAAAGAGCACGGCCTGTTCCTTGCGCGCGTTGTCCTCGTCGGCGTTGGTGAAGATGGCAAACAGCTCGTTGAGGAAGGCGGCGTTGTTCTGCAGATGCTGCACAATGTCGACCTGGTTGAAGAAGATGAGCGAGTTGAGCACGCCAAAGGTCGGGTCGTCGAGGATGCGCGCCAGCACGACGTCCTTGAGGTACTGCAGGCGCCAGGTCTGGCGGATCTTCTTGCGGATGGCGTGGTGCTTGATCTCGACCACCTCCTTGTAGCGCGACTCGTCGGCCAGGTACTGGCGGTGGTTGGCCTTGTGGCGCGGGAAGTCCGGGTCATACTCGAGCGCGCCGACGACGCCGAGGATGATGTCGTCGTCGACGAGGTGCTCGATGATGGAGTTGTCGTTCATCAGGATCAGCGCCTTCATGATCTTGCACAGCCGGTGCAGGTCCGGCAGACTCTCGAGGTCCTCGGCCACGCCGACCAGCGCAATCAGCTTGAGCAGGTACTCGTCGCCGATCAGGAACTTGGCCATTGAGTCGCGGCCGGCCTGGGTCATGCTGGCCGCGCGGATGGTCTGCTCGATCTCGTCCAGGTTGGCCAGCTCGGGCGGGCCCAGGCTGAAGGACGAGGCCATGCTGTCGAGCGCGTCGTCCGACAGCGGCTCCTCCGGCATGCTCATCAGCTGCTGCTGCACGCGCGACACAAAGTTCCAGATCAGAGCACAGCCCTCGGCCTCCTGGAAGCTGAGGGCCATCTCGGTGCCGTTGGCCGTCCAGACGATCAGCGTTTCTGCGCGCGTTAGCTCAAGATCTTAGAGTATGTATATATATACAGCATATAACATGAATATACAGCATATAAAATGAATATACAGCATATAACATGAATATACAGCATATAACACGAATATACAGCATATAACACGAATATGCCATATAACGCGAATATACCATATAACACGAATATACCATATAACATGAATATCCGGCATATGACATGAATATACAACACAGAGAGCGTGTATATGCATATTCTCACCCACCTTGTTGCTTCTGGTACCCATTGTCGCGCCCTATCCTCGTCTCCAGCAGCATGCGCTCGGGCTGGTCTTCCGACTCGACCAAGATCTTCGGTTCGTCCTGCCGCTCACTCGTCAGCTGGGTCAGCTCCCACTGCCAGAAGGCGCGTACATTGACCACCTGGCCGGTGCAGAGACCGGTGCCAAGGTCGAACCAGTCGCCGTTGCGAAGCTCATACACCTTCACTCGCTTCTTGTCGTTTGCCAGCGGAGGCTGGATGGGCATCCTGCTGCGATCTGCGCGACCGCCTCACCATCAGCGATCTCGCAGAGGCGCGCGATGACTGAAGGGAAACGGCGAGAAACGGCGATCAACGGCGATCAATGGGATCGATGGGGATCGATGGGGATCAATGTGGGCGGCGACGCGGGCGGCGACGTGGGTGGCGGCGGAGCGGTGCAAGTCGTCGGCGGCAACAGAACCGACAGCGGCTCACGGGCGCAGGGTTGATGCCGGCGATAAGTCAGTAAAAGCGATCGCGCGCGGCCACCGTCCGTCGTCGATGTGGCTTGGCCCAGAATGAGGGATGACGTGCCAGCGCAGTCGAAGGCGGCGGCGCCTGTGCCACTAATTATTAGGCGCTTCGTTTAATTACCGTGGCGGTCACGCGCCGGCCGATTGCACCCGACGTCGGAGTTGACTGACCCTGGGCCTTTCTCTCTCTTTTTTCACTGCGGATTGCGTTGGCTGTGGGACTTCTGGCTCGCTGTCGCTGCTGCTTGGGCTGCCCTGCTGGCGATCCTCTTCCTCGTCATATGACTCAGCCGGTCCTACATGACAGGTCACGTGCCCAACAGCCTTGTCCAGCCTTGTCTGGCCACGTGACGACCCTCGGGGTACGGACGCGGGCGCCGAAAGTATGCCACAAACGGCTTAGCGCTAACCCTACATTAACTACAGAATTGTCGCGCCGTTCACGTGGGCGGCGCGTGTGCCTACCACAGCAATAACGGGCAACAACCTGCTTCATCTCTGTGCCCTGTTGCTGCCCCCCTAGCCATCGGCCCGCGATCGTCCCTCCTCCTGCCTCTCGATCGCGCCCTCGTTGCTGCCACCTGCCGGCTCTCCCCGCCGCCATGGGTGACATTGCCATCAACGCCGCCGTCTTCTTCGACCGCCTGGGCAGCCTGTACGCAGCGTGGAAGCAAGACAAGCGGGCCAGCGATGGCGTCTTTGGTGGTGCCGATTCCATCGTCATCGTCACAGGCAAGGCATCTGAGCAAGAGAACGTGTACCAGAAGAACAACACCCTGCACTTCTGGCTGTTGGGCTACGAGTTCCCGGCCACGCTGATGGTCTTTACCCCCACGACCGCGTACATTGTCACGACAGAGAAAAAAGGTGGGTGCTGTCCTGTCTGTCCCGTTGCGGGCGACTGAGTTGAGACGGCAACTGACACTGGCGTAGCAAAACATCTGCAGCCGCTGAAAAACGGAAAGATCCCCGTCGAGCTGATCACAGTGGACACCAAGAAGCCGGAGACACGGACGGCAGCATTCGACAAGTGCACCGCTATCATCAAGGCCGCCGGCGCCAAGGTCGGCACACTCGCCAAGGCTGAAGCTACCGGCCCATTTGCAGACGAGTGGAAGAAGGTGTACGGCGGCATTGCCAGCGATGTCACCGACGTTGACATTGCCCCCGCGCTGTCGCTGGCCCTGTCTGTCAAGGACGAGAGCGAGCTGCGAACGATGCGCACGGCCGCACGCGCCTCCAGCGGCGTGCTTTCCGACTACTGGATCGAGGAGATGTCGACTGTGCTCGACTCCGAGGCCAATATCAGCCACTCCAAGCTGTCGGACAAGATCAACCGCAAGATCGATGACGAGCGTCTGTTTTCCAAGATGAGCCTGCTGCCCAAGGATTTCGATGCCCATCAACTCGACTGGGCTTACGGCCCCGTCGTTCAGAGCGGCGGCCACTACGACCTGCGCTTGTCCGCCCAGCCGAACGACGACTCAATGCACTCGGGCTGCATTCTGGCTGGACTCGGCTTCCGTTACAAGACCTACTGTGCCGTTGTTGCACGCACCTTCCTTATTGACCCCAGCAAGTCACAGACGGCAAACTACAATGTCCTGCTGGCCGCCCACGAGGCCGCCATCCGTGAGGCAAAAGACGGCGCCCTGGCCAAGGATGTCTACAACAAGGCCCTGGCCACCGTGCGTGCCAAGAAACCCGATCTTGAAAAGCACTTTGCGAAGAACGTTGGTGCCTCGATCGGCATTGAGCTGCGCGACGCCAACTTCGTGCTCAACGCTAAGAACACCCGCCCGCTGCGTGACGGCATGACCCTGAGCATCATCACCACTCTGCAGGACTTGACCAACGACAAGCCGCAGGACAAGCGCGGCGCCCACTACAGCCTCATGCTGGTCGACACCGTCCGAGTCGCGCGTCAGGAAGGCGTCGTCTTCACCAAGGATGCCGCCACCGAGCTTGACTCGGTCGAGTTCTACTTCAAGGATGACGAGGAAGAGACCAAGCCCAAGGAGGAGAAGAAGAAGCGGGCCGGCCCCAGCGCAGTGGCCACATCCAACATCACCACCTCGCGCTTGCGCAATGCCAACCGCGTCGACAATGCCAAAGAGGAGGAGGAGGCTAGACGCCGCGCCCACCAGAAGGAGCTCGCACAGAAGAAGCAGCGCGAGGGCCTGGAAAAGTATGCCGAGGCCACCGGCAACGTCAATGGCGACACGGAGAAGAAGTTCAAGAAGTTCGAGTCCTACAAGCGAGAAGCCCAACTGCCGTCGCGTGTCAAGGACATGGTCGTGTACGTCGACAGCAAAGCCTCAACCGTCATTCTACCTATCATGGGCCGGCCTGTGCCGTTGCACATCAACACAATCAAGAATGTCAGTAAGAACGAGGAGGGTGATTACACTCATCTGCGCTTCAACTTTCTCTCGCCCGGCCAGGGCGTCGGCCGCAAGGAGGACCAGCCCTTTGAGGATCCGACAGCGCACTTCATCCGCTCGCTGACGATCCGGTCCAAGGACCAGGACCGTATGGCTGAGATAACGTCACAGATCAACGAGCTGCGCAAGCAGGCAACTCGCCGCGAGCAGGAGAAGAAGCAGCTCGAGGATGTGGTCGAGCAGGAGAAGCTGATCGAGATCCGCAACCGCCGCCCCCAGCGCCTATCCGACGTCTTTCTACGTCCGGCCCAGGACGGAAAGCGCGTGCCTGGCGAGGTCGAGATCCACCAGAACGGTCTGCGGTACACGAACCCGACGCATAGCGAGTCGGTCGATGTCGTCTTCAGCAATGTCAAGCACCTCTTCTTCCAGCCCTGTGTGGGCGAAATGATCGTGCTGATCCATGTCCACCTCAAGAACCCGATCATGATTGGCAAGCGCAAGACGCGCGATGTCCAGTTCTATCGCGAGGCTACTGACATGGCCTTTGACGAGACGGGCAACCGCAAACGGAAGCACAGATGGGGCGACGAGGAAGAATTCGAGCAGGAGCAGGAAGAGCGCCGACGCCGCGCCGAGCTGGATCGAGTGTTCAAGGGCTTTGCCGAGAAGATCTCCGACGCCGGTCGCGACTTCAACATCAGCGTCGACATTCCCTTCCGCGAGCTCAGCTTCAACGGTGTGCCTCATCGCTCCAACGTGCTCATGGCCCCCGCCACCGACGCCCTGGTCCAGCTGACGGAACCGCCGTTCACGGTGATCACGCTGGACGAGATCGAGGTCGCCCATCTCGAGCGCATCCAGTTCGGGCTCAAGAACTTTGACCTCGTCTTCGTCTACAAGGACTTCTCCATTGCACCCGTGCACATCAACACCATCCCAGTCGAGAGCCTGGACCGGGTCAAGGAATGGCTGGACAGTGTCGACATTGCCTTCACCGAGGGCCCGCTTAACCTCAACTGGGGCGCGATCATGAAGACGGTGCAGACGGACCCGCACAGCTTCTTTAACGAAGGCGGCTGGAGCTTCCTCACCACCGAGACCGACGACGAAGGCAGCGAGGAGAGCGAGCAGGAATCCGCCTTTGAAATCTCGGACGAAGACCTCGCCCAGAGTGAGAGCGAGTCCGACTCCGACTCCGAGTTTGACGACGACGCCAGCGCCAGTGACGACGAGGGTGAGCCCGAGTCCGAGCTGTCCGAGGCCGGCGAGGACTGGGATGAGATGGAGAAGAAGGCCAAGCGTGACGACAAGCGCAATGGCCCCATTGACCACGAACCAACAGCGAGGACCGGCGGCGGTGGCGGTGGCGCCAAGAAGAGGAAGCGCTGATTGCGATTGCGATTGCGATTGCGATTGCTATTGCTATTGCTATTGCTATTGCTGATATACTGATTAATGACTAAGTCGACTTAGTTTACGCATTACTATGCAGTAAGTTCAAGCAGAAACAAAAGGAAGGCGCGAGAAAGGCGCGAGGAAGGCGCGACCCGCGCAAAATAGTAGAGCGGCAAGAGCAGCAAGAGCAGCAACAGAGGCAGTTGCCAACTCGGCAGTTGCCAATACCCAAACTTAGTTTTGACTCCATTTCATTCAATCCATTGACTTATTGACTCGACTGACATCTCCTCTCCTTTGTTGGGTGCCTCCCCCCCTCGACCCTACAGAACTGACCTCGACCTCGAGCTCTTCTCGCGCAGCTTCAGCCACACCAGCCGCCAGGCCTCCAACCGCCACTTCTCTGGGTCCTCGTGTGGACGTTGTCTTCTCAACATCTCCTCCACACGTCGGGCCAGCTCTGGCAGATCGGCAATCATCTCTTGACTGTTATCCCCTTGCTCGTGCTGCTGCTCGTGCTGCTCCTGCTGCTGCTGCTGCTGGCTCTCGATTTCGTTTCCATACTCGGTCAGCTGCCTGCGCCAGAACTCGGCCATTATCGCGCCTCGGGCTCTGTCGTCAGCCATCTGGTACTCGACCTGCTCAGCCAGAAGCCTCATTGCGAATGCACTCAGGCTTCGCCCCTGCTCAATGTGGCTCCACTCGATCAACTCATCGACCGTCGGGTGTAGCGCACATGCAACAGGCGATGCTGGCCATGTCGGCGCCGGGGCCATGGGATAGTGGGCTGGCATCACTGTTGTCGTTGTTGTACCTCCACCCCCCACCACGCCCGGAACTTGGCTTCGACGATCCGGTGCTGCCAAGTATCTCCCCACAGCTGCAGATTCTCGGTGTTCTGCCGCACTCTGTTGCAATGCACGAGTCCTGTGCACTAACGACATGGCATGCCTAGGCGTTGGAGCTGCGCCCGTATGTGTGCCAGGAGGACTTGAGTCGTTGTCCCTCCGCTGCCTCTTCCTTGCTGGCTCCGTTACTGCTGCTGCTGCTGCTGCCGCCACCGCCGTGTTGCTGAACCTGTCGCTTTCACCGCTCCTTGACGTCCGCCGCCTCTTTCTTGGATCTGGTTTCTTTACCCGAGGCTTGCCTTCCTCTGCAGCAACCTTGTCCAGCTCCCGCCCCATCGCTGCCTGGAGGTAGTTCCATGGACGCTGCGCCGCGCTCTCAAGCCGATAGTCTCGTGGCAAGAGCTGCCAGATCTCCCTCGCCCCCCACTGCTCGCACCCAAACAGCCTCAGGCCTGTTCCCCATACGTGCCGGGGGTATTTTTCGCACATTTCCTTGAGCGATGTTCTTGCTGGAACCGGCACCGCTTTGGGGTCGGGGTACGCTCGCGCTGTCGCGTTGTTCTGCTCCTCTTTGGTATTGCGGATAATGAGAGCCCACTTCAGCCGCGGTGTGGGATCGTTACCGAACTTTGCCAAATGGTTTCTCCCAGACTGCCGTCCCCTTCCCATCTCGACTGGATTTAGTCCCCAACTGGCGCTAACCGGGTACGTTTCATGACGCCGAGAATAGTACCACCCTTGACGTTCCCGAGGTTTCTTCAGCCCTGCTCTCTCCTGCATCGGCGATGGACTGCGCCCTGGTCGGGTTGCTTCTCTTCGGCTCCCTGCCTGGGTTCGCCCCCTTGCAGCAACTGGCCAGCCAGTCAACTGTTGTTGCTCTTCGTGTGCTTTTCCCATTTCCTGCCCAAGCAGGACATTGTTGTTGGTCAACTCATTTTGCTGCTGTAGCTTGCCCCCGTCGAGGCCGATCGCCTGTTGCTGCTTATTGTTGAAGCATGTGCCCAGAGATCGGTAATTTTGTCCATCTTGGATGTTGTGTTCGAGGTCGAGAAGATCGGTTGGTCTTGTTTCACGGCCCAAGCCATGGGCTTCTTTCCCCAAACTGTCATCACCAGCTGCACTGTAACCACTTGTCCCAGGGGTGTCCTGGTAGTTGCCGTGGCCACTATCCGCCTGGTCGCCGGATGAACTAGTTGGTCTGCTGAATTTGCTCGTGTTATCTTGAGTGCTCGGCATGGTGATAACCTCTTTTTTTTTTCTTTTTTTTTTCGTGTACCACTTGTCCAGGTGATACTATGGTGAGCAGATGATCGAGAGCGGCCACAGGCATGCTTTTGTACTCTGCCAACCCGGTCCCCCCCCCGTCAAGGGACCAACGGTCGATGTGATGCCTCGTCATACTATGAATCCCACGGGCCAAACGAGGGACATGCCTGGAGACAAAGGGAGCGGTGATGAGCAGGAGTCGCCTCGTCTGCGCCTTGGCTTTGTCACCCTTTTTCTTTTCTGACAATAGGTGATGCCTATGCCTATGCCTATGCCTATTCCTGTGGCATCACAAGGCTGAAGAAACGGCCATGCTGAACGAACGAAGAACCCTATAGTCAGCATTCCTCGGGACAAGGCAGTAGGCAGTAGGCAGTAGTAGTAGTAGCACGACCCCATTATCTTGCGCCGAGAGTCTCGGATGGCGGGCGGGCGCGCGGCAGTAGATCGTCTGTTTGGTTTTTTTTTCTTTTCCAACCCGCCGGATTTGGTATGCATACACGCCACAATGTCTCAAAGAAGACAGTTGTCGTCGTCGAGTATTGAAGCCATTGTTGTCACCGTCCGTGTGTGTGTGTGTGTGTCATCGCCTCCTCAAACGCTAGGTCGGCTGTTTGACGGCAACAACTGAGTGGTGAGCGACGCGCGACGCGCGAGCAGCTCTTCGGTCGGTCGCGTGAGTCACCAAACCTGCAACATGCTCGTTGAGGTGTTGTTGTCAGCAGACAAACGAATATTGTTGTCTTTCGTTGGTCTGGCGATTTGGCTGGCGGTGAGTCGCTTCAATCTGATTACCAAGACTGCCGGACAAGGCTGTGGCCTGGTGGACAAGGCTGTGGGGAAAGGGGGGGGAGGGGAAGAGCCCCCTGCCTACGCCAGAGTAGATATATATATATACACCTGTGTGATATCTGTGTCTCCAACCAAGGTTGCTGATCAGAATATTTATATCTTAAAAACCCTGATATGATCTGATATGAGAATCAGATATCTGTTCGTCTGTTTCCCACAGGATGATGATAACTCCAAACAGAAGGGGTGGGGGGAGGGGGGAAGGGGGTGTATCCAATTCCAGCTCTGTGTTGGGTAATCACTGGGACAAGTAGAGATGATGAATGAAATGGATGAATGAATGAATGAATGAATACTCCACCACCTGCACCTGGGGGGTTGGTTTGTAAATCCAGGTGAAAAGGTGAAGGAGTGTGTGAATGAGGAAATCAACAGGCAGGCAGGCAGAGAGAGGGATGATGAGATGATGAGGGTAATGATGAAGACAAGAGGAGAGGAGACCCAGGGCTTCTTCTGTCTGACCATGGAGACATCTACTGCAGGGCTCCCTGATGAGTTATTATTATTCTGCAAGCCAATCAAGTAGTCTGTCTCTTCACGGGGCTGAATTATTATTCCTCCATGGATGGGCTCTTGTGTGTGAGATTGATAATTATGGATTGATAAGTATACGATTGGATTTTGACTGACTAATTGCCAACCTTGGGAGCAGTAATTCTACTCAGGAGGACTCCCACCCTCTTCCCTATCCTGACTCCTCTCCCCTCACAGACACACAGTCAAGATGCTAAAACCAAGAACAATCTCGCCAAGTCCCTCCTCCTCCTCCTCCTCCTCCTCCTCCTTCTCCCCCCTCCTCCCCCCCATCCTCCCCCCCAACAACATCGACAAACACACCTCCCAGCTAATACTGCTGGTGGTGTGCCGCGAGTTGTCGGGACAGGATGCCCGCCACCGAGGCAGCCACCCTGTCCACCTCGAGCACTTGCATGCCCATGTCGAGGTGGCGGGAGAAATGCCGACGCGCCAGGTCATGCATGTTGGCCTCCGGGGTGACGGCCAGATTGATGGCCCACCCCTGGAAGCCCAACAGATTGGCAATGTCCCGCAGGCACTTTGCAATCTCGCCGGGTTCCTTCCGGTCCCCGTTCTGGAGGCGTCTGGATCGGATGATCAGCTGCAACAGGCCGTGGTATCTTTCAACCACGGAGGCGTAATGAGCCTGCATCATTCTCTTTTGCTGAACATGGGAGGCGAATCTGTTTGCGATCTGATTCTGCAGCAACAAGACCGCGGGTGGCCCGGCAGATGATCGCGGTGCTGCCTGGGGTTGCGTGTGTGTGGCAGCAGAGGGTCTGGGGGCGATGAATGGCTGCTGATAACTCTTGTTGGTGCCCCGATTGAATGACCCAAGAGACGACAGTGGTGTTGCCTGGGGTTGTGTGACGGCCGATTGCCTGGGAGCGATGAAAGGCTGCTGGTAATTCTTGTTGGCGTCCCGATTAAATGGCCCAACGTATGATCGTGCTTGGGGTTGTGGCATAGCAGACGGTCTGGTTGCAATGGACGGCTTCGGGTGATTCTTGTTCGTGTCTGGTTGGGGTGCCATTGTTCTCTTCTTCTTTGGGGCTGGGCCATTGTCTTGACCTTCATCAGTTGACATGACTGCGGCCTTCCGCTTGCCAGAGCTCGCATCCGGCTTCGAGATATACGTCGAGGCGAGGGTTTTGGCTGAAGGAATGGATGCAGGAATCGGAGCAGGAGGAGCGGCTGGCGTTCGGGGGGCTGCAGCAGTAGGCAACGCAGGCAACTTGTATGATTTTGCCCGACACGCAGCCTCTCTTCTCTTTCCCGCTGCCCAAGCCCTGTATGCCTGATTTCGTCGGTAGATCGCGCCCACAAGCTCATCAAATTGTTTACTGTCCGTCATGTCTTTCTGTGCAATGCTCTTGTTGCAAAGCCGAGTGGTGAGCATGTATGTGTCCTTGAAGGCTTGGGTGGCTGCGGGATCGTCCGCGACTTCGAAGGCAGCGAAGTAGTCGAGGCGGAAAGCGAAAATGTCTTGATTCTTCTTTGGAAGACCGTCTTCCTCGAACCAGACGTTGTTGGCGCCGCACAGTTGAATGAGGAAATCTGGGCTAGGTCAGCAGGGCAATGGTTTGAAGGGCGATGGTTTGAAGGGCAATGGTTTGAGGGCCAATGAATAGATCATACCTTTCTTGAGTCTGAATCGATCACTCTGGCCCATCCGGTGCCAGTCTGCAGGCTTTTCCATCATGTTCAGGACCAGAGTCTTGCCTGGAACTACTGTTGGACGCTGCGCCGCCTCCTTGGCTGCCTCCTTGTTCTTGCGTTCGGTTTCCATGGCATGGATGTCGTTGATGTACATGTATGGTGACATGTGCTCCGGCTCCAGCTCTCGGCCACGGGTTGCAGGCTGTTCAGCCGCGCGGTTGGCATGGAGACGCATCGCTAGGTGGGTGAAGTAGATGGGTGACGTAACAGTCAATGAGGAGTGAGATGGAGATGGAACTGATGGAACTGATGGAATTCTGATGAATATCTCGTCAAATTGACACGATGAGCGAGTTCCAGAGAGAGTGAGAGTGGTAGAGAGATGGTTGAGAGGGGAAATGCGATGGATTGCAGGACAGTGAAGTGACGGCCCATCGCCAGCCCCCTCCATGGCTATTCAGGCAACAGCACAATAAGAAGCAGTCAAAAGGATCAATCGACCAATGGCAGTGAATTTCTTGAATATCTTGTACCAGCAGAGCGGTTGAGGTTGACGCCACTCCCAACGAGATTGCTCATGCTTGACGGCACTTTCCTTCGAACGCATGGGGTTGGCCGGCATTGCACAAACACCCCTCCTACCTTGCCTTCTTTCCTGCCGTCGTTCTCTCAGCATCCACAGCGCCCGCTCCTTGCATTACCGCGCTTCTCCCTGCTCGGCATCACCAGTACTGTCGCTTCAGAACTGTCGTCATTCCCCCAGGGTTCATATGACCAGGTCCCGGTGGTAGGCAGCTTTCGACACATGCCCATCCTGCTGCGACCAGTCCATAGGCTGTTCACATACGAACCATATCTCGAGCTCCACCATGCCTGTGAATGTTCTCATGGCACCGGTGCTGACAAACTTTTGACCGAGATCTCAAACTCAATGTCGTCATTGCCTGAGGAATCGTCGTCGAGGAAGCCAATAAATATAATAGAGACCACCTCTGACGTAGTCAGCATCTGTCGCCTTCTTCCACATTCTTCTGAGAATGTCCTCTCATGTGTCCTCATCATTTTCCCTCTCCCATGGTCGTGACATGTATTCCTTGAACGCGTGGGCATATTTCCATCTTCCGCAAGTCGACAAGGTTGATGACACAGAGACCCAGAGGCAGCACCATTCTGCCCTGGAAGTTCAGGCCGGGCGTCCTGGGGTGATGAATAGCCTGCTTCGAGCCATGATACCCTTCGATGAGGTTGTTATTGGCATTCCACAAGGTTACACGAGCCAAGGCCGCCTCTCCCGAGTCTACTGACCTATGTAAGAACTTATGTAAGCACAGCAAATATGCCAAGCCGGTTGACGTACTTCACTTCTGTCGCAGTACATTGGTCATAGACAGGGCTATCACAATTAGGGGCACATCCCACGGTACATACACCCCTTATTCAAGTTGAGAGCGATAATTCTCATAAAGCTAAATGAAATCGAGCTAACATCGGGTACATCATCCTGAGTCGCCGACTTGACTTCACAGCAAGCTACACTACGCTACGGCGGCTGCCATTATCATGCACTGACTCCATATACCGGAGCGCCATCTATATCAACTAACCCCAGTCCGACTGAAGAGACAGGAGAACCCAGACCCCCAAGAATCCAAGACAATCCCCCCAAAACTTTAGCAGAACGAGATCCGCCAGATCCCTCGCTAGCTCAGCCAAGCAAGGTCCAGAGATTCAGCACGATCAAGAAGCTAAACACGGTTGTAGTCCAGATCTGAACCTCCGACTGACTACAGAGGATCCAACCGTTGCAAAATTGAATGTGCTCGTGGGAATGGAAGAATCCAGACACACATATGCCTAATTATCCTCGTCTCAATTTGCCAAGCAAAAAAGCTAAACACTTTATCAGCACATTGTTACTCTCTGCTAGAACAGAGCAATTGGTGACAGCATAGGAAGGTAACCCTTGAGGATGATGATGTGCAGCAAATGCACCCAGTCTCATCAGCAGCTACATTAGTGGATGTATGGGCCAATGAACAGCAAGTGTCTTTTCAGGTTTCCAAGTCATTTTTGGGAGCTACATGAGCAGGCCTACACTACAGTACAAGTCCCCCGATGGAACTGTGGCTGCTTGTCATGTCAAGATTCTGAAAACACCAAAATCATGGTGGATCAGCAATGCAACCTCATGGTCACCAAAGCTCCATTGATTCTTGGCCTTGACAAAGCGCGCCGGGTCTCCACCAGGCTGTACCTCCACAGAAGCATGACTGACTTTTATTCAGTGCGCCGTCCTTGCAAAAAAGATGCCCTGGAGAGATGATGAGGTCTAATACTCTTCCATCTGGTCAGATTCGCTAACCTTGACCTTGAAACCGCCAGCTAATCGCTTACAATCGCTAAGTACAGAAATGCCCAGCTACCAGGAAAATTATCAAACCCTGCCCTCCCGACTCCGGCAAACCTGTGACAGTGCAAAAGTTGGGAAAAACTTTGTAACCTGCTCGTTGCCTCGTCAAAGTCGATACGAAGGGGCGAGCTGGCCGAACTATTCCTAGGCAGGACTAGCCCCATGCAAGCTAGTGTCATTAGCGCCCCAGATTGTTGGGCATTGAAGTGGAAAATGCCACACGCTAACTAACTTTAAAAAACAGTCCCCACCCCACACACCACCTGTGGGCATGTTAATCACGGTACACGGTACGACTAAGCAGATTGAATTAATTAATTCTCGAATCAAGCATGTGTTATTACTACTACTACTACTGCTACTACTGCTACTACTGCTACTACTGCTACTACTGCTACTACTGCTACTACTGCTACTACTGCTACTACTGCTACTACTGCTACTACCTACCCTAGCAGGATGTACATATTAGTAGTACTACATAATAGTTCCCATGTAACTGAGCAACTTCGACCAAAGTCACCTCCGACAGTAAGTAACACGCGCCTACCTAGTAGACAACTTTCAACGCTCTGTGTCTTTCTCTCTTTCTCTCCTTCCCCGCGGTGGGGCTATATATATATATATATATATCTCAATCCAACCAACCAATACGCGCGCATGATGCAACCCATATTAGGAGAGGGGTCCCTGCCTGCCCTGCAAACAGTGTGTGGGTCGCACCTGCCAGCCCTGCCGGCCGCCGTTTTGGCTTTCGTGCAACTCCGCTGCATCGCATTGCCGTCCCGTCTCGGCACAAATGACCTGAACAGCCACGCGCCACCCACACACGCACACACACACATGCAGGTACACACATGCACACACGGCCGTTACCGATACTACTGAAGAAAACCCAGAAGGCAAGGCGGGCTTGGCTGGTTGGTTGGCTGGTTGGTTGGTTGGTTGGTTGGCTGCTGACAACAAACGAAAAAAAAACCTTGGAAAATAATTTCCAACGTCCCTTCTTCTTGGCAATGTAATTCGGCTGGTGCCCGCCCCCCCTAGTCCATGACTCAGAGTTATTGCTCTTTCGTTCGCCGCCGGCCGTGCGCATGCATGTGTGCTTTTTTATTTATTATGGAGTTTTTTGTGCGAATCTAATAGTGGCGTGATATGATTGATGACTAGGGGGAGGGAGAAAAAGAAAATGGTGCATATCTCCCCCGTGGAGTGAGTGAGTGAGTGAGTGCGGGCGAGCGAACAAGCGAACGAGCGAACGAGTCAGCCAGCGAGTGAGCGGCCCCAGCAGCGCAGACGAGCTTAGCTAGCTAGCTGGCCAGCATATGACAGGGCATTGAGCAAGGGCAATGGTACACGTACGTAGTAGGGGTTTTTTTGTTGGTGTTCGTGTTTGGTGGGTGCCGACACCGCGGATACTTACCCTTCTTCTTCCCAAGTTCCTTGCTTGAGGGACGGTTCGTCTGCAGTGTGAGGAACGAACTAGTGCGATGTCAGTTGAAAGTTTACTTTGGAGTTGGAGCCCATGGAGGTGGCCGCCTCGAACATGGCGATACCGGGTGTGTGCGTACTAGGTAAGGTACCTCGTAGTATGTATCGCGCAGAGGACTGTACAAACGTCAAGTCATCTACAGGTGCGGTACGGTACTACTCAAGAACAGAAACAATATCAAAAAAACAAAGCCTGGTCGTATTATTCATTGGCTAATTAATCATGGCTGAATGAACTTCGCAGCATATAGAACTGCTGGTCTTGTTCAGAACGATGATGATAGATTGAGAGGTGTCATGTTTCGCCCTCTAGACAAATCGGACTACTACCAACTTCTTCCAAAACACGAATGTTGGTCAGCTATACTCAGGCTTGTGCCTTGTTCGCCTCTGCCTTGCTCGCATCTTCAACCTGGATTGCCGAAAGGCGGCGCTTCTCATCTGCTGCATGCTCATCCTTGACTTCTGCGTCGCGGTTACCGTACAACCCGATCTTGTACCATGGCAGCGCAAACAGACGGTCCATGCTCTCCAGGTTGCGACCGGCAGTCTCAGGTACGGTAACAAAGACCCAGAGACCACCAATAACCGTGACGGCAGCAAAGAACCAGAACGTGCCTTTGGGGGCCATCCCACCCTTATCAATCGGCAACAACAGGTTCGGAACAGCGCGCGAATTACCGTACTGATTGGCGAAATGTGCGGCCATGACAATGCCAGTGTTGATGGCGCGAATTCGCAGGGGGAATAGTTCGGCAGTCAAAAGGTATTGCATCGAGTTCCATCCCAGCGCCCAGCCAAAGCCAGAGAGATAGATCATGAAGATTGCCCCGATGCTAGCACCCTTTTGCTTCGGCGTCAACACGAAGTCGTCAACCACTCCGAGTTGTGGTACACCAGTTAGGAAGCCGGCGACATAGATCATAGCGATGGCCTGTAGAGTGATTCCCGTCAAGAGAGCTCGCTTCCGGCCGATAACGTCGACCAGGAAGAGGGCACAAGCGATGGCAGCGCAGAATTTGACAATGCCGAAAATGGCGGTGGCAAGAAGCGATTCATTTTGGCCCTTAATGCCGAGAAGAGCGAAGAGGTCAACGGCGTACAAGGTGATTGAGCCTGCACCAGACCACTGGGACATGACCTGGGCCATAAGACCAAGGTAGAGTCGATACACGTTCGAACGGTTGAGAAACATTTCCTTGAGAACGCCGCGCCAGCCCTGTCCTCGTGTAGCTTCCTGCTCTTCCTGCCAATGCGCCTCAATACCCTGGATCTCATCAACGACATAAGGATCAGTTGGCGGGAGCTGTCTGATGCGTGCCAAGGTTGAATAGGCCTCCTCAACACGACCCTTTCGGATGAGGAAACGAGGTGACTCGTGTTGGAAAAAGGACAGGGTAAAGATCAGGCATGCAAACATCAGGTGAAGACTGGTCGGCACTTGCTGTATGACAAGTCAGCATTGGAATCAGATTTGAATCAGATTTGAATCAGATTGGACAGCAGAAGGAAACAACCTACCCACTGAGCCGCAGTTCCTTGCATATGTAGCGAGCATCCATAGTTGGCAAAGTAGGCGAGCACAATCCCGACATAGACGAAGCCAGTGAACACACAGGTGCAAAGACCTCTAATCGAAGCAGGCGCGATCTCACTGGTTTGCAAAACACGTCAGTAGTGTTCTTTGATATCTCTGAGGGTCAACAGTATCAGACCAGCTGGCAACACCATCTGACAACCATCATGACAGCTAGACAGAGGGGGTGTCAAACTCACGCTAGATAGACTGGACCGACAACCACCGTCTGACCGACGCCTAGGCCAGCGATGAATCGACCAGCATATACGGCTGCGAGACTGCCACGGCTGCCCATAAAAACAGCGATACCGAGAATCCAAAGGCAGCAGAGCATGCGCGTTGCCCAAAGACGTCCGATGCGGTCACAGACTAGGAAAGCCCTGTATAACGCCCATGTGTTAGCCTGAAAAACGGTTGAACAGAGTTGGACAACGTACAGAAGAGCACCACCGACAGAGCCGATTTGAACCATAGCAGAGACATTTCCCTTGATATCGGTCTGCTCGACCTCAGTGTAGCTGGCAAGATTGATAGATTTCTGAAAGTTCGAAGCCTTGAATGCACCAGTGATGAGACCTTCGTCAACACCTCGGGCTGCGCCCATCAAGCCAAAGGTAACAACCGCAAACCAGAGTCTCCAGTTGAATACTGATGGAGGATCTCCAGTGTTTTTCAGCTTGAACACATTGATCGGCTTCTTCACCCCGCCCGCCATCTTGGCCTGTAGATCCTGGTTTGTACAACAGGATATCAAGGGGGAGTATTAGTCTGCCACAGTCGAGGGAGACAAGGAGTAGCTGCGCCTGAATTGAGGAGGGAAAACCTGCGAGCAAGACAGACAAGTCTGGACCCCGAGGCTGCGTCAGATATTTCAGAGATTTGCTCGCACTACCTCTGCGGCATTTGTAGTCTCTATACCCCGGACCTTTTTTCCTAGATAGACCTCCTGATCCATTTTGCAATGCTACCCCCGATCGGCAATGGAAAGTCCATTCGCCTATTCGTCCTCAAACGAGGGGCAAAGCTGGAATCCGGGGAGGAGCGCGCTGATGCAGGCGGCATCTGCCCACACCTCTCCACATGGACGAGTGGTACTATCACAACTTGGGGAAAGATGCGGTGGAATGACCATGCTGTCGAAAGGGCCCCTTCACATGGGCAGTGACCATGGCGATTGGCTGGTCCGCCCGTTAGCTGCACACATAAAACTCGCATGCCGCAGGTCTGTGTTGCCGCACTGTCACGCTTTGGTCAGTTGGCCAACTAAGACGAGAAGGGTCAAAAACCGGCAAATGAGGAACCCAAGAAATGATCTGCACGCTTAATCCTCGGAAGTGGTAGGCTTAGCCGGACAAGCTTCGAACTCTGATCACCCCACCGGGCCAATGGGAGATGAAGGCGATGGAGTTCCAGCCTTGGCGCCAAGCGGAGGTTTTCCCAGCCCCGCACCACTCACTACCCGAACTTAGTGTCTCCTCTAAGTGTCAACAATCTGGCAAGATCTCCCGCGTGTGTTCTAGGCTGGACACTACCTCCTAAAACACCTCCGTCCAATAACTATTGCCCAAACTCAATGCATCGCCTGTCTATGGTTAGCCTGGTACAACGCTGAGAGCCTGAGACAGGTGCGGAGGCGAGCGGTTTGTTTATGCCAAGAGCAAAGAGCAAAAGTCTTCAGTCTTGGCATCCTGTACGTGTACTCGGCTCTGCAGAGTCTTCGGCCACCCCGTTCCCGTCTTGGAGATCTTCCAGAACGTCGGGAAAAGTGGGCATGACTTATTGCGGACTCGCGGGGCAATATGCCGGGGTTAAGATCGGATATAAACTATCCACCCTCGGACATAGCGCTTAACTACGATGCTTGAGGAGGGGTGGTGGGGGGCTGGATTTATCAGCAGCTGCACCTCAGCAACACGCAAGCAGCTTGTAGGATAAGAAGCACCGCATTTCGTCAAACATGGGTTCAACAGACAACAAGCCAAAGATGGAGTACCACAACCTGGGCAAATCCGGACTGAAAATCTCCAAAGTCGTGCTTGGGGCCATGTCTTATGGCAGTCCCGAGTGGCAGCAATGGATCCTCGGCGAGGAGGAGTCCCTTCCGCTGCTCAAGTACGCTTATGATGCAGGTATCCGCACTTGGGACACAGCCAATGTATATTCACACGGGCAATCGGAGGTGCTGGTTGGAAAAGCCATCAAGAAGTACAATCTGCCTCGCGAACGACTCGTCATTCTGACCAAATGCTACTTTGGCGTCACACCAGACAACCCAAGTGCGTCGATCGCATCCACCTCGGTGAATGATGGCGATCTGCTTAACCAAGTCGGCCTCTCGCGCAAGAACATCATCGAGGCCGTCAACCAGTCGGTCGAGCGCCTGGGCACGTACATCGACGTGCTGCAAATCCACCGGCTGGACCGCGATACACCGCGCGAGGAGATCATGCGAGCCCTCAACGACGTGGTTGAGTCTGGCAAAGTGCGGTACATTGGGGCCTCGTCGATGGCAGCGTGGGAATTCCAGGAGCTGCAGAACGTGGCAGAGAAGCACAACTGGCACAAGTTCATCTCGATGCAGAACTACTACAACCTGCTCTACCGCGAGGAAGAGAATGAGATGATCCCCTACTGCAACCACACCGGCGTCGGGCTCATTCCCTGGTCGCCGGTCGCTCGTGGTGTACTCTCTCGCCCCTACACATCCCGCGACACCCTGCGCGACAAGACGGACGGTTTCCTGAAGCAAATTGTTCGTCCCCGCGACGACGAGGTGGATGAAGAGATCGTCAACCGTGTGGAACAGGTGGCTAAGAAGACCGGCCACAGCATGGCCCAGATTGCGATTGCATGGACGCTGAGCAAGAAGGATGTCTCTCCGATTGTTGGCCTGAACAAGAAAGAGCGAATCGACGAGGCAGTGGCTGCAACCAAGATCAGGTTGAGCGAGGAGGATATCAAGTATCTCGAAGAGCCTTACAGGCCGAAGCGACGGACAGGCTACTAAGTGGAGATCCGTGGAGATCCATGGAGATCCGTGTGGCATATCGAGACAAAGTCTCTTACTTGTGACTAAAAGCTCTATCACCTACTACCGTCGCTCCTTCCGTCGTCTGGCTTAGGTACCTTGGGCACCTTTGGTAAATATGTAACTGCCTGGAATACAAACAGCAGCTTTCGGGTAGCTCCTTCCAAAAAATAAACTATTTTGATTTGCCGGATCTATAACACACAACTCTAGCTAAACTACACGTGCACATTTACTCTCGAACCCAGACAGCGGCCATGCCCATTCCCGTGCCGATACACATGCTCGTCAGGCCAATCTTCTTGTCGGTGCGTTTGAGCTCAGTCAAGAGAGTGGAGACCTGTCGGGCACCAGTGCAGCCAAGCGGGTGTCCAAAGGCGATGGCCCCGCCCTTGGGGTTGATCTTCTCAGCCGGGAGACCGAGCTCCCGGGAGCACCACAGGCATTGGCTGGCAAATGCCTCGTTGATCTCAAAGATGTCCACGTCGTCCTTGGTGATGCCGGCCTTTTCCAGCACTACGGGGATGGCCTTCCATGGGCCGACACCCATCAGCAGCGGCGGCACACCCACCACGCTGGCAGTCACGTACTTGCCAAGGATGGTCTGGCCCAGCTTCTCGGCGGTGGAACGACGCATAAGAAGCACTGCGGCAGCACCATCCGACACCTGAGACGCGTTACCAGCGTGGATGGAGCCATCGGCGGCAAAGGCCGGGCGGAGCTTGCCCAGAGACTCGGCCGTGATGCCTGGTCGGACACCGTCGTCCTTTGTCACGGTGACGGTCTTCTCCTCTTGTGTCTTGGGATCGGTGTACTTCACAGTGATGGGTGCAATCTCCTCGTCGAAGAGACCGGCTTGTTGCGCCTTGAGTGCCTTCTGGTATGAGGCAGCTGCGAATGCATCCTGGTCGGCGCGGCTGATCTTGTAGTCACGGGCCATGTCTTCCGACAGTATACCCATGGGCACCTTGCAGTTGGCAGCCTCGGCATGGCTCTCCAGCAGGTCAGAGAACTCGGTCACCGCACCGGGTCCGTACTGCGACGACATGGACTCGACACCGGCACCAATACCAATATCGATCACACCAGCCTTGATGGCATTGGCAATGTCGACACAGGCCTGCAGCCCAGACGAACATTGGCGGTTCAAGCTCTTGACTGCGGTTGTCTCAGGGAAGCCAGCAGCCAAAGCGGCAGCCCTGTACTCGGTCGCACCACCGCCAGGAGCCAGCACGTTGCCAACAGCAATGTCCTCAACCAGCTTGGGGTCGATCTTCGACCTTGCAATCAGGTTCTGGAACGTATAGGCGAGCAAGTCGGCAGCCATTGTGTCCTTGAGCAAGCCCTTGCCTCCTCTTGTGAAGGGCGTGCGGAGAGCGCTGGTGATAACGACATCATCGGGGGATTTGACGAGAAGGGCCTCCTTGCCGCTCTTGTGGCTAATCTGCGAGGCGAGCCTGCTCAGGCGCTCTTGGGCTAAGCACATGTCAGCTAGTACGGCGCAGAGGGGTGTGAAGCACTACTTACCGGTGTTTGACATGGTTACAGAAAGAGTTGAGGTGGCGATGAGGATGGAAGAATGAGGATCGGAGATGGGAAATGGAGGAGGAAAGGCGGACAAGCCGAACAAGTGGTATTATTTATTGTTTTCTTGTCGCAGGGCACGCCGGAGGCCACATTTTCGTGTCGAACTCAAGTAATGCCGAGGCATATGTATCGAGCTAAGGGAGATAAGATAGGCCATGACGTAACTTAACTGCGGGCCCACATGTGCCTGACCGGTTGACACGTGATCAAAAGGTGGTGGTCACGTGGTCGCCTTTGCAATCGACGAGCTTCAACAATATGGAAATTCACGACGCAGGCAAAAACGCCGTCATCCATGGCATCCAACACGCGAGCTATGCGGGCTCAAACTTTTATGCGCCAATGTCGGCAGCCAGCGTGTCGAGCAACCCTGTCGCCCTCTGCTTCCTCGTCCACACTTCCCTCTCGCCGACAGTCTTCGTCTGTGAACTCGAGTGTGCCGTCAACCCCATACTCGCCGTCTAGTTTCAATCGGCCTCTGCGCTCCCCGCTCAACACCCCTCCACAACCATACGCCTCCAACATAGACCACCTGCCTCCACCGCCATCACCGCTGCGACAGCCGTCATCGGAGCGGCCCATCGTGCTTCCCTCGTCGTCGTCGTCGTGGACGCGCCCCAATACCACCAGAAACCCGCCGTCCTTGGCCGCCAGAAGCCGACCGGCCGGGGCAGAATCGACACAGCAGCCGCCGGCCAACGCAAGATTCACCTTCTCCAACTGGGTGCGGCACACGCTCGGGATGCCAGTGGTCGCCCCGCCCATCAACCCACTGCCCGTGCACCTGCTGCAGAACCCGTACCGGGCGCGCAAAAAGTGGCCGCCGGACTTCCACAAGCTGCACCCGAAACAGCAGTTCCACTTTGAAAAGACCTTCCGCCGCCGCGCCCTGCTCAAGTGGGCGCGGCCCAACTGGAACAAATGGATCAAGCGACTGCAGCGCTCGATGCTGTTGACCGCAATGCTGTACTTTCTCTTTATCGCCGAGCCAGACGGCGGCACTCCCTTTGACGGCTTCCGCATCTGGTTCTTTGGCAAGCTGAGAACCCTTGGCGCTCTCAGTGAGGAGGGTGTCGAGGAGGCCAGGCGGCTGGAGGAAGATGCAAAGGCCGATCGCGATCGCAGGCTGGCGGAAAAGCGGGAAAAGGAGAAGGAGCTGGCCAGCCCAGTGTGGGATCCCAAGTGAGAAATGTGGAGAGAGAGAGAGAGAGAGAGAGAGCACTTTTTGGCTCGAATGACGACTCCCTGTAGGCATCTTGTGCACTTTCTCCTGTTATCGTCCACCTACTTGGTCGCGTGATGGAAAAAAAGAATAATAATGGTAAAGACTGAGTTGGAAGCTCCATCACCTCCTGTTTCTTGTTCTCCTCATCCTCCTTCGCCTTTTCTTCTTCTTCTTCTTCTTCTTCTTCCTCTTCCTTCTCCTGTCCATCACCTTCACGCTGTCGATACCCCTCAGTCTCAGTCTTTGCCCATTCCCACAAGCACTAGCAAAGCTACATTCATGACCACAAGAACCAGCCAGATCAGGACCGCGAACACACTCACAAGCCAGCCATTTCGCATGTTAACCGTGCTGTCACTAGCTCGACTCGATCTTCTGCCGTCTGGATCAGTGTGCACAGTCATGTACTTACTGCGGCAGGTGAACCACACCAGCGGCGCGGTGACAAAGGGCAATATGACCGAGAGCACGACCTGACTGGCCACCAGGGCCTCGTTAAGACCCTCCTTGCCCACAGCAGCAGCAATGCCAATGGCCGGGACAATGCTAATGCCACGGGTCACCAGCCGGCGCAGCCATGGTTTGATAGTCCAGTTGATGAAGCCTTCCGATACCATCTGACCGGCCATCGTACACACAATGCCCGCGCTGGTGCCGCTCAGGAGCAGGGCAAGCGCAAAGATGGTGGCCGCAGCTTTGCTGATACTCGTCGACATCAGATGATAGATGCCAAACAGGTCAGCGTGCGTTGCCTCTGTCGAAGGGTACAGAGCAGAGCCAGCCACAATCAGGATGGCACTGTTGACAAACAGCGCGAAGGTGAGGAGCGACGATCCCACTTCGATGGTGGAATATCTGAGGCAGGATCGGATTGCGGAAATCGACGGCTGGTATTTCTCTGACACGTCGACGACGACGCCTGATTCATCTCGCCTCCGCTCATGAAGGCCATTTGCTTCGTCAAACTCGCGCAGTCGTGGCTGAACCACGCCGCTACCCAGGAAAATGCTATGTGGCATCACTGTCGCACCCAGGATGCCACACGACAGGTACACGCCGTCGCCGTCGACGATGGCGGACGACGGCGAGTAGCCTTTGAAGACTTCGCCCACGGTTGTATTATGGATATAAGACAGCTGGATACAGAAGCATACCACGACGCCAAACACCAGAGCCATGACAAAATACTCAAATAGCCGCAGACGGGTCATGTTCCCGTCCGGACGGTAGAAGAGAAGGAGCAGGAGCACGTCGGCCAGCGTGATGGCACAGCCAGCCACAAGAGGGATATGGAAAAGCAGGTTGAGAGCGATGGCCGAGCCAATCACTTCTGCAATGTCGGTTGCGATGATTGCAGATTCCGACAGGATATACAGCACGATGCTCGCCCACTTTGGCAGGTGCTTGCGGCAGTTGGCAGCCAGATCCAAGCCGGTGACAGTGCCGAGCTTGATGCAGAGCGACTGGAGGAAGATTGCAAAGATGTTGGATATGAAGATGACGAACAGATGGCTGTACCGCGTCGACGCCCCAGCCTGCACATCAGTCGCATAGTTGCCTGGGTCGATATATGCAACAGAGATGAGGAAGCCGGGGCCGATGAACTGACTGTACTTGGCCGCAACCGTCCTGGCTCGATTGAAGAAGCCGACTGGCTGCTGAACAGCATTCGGTGCGTTGGAGCAGGCCGTGTCCGAGTAAGCGATCGAGCGCACTCCCACAGCCACAGCAGTTGTCACGCCCGGCTTCTCTCCAGCACGAGGCTCCTCCTGGCTGTGTTGCGGCTCAGCATCGATCTGATCGGTGGAAAACATGCCAGGACTTGAAGGACCGTCTCTCTGCTCTCGCTTGTTTACAATCCCGTTCAAGTCGGCCCTGGTCGTGGCATCTGAGTTGAGGTGCTGAGGACTCTGGTTCCAGTCCGGGTGGCCTTGCACGTCATCATTCCTCGACGTGTAGTTCATCTTCTTGCCTGGTAGACTTTGTCCAAGGAAGGTAGGTCTCTCTTCCAATGTGCGGCCCAGACTTGTCGCCAGCTGTGTCTAAGTCGACTTTGTCCGATGGTTGGTTCACCACTGTCCTCCCGCACCGTTACCATTTCACTATTCGCGAAATTGGCGCTAGCCTCTTGGCAGACCCCAGTTAAGTTAGTCGATTCCACTAAGAGCTTTAGCCTCGATGTCTCGCCCGAAACAGCCCGATAAAGCCCGATGGGACTAGGTAATTAAGCTTAAACTTCCCGAACCAGTCTAATCCTAGTACGGAATATCAAATGCTTAGCAGTGAATCATCGGTTTCAAGAGCGGGCGCATGAAACAGCTATAGGTACACCTCCTGCTGATAAAAAGCCTGCAAAGGAGCTCTTCAGTGGTAGAGGACAGCGACGATACTCTCCATTAGCCGCACTCGACTGTCTGAACTTGGCCCAGCAACAGCTCCGAGCAAGATGACATAGGACTTACTGTGCTTAACCGCGGACCGGCGCACCTTCCGACTAGCGTCAAATGCGCCGATTTTGTCCCAATTAACTATCGACCGCCTAAGTTAGTGTGGGCGTTCCTTTTGGATCGGCCGCTCCCATCCTGCAAGCGAGTGCGAGAAGTATTCCGGGCAACTTGAGTGCCGGCATCAAGTCCAAGGCATCTGGCAGACGATGTACTGCAACAAGTCGCTGGCCTGTGGCATCATTGACACGAGCCTGGTGCTCTCAGCCTCGCTGACTAAGCAAGCTCCAACCTCATCCACCCATACACAGTCGAATGGCGCATGCGGCCACTGATTTCCGCCGATGACTGTCCAGCCGCCGGCCCCAGCTCTTTAGCGCCATAACAGCCTCTCTCCTTCCAGTCCTTCAATTGGGGCCTGTCGGCCATGTCGGCCAAGCCAACCTACCCACCACTCTACCGGCACCGCAGGAAATCCAGCCAGCTGTCCCCATCGTCGCCTTCCTTTCGCCGACCCTTTGATCGCAGCACGCGCCCTGTCGAGTTGGCCAGCCCGTTTGACAGCCCTTCTACGCAGAATGCGACCCCCGACAGCCCATCTGCCAACTCCTTCGCGGCCCAGGCCCAGGCCCAGGCCCCGGCCCCCGTCCCAGAGCCTGTGCATCGAGGCGTCAGGTGGCAGAGCAGACTGTCGGACGAGGACAGCCGACCTCATATGATGCAGATAGCGGACCTGGATCGGCCGTTGACTAGCGGAGCCATTGATACCAAGCACACAATGTCCGTAGGCAACAGCAGCGGAGCCAGCACTGGCCTTGGCAGCAAAGCTCCCTTCGCTGGCCATGCACGACACGCGTCAGCCACGGAACGAGGCTCTCATGAAGGGTTCAGGCTGACGTCTAGCCCATCACCCACCCCGGCCATGTCGTCCCCTCTGCAGCCAGTAGAGAGGAGTGTGCCGGAGGACCCCGGTTCTGCCAAAACAGCGCCGGGCAAGAAAAGCAGACTGAACCTCCTCAACCCCATGAGCCTTCTGGCCAGACGCCGGTCAGCCCACAGCCAGAATGACGGCGCGCTGCTTACCATCAATACCATGCACGTGCCAGCGCTCCCAGACAACTTTGAGCCCAGCATCCGCGGTACCATCACCCACGACTTTTCTGCTCCCAGAACACGCCGAACTCCTTCACACGACTATGGCTATCATGGCGGCGATGCTCAGCCCAGCCCCAGACAAGCAATGTCAAGCAGTCTGGCCGCAGCCACGCGCAGTCCGGTGTTCAAGGAGCATTTCCAGGACGACCAACCGACCATCTCTCACCCCGAACAGACCAGTGCCTTGCTCAACGTTGCAAACCACAAGGTTGGCGCCGAACAACTGGAGGTGAACATGCCGGCGTTTGCCAAGAAACTGCCGGTCAGACTGCCTGACCATGGCGCTTCTGTTGCATCACCACAAACACCACCTCGGCCTCCTCCGGGAATCGGGGTGGGTGCCAATGTGGATCGGCCGCTGCCACAGACGCCGACTGATGAACCTCCACCGCCACCGCCCAAGCGAACGCCATCGCCCAAGGTCAACCTGCCAACAGCCTCGTTGCTGCCAAAGCACATGACAAGTACGTCGTCTAGGTTCAGCTTTCAACTGGGCGAATACGCGTCATCTGCGCAGGAGAGACTGCTGGAAGAGAAACACAAGCAGTTTCAGTCGCGAATGCGCCCCAGTAGCCTTGCCAAAACGGAGACTGCTGATGATCTGGACTACGACAACTACGACTTGGACGCTGAGGATATCGAAGAAGAGATCCCAGAAGTCAACTTTGACTACGATGAGACCGAGGACTTTGCCGGCGGCAACTCTTCTCCTCTCAATCAGCCGCATGCAGAACGAATGAAAGGGTTGTACCTGCACCTGCAGCAGCAGCGGCAGTCGTTGCAGATTTTCGATCTCGCGCCCCAACCTCTGTCAATGGACAGCGCTCTTAGCACCTCTGACATCGCGGGGCGTCCGACATCTCGCGACCGCGACCGCGACCGCGACGGATTTGCCACAGGTGTTGCGACTGGCAGTGACAATTCCGAACTCGGCTCTTTTGTGGTCCTCGAAGCGCTGGATAGGCCGAGTGACAAAGATCTGAACGAGATAGTGGGGGGGCTAGGTATCAGCAGCACCAGGTTCAACAACGAGACAGATAGCGCAGGGCTGAAGCAGGGTCGAGCTGTTGACCACGGCCATCCTCAGATCTTCGATGATGCCGATCTTTATTTTGATGATGGCGAATTTGGTGACGACTTGCGCCCATCGCATGGTACTTTCGATGAATCTGTTCTGGATGACGAGACAAAGATTCGGGACATTCCCGCTGAAAATGCACGCCGATATGAGGCTGCCATCTACAGCCGCCAGCAAGTAGGCAGTCAATTGAAAACGAGCGGATCGCAGCAGTTGTCCATGTCATCAAAGAAGAGTCTTGCCTCAGACAGCAGCGGGATGAGCCAGGGGTCAAGTGTGGAGCCAAAGCCATATGCAGGACCGGGGCTGACGGAAGGAAACCTGGAGGCTTACCATCATGCGCTTGCGCAGGCGGCCAACGACGCCGCGGCGAATGGGCGGTTCAGTCGCAAGGTCAGCTTCGATGCGTCTGAGGAGGAGTCACAGCCCGCTCTGACTTCAGACGAGGGCCGGTTCAGCCGTAACTACAGCAGCTCGCGAATTGCGGAAGATGATGGATTCCCCTTTGATGATGATATCGATGATGATCTGATGATTGCAGAAGCCAACGCTGAGGCACTCGAGAACGATGACGAGGGATTCTACGGCCATGAATTTGGCTTCTACGCCCGTGCTCATGGCAAAGACAGCTCAGAGATGGTCAACGGCGGCTTCTTCGCTGCCCACGGCTCCAACGGTCTCAAGCGGAGCCACAGTGGCCGGGCCAACTTCCAGGAGCCGAGTCTGACGCCCATCACGGAGCGCAGTGAATGGAGCACGCGCAACTCGGTCGTGTCTTTGCCTATTCATGGGGGCGCCCCGTTGTCCGCTCAGTCGCTCACCAGCCCGGGAATTGCTCAGCTTCTGGAGCTTGATTCACCCGGGCACGACGAAGATATGACGCTGAGCGCGCTGATGAAGCTACGGCGAGGGGCATTTGGCAGCAGCTCAAGCATCAACAGCATGTCGCCGGGTGGGCATGCGGGCAGCCCTGGCTTTGCCCTGATAGGACCACACCCCTTCTCGGCACCGCCTGAGCATGGACTCAGTCGGATGGGCTCGTCCATCCACAGCCTGGCGACCACCTCACCCGGCATACCCGAGTCAGAAGAAGAAACCGATGGGCCGACACTGACACCCAACACGCCGATGAAGAAGCAGAACAAGAGCGACCCTGGACCTGCCTCACCCACCATCCGCTCTTCAGGCTCCGACAGCAGCGACCAGAGGAGGGTGTATCATAGCAGGACCAGCAGCGGTGCTGAGAGTGTAAGCTACGCACGGGAATCAGATGGCCGCTGGATACTGGAGCGGCGACGCACAGGTGAAGATGGTGGTATTGAGGTTGACCGCGAGTATCTGCCCGGAGCGCGCATCTGAAGCAGCCTACGCCTACGTGTAGTGGACAAAAGGGGAACATGAACACGAACACGAACAGGAAGATGACGGAACAAATGAGATACATAGTTATAAGATACCCGAGCATGTCTTTTTGAGCTCAGCTCCCTCCAGGCCTTGTTCGTCTGGTGCCTGTTCTCTTTTTTTTTCACCCTCACCCTTCCCCTTCGCTCCTTCCGACTCAGAGCTTCTCCAACACTCGCCACAGTTGCCCTGGACTTGTTCACCCCGCAGCCAATGCGGGGCCGCGCTTTTCTGCTTTAGTCATTGAAGGCGCCAAAATGACCTTGTAATGTCGCTACGGCGGTGCAAAGAGACCAGTGATGCTTCCCCGTACAGCCGCTGATGAGGGCAACAAAGGGACAGCAGAAGCAAACAGCGAACTTGCCTTGCCACCTGCCTCTGCCTATCCAAGGCGCAAACCTGTTCCTCTAGCTGCGCTGAGCTCAGATCCTAAGCATTATTCATTATTCCTATCTGTCTCCTTCCTCCTGTGGCTGCACCTTCCCTCTTCCTCTAAATGTTCCACTAGTTTTATCTGTCACAACCACCACCTTTACCACAATAATGCCGTTCCGTCCGCTCTCACGCTCGAGCAGCAGGCTCTTGCTGCAGACTGCGCGTGCCCAGCGAAGGCTCCACACAGTGCCGAGCTCCTTCCACCATCACAACGCCTTGGTGGCAGGCCGGAAACCACTTGCTCTGGTGTGTCATCAACAGCAGCAGCAGCAACGCCGTGGATATGCCGTCCCAGTTCAAGACACGTCCAAGGGGGTGGTAAGTACAGCAGCCTCCTCGGGCTGAGAGAGAGAGAGAGAGAGAGAGAGAGGTGTGTGTTTTGATGACTGACGACCGGCAGGACCCCAATGATTCGTTCCTCCAGAGCAACACCGCCGCTTACGTCGACGAGATGTACCTAGCCTGGAAGCAAGACCCCTCATCCGTGCACGTGTCGTGGCAGTCATACTTCAAGAACGTCGAGGAGGGCAAGATGCCGGTGTCAAAGGCCTTCCAGCCGCCTCCAGGCCTGATCTCCCAGGCCGACGACTATCCGACGCCGCTCGCGGCCGGCGTTGATGTTGGGGCCAGCGCTGCACAGGCATCAGACGTGTCGAAACATCTCAAGGTGCAGCTGCTGGTGCGCGCATACCAGTCCCGTGGTCACCACAAGGCCAAGACCGACCCGCTCGGCATCCGCGGCGAGGCAGAGGCCTTTGGCTACAGCAAACCGAAGGAGCTCCAGCTCGACTACTACGGCTTCACCGAGGCCGATCTCGACCAGGAATTCACCCTCAGCTCCGGCATTCTGCCGCGCTTTGCCACGGAGAACCAGAAGTCTATGAAGCTGCGAGACATCGTTGCCGCGTGCGAGAAGACATACTGCGGCTCCATCGGCTTTGAGTTCATCCACATCCCCGACCGCGAGCAGTGCGACTGGATCCGCAACCGGGTTGAGATCCCAACGCAGTACAAGTACTCTGTGGACGACAAGCGCCGCATCCTCGACCGTCTGATTTGGTCCTCAAGCTTCGAGTCCTTCCTGGCAACCAAGTACCCCAACGACAAGCGCTTTGGCCTTGAGGGCTGCGAGACGCTTGTGCCAGGTATGAAGGCGCTGATTGACCGCAGCGTCGACTATGGCATCAGGGACGTTGTGATTGGTATGCCCCACCGAGGCCGGCTCAACATCCTGAGCAACGTGGTGCGCAAGCCCAATGAGTCCATCTTCTCCGAGTTTGGCGGCACCACGGAAGCCTCAGATGAGGGCTCAGGTGATGTTAAGTACCATCTGGGCATGAACTTTGAGCGGCCGACGCCGTCAGGAAAGCGAGTCCAGCTCTCGCTCGTGGCCAACCCTTCTCACTTGGAGGCCGAGGACCCAGTCGTGTTGGGCAAGACCCGCGCCATCCAACACTACAACAGCGACGAGAAGACCCATCAAACCGCCATGGGTGTGCTGCTCCATGGTGATGCTGCGTTTGCCGCCCAGGGTGTTGTCTACGAAACCATGGGCTTCACCGGTCTGCCAGCTTACTCCACCGGCGGCACGATTCACATCGTTGTCAACAACCAGATTGGCTTCACCACCGATCCCCGCTTTGCGCGATCGACGCCTTACTGTACCGACATTGCCAAGGCCATTGATGCTCCGGTCTTCCATGTCAACGGCGACGACGTCGAGGCGGTCAACTTTGTCTGTCAACTTGCTGCTGACTGGCGCGCCGACTTCAAGAAGGACGTTGTTATTGACATTGTCTGCTACCGGAAACAGGGCCACAATGAGACTGATCAGCCGTCGTTCACGCAGCCGCTGATGTACAAGCGTATCGACGCCATTACTCCGCAGATTGACAAGTACGTCAACAAGCTGATCGAAGAAGGCACCTTCAGCAAGGAGGACATCGAAGAGCACAAGAAGTGGGTCTGGGACATGTTGAACACCAGCTACGACCGAAGCAAAGACTACCAACCCACGGGCAAGGAATGGCTGACATCCGCCTGGCACGACTTCAAGTCGCCCAAGGAACTCGCCACCGAGATCCTGCCTCACCCGCCCACCGGTGTCAAGGAGCCCGTTTTGAAGAAGATCGGCCAGGCCGTTGGCTCTGTTCCCGACGGATTCCACGTTCATCGCAACCTGAAGCGCATTTTGGCTGGCCGACAGAAGTCGGTTGAAGAGGGCAAGAACATCGACTGGGCAACCGCTGAGGCTCTTGCTTTCGGCACCCTCTGTCTTGAGGGCCACCACGTTCGAGTCTCTGGCCAGGATGTGGAGCGCGGTACCTTCTCCCAACGCCACGCCGTTCTTCACGACCAGGAGAACGAGAACACCTGGACGCCACTTGCCAACCTCCGTCCCGGCCACCAAGGCAGCTTCCACATCTCCAACTCGTCTCTGTCTGAGTTTGGTGCCTTGGGTTTCGAGTATGGCTATTCGTTGAATTCACCCAATGCGCTGGTCATGTGGGAAGCCCAATTCGGTGACTTTGCCAACAATGCGCAGTGCATCTTCGATCAGTTCATTGCTTCCGGTGAGGTCAAGTGGCTGCAGCGATCTGGCCTTGTCTGCTCTCTCCCCCACGGTTATGATGGCCAAGGTCCCGAACATTCCTCGGGCCGCATGGAGCGCTTCCTGCAGCTCTGCAACGAGGAGCCCCGCATCTTCCCGTCGGAGGAGAAGCTTGAGCGCCAGCATCAGGATTGCAACATGCAGATTGCATACATGACCACTCCTGCCAACTACTTCCACATCCTCCGCCGACAGATGAACCGACAGTTCAGAAAGCGTATGTACTTATTATTCCCCAATGTCTTGTTGAACTCTACTGACTGTCACAGCTCTCCTCATCTTCTTCTCCAAGTCACTTCTACGTCATCCTCTTGCGCGGTCCGACATTGAGGATTTCCTGGGCGACTCCCACTTCCAGTGGATCATCCCAGATCCGGCCCATGCCACCGGCGATATCAAGCCCAACGACGAGATCGAGCGTGTGATCATCTGCACGGGCCAGGTGTACGCCGCCCTGGTCAAGCACCGCGAAGCCGCAGGCATCAAGGACGTTGCGTTGACGCGTGTCGAGCAATTGAACCCCTTCCCATGGGCGCAGTTGCGAGACAATCTTGATTCCTACCCCAATGCCAAGCAGATTGTGTGGTGCCAGGAAGAGCCGCTGAACGCTGGTGCATGGTCGTTTGTCCAGCCCCGCATTGAGACCCTGCTGAACGCGACCAAGTTCCATAACCGAAGACACGTCATGTATGCCGGCCGTGATCCTAGTGCGAGCGTTGCCACCGGCCTGAAGGCAACCCACGTCAAGGAGGAGAAGGAGCTTTTGGAGGAGGCCTTTACCGTCAAGCAGGACAAGCTCAAGGGCGAGTGAGTGAGGGAGTGATTTTGAGGAGCCAGTTCAGTGGCTGGTGGAGGAGGACCGACGACTGCTGTATGTAGGTCAGCCGGTAGGCAGGCAGGTAGGTAGGTAGCAAAAAAAGGGCGGCCAAGCTGTGCTTCAAAGTCCGACTTTTTTTGCTTTGCATTGGAATTGTATATGCATGCATGCATCATCACGAATCGCAGATTGCGGAGAGAGAGAGAGAGAGAGAGACAGACAGACATATATCTGGCAATCAAAGATGTTATTACTGTTCATAAACCCGTTGGCCCCCCTTCCTGCCTTAGACTGTTCTGTTCTGTTCTGTTTGTCGCTGTCAAAAGGAGAAAAGAAAAGGGGGGGGAGCATATGTATCTGTGTCTGTGTCTGTGTCTGTGTCTGTGTCTGTGCGCGAGGTAAAAGGGGGGGGGTTCAATTCATTCAGGGTTGAGTCAAGCTAGGTATTTTAAGAAACAAAAACCATAGGCAGTCAGTGTCAAGTCAGTCAGTTCAGTCAGTTCAGTCAGATGCGCCGGCCCCCCCTTCCCTTCCCCTTTCCCCCTTCCCGCTTCCCGCTTCCCGCTTCCCGCTTCGCCTGATGACTGTGAAAAACCAGCAATAATAATAATAATAACCCATTTGTGGTGGTGGTGGTAGGTGGTGGTGGTATCGAATGGTTTGTGAAAGAAAAAATGATCGTCGTCGTTCCGGGTCGTCGTGGGTTTTTTCTCTCCTTTCTGTCGTTGCTTTGGATAGATGGATGGTATTACCGCCCGCCGTTAGGTGAAATAGTGAGTGAATACGATTATTGTGATGAAGGTGCTGGTTTGGTAGACTTGAGCGGCACTGTTTTGCTGGGCTGGTGGTGGTGGTCGAGGTTGATGCGAGGCTTCCAGTGGAGGCTGTGGACGTCGGCCCACTCGGTGAGGAAGGCGAGGCCGTAGCGGACGGCTTCAAAGGGGGAGGCGGTGGCGTCGAGGGGTAGGAAGTAGCCCTTGGGCAGCTGGGCCGGGCTGGGCCGGTCTCGGGTGCGGTGCTCGTAGTCGACGCGGCGGGCGTGCCAGGTCTTGGGGTAGTCGTTGCGCAGCAGCTCGGGAGATAGGCGCTTGGAGCCCTCGAACCAGAGGTGCTCGAGCTCGTGCGCGTTGCGGATCATGCGGGTGCGGTTGCGCACGTACTCGTTCTTGTACCGCTCCGCGTCCTCGGCCGTCTTGGCCGTGCCGTCGCTGCCGGGCGTGGGCGCCGAGCCGACGTATTCATCCGGCAGCGGGTCGCGCGCCAGCCGGTCCAGCCGGTCCTTCTGAATCTGCTGTCGACACACCGCGCCCAGCTGCAGGACGAGGCCGTGCAGCGAGCGGAAATCGTCGGTGCCGCCCAGCACGAAGTTGAAGTAGTCGGTGATGTTGGTCCAGACGTCACACGTCGGTCGTGACAGCGTCTGGGCTGCGTAGCTGATCATAAAGGCGAGCAGGGCCTCGACTAGGCGCACGGCATAGGCAGGGCTGCCGCGCTTGTGGTCGTCGGTCGCATTGTGCTTGATGGAGCGGCCGAGCGCGAAGTAGGTCTGGTGCATGTCCTGCCAGGTGTGGCGGTCTTCGTGCGAGGACTGGGGAACTGACGTTGGACCCGGCGAGGCCTTGCGCGAGGCAAGAGCCGGTCCTCCAGCGCTCGAAGGCGTTGATCCGCGGCCCTTTTCAGTGGGCGTGCATGGGTCCACTCCTTCAACAGACTCAACTCGCCTCATGGCAGAAGACTTGAATTCCTTCTTGGGCGTGGCATGCAGCGGCTTCTTATTGCCGACCGTGTTGGCCGTCGCTTCCTTGATCTTGGGCAGCGGGGTTGATGGACGTTTGATCTGGCTCGGCGCATCTCGTATCGCAGCAGCTGGCTTGGCTTTGGCGCTCGCGTCGCTGCTCTTGTCTCTCGACATCGCAGTGGCAGTTGTCGTTGGCGCATGAGCGTCCCTGGCATTGCGCGCTTCAGCGCTGTCGGACGACGGCGCGATCTTCTTAGGCCGCGGAGCAAACTTGAGCAGGGCTTCGACCCGCTTGCGATTCTTTTTGCCATACTTAAGAGCAATGACATGGCGCTGGCGCGGACGCGGGCTGTGCGCAGGCACTCTGTTGGGTGCAGCCGGCTTGGCGAGAGCGGCAACGGGCTTGTTGGCGGGTGGCCGAGGCTGAGGTTGAGGTGGCACTGGCACCGGCACTGGGCTGGGGCTTGCGGCCGAGCGGGCACTTTGGGCGCCTACAGGGCTGCCACCGTCCGGCAGTGGTGTTGAGTGCCGCGCGTTGCCGGAACTGTTGTCGTTGCTGGCTTCAGGCTGCGCTGCGATGGCTTTGATCAGCGACGGGGGTAGGAGAGGCGAGAGAAGGTCGGGCAGCTCGTTCTTCGGTCGCTGAGACGGCAATGTGGGCGAGAGCAGCAGCGGCAGAGGTTTGGTCGTCGCAGCTGTCTCTGGCGGCGACAGTTTCCTCTTCTTGTGTGGGTGTTGAGCTGCGCTGGAGGGCGCCTGGTTGGGCGCAGGCGAATCGTGCTTGTGGCGCACAGCCAGGTCAGCGCTGGTGCTACTGCTACTCATGCTGTTTCTGCTCCTGCTCCTGCTCCTACTACCGCTCCGACTCCTGCTGGCGCTTGTGCTTCCGCTGCGCTCGGTGCCCGAGTAGATGGTCTCCTTCTTTGTCTTGGCTGGGCTGCGGTCCGTGTGGTGCGGACTGTTTTCTGGCATTTTATGCTCGCTGCCGTCCTGGCTCTTGGGCTCTTCTTTGGTGTACGCCTTGGTACTGACTTTGTTGTAGTCCCGCAGGCTGATCTTCTTGCGCACGGAAGCGCGTGGTGTGGTGGCGTGGTCGCTGTGGTGATGGCGGCCGTGGCTATCGTCGTCGTGATTGTTGCTGCTGCTGATCGAGTCACCAGCGGCAGTACTCCTGGGCTCGGCCGATGCCCTGTCGTCGAGAAGACTACCGTGCGAGTCGGACCAGCCACCAACGACGCGCAGCAGCTCTTCCTCCTCGTCCTGGTGCGGCAGAAAACTCAGGTACTGCAGTTGTTCCTCGCTGCGATCGAAGGGAGTGCCGACAAACCATGTGGGGACAAAGCGCGCGCTGTGGCGGTACGGTACGTCCGATGGAACCGACACAAGATAGGGTTGGTGCGGGAGCACAACGTGGGCGGCGCGGTCGATCGCGGCATTCAAGGAACGGACGACGTTGGACGAGGGCAGATGCTGTGATTGAATCTGATCGTGGATCGGATGGGTCTGATGGACTTGATGGATCTGATGGTTGGTTTGCTGTTGTCGGCCGGTGGTCATCTTGTGTTGTTCTTGCTGCCGCTACCGAGCCATGGCCGGCTGAGGCGCGGCATTAGTCTTGTATGCGGTGCACTGTGTGTATTGTATGATGGTGGTAGCAGTAGTGGTCTAGGCAAAGCAAGGCAGAGGACCAAACAATAAATAGGCACGCTACTTATGCCGTGGTCCGAAGGAGACAATGAACAAGGCCAGTCCAGTCAGTGGCTTGGGCTAGAGGGGTATATCTGCTGAGGGAGGAGGATGAGCGTGTGTTGGCCAGCAGTAGTAATGGCACTTATTGTCTGCAGACCAGGGTATTGAGATGTCAACACCGGCTGGATACTCGCCCTTACAGCCTCACAGCCCAGGAGTCGTCTTGCTCACTTCTCTCTGCTTCCTTCTGACTGTTGTTCTCAGCTTGGTCGCCGGTGCCACTGTCACGCTAGCTGTATCTGGACTAGCGTCTGCAATGCCCACCTGGCAGTGGATCAGCGCACAAAAGATTACCCCACTAGTCACTAGTCGACCTCAAGGTTAAGTGGTTGTGGGTCTAGCCACTAATCCACTAGTGTAATCCACTAGTGTAGTCCACTAGTGTAATTCACTAATTACTTCTGCTGAGCTCATCGCCAGGCTGCGGTACAACTCAGCTAGTCGAGCACCTTGTTCAGTACGGCAGCCAGCACGGCCGTGGCGGGCATTGACATCACTATCAACATTGCCCTTGCCATCGACATGGCCCTGCGGTAGGCACCTTGCCGGCCCCAACAGCTCTCGCCGCCGCCGCCACCCACCTCGCCTTCCCTTCGCCCTCCACCCACCTCTCCCTTCGCCATGGCCGATGCCTCTCCTCCCACAGGCTCTGGCAATAAACTGGCCCGGGCGGTCATTCTCGTTGCAGGAGTTGCTGCTCTCGTGGCTGCTCTGGTATCGCTGGTCTCGATATGGATGCAACTGAAGAGTACGTGTGACGCCCTTTTGTCACCTCTCTATCTCTGCAGCAACCTGGCCCGCCCAAGAAGAATGCTGAACAGCTTCGCTAACCTGCTATATGTACAGACTACCGCAAGCCCCTCCTGCAACGCTACGTCGTGCGCATCCTGCTCATGGTGCCCATCTACTCGGCCGCTTCGTGGGCATCGGTGGTGTCACTGAATGCGGCCTTCTACCTCGACCCGCTCCGAGACATTTACGAGGCCTTCACAATCTACACCTTCCTGCAGCTGCTGGTCAACTTCCTTGGCGGAGAGCGCTCCCTGATCATCATGGTGCACGGCCGTCCCCCAGTGTCGCACCCGTGGCCACTCAATCTGTGGCTGCCTAAGATCGACCTGTCCGACCCCCATACCTTCCTGGCCATCAAGCGCGGCATTCTGCAGTACGCCTATCTGAAGCCCATCCTGGCCGTTGTGACCATTGTGATGAAGAAGACCGGCACCTACCAAGAAGGCTACATTTCGCTCCAGTCGGGCTACTTCTGGACCGGGCTGATCTACAATGTCAGCATCACCGTGTCCTTGTACGCCCTGGCCATCTTCTGGGTCTGCATGGCCCGCGACCTCAAGCCGTTCAGGCCGATGCCCAAATTCCTGTCCATCAAGCTCATCATCTTTGCCTCGTACTGGCAGGGCTTCTTGCTCTCCATCCTGCAGTTCCTCGGTGCCATCCCCAGCGATGTGCCTGGTTACACAGCCGACAACCTGGCTGCGGCCATCCAGGACACGCTCATCTGCATCGAGATGCCCATCTTTGCTGTTGCGCACTGGTACGCGTTCGACTGGCATGACTACGCCGACAACCACGTGTCGTCAGCGCGCATGCCCATCAGCTACGCCATCCGTGACGCGTTCGGCCTTCGTGACCTTATCGAAGACACCAAGATGACGTTCTATGGTAGCGACTATGACTACCGCCAGTTTGACTCTGGTGACAATGTCATGGCACACGAAGAGTCCCGCTCACGTGTTGCCCGCATGATGCAAGGCATGCGCTACGAGCGCGGCGGCCAGGGCAAGTACTGGATCCCCAAGCAGCAGCCTAACTCGCGCACTCCTCTGCTCTCTAGTACTCTCACACCTGATGGCTCCCGCCCCGCCCACCAGTACCGTGCTCAGAGTCCTGACATCAGCTTCGACATCAACCTGGAAGACGAGCATCTCTACACCAACGCCCGTGCTCTTGAGTACGGCGACTGGAATTACCCAGTCATCACCGCCCACGAAGCCGTCAGAAGACACAGCCGCAGAACCGGGCCCGGTCGCCATACTATCTCCAGTCAGCACAGCCGACATCCGCGCCAAACCAAAAGAGCCACCGGTGCTAAAACTGACAACCGACCGTCTTCCTCCCAATCTGCAGTCGGAAATGAAGCAAAACCGGCTCCTGGCCCCTCGCCTTCGCCCAACACCTCTCCCAAGATCGATCGCTCACAGCTTGTTGATCTTGGTGTCAACCACGACGATCGTGCGGATCAGATACAGCCTCCCCGGCCCTATACCCCCGAAGCCTTGGATCATCATCTACAACAACCACAGGCAAACCCGCAAGTCATATCCGACGACCAAGATGACGATGATCCTCAGCAAACAGGCAGTTCAGCAAGCGCCATTTACGGCGATATGATGGACCAGCACAATGTTTGGGCTTCGCCTCGACGCTGACACAGATCACGCAAGCCCTGCCCTGTGTTCCCCGTCTGTTCTCTCTATAACCTTTATCACTGGTCTGCTATTGGAGTCGTCTTGTTTTTGCTGCGTTCAAGCGATGTTTTAGTTATCCCACTGCAGAGACGTTGCAAAGACAGGTCTGCCTGAATTACTACCTAGTAATTTGAGTAATGATGTACAAAGTTGAGCTCCTTGACGGGGGTTGAAATCCTAATGCCTATTATCTTGGGTGTTTGCCCGAGCCTGAGTCAAAGCTCGTTACCACTCTCAGCCCCCTTTCAGTATAAATCTGCGCCTGATTTCCACATACATCTTCTCAGAGAGACAGTTCAACCCGCTAACTGCAGAGTCCCATTTCCAATAGTTCCCCCCCCTTGTTTCTTTGTCTGGATGATCTAGTACTAATGTTTTATTCCCGGAAAGACCCTTGTACAAGAAGAGCCTTCAGGCGTTCATCGCCCTCATACCGCTTCAACGCCAACTCTCTCCATTCACCCCAGCCCTGTTCGACACCGAAAACCTGAAGAATAGCATTTGCCAATGGCAACGCATAGGCCCACTCGGGCTCGAGTCCCAAGCCCCAGAAGAATCTTCTCACCTTCTCATCTCCCATGTGGCTTGCCAGCCGCCCAACCCCCTCCTCCTTCTCGCGCAAGGCATTTCTCAATGCAACGTCTTGTGTACTAAGCGAGACATTACCTTCGCAAAGAGCTCTCATGTCGGCGGATACGAGGGATAGCGCAAACGCCTCCCGTCGCGGAACGACACGCGCCATCTGCCAGTCGATGATGCCTGTAATGTTAAGGTTCTCGTCAACCATCAGGTGATCACCCTTATCGTCGACATGTTTCAGAAAAAACTGCTCCGATTCCGAGTCCGAGTCCGAGGATAACTGGGTGGCATTGTCTTGGAGAAAACGATATACCAAGTAGGCTTCGATGGGAAACTGGGGATAGAGCTGACCGTCGGCAATCAGCGCCAGGTACTGCTCGGCCCAGGCCGTGTAGTATGCCAACGAAGTCTCAAATGGCCCGTAGGGGTAAAGACAGACGAATCTATCACTGGCCGTGGCAGAGACCGATGGTAGATCGTCAGGAGACAACGACGACAACAACGACGACGACTCGACATATAGCGACCCGGCTTTGGTAAATGGATGCTTCTCCAGCTCCACATAGATCTCAGCGAGACCCTTCCAGATCTTGGTAGCATCATCTCCTCCTTGGCGGCCATCCCACGGCTTGCCTGGCAACTCCTCCATGAGAAGGAAACAGACCCCGATACCGTGATCGGTACCTTCAGACGGGATGCCGAATGAGAAGGCCCGGGGCGCTGGCACGGCCGTGCTCTCCAGGAACTTCAGGGTTGCATACTCGCTGCGGATCAGGTATTCTGCGAGAGACACGGGGAGTCCGACGGCAAAGCCCGAAACCCGCGGGACTCGCATGAGCCACGACGACGGTGACCCGTCACCGAAGCGAATGCGGGCGTGGTAGTTGGCACATCCCATAAGAGCGCCGCCTTGCCCAACAGCCTTTGAAGGGTATTCCACGATGCAGGGTTTGCCGTCGTTCAGGCTGGAAGCGAGCTCGCAGACTGCCTGGTCGTTGATCTGAGCACGAAGGCGGCCAATTTCGGCGACAATGAGCGCGTTGTAGGCCGCATCATCCAGGTCCTTTTTCCTCCATTATGGAACCACAGTTATTTAGAGAGAGAAAAAAAAAACATTGCACAAAAGTGTGTAGTATGGTATGTCTAGATGAATGCTTACTCCGATGCTGCTGCACTTGTGGAAATCTCTTGCCATATGCACTCCGCAGAAGTGGTTGCTGCACATATCGCACCCGGCTCCTACTGCGCGTGCACTCGGTCTTCCGCACTCAGGCACTGAGCAGTCAAAGAACCTCTGCGCCATTAGAAGAAGATGAAGGTGGTGAGACGGAAATGAGATGGGGGGGGGGGAATGAGACTTTCAGCGCAAAAGGCAAGTAAGTGAGTTAGGAGGAGGAAAGTTGTTGTTATCATTATACAGTTTACTTTGTATATATGAATATGTTACATATATGTATGGGGTATAATTACGCGGTTATTGTGTATTGGTATGATTATTAAGCTTTCGTGTTTGAAAAGAAACTTTAACCTTATTTATTCGTTATGGGGGGGGGGGGGGGGGGGGGGGGGGGGGCGGGTGAGGGGGGTAATTTCCAAGCACACTTACTGCCTACGGATTGGGGGGCACCGAGGGTGGACAATGGTAGTTCCAACTGTTATTCTTAGGTATTTCAAAATTGGGGATCTGGGTGTCGAGTCAGGGCTGCATGGTTGGTGTCCGAAAAACAACCCCCGCCGCCCCCTGAGGGACATGACACATGACACCTGACACCTGACGCCTGACGCCTGATGGTCAGATCAGAAAGGAGAAATTCGCCGGCGATCGCTAAGTGACGTGCTTTTTTTTTATGGTCGAGGCTGTTAACAATGGTAATACTGTACAGTGTACAGTATGCGTAAAAGGCCCCTTGAATGAAATAGGGTGCAATTATTTTATTTTGTATGCATTCAATAAAGAGTAAAAGTACCGAATTTGCTTCTCTTTGTTTTTTTTTATACAGAAGGCCAGGGACTGTCTGGCTCTCGACACACGGGAAATGAGTATGAGCCGGGCTCAAGGATGCTGTGGTATAACTGGGGGCTGTCGAGGCCGCCAGCTGCAGCTGCAGCTACTGTTGCTGTTGCTGTTGCCATGGCTGCTACCGCGGCTTCACTTGAAGCGTTGCTCATCGAGCGCACCATACCACTGTGGCTCTGCCGGGGGCTGCTTGGGTGTCGAGCAACGGCAGAAGCGGCAGCGGCAGCTCGGAGTTTGCGTATAGCCATGTCTTGGTCGGTGTATCCGACCGAGGGAGGAATGCTGCCTGACACGGGGATGTCTTCAGACAGCTCCGGGAACTGGATAAAGAAGTCATGGGTCATCCTCCAGACGTTTATATCCCGGAGGCAAAGGTCAAACGCTGGCGAGAGCACATATCGTCCCGTATCTGGATCCACGTTGTAGCAGTCGGCCAGGTTGAAGGCCAGGCTGAGCCGGATGGAGGATCGGAATAGCTGCCAGAACAGATTGGTGCAGTATCGATGCTGCGAGAAGATGAAGCGCTCGCGCAATCCCGGCCTGTAAATATAGTCTTAGTGCTTGAAAGAAAACAAAAAGGCTGCAGCGGGGGGGGGGCAAAGGGACAAGAAGCCTGCTTGCTTGCTCGCCTGCTTGCTTGCTTACCACACAAAAAAGTCAATGGCATAGGAATGCGGGATTGTTTGAGATGGCCTAGAGCATCATTAGCCAAGTCAACAAGACAACAGAACCCGAATAACGCAGGCAGTGTATTCACCTCGTCCACAGCCAGCGGGGAACCCTCTCGCATCGTTCATGACATGTATCGCCGTGGTATGCGAGAATGAGATGCATCATACGCAGGATCCCTAACCTCTCTATATCGCCGCAGGATGAGAAACACAGCTCGTCTATCCTTCGAAGTTTCCACCATGACGCACTCATCTTGCCAGTCTTGATCACACTATCCCACCCGTCTAGCACTACCCGCACCGGCGTATCTTCACTGGTGAAGTCTTCGATGGCCAGCTGGGCGGGCGAAAGCGCTGTGCTCTTGCCCAGGACCAAATTGGCCTCTCGCCATATATTCGATTCTCCCGTCTCGAGACAGTGGCAGGGCCACTCTGGAGGCGGTAGAATAATATCGTCTGACGGAATAGAGGTCTCAATCTGCTCCTCTGGCAAAAATTGAATGGACTGGCCCCAGCTGCTGCTGGTCGGCTCGACCGGCTCTGCTGCAGGGCTTGGAATGCACCTGGATTGAGACAATCCTGATGGTCGAGGTGTCGGACCAGGAAGCATACCCCAAGCGCGGTCCATGGTCTGAGAGCGGGTCGCGCTGGCGCCAGCGGGGGCGTTGCCATCCTCATCAGCAGGAGGTTGTCCGTATTGAGAGCGGACAACCATTGAAGCATCTGTCTCGTCGTCATCAATCCCGCCGCCGCCGGGCGTGACGCCGTCCAGGTCTTTCTGACCTTCAGAAGGCGGCGCGGGGTTGGATGCTTGTTCGCGAATATGACGCTGGATAGTCTGATCGATCGACCGCACCAGGAGTTGGAGCTCGTCTCTCTGCTGTTTTACTTTGTTCAGCGTCGCCATCAAGCTGGACAAGTGGGGGTTGAAGGCGTCGGCCTTGAGCAGTTCAACCATCGACTCGAGTTCCTGGATCCGATTCTTGGTTCGCTCACGGGCTAAGCGCTGGGCCTTGCGGTCCAACTCGCGCTTCTTGAGTTTCCGCGCAGTCGCTTTGGCCTCCTTCGGGTCCTGGCCGCCGCCCTTGACAGGACGCGTGAGTAAAGGCTCCATGGGCTGTGAGGTGGGAAAAAAACGGGGTCAATCAATCAGTCAATATTTGCGTGGAAGTGTGCTGGTGACGATGGCGATGACGATCACGAATGGACAAGTTGCAGGGTAAGGGGTTGGGATCTTATTATATCTACAGCCACCAGACCCTTGGAGGCTGATGGGCGAACCTCTTGTTTGGTAAACGAGACGGCCCATTGGCCACGTTGACCCTCTAGGCGACGTGGGGCCTGAAAATGCGGGGTCTTTCGGGGGGGAGACATCAGACGGCGCTCCTGGATACGGGCAGGCGCTGGGGAGAGGGGTCCGATTCGGGGTTCTGGTTTGTAACTTAATTATTCATTGGCGCCTTGCTAACCTTAAATAGCCTCTATTTGACAGGATCGGGGCGTTCCTGAAGACTTTGCTCAGGCGTTACTGAGGCGTTACTACAGGCTATGATGCAGGCTTTACACCCAAAATACCAGGTATGTTACTGACAGAGACAGCATCAGTCAATGTTATCCACACAAGTACATTTGTCAAATGCATCCTTAAGTGCATCCTTCAAGTACATTCATCAAGTACATTCGTCAAGCGCATTCCTTCAGCTTCAATCGATTTTCTTCTCCTGCGAAGGATTTCGGTTCTCAAACAAAAGCTCTAGTTTCGGCGACGAGAGCGTGAATCCATCTTGCTGGCCTTGGAGAAATTCAGCTGGATCCTGCCCCGGGGCCAGTCGCACGTTGTAACGACGAACCACTTGGCTCGTCACAGAGCGCATCTCCATCAGGGCCAATTGCTTTCCGGCACAACCGTAACGTCCTGATACGACGATTCTGGTTAGGAGACATTCCAAAGCAGAGGCTGCATTATCACAACTCACCTGTACCGAACGGTGTAAATACAGATGCATCCCTGACCAGCTCCGGCTTGGTCGTCCATCGTTCCGGCAGGAATTCGTTGGGTCGAGCAAAACATCGTTCGTCTGAATCATTGTTAGCAGTGTTTGCTCTAGCTATGAAACTCGGCTGCTCTTACCTCGGTGCAAGGTATAAGTTGGTGCCTGCACAATCGTGTTGCCGGGGATATAGGTTCCGTCCAGTTGCAGCCCCTCGGGCGGGGTCAGCCTCTGAACGCCCGACGGGACGGGTGGGTGGAGACGGAGGCCTTCATTGATGCAGGCATTGAGGTATTCCAGCTTCGAGAGCGTTGTTGCTGTCACCCGCTCGTTCTCGGCAAAGTACTGATCTACCTCTTCGTGGAGTTTCTTCAAAACGTCTGGGTGCTGCGCGAGCTCAAAGAAGAGGCAGGTCAAACCCGCAGAGGTGGTGTCACTGTGCGGTACCATCATGTCAGACTCAACTCCTGCCCAGCCCATCATCCTTGGACTTACCTTCCTGCTACAACAATCAGATGTGCATCTCCACGAAGGTCATCCGTATGCTGTCTCGTCGGCTTCTCCAGGGCGTTGTAGTCTGCCAAGATCCAAGCGAATAGATCCGACTCCTTCTCCTTCTTCTATTCAAGGGGATCAGCAGGCAAACTCAATCACTGAAAAAGGTCTGTTGATGCCTACCGCTTGTCTCTCCGCCACTTGCTCTGCTATCCAATTTTGAAATTTGATATATTGGTAATTTAGACCAGGAATGGTCTTGAACAATGGGAAGATCCATATCAGATGGCTAAACACGCCGACGGCGAGCATGTTTTCATGAACGTACGCCATGTAGTAATGGACGACACCGTCTTTCAGCATATTAAACCCCTTACCAAAGGCCATATCGCCCATAACATCGAAGCTGTAGAAGTTGAAGACCTGAGACGCGTTCACTGGGCCGCCTTCCTGTCTCTTCAGGAGACTTAGAAGCTGTTGAGTGTAGTCCTCAACGCGTGGCTCGTAGTCCCTCAGGGCTATTAACATTAACATTAATGATCATGACCGACCGAGGCTGTCTCATCTCCTACCTTTCGCGCCCAGTCCGCGATCCCAAGTTCTCCGTCTCAGGGCATGATCCTTGTGGTTTCTAATCATGTGTAAGGACCTCACTGGATGCAGGATATTGTACCAGGGGCCCTTTTCGCATGGTGACTGGTTGGAATGGATCGCATGGTAGGCCTTTGGGTTCGCAATGGATATCTCAGTAGGACCTATTAAAACCCAAGTGAGTGAGCAAAGACTCGGTATCATTATCAACCAAATTACCGCCAGTAGTCACATACCAATTCGAACAATGTCCCCATACTTAGCATGCAAGGCTTGCACCTCCCGAAAAAGATGGAACTTCCTCATCGACACGTATGTGATATAAAAATTCGACAGCCTTGCCAGGAACGGTCCTGGAAACCGGTTGAGACGGTGGAAGGCAGCTCGATACACGAGGATGCTGGTGTATATTCCACCCGCGACAGATCCAAGTAATAAGCCCACCACACGGGCCGCCTCGGAAATTGAAATGCCATTTGGACCTCCCAGATGCCACAGAGCAAAGGTTGCAGCTCCCTGGAGGAGGATCGTTCCAGATATCAGTTGCAAGGTGTACAAATCCCACTCACCAAAGCGGAATAAGAACAAATGCAAAAGGACCCCAACTGCAAATGAGGTCAAATAAGACACGGGAGATGTCAGGCTGATAGGGTCCGCCATTGTGAAGTCTGAGTAAAGGCTTTGAGAAGGGTTGATGCTTGACTTCATCAGAGGTCTGTCATGCTATTATACCATAGCCAACTGCCGGCTGGAATATGCCCATTCTGACTGACAGTACCATTTGATATTGTCGGCTTCGGCATTTTGCTTGCCAGTCTGACTCGCCGTGAGCCTTCGAAAGTATCCAATACCTGCTCAAGATCGACTCATACCTGTCTGACACTGACTTCAACGTTGCCTTGAAAACCAGATTGCGGGGGATTAAGCCGGGTGCGACTTAGCCAGGTTTGGAATACGGGGCCCCGCTCAGCCACTCACAGGCCTCTTCTGTCGGCATTAGAAATCAAAGAGCTTTCTTCCCCTACACTCAATGCCTGAATCGTTGGCGCCAGCCCATCTTGTCCACGTAGACCTGATGATGTTGTCATACGACAAACGAAAGACTGCCATTGGCCAGCCCATGAGGTGCAAGCGATATGTCCGTTGTCCGTCCGTCTCCACTTTCATGGCAGTCACTGCCCGATACAGTTAGCCTTGGGGAATTATATGCGGGGTAGTTCCCCCTTTTCCAGCATCCGCGGCACCCGTCTTTGGTTGTGCTATTTTCCTGCTGTCAACAGAGACAACGCACGGACAAACGGAAATGATATGTTGAACTCCCTTCGATCTCGCTCTCAGGCTGTCACTGAGAGCAAGGAACAGAAGCAAGTGTTCATTCAATTGGTTGACACAGCATCCTGTGCGATCATCGCGACCCCATCATTCTATACGTATCTTCAGGACTCGAACAATGAAACATCTCAAGACTAAGATACACTAAAAGAGTCATCTGACTTGTCCCTGACTCACCCGCGTTTGCAAAGGAAGAAGTTTCTTCTTGCGCTGCCATTTCATCTTTGGTTAATCTTCATGAAGACAACCTTCGACACCTGCTTACTATACATCCCAACTGCGCCTTGATGAGAGGCGCCTACAAAGGCTAAGCAATGATGGTTGAACCAAGGTTGACATGCTCTTTGATCCATGAGGCACATCTGATTTGCCAACGACGTAATACATCTTCGCCTTCGACTACTCTGGTATGTTATAAGTTATAGGAAACCTGTTAGCAGTTACAGAGTCACTTGCATAGCCAAAGCTGAGAGAAAACACCCCTCCAAACCCTCATGGCCGCAGTCTAGCCACCTTCCCCTGTTACCAGAGCCAAGGTGATCTTCCGGCTTGTTCTTGGGATAATGGAGGCAACACCTGAAGAGTGTTGAAGAACTTCCGTCCCGCTGAGCCTTGCCTGTAACTCATCAGCTTTGTTTCGAATCTGCCAGAATCTGCACTGAGACAACCTTGTTGTGCGGTTACTCGTGTTGTTGACTGGTTGTATGGGAATCTGTAACCTGGGAAATCTGTAACTGCCAGAAGTGTCATAGATTCTTCCGTCGTCATAGAGTCACTTTCCATCAGTACCTATCAGAAGGTTTCGCCTAATTTGACTCAGACCCAAGTACGTTACATGTGGTTTCATAACAAGAACTGCCCAAATGGATTGCTTCCAATGTTGAGGATAATCTAATCAGATCCAAGATGGAGCGTATCTTATTGGCCGTTGACTTAGTGCCACGTTAGCGCCTTGGCTTTCGCTCAACCCGTTCCTTTTCTTGCCTCGAATTTTTGTGGGACGGGGACGACGGGCAGTCAACTTGTACACGAACTGGAATTAATTTAGGTCAACAACATCGACACCAAAAGTTCAGATACTTGTCTCATGTTTTCCTGTATATGTTAGGTAGAACAAACAGGCAGTCGGGTCCTTGATTTTTGTGGCTTCACCCGCTCGGGCCCGCCCTCTACGTAGAAGTCCACCATGTGTCCATGGGGCAGAGATCGATCGGAAATTCTGTCTTCCCAATGGTATTCCAAGGCCTTCAGCCTATTCTATTAATACCTCTCTCAGCCATTCAATTTTGGGCCATTTGGTGGTGGCTTTGACTAATCCGCTAATTCAGACTTGCCGGGTGTTCTCGGCGCGGAGAATAAAAGAGGAAGAAAAACCAGAACTGTCAATGCTCCCAACAGATCAACGCATGCCTTTGCAGCATGAAACCTATCAATTCCCGAGCTCATGTAACAGCTTGTTCGGTGGTAAAGGGCTAAGGAGCCATACTCACTTCGGACCAACGGCCGAAAGAGCATTTTTGAGCATTTCTAGGCAACTGCTGCGCCTGAGAACACCCACAGGCCCCTCCAAAGGCCTAAAGTTGGTGACTGGGCCCTGACTTGTGGGGATCTGCTGCGCAACCCCAGGCTAGCCATCAGGGCAGTGGGCATTTTCCAATTAACAATTGGTACCCTGAAAGCTTGGCCACAGATCGACTGCCGCCTATCACAGCAAAATTAAATGCTGCTCACTTATCGATAGGCATGATAAGCCACCAACTTTTTTCATCATCTGCACCAACACATGTAGGTAGAAGCAGGGAAGCTTCTTGCTGGTGACTGCCACAGTGGCGTCTGCCACAGTAGTAGCCTTAGGTCATCAAACACGGCACTGGCAGCCACAGTGCAGTCCAGGCACAGCCATTCCAACCACGGCAGGACCGAATGAATGTGTCATCCTAGGTGGGACCCAGTACCAAAGTGGCTTAGCGCCCTGCCAAAAAATTTGGGCAGGAGCGTCTCGCTCATTAATAAAAAAACTCTTCCCCCTCCAACTTCTTTGCTACATCTCTACCCACTCCTCTCTCTTTGCCTCTTCACCTTGTCCTGGTGCCTCTTGCATCTTTGGACCTTGCTTTTTCCTGTTCTTGTTTATAGACAGACATCTGATAGACCCAACTGGACTGAGACGTGCCTCTGTTGCACTCTCTTGGTGGTCTGAAATTTTTCCACCGCCTTTTTGAGTGCTTCAACCAGCCTCGAAACCCTCCAACCGCCTTTCTCCTGCCTCTATTCCTCTGGCCATGCCAGCTGTTGACACCATGGTCTCTGAAACTGCAAGCTCCGCACAGGAGACTGGCAAGAGCCTTGCTGTGCTTGAGAACCTGCTCAAGAACCTGTCTCTGGCAAAAGACCAGGCTGTCGCAAATGAGACTGCCACAAACATTGCCACTCTACTCAACGGCCCAACTGAGGAGCACGCCGTTCCTGCCAAGGCTGTTGAGACACTGAAGAAGCAGTTGGCCAACAAGAAGGACGCAGTTGTCCGAGAACGTGCCCTTGATGGCATCAAGGCCATTGCCTCGCACTCCTCTATTTCTCCCGCCTTCGAGCCTTACCTCATCTCTCTCCTGCCTATCACCCTGGCCGCCATCAGTGACAAGCTGAACAATGTCAAGAACGTCGCCATCGAGGCCGCCCTTGCCCTCACCAAGGCCATCAACGCCAACGCAGTCAAGGCTGCGCTCCCACACATCAGCCACTCGCTGGCCACTGCCCAGAAATGGCCCGAAAAGATCACTGCACTCGACTTGATTGAGTCGCTTGTTGAGACGGCCCCGACCCAGCTCACCTTCCTTGTGCCGGCCCTCATCCCCATTGTGTCTGGCTCAATGTGGGATACCAAGCCTGAAGTCAAGAAGAAGGCCTATGGCACCATGGAGAAGATCTGCAAGCTTATCGAGAACAAGGATATCGAGAAGTTCATTCCCGAACTGATCAAGTGTATTGCGAAACCCGAGAATGTGCCTGAGACGGTCCACTTGCTCGGTGCCACCACCTTCGTCACAGACGTCCACGAGCCCACTCTGGCCATCATGGTGCCCCTGCTCGAGCGTGGCCTGGCTGAGCGTGAGACTGCCATCAAGAGAAAGTCAGCTGTCATTGTCGACAACATGTGCAAGCTTGTCGAGGATCCCCAGATTGTCGCCGCTTTCTTGCCCAAGCTCATGCCCGCTCTCACCAAGAACTTTGAGAACATCGCAGATCCCGAAGCTCGTGAGAAGACCAAGCAAGGCCTTGATACCCTCAAGCGTGTTGGTGCTGTCAAGGAGGACGGCACCTGGCCCAAGGTTTCCACTGCTGGAGAGATTTCCACTGTCGCAGCCATCCTCAAGCCCCTTCTTGATGAGAAGAAGGAAGGTCTGTCTGCCAAGTCTGAGGTCCAGATCGAATACATTTCCGCCATTGCTGGCCAGCTAATTGACCAGAAGATGACTGAGTCTGCTGACTGGGCGGCCAATGTCACCGCCTATGTCGCTGCCATTGTCGGCGACGACGACGCTCCTGCCCTCGTCGACCGCCTGCGCCAGAAGGCTTCTCCTGGTATTGAGGAGGAGGACGTTCCCGAGCCTGATGAGGAGGAGGGTGAGGATCTGTGCAACTGCACCTTCAATTTGGCCTACGGCGCAAAGATCCTGCTCAATCAAACCAAGCTCCGACTCAAGCGTGGCCAGCGATATGGTCTCCTGGGTCCCAACGGATCTGGCAAGACTACGCTCATGCGTGCCATCAACAACGAGCAGGTCGAGGGCTTCCCCAAACAGTCTGAAGTTAAGACCGTCTTCGTCGAGCACGATCTTGATGCTGCCGACACCGAGCTCACTGTCATCGGCTGGACCATGATGAAGCTCCAGCAAGTCAACATCAACAAGAGCCGCGAAGAGATCGAGGCCAAGCTTCTGGAGTTCGGCTTCGTCCAGGAGCAATTCGAGGGTGCCATCACTTCGCTCTCTGGTGGCTGGAAGATGAAGCTTGCCCTGGCTCGCGCTGTCTTCGAGGAGCCTGACATTCTTCTGCTTGACGAGCCCACCAACCACTTGGACGTCAAGAACGTTGCCTGGCTTGAGAATTACCTCAAGAACTCTCCCTCAACCTCGATCATCATCTCGCACGACAGCAAGTTCTTGAACAACGTGATCCAGCACGTCATCCATTACGAGCGCTTCAAGCTCAAGAGATATCGTGGCAACCTGACCGAGTTTGCCAAGCGTGTTCCGTCGGCTCGATCCTACTTTGAGCTGGGTGCCTCTGAGCTGAGCTTCAAGTTCCCTGAGCCTGGTTTCCTCGAGGGTGTCAAGACCAAGGCCAAGGCTATTGTCCGTGTCTCCAAGATGTCCTTCCAGTACCCTGGCACTCCCAAGCCCCAGATCCGCGACATCACCTTCCAGGTCTCTCTCGGCTCTCGTATTGCCGTCATTGGTCCCAACGGTGCCGGCAAGTCCACCCTGGTCAACGTGCTTACTGGTGAGCTTATCCCCACCTCTGGTGAGGTCTACCAGCACGAGAACATCCGTATTGCCTACATCAAGCAGCACGCATTTGCCCATATCGACAACTTCCTTGACAAGACTCCGTCCGAGTACATCCAATGGCGCTTCCAGACCGGTGAGGATCGTGAGACCATGGACCGAGCCAACAAGATTGTCACCGAGGAGGATGAGCAAGCCATGAACAAGATCTACAAGATCGAAGGCACTCAGCGTCGCGTTATTGGTGTTCATGCCCGAAGAAAGTTCAAGAACTCGTATGAATACGAGTGTTCCTTCGCTCTCGGTGAGAACGTTGGCCAAAAGAACGAGAAGTGGACTCCCATGATGACTGCCGACAATGCCTGGATTCCCCGAAACGAAATCCTGGCTTCCCATCAAAAGCTGGTTGCAGAGGTCGATCAGCGAGAGGCCATCGCTAGCGGTCAGTTCCGCCCTCTTGTTCGTAAGGAGATTGAGGCCCATGGTGCCAACTTTGGTCTCGATGCTGAGCTCATCTCCCATTCCCGCATGCGCGGTCTCTCTGGCGGCCAGCGTGTGAAGGTTGTTCTCGCAGCCTGCACATGGCAGCGTCCCCATTTGATCGTTTTGGACGAACCTACCAACTACCTTGACCGTGACTCTCTTGGTGCTTTGTCCAAGGCTCTCAAGGAGTTTGAGGGTGGTGTCGTCATCATCTCCCACAACGCCGAATTCACCGAGTCTCTTACCAACGAAGTCTGGAGTGTGCTTGACGGCAAGATGACCCCATCTGGTAAGTGATCTTCAAGCCCTGCAGTTCAAGATATTGCATGCTAACGTAGTAATCAGGACACAACTGGGTTCAGGGTCAGGGAGCTGGTCCCCGTCTCACCAACAAGGATGACGACGAGGAGGACAAGTTCGATGCCATGGGCAACAAGATCGAAGGCTCGAAGAAGAAGGTCAAGCTCAGCAGCAGTGAGCTGCGCAAGAAGAAGAAGGAGCGCATGGCCCGCCGCAAGCGCGGTGAGGAAGTGTAAGTTCTCAACTAAAACATTACTGCTGGTACACCCTGCTAACCTATGATGCAGCTTCACGGATGAGGACGAGTAGAAGGCTGGCACGGCTCCTACGACTATGCTTTGACGATTTAATCTTTCACGAGGGAAAGGCTTTAAACCTGAACGCTTTTTCCACAAATGCTACGGCGCCTGGTGATGGTGTGGGTGCATATAGCGCTTGATACTTGGCTATGATGTGTGTGCGTGGGATTTCGGTGTTTATTTGGATTTTGCAAACGACAAAGATCTTCTGTGTGGTGCAGCTGAGAGACAGGGCTTCTTGGGATCTCTGTTTACGTTTCGAGATACCCACCACAGCCTGATACTTGATAGAGGGTGGAAGAGTCCAGATCAGGGCAAGACATAGATAGAGAGCTAGATAGAGCATCGATGGCATGCTTAAGTTCAATTAAGAAAAGCTTTGAAGTTGTATTCTGTACAATCTCGTCCATAGATTGTGGGGAAGGTGGTCAAGGAGAATGCTCTGTGGTCGCTTCAGAGATCTAATGCCTTACCGTGGATTAGACTGCTCCCTTGTCCTGGCTTGCTAGTGACAATTGCCTCCCTCAGGGCCTCGCTGGTAATGTTTGGAAACTTTTTGAAATAGTATTCTTCCTTGAGTGCGCTGACTACAGCCTCAACGACGGTCTGGGGGAGCAAGTGAACTGTGCATCCGCCCCATCCAGCTCCGGTGAGCCGACTACCATAGGCACCAGCCCTACGTGCTATCGCGCAGATGTCGTCGACTTCCGGGCAGCTGCACTCAAACACATCGCGGCATGAGAGCTGCGTCTGGTTCATCAATTCGCCCAATTGCACGAGCCGTGCTTGGTCCAGGCTGCTGCTATTGTTATCATTAGTAGTCTTTTGGTTAACACCACTGTCCGAGAGAATTCTGCGAAACTGGAGCACTCTGTGCGCCTCTTCCAGGACGTGTAGGGCCCGTTGCCGCAGCTTGAAACTGTCAGCCCGGATGGGGAACTGGGACAAGTACTGTGTCTCCAAGGTGTCGGTCGAGATCTCCAGGATGGCGGCTATGTCCTCGCGTGTGTACGAGTCCCGGCCGAGTTTGGACTTGATGATGTCGGTGACTAGCTCCACCTGCTCTTCTTCGTCGGGCGGGCTATCAGATGTAGTTGTTGATGTAGATGTTGTTGTTGTTGCCTCCGCAGAACCCACTGTCTTCTCCCTCTGCTCTTTCTTGACGATTTCCTCTTGGAAGTTGCGCAGGGAGAAATGCAGCGAGCTGTTGTCCGGCTGCAGAGTGATATCGTGCAGTTTGGCCAAGACGAGGGCGGCCAAGGTGACCTCGACCACGCGCAAGTTGTAGTGTACTGGCGCCGTGACTGCCTTGTCCGAGGTGACAAAGGACTGTGCGATCAGGAAGGTGAATTCCGGGTCGTTGTTAGCGGCGGCATCCCTCGGCTGCGGCAGCAGGGGGACATGCTCTGCAGAGAACTGAGGCCAGAACCGACAGTAGAGCAGGAACCCCCGCTGCGAGAAGATGGAGGCCGCCTGGTCCATGCCCCCAGAGAAGACGCCCACGCTGCGCTCAGAGACAATGCACTCGTCCAGCAGATCCTGCTTCGAGACCTGCGACTGTCCATTCGCCACGAATGCTGCCAGCGCCGAGGCACACACGAACGCAGCGCTGCTCGACAGCCCTCCTCCCGGCGGCACAGACCCATGCACGAGCACCTTCATGCCTCTGGGGTGAAACTCTTGCACCTCGTCGTCGTGCTTTAGCCGCCGCCGCCGCAGGAACTCGAGTGCGCCGCTGACACCGGCAAGGAAGTAGTTGCTCCATTTATGGTCCAAGTTGTCAACTGTGACTCTGCCGGACGCAGGGATCAAGTATTCCTCGGTTGGGTACTTGGTCGGGTTGAGATTTGAAATTGTCAATTTTCTTCGCTTTGCCCCGTTGGCGTTGTCATCGTCGTTGTCATCGTCGTTGTCATCGTCGTTGTCATCGTCGTTGTCATCCTCCTCTTTGACCACCTGGACAGCAATGACCACATCATTGATGATCGCTGTGGGGAGAACATTGTATAGTGAATAATCAACATGTTCACCAATGATGTTGACCCGTCCTGGGCTTCGACTCACAAAATCTGGCTTGGTGCCATAGATCTCGGTGAAGGTATTGACAAGAGTCTTGAACCGCTGCTCGTACTCTGGTGGTACATCTGATCCTGGCCCAGACCCGTATACTTCACCCAGTGATTCAACCCAAGGGACGTACTCACTCATCGCTGCTGGTGGCCACTTTGGGCAAGCTCTGGTGCGCTTGACGTTGCTCCTGGGTCAATCGGGGGGGATAATAGTGTGATCAAAGCAAATTTGTCATGAAATCACCCCAGGATAGCCTGCTTTTGATAATCTCTGCACTCGTAGCACCTCGCCGGCGCCCTGGGCGGAAAATAGGCTGACTAAGCGCTGACTAACAATCATTTGGAGTATTCTTGGCACGTGCCCTCCAATTACATGAGCGGAACGATGTTCGTCTCTTTTCTCCAAGTGTCGTTTTTTTTAATTCATTGCACCATCGTCGGCTTCATCACCCCCGCCTCGTCGCTTTATATAGCCACTACAAGTCGGCCCCAGATCCCATCTCACGGGTCACCGTTCTCGAACTCTGAATTCTTCACGCCCACAAACTTCGCGGCTGGCCTCCTTTGTCTCTTCCCTTCTTCTCCACTCGCTGGCAAGTTTGCCTACCACCGTTCCGAATGCGAATTTTCTCTTCATCACACACCTTCGACTACTCATGGGAGGAAGTCAGCACGAACAACTGGAGGAAATATTGTCCATGGAATGCCAATGCCGACCATGTGCTGGCTGTTGACACGGTCTCGCGCCACGTTGACGCGGCCACTGGCATCCTGCGCACCGAGAGACTGATCACCTGCCGGCAAGGTGCGCCCAAGTGGGTCTTGTCTCTCCTGGGCGGCGACACTACAAGCTTTGTATACGAAGTCAGCTATGTCGACCCGGTGGCAAAGAAGGTGACGATGTGCAGCACCAACATGACGTGGTCAAACCTCCTGCAGTGTCGAGAAACAGTTGTCTACCAGCCCTCAGCTAAAGATTCCCGCGGCAAGACCGACTTCAACCAAAGAGCCAGGATCATTGCCCTATGCGGCGGCTGGCAAAAGATCAAGAGCAAGATTGAAGATGTTAGTATCGAGCGCTTCCGAGAGAACGCAGCGCGCGGCCGTGAAGGCTTTGAGATGGTGCTGGAAATGTCACGCAAGCTGTTCGCCGAAGAACGCGAAAAACTACAGGCAACAACAACTGCAACAGCTGCCCTCAGCACATGAGACGTGAGAGACGTCGACTCAGTCCGCAAACGGCGGTTTTCGCTCGCCACTGTCATTTTCCACCTTCACGATTCACGATTCCTCCCAATTCAGCGATCAGCAATAGCGGGACAACAGCCACCCTCCAACGATTGTATTGGGAAGGTTTGATTTCACCGTTTTCCCCTCTTCTTCCTCTTCTTTTTTCTCGTCTTCCTCTTCTTTTTCTTCTTAAGAAGCAAGGCGTTCTGGGGAGGCGTTTATTCGCACGTTTGTGCCTCTGCCTGCGATGATTATTTGCATGCAAAACTACGGTACATCGATACCCCACACATCCATACACTTGACTGGCTTTTCCAAATAGAGAGCTTAGATATACCCTGGGGAAGAAATTCCACTCTCTTTCTCTTCTCTATAGAGAGGCTACCAGACTTATATTACATTGGCTATTTCCCGAGCGGCGGCTTTCTCACGGTGAGGATTGTTGGTCTTCTGACTTTGAGATTTCGCAAATATACACTACAACTAGATTTGTTAATTTGGCGAAAACGCCACAAGTATTTCTTTCCTTACACAGGTGACTCGTACACATTGTACAGAGTAATGATTGTCATGGGTGAAGCTCGATTACATAAGCAGGCCGAGGGCGAGCTTGGCATTCCCATTCGGGTTAGGCCATTCGGGGAACCAACTCGGCAAGAACGTCATGCGCGAGATCGGCAGGCAACACTTAGGAAGCGATGTTTAGCAGAGCAAAGAGATCAGCGATTCATCTCATCATCCACACGACATCTAACTGCTTTGTCAGCTGATTCAAGCAGCACTGCGCTGTTATCACTTGCGCACGCGCTCTGCATGTGTGGTGCCTGACTGTCGCTCCTCGCCCACGCACCATGGCCTCTGGGCCGCAAAACCTCCCCAATGCCTTCGAACTGACGGACGCCGCGTCTGCTGCGGCCCAAGAAGAAGAAAGACCTGAATCGCGCGAATCGGCGGCCTCGATGAAGTCGGAAGACAGCGACACGGTCCTCGTCAACAAAACAAGTCAAGACCAGCGAGACACTGGCGGTGCCGAACGCAGACCGCCGCTCTCACGCTCGTCAACAACAGCCAACATCAAAAAGTGCTGGATCTGCATCTGCGACACGACGGAAGACGATCCGATCAATCCGCCTGTCTGGCGATCACCATGCACCTGCAATCTCACGGCTCATGAAGATTGTCTGCTCGACTGGGTCGCAGACCTCGAGAATCCCAAGGGAAAGCGGCGGTCGTCGAGTACGATTCGATGCCCACAGTGTCGGTCTGAGATCAAGATTGCACGACCGCGCAGCATTATCGTCGAGATGACAAAGTCGGTGGATCGCATGCTCAGTAACTTGGTCCTCCCTGGGCTTGGTGCGGCCATGGTCGGCACGATCTTTGCGGGATCGTGGTATCATGGCGTTTGGTCGGTTCACAAAGTCTTTGGCCCCGAGCAGGCCTTTGATATTTATCGACAAGCAATACGCCACTCAGGCTGGGTGCCCGCCTATGCGCTTATTCCGTGGAACCTGATCGCGGCCAGAACAAATTACTCAGATTTCATCCTACCCTCGGGCACGCTTTTCTTGCTCTCCACACAGCTGAGCGATGGGCTGCGGGTCGACATGACGCTGTGGCCACCACTCCCGAGCACTGTCTTTGTTTGCTTGCCAGCAGTGCGAACATTATATGAGTATTGCTACAAGCGGGCCTTTGGCGACTGGAACAAGAGATGGCTCGAAGAGATGCAGCCCAGACAGGTGGTGGAATCCGCAAACGAGGAGAGGAACGCCGGCGGTCTTGCCAACCACGAGGCCGAAGAGGTCGGCGAAGGTGGGATCGTGCTAGAGTTGAACATTGCTGGCGGCCAGGACGAGCCGGAAGGGCAAGGCAATGCAGAGGAAGAAGGCAGGCAAAACCAAGAGCCGGCCACAGGGAATAATAATGGCAATAATGAAAATCGGCACATACTCGGCGAGCGAGGTGAAGAGATCATCGACATTGGAGCTGGAGCCGGGAGCACCGTCTTGGGTGCACTTGTCTTCCCTGCAGTCGCGGCAGGAATGGGCGACCTTCTGTCATACCTCATCCCCTCCTGGTGGATGACAAGTGCCAATGTGGTGCGAGGACGACCGGGTCTGATGAGATATCGGTGGGGCCGCAGCGTTGTTGGCGGCTGTCTCTTCGTTGTCCTGAAGGACGCATTGGTTCTTTACTGCCGGTGGAAGCTGGCTCAGAGCCATCGCAACCGGAAAATCATGGATTACGACAAGAAGACGAAGAAATACTCTGTCTAGCAGCAATGCTGAATATCATTGCTCGGGGCATTGAGTGGCTGACAGGAATGAGATACCCCCCACTTTACACTTCCCAACATTTTCTGGCACTGGCAGCATCTATGACACCCCCAGGAGCTTCTCAGCGGTATCATCCTGCCTTTGCTGTTGTTGTTGATGCTGAGAAGTGGCCACTTTGTAGTTGTGTAACGACGACAGTACAACAGAGACATGCCAAGACCCGGTCATTTGAAATTTCGCTCTTCTTTTCGTCTCTTTGTCTACAATACTACGAAGATTATAATAATACTCCAGGCATTCCTGTCACTCGAGTAAATCATGGAAGTCCTGCGCGAAAGCCCCAAGGTTGCTGCGTTTGTGCCGCTGGCAGAGCACCAATCAACCACTCCTGCATCCTTTTACAGCGGTCCTCCAGTGCTTCACTACCACAGCGATCGGAGTAAACTCATCATTGTCGACGGCGAGATTGAGAAAGCACTTGCCTTTGGACCTCTGATCCAGCATGCCAGATCTGTTGTTGAAAACGCCGCCGCTCACAGTGAGACGAATGGGGAGGCAGAGCGCGGCGGCGCCGAAAGTCAGCGGGTGGTGGACAACGTCGACATCTTCGTGACTTCAGACAAGCTGCTGCTCTTTTCCAGTCTGGCTGCAGCTGGTGTGGCGATCCCTTACCCGACCATTTCACTTCATGCCATTCAGACACTACCCACACCTTCTGGTTCTTCAGATCAGGCTCCAGGACAAGGCGTCTACATGCAGCTCATTACCTCGACGGACGACGAGGAGGATGTCGACTCGATATCAATAACGCTAGTGCCGACGGCAGCTGCGCCACAGCAAGCAGCACTACAATCGGCGACAGCGGAGGAAGAAGATGATGATAATGATGGCCATTTGGCAACCAACGATGACGAAGCGCACCAATCACCAGCCCATGCCCTCTTCAACGCCCTGTCGAATTGCTCCAATCTGCATCCTGACCCTATCAACGAAGGTGGCGACGACGAAGATGGCAATGAGGGCGCTGGTGGCAGCCGACTCATTCAATCTGGCCTGGCAATCCCTCTTGGCAGCAGTTCGGGCAGTGGTCTTCCTCCCCCACTGCCTGGTAGCGGCGGCTGGATCACTGCTGAGAACATGCACGAGTTCATCGATGAGGATGGAAACTTCATCGAGCGGGATGATGAGGAAGCAGAGCCCGTGGCGCCGTCACTAGGGCCAGGCGCAGGCACCGTGCGCTCGAGGGAGGAAGGGGGGGCAAGTGGTGGTGGTGCTGCAGACGAGGAATCAAAGTGGCAGCGGACATCGTGAAAGGAGAGCGAGGAGGGGACTTCTAGTCGTCTATAGAATGGTGGTACATAAGAGATGGTTTTCGCGCGAGACGCCCCAATGCAGAATGTCGGCAATTCCCCTAGGGGATCGAGTGATTGATACAGTATTGAACAGTATTGACGTGGCGTTAATTAACAGCAACTGCCTGTTGGAGTGGCAAAAGTTATTAATATCAAGTGGGGCACTAAGGAGACACTACACGTGTAGTCACCCCACTAGTCACTCCACTAGGGGAAGTTCGAAATGCCCGTCAGTCAAGTGGTGCAGAGGAGAAACAACGAGACATTCATTGCAGGCAATGAAACAGGTATAGGAGCCAACAGCACTAGCCGCCATGGATTGAATTCTGTCCTTTCTGATATCGCGCTTCCCCTTTGCTGGATTCTCCTTTCCTGCGTGGTATAGGACAAAGTCACACCCCTTGGCCTCCGGAAGATTCTTCATTGCTTAGCCATGTCGGATCCCACGCAGCGGCGTTCCATCCTTCGAGTATTGTTCATATCCCTGCTTCTGGACTTGGTATGGCTGAGGCAACGATATTTCATGTCTGATGACCGTGTGCGCTGACTGGACCAGATTTCCTTCACCTTCATCCTTCCGCTCTTCCCCTCGCTGCTGTCCTTCTACCGCACCCTCGAGACATCACCCAATTCGACGTTGAACCGGCTGTTAGGCTATCTGAATGCATACAAGAAGACGTTCTCAATACCGGTCAACGAGAAATATGATATAGTCCTTTTGGGAGGCGCGCTGGGCTCGCTCTTCTCCCTGCTCCAAGCCATTGCCAGCCCCGTCATTGGGCGTGCGTCAGACAAGTATGGCAGGCGGACAGCCTTGTTATGGAGCATGGCCGGCAACATTGCCAGTGTGGCGCTGTGGTGCGTTGCCGTCAACTTCAAGACTTTTCTGCTCAGCCGGGTTGTGGGCGGATTAAGCGAGGGAAATGTGCAGTTGGCCACAGCCATTGCCACAGACATCAGCGACGAATCCCAACGAGGCTCTACCATGGCCTTAGTTGGAGCATGCTTCAGCATCGCCTTCACCTTTGGGCCTGCGCTCGGTGCTGCCTTGGCCAATGTGACGGTGGTGTCTGCCAATCCTTTCGCAACTGCCGCCGGTGTTTCCCTTTCCTTGATCTGTATCGAGACTCTCTACCTTTACCTCTGTCTGCCCGAGACGAAGCCGGCGGCGGGCACGACGAAAGGGGCCGGGTCCCCGTTGGGAACTACTCACCACACGAATCGGCCGGCGGTGCTCAACCTGATCCACTTCCTCTTCCTCCTGCCCTTTTCCGGCGTCGAGTTCTCCCTGCCCTTCCTCATTGCCACCGCACTCTTCCCAGACCATCCGTCGCCGTCTGCAGTCAACGGTCGTGTGCTAGGGTTCATCGGCCTGATAGCGTCCATGCTTCAGGGGTCCGTTGTCCGACGCCTCCCGCCCTTGACCGTTGTCAAGACCGGTGTGATTAGCTGTGCGGCAGCCATGTTCATGCTTGCGCGAATCCAGTCAACACCGGCTCTTTACGCGGCAGCAGCCCTGCTGGCCATCACCTCCGCCACGGTCGTCACCGGCCTGAACAGCCTGGGCAGCTTCGAGGCCGATGAGCATAATCGAGGAGAGGTGCTCGGGGCTCTACGCAGCTGGGGCCAGCTTGGACGCGCCCTGGGGCCCCTTGTCTTCTGCAGCCTCTTCTGGTGGGCTGGCCGGGAAGCGGCCTATACGATTGGAGGAAGCTGCATGCTAGGCGTGGTCGCTTTGAGCTTTGGCCTGCTCCAGGACCCTGCATCGACCAAGGCATCGATCCATCCATCCATCAGCGCCGCCTCTGTCAATGGAGTCAAGCCAAAGCTCAACGGACATGCCAAGGAAACTCTACTGATCTAACACCTACACCTTTCTCTCTTCATCCGCATTTATTCAACTGTCCGTCCCATGGCACATGGCACGTGGCACACCGCTGGTCTCTCAGTTGGCCTCAGCTTAGTCAGCTACATTGCGGGGTCAGTGGGGTAATTCCGTCACGATCCGAAGTGCGATATCCGATGGTTCCAATGATCAACAAATTGGAACCGTCTTATTTATCTCATCATCACTCCCAGTTGCTTCTGACGACTTTAGACGGGCTTGCCTTGATTTGAGCAGAGTTCCACTTGCATCCATCTTGCCTGTCAGCCAGATCCCCCCCAAAAAATGAGTACTCGCAAGTTTGAGATTGCGATCATCGGGGGCGGAATTGCCGGGATCACACTGGGAATCGGTGCCTACACCTGCCTGCCTCTGCACAAGCAGTTGATTTGATTGAGACCGGTACTGACCAAAGTGAACAGCCCTGCAGGAGAGGGGAGTGCCATTCAAGATCTACGAACAGGCCGCGAAGTTCGGCGAGATAGGCGCCGGCGTCTCCTTCAGCCCCAATGCGGTCCAAGCAATGAAAGTATGTGGCAGTGGCATCTTCGAAGCATTTGAAAAAGTCTGCACTCGCAACCTATGGCTGTCGAAGCAGAAGGTTTGGTTTGACTATCTCGACGGCTATGACAGCAGCCCGGAGGCTGCTGGTCACCAGGAAGCTGCCTTCACCATCACCAATTCGCTTGGCCAAGCCGGCGTGCATCGCGCTCGCTTCCTCGACGAGCTGGTCAAGCTGCTCCCGCCCGGCGTAGGCCATTTCGGCAAGCGGCTCAAGGCTATATCCGAGAAGGCGGACGGTGGACGCCTACAGCTCTCATTTGAGGATGGGTCTACCGCTGAAGCAGATGCAGTCGTCGGCTGTGACGGCATCAAGTCAAAAGTCCGCGCAATCATATTCGGCGACGATCACCCCTGCAGCCGACCGACCTTCTCGCAAAAGTACGCCTATCGTGGCCTGATCCCGATGGAACAAGCCATTGCAGCAATCGGCCGCGAGCGTGCTGAAAACGCGTGCATGCACATGGGCCCTGGCGGCCACCTGCTGACCTTCCCAGTCAACCACGGCCAAACACTGAACATTGTTGCCTTCTACACCACTAAAGAACCCTGGACAGACTCTAGCAAGCTGACGCGCCCGGCAACTCGCGATGAAGCCCTCCGCGACTTCGCCGGCTACGGCCACAACGTGCGCGCCCTGCTGCAGATGACCAAGCCGGACCTCGACTGCTGGGCCATCTTCCACCTGGCCGACAACCCAGTGCCGCACTTCAACAAGGGCCGTCTGTTACTCACGGGCGACGCCGCCCACGCCACCTCCCCGCACCACGGTGCCGGTGCTGGCTTCTGCATCGAGGACAGCGCCACCCTGGCCACCCTGCTGGCCGATCCCCGGGTCAAGAGCCCCCGCGACCTAGCTGTCGTTTTTGAAACCTTTGACCAGGCCCGTCGCGACCGTGGCCACTGGCTGGTCCAGAGCAGCCAGCACATCGGCAACACGTACGAGTGGATCGCTGACGGTATCGGCACGGACTTCAAGAAGATCGAAGACGAGATCAACCGCCGCAATTCCATCATTGCCGATGTCGATGTCCCGCGCATGTGCGAAGATGCCCGCGTCCTGCTTGGCAAGAATCTTGACAAGCGAGAGGCTGCATTATGAGCCTATCTTCTGTATCTCTCTCTCTCTCCTCAGGAAACTCCTTGGTTTACGCATAGACGCATCGCCAGTTAGTGTTTTGAAACAAAATTGTGTAGTCACTAGTCTCGGGCATAGATTGTATCTTACAAGTACGTCTGTCTACTTGAACCGGAGGCATGCAATGTAATGGGATAATAACACACACATACATACTCTCTCTCTCTCTCTCTCTCTCCATCTCTCTCTCTCACCACAATACGTACTGGCTCTGGCTGATGATGGGACGGTCAGGGAGCTGAGTCCACATATTCTTGCCCAGGCGCTTCCGGATAGCCTTCTCCTCCTTCTCACGCTGCTCGCGGGTACGGGTCTTCTCTTCCTTAAGCAAGACGGTCATGCCGGTATGGGGAGGGCGCAAGATGTTGACGCGGCCGCGGGCGCGGTATTCGGGACGCTTGCCGTAGGGCCCGCGGTTGATCCAGGCTTGGGCAATGTATATGTCGGTCTCGTGCTTGGACCCGTCCTTGCTCCTCTTGTTGGCCTTCTGGTTCTCGGCCGCGGGGGCAATGCTGGGGTCAAGCACGACGGGACCGGCGGGGGGAAGCGCCTGCGAAGATGCCAGACCCATGCCCTTGACCGCAATGGCCTCGTCACGGGCCTGGATCAGATGCTGCAGGACGTCCTGGGCGGCAGCCTTCTTGGAGAAGCGCATCTGCAGGATGGCCTCGTCGACGGGCTTACCGGCGATCTGGCGGCACAGCGGGGCCAGCTTCTTCATCGACGTCTTGAACCAGTGCGACTGAACCAGGTGCTGCCGCTCGGTGCGTGCAATCGTCATCTCCTTGGTCAGCCGCCCACCGCGGCGAACGTGCCGGATGAGCATGTTCCGCTGCCAGCGCGCCCGCGCGTTCGGCCGCGGGTCGAGCACGCGCGCCATGTTCTCGTAGTTGCGGCTGGCCAGCGTCTCCGCTGCCGAGTCACCCCCAGCGGCGCCGCCCTCCTTGCTGCTGGCCGATGCATCTGCCTTGCTGCTGAGCATCTCGTCGTCGCCAAACACGCTGCTCGACGAGAGACTGCCCAGTTGCACGCTCTCCCGCGCCTTGTCTTCCTGCCGCTGCAGTGCTTCTCGCGCCCGCTTCGCTGCCAATTCCGCCCGCTGCTCCGCTGAGAGGCGTAGGTGCTCGGGTTTGCGGCCCAGTGGGTCATTGCCGCGGATGGCTGCCTGCGCTGCAGAGTCGGCCTTGGCCTTCTGCCCTTCTTCTTCCTGTGTCTGTGTCTGTGTCTGGGTCGGGGTCGGGGTCTGTACGGCTGCCCTTCTGCATCGCGAAGAATGGAAGCTGTGTCGTTGGGGAGGGAGCTGGAGCAGACCGAGATAATGGCAGAGGTCGGAGATCGGGGCTTGGGGATGGACTGTGTGGGCTGTGCGGGCTGTGAAGGGGCTGCTGCACCGAAGACTATGCCTTGCTGCATTCACTGCAGCAGCCATGGCGATGAATGATTGACGAGGATGCCAGGCGCGCGGCAGCGATGATGAATGAGTCTCGAAAATTGTGATCCCATTCATTCTACGATACGAAAGGGAAGTCACGATGAAGCTGCACGGCGCTATGCCTACTTTGGCCACACACAAATCTACTCCCCCCCAACTGACTTCTACAGTGAAAAATAATAGGCTGCTTCTTGTCGTCGCTTATTACCATTACTCGCTTGATGTTGAGTGGAGAGTAGAGTGGCCTGATCCTCTACCATGGATTGCAAGTCTGATGTCAGCAGTCACGAACCCACGATGCTGCAACAGAAGTGCCCAGGGTCATGGGAAAGGGTGCTTTTGCCACTGTTCCTCCTCAGCTCCTCAGTTCCTCAGCTCCTCAGTTCCTAGGCCAGCTTGCCTACTCAGTAGTAGTACCTCACCATCAAAATAGACTCTATTTTCTGTTTAACAAACCTGCAGTATTCTCTCCTCAGACTTGCCACAGCTTCGGGGCTGGTGCCTTAATTGATAAACAGGAGGTTTAAGCGTAAAACCAGGTGGCCATTAACAGTTAACAGGAGGTTTAAGCGTAGAACCAGGTGACCATTAGCAGTTCTAGGGCAGTCGGCACTTAATAATTAACTAGGCGCCTCTTTGGCGGTCAAGCGACGTCACTACGTGGTAGGCGAATCATAAGCAAATGACGCCCCCTTATAGGCCCCAGCGCCCCCAGCAAAGGGGCTGGTTGTCGCAATCCAGACGATGTGATCTACGGGATCGACGGCGTCAATCAGGTCCTGGCCCGTCCGTAATATAATTAATTGTTCTTTGTTGCCTCACCATCCTCAGCTCACGGTCGTCCTCCTGTCCTGGTCAGCGCTGGTCATAGAGCGCCATGGTTGACGACGATAGGCAACCCGAAGCCTGGACGACGGAGGAGCGCAGAACGGGGTAATTAATGCTTAAGTTAGTTATCATTATTAACTTATTGCCCGCATCCCATCCCCTCCCGCCGTCCACTTCCCCCACAGCCCACGCCCACGCCGGCCGCCCACGCCCACGCCCCCCCCTTCCCAGGGCGCCATGGACATCAATTCCTTACTCTCGCCCTCCACCTCCCTCCCTGCATCGCCCGGCCCGCAGACGCCTACGCCTGGAAGACATGCAGCTGCCAAAGCGGCCGACAGTATGTCGCCACTGGTCAAGGCCACGACGACGGCGGCGGCGGCGGCGGCGCTGGTGCCTCCGCCCAGCATTCCTACCCACATCCGCAGTTCTTGGCAGGCCCCCGGCCTCACTTCGGCGTTAATCACTCCAGTGCCAACGACAACGACAACCAGTGCACCTGCGCCTCAGCTAATATCGCGTCCTGGTTCCTCGACTTCGTCAGTCATCGGCGCCCTGGCCGGCTTGGCCTCTACACCGACTCACTCCCCGACGATGAGATCGCCGCTCGCCCGACCGTCCCTGCCGTCGCATCTCCGCGCCTGCTTCGACATCACCATGGTTGAGACACCAAGGGAAGTGCTGCGATCAGACTTCAGCGGAAGCTCTCTGCCGGCAGACAAGCAGCAGCGACTTGGCGAGCTGGTAGCGCACATCCAAGAGACGCCGTGGTCATACGAGGCTCATGTGGAAATCATCCGAATTCTTCACCAAGGCTTTGTCGACCACATCTACCCGTCCAGTGAGCCGTCAGCGCGCCGAGATCCGCGAGAGTATGGTCTGCTTGATGAGCTGCGTCGAGCCCGCGAGAACGCTGACAAGCTCTTTGCCCTGGGCGAGGATCAGTGGCTTGACTGGCTGCAGGATGAGAGTTTACTGGCACAGAGTGCAGAGGAGCGTGTTGATGTCATGGAAAAATGCAAGCGCGCCGTCGGGGAGGAGTATGGCAGCCCGAGTTTGTGGTCAACATACGGTGACTGGGTCCAGCATTGCTACGATTGGGCTCATCAGGGCAGCTCCGACTCGACGACGGCCGAAGTGGCGGTCCAGGATCCCGAGAGACTGGTGGGCCGCGAACTGTTCACGTGGGAGAGTGTGATTGAAGTATGGGAGCAGGGTGGCGAGCAGACCAGTCATGACATGGCACAGAGCCATCTCGTCTGGGACAAATTCATTCGCGCCCGCTTCCCGCAACTCGAGCAGAAGATGCCGGCCGACCAAGCAAAGCAGGCCATGGGCTACTTTCAGGCCCGCCTGCAGACTCCCCATGCCGCGTGGGACGCGACCTTCCAAACATTCTCCAGCTTTGTGTCAGCAAACTTCCCCGGTCAGGACTACGAAGAGATTATGGGCGCCGCCACGCAAGCTGCAGGTGCAGCCAAGTCCCTTTGGGCCTCGCGAGAGAGCTTGGAGAGCTCTGTTGCCAGCGCCATTGCCACAGGAGACGAGTACGTCCAGTACCAGGCTTTCATGGCCTATCTGCAATGGGAGAAGGAGGAGGAGCAGAAAATATCGCGCCGCAAGAACCGAGGCAAACGCAAGAGTGCCGTCGACGAGATCGTCCAAAGTGGCATGCTGATCCATGCCCTTTATGAGCGCGCCGAGTTGCGATTGTCCTCTGTCGTGTCGATTTGGGAAGACCACCTCCGCTTCCTCATCCAGCACAACATCCCCGACGCCAGCAGCGTGCTGGCCCGAGCTACCAAGCATTGCCCGGGCTCTGGCTCTCTGTGGAAGCAGCGCCTGCTCAATGCAGAGATCGCTGACGAGTCTTTCGACCAGGTTGAAGCTGTCAAGCACAGTGCCACCAAGAGCGGGATACTCGACGCTGCTGGGATTGAACAAGTGCTTCTGGTGCACGACGCCTGGTGTGGTTATCTACTCCGCCGTACTCGTAAGGCCGATGCGATGGAGGAGGACGCCGATGTAGCCGAGATGGGTATCCTTGCATCCATCGAAGCCGTCCAAGCCCTGGCCGCGAAGCTCGAGATGGGTGAAAATTTCGACCCAGCATTCCGGCTACAGCGCAAGTACATCGAATACCTCAAGGGTCAGGGCCGGCTTGATAATGCCCGCAAGCAGTTCGATGATGCCGTCCCTGCCTATGGCAAGCACTATCGCTTTTGGCTGCACTTCTACGAGTTTGAAATGCAGAAGTCGCTGCACATCAACTCCCTGCAGCTGGATTCGCGACAGGCCGCGTCGTTGAATTCGTCCTCTCCTTTCGCTGCTGCTGTGCTCAAGCAGGGACTGGAGACTCATGACCTGGACTACCCGGAGTATCTGATTGAAGCTCTACTCAACCATTGTGAAGACTATGAGGATGCCGAGGAACTACAAGCTGCCCTTCTATTGACCGCCCAGGTGCAAAAGCGCCTTGCTGCCCGTCGTGAGCTGGAGGCTGCTGATGCTGCGGCTCGGGCGGCTGAACAGGCTGCGGCTGAACAGGCTGCGGCCGATGGTCTTGTCGATCCCGGGCATCTCGGTAAGCGGAAACGCAGTGACGAGATGGAGCCTGATGATGGGTCAAAACGCGTCAAGGCCGAGGAGCACACAGTATCAACGATTGAGACGCCGACGAATGAGCCTGTCGAGCAGCCAAAACGCGACCGAGAGCATGCAACTGTCCTGGTTCATAATCTGCCTGAAAATATCTCGGAAACGCGTATCCGTCAGTACTTTTCGAGCTGTGGCAGCGTGCAGAGCCTGAGAAGTCTGCACAATGACGATCACAGCTATGCCGTTGAGTTCAAGGAGGCCGACGAAGCTCAGTATGCGCTTTCGCGAGACGGTCAAGAACTGGATGGCTGCACTCTCTCTGTCGTCCTGAACACGGGCTCTACGCTCTATGTTACGAACTACCCTCCTGCTGCCGACCAGACGTTCATTCGCACACTGTTTCTGCCCTTTGGCGATGTCGTAAGCGTGAGGTTTCCTTCGCTACAAGGGAACAAGAGACGCCGGTTCTGCTACGTGGAGTTTAAATCTCCGGACCAGGCGCAAGCAGCGCTTGAGCTGGATGGACGGGAAGTCGAAGGCTTGTCCTTGATTGTCAAGATCTCTAATCCAGCTGTGCGCAAACAACGACAGGTGCCGGTTAATCAGGGCACCGTCGTCTTTGTCGGACAGTTGCCCTTCCGAGCAAGTGAAGAGGAGCTCACACGCGCATTTGCAGGATTCGGCGACATCGAGCAGGTCAGAATGCCTCGTGATGTTCAGAACAAGTCCCGCAACAAGGGGATTGCATTCATCACCTACTCAGCCGCGGCTTCGGCCCAGTCAGCCCTCAGCCTGGATGGCACCGACTTCCAGGGACGCAAGATCAAGGTGAATCTGGCCGATGAACAGACTCATCCCCAATCCCGGCGTAGCGCGGGCAGGTCCAGCTCTCCCAATGCCAAATTATTGAATCAAGAAAGCACAGCCTCGTCATCGTCGTCGCCGCCGCCGCCGCCGACCAGTGCAGAAATACGACGGCTGCGGACTGTCGTGTTGGCCGATGTCCCTGACACGGTCAATGAAAGCCGAATAAAAGCAGTGGCAGACAAGTTCGGCACGGTGGTCAAAGTCATGCTGCGGACAAACCATCAAGGCGCACTCGTCGAATTCGAGAATGTTGCTGATGCCGGCAAGGCCTCTCTTGGCCTGGATGGGTTTGAGATCGATCCCGGTAGAAAGATCCGGGTGACAACAGAGAAGGACATGATGGCACTGAAGGCAGAGAAGAAGACAGACAAGATTGGAGCAAAAGCCGTGCCTGCTTCCACCAAGCCGATCAGACGGCCCCAACAGCCGGGAGCTGGTCGGAAAGGCGGCCACCTCGGTCAACGATCAGCTGCTCTCTTTCAGGCTCCGAAAGCAGGAGTAGGAAATGGGGAGCCGACGGGCGACCAGAGCGGTGGCGGTGTTGGGGCTGCGAAGAAGAGCAACGATGACTTTCGAGCCCTGGTGACAAGATCTGCTTCTTGACTAGAGCGACGTGAGTCAGTGCATACAATCAATCAATGCCTTGTGTGCATAAGACGAAGTGGACAAAACTGGTGGAGGTGTATAATTATTGCCCTAGTACCAAAAGAGTTACCGTTGCAGCAGTTGCTGAATAATCACAGCCCTAAGTAGTCATAGGCTTTGTGCCTCGGCTCATCAGTTGCTGAGCAGGCGATGGCACTGTAGCCTAGCCCATCAACCTCAGTTAATTAATATCACATCACTCTATATTATTTATTATTATCAACTATAACTTCCTCTTCAGACACAACCGGAGGAGCTCCAGCCATGGCGACATTCGAGCTCAAGCCAACACCGCAATACTTTATCGTCACGTCGCCGGCAGAATATGTCGTGCACGTCGAGATCAACCGGCCAGAGAAGCTGAACTCGTTCAAGCCGCCGATGTGGCTTGAGATGCGCACGATTTTCCAGCAGCTCAGTGTCAGCCGGGATGTGAGAGTGGTGCTCTTCAGCGGCCGGGGCGACAGGGCTTTTACTACCGGTGTGTACAATTCTGCTTTATTTTGCTCAGCTGTGGAGAACGAATATATATATCTATATATATAGATATACAAATGAGAACTAGATGGAAAGAGAAAGCCAAGGCAAAAAGAAATGAATTACTGACCGGGCAAACCCACCACTCTCTCCAGGCCTCGACGTCCAAGCAGCCGGCGAGGGCGAGTTCACGAACAAGGAGGACTCGGACGGATCACGGCGGGCCACACGGCTCCGGCGCAGCATCCTCGACTTCCAGGACTGCGTGACGTGGATATCGCGGTGCGAGAAGCCGGTGATCGCGCTGCTACACGGGTACACGTTCGGGCTTGGCATCGACCTCGCCACCGCGGCCGACATCCGGCTGGCCGCGGACACGGTCAAGTTCAGCGTCAAGGAAGTCGACATTGGCATTGCCGCCGACGTCGGCACCCTGGCGCGCCTGCCGAAAATCGCGGGCTTCACCTCCTGGGTCAAAGAAGTGGCGCTGACGGCGCGCGTCTTTGGCGCCCAGGAGGCGTATCATAATAACTTTGTCAGCCAGGTGGTGCCCGGTGGCAAAGATGGGCTGGTTAAGGCTGGGCTCGACTTGGCCAAGGTGATTGCCAGCAAGAGTCCTGTTGCGGTGCAAGGGACCAAGAATGTGATTGATGCGGGTTATGGTCGCGTGCTCGAGGATAATCTCAACTACGTGGCGGTCTGGAATTCGGCCATGTTGCAGAGCAGTGATTTTGAACAAGCCATTACGAGTGGGTTGACTAAGAAGACGCCCAAGTTTGAAAAGTTGTGAGATGGGAGAGCGAGAGAGGGAGAGGGAGAGAAAAAGAGAGAGCCGTTGATACAAGTACCATATGGATGTTCCTCTATCCATCTCTCTATTTTGTTTTGATTTTTGTTTTGCTCTGCGTTGTTTTGTTGCCCCCAATCTCTTTTCGTGCTTTGCTGTGTAATTAGCAGGTGAGACAGTACTGTAGATTGCTGTAAAGTTAGTTGCTGTAGTAAAATTGGTTGCGACAGTGGTAGAGCAGAAGGCTGGGTATGCTATATTAGGACATGCTGTGAAGCGCATTAGACTTCCCGAGAGAAGCTTCAACTGGCTTTTTTTTTTAAAAAAATTCAACTAGCTTTTCCTCGCTGCTATCATATCACTTGATCAATCTCGTGGTCTGGACGAGAGTTTTGTGTTTTGTAGCTCCCTCCCCTCCCCTGGGCCCTGGCAAGTTCATTTCCCAGGAGCAGTTAAACTTGACTTTTTTTTTTTGAGGGAAATAAACACAAAAAAAAAACCACAAGCTGAAATTGGTCCAAATTCTCATCCCCACTGCGTTCTACCAATTTCATGCTGTGATGAGGTCAGAAGAGAAGGGTAAACAGTGTTATGGTCATACGACGATGATTGATCGCCACCGTTGGATGAAGCATTTCGGTCGATCCTTCCCACACTCTGGGTTCATCCCATCACGGCCTAGTGTGTTTGTGTTTTTAGCCTTGGCCCCAGAACGGCGCTTCCATTGGCTCTTCCGGCTCGCCTGTCCGAACGAGCCGGATGCAGTCGGCACAATTCGAACGCGCGCGGCGGCGGCGGCGGGAGGCCGCCCTAAGCAAGGCAGTTGCGGTACCGTGCTTGTATTTTTCTTGTTTTTTTTTTTTGCTGCTGCTGCTGCTTGCTGCTGCTGTTGCCGCTGTTGCCGCTGCCGCTGCTCCCTCTTTGTTTTTAATTACGACGCCACACCTTGAAGGGCATTTTTTCGGTCACAATTGGATGCGCCCGGGGGGAGGGGGGAGGGGGGGAGGGGGTTGGGGATGGGGATGATGGGGTGTGAGATTGGCATCTTGGAGGCAACTTTGGAAGGAGGAGGAGGATCAATCATCCTAGAGGACTGGCTGACCTGCCAACGGATGCGATAGGAATACCCATATCTGACGTTTGTTATGATTTATTCTCGATGTTCGATCTTAGATCTTGCTCACTGGCTTACGGGTACTGACTGGGTGGTACTACTTTTCTACTCCTGGCCCCGTATGGCGTATGGTACCACCCCCTCCCTCTCGCGTAATTTACTGGCCGGCCTTGTTCGGCACGGCAGGCAGCACGGACCCCCGAGTGGAGCATAGACGCTCGCCTGCTGTTGCTCTGGTGAACTCTGCGATGGGGAAGCGGCGACTGGGCTGGTGACTAAAAGCTGTCAGACCTTCAAATCGGCGGGACCGCATGACGTAGTTCAGGCACAGAGCAGGCAAGTATTGCTCCGCTTCGCTCATCCAGCATATCCGACGAAGGGTCACCACACCTTTATCGTCCAGGCTTTCCTCCTCTTTCTTCCCTCTTTTTCTCCATCTCTGGCCATCCATCTCCCCATTGCTCTTTTTCCTGCTTTTGTTAAATAAACCTCTGGTTGCTCTGCATCATCACCCTGTGACCAGCACCCATCAGCAACTTGCGCCGCCCACCACCCACCCACCTTCTCTAACCAAAGCTCTCACACACCACACTCTCTTTACTCCGCACCCGTATACAAGAGCTATCAAGCAAGCTCCCTTCATCAGCTTATTCTGCCAAGATGGTTTCGCGCGTCGTCGTGTTGGCGCTCCGCGCAACGGAGGTAAGAAGAGCAGCAGTGGCAGCAGCTTCATCAGCAGCTTCATCAGCAACATGGCTGTCGCAGCTAGTATAATAGCTTCAGTGCTGACGGCTCACCCTCCAGTTCGTCTTCACGTTGATCGTGATGGCGCTCATCGGTAACATCATCGACGAGGCCAATCACGGCAACCCGGCCTCGATCAACTTCACCATGTTTGTGTCGGCCTTCAGCATGTTCACGCTCATCTATCTATTTGCTGCCGCCATCAACGAAAAATATGCAGTTCACCCAGTGCTGCCTCTCGCGGTTGATCTCTTGAACACCCTCTTCTTCTTCTGCAGCGGTGTCGCCTTGGCTGCAGAGCTTGGCGCTCACTCTTGCTCCAACAAGGTAAGCTAATGGATAGCTCTTCAGGCCGTTCCTTTGCTGACAAGACTCCCCCTTCTCAGGAATACACACACTCCAACCACATCACCAATGGCGCAGACGACACTGAAGGACGATGCCGCGAGGCTCAGGCCTCCACTGCCTTCCTCTGGTTCGCCTGGGCCGCCTACACCGCCAGCGTGTTCGTGTCCTTCTTGGGCGCTCGCAGCGGTGGCGTCAACCTGAGGAGCGGCGGTGGCCGCAAAGGTGCGCCCTCCATGAGCCAGGTGTAAGGTGAGCAGAGGGGTGTCGGGGGGAATGATCCAGGGTAGGTGTGTTACCTATATGCCTCCATCTATTCTTCCTCCTACCCACCTCTGCTTCCTGCAATGGTGTGCAGATGGATAACTGTTTAATTTTTTGTTTGAAATTGGTCCCGGATTAACATGCTGACTTGTCTTCCCCCCATCCACAGGACCTGCCACCGTATAATAATAATGTCACGTCTTCTGGGGCATATAATTTCCCCCCCCTACATGTCTCCTCGGCCTGTCTACAACACACACACGTTCCCAGAACATTCAAAGACACCCCATCTTTGAACATAATAATACGTGGACAGTGCCACACCGTACCGCATCAGCTTAAGTGTATTTCGTGTCACCCAAAACGAAGCTTGCACATGGAGAATGAGGGAAATAACGAAACGAATAAAAAAAAAGAAAAAAAGGAAAAAAAAAACACCCCCCATGGATAAAGAGTAAAGAAAAAGGACCCCAGTTTCCCAAATGGCAAAATATATATCTGTCCCCAAAGCCAGGAGTTTGGACTGTGTGTATTTTGTTGGTGTCGTTGTTGTGCATATCGTCAACACCACTCGGCCGGCAGGCGGGGAGGAGGAGAAGAAGGAGGAGGGGGGAGTCGATGATATGTTCACTTGCTCTGTGTGCGGCATTTCCCCCAGAGCCAGAGAGCATGGATATGATATACATGATATGTGGTCACTCACGGTCGTTTTTTTTTTTTTTTTTTTTTTGCTTTTCAACGTCCTGGCATTTTATTCCTGCTCGCTGTAGATAATCATCAACACTTGTGTGAGAGTGCTAGCTATTTGTTAGTAATGAGAGAGCAAGACTGGATAGATAGATAGATAGCCTCTTAGGCATAGGCATAGCTAGCCAGCCAGCTCGCCCGCCCGCCAATGAATGTTCCTTCCGGTGTCTTGGAATCAAGTACCTTCCCGACGACGAACGGACGAATGGTAAGTTGCCCTGGTCATGCATGTACTGTACGTTGAACAATGCTTTTTTTATCTCCTCACTGTGCACTGTGTGTAGCAGGGCCGGCCGGCTATTTTGACTACGAGTATTCTTGCCGATCGCATCACTGTACCTCATTGGCTCTCTCGCTCACTAGACAACGGAAAAGATTCGACCGCCACCCTTCTTCTCCTCCTTCTCCTCCTCCTCCTCCTTGGCTTCTTCTCACCCAATTACCATCACAAGTACGTGCTTACTCACTATGAGAGGCTGCTGCTGGGTCTAGAAATGAATAGCACTACTGTACGTGGCCATGGCCGCCTCCTTGAATGCCTCGGCAAGCGTGGGGTGGGCGTGGCAGGTGCGGGCGACATCCTCGCTGGCAGCGCCATACTCCAGCGCCAGCGTGGCCTCGGCGATCATCTCTCCCGCGTTGGCACCGATGATGTGCACGCCCAGGATGCGGTCTGTCTCTGCGTCTGAGAGGAACTTGACCAGCCCATCGGTCTCCAGGTTGGTCTTGGCACGCGAGTTGGCCGAGAAGGGGAAGGTGCCGACCTTGTACTTAACTCCGGCCTCCTTCAGCTCCTGCTCGTTCTGGCCCACCCACGCGACCTCTGGGTGTGTGTACATGACACTGGGGATGGCGCCGTAGTTGACATGTCCGTAGCCCTTCTTGATGTACTCCACCACTGCCACTGCTTCTTCCTCTGCCTTGTGCGCAAGCATCGGCCCAAAGGTCACATCGCCCACGACGCGGATGTGCGGGAACTTGGTGCGGTATTCCTGGTCAATCACAAGCCGTTTGCGCTCGTCCAGCTCCACGCCGATCTTCTCAATGCCCAGGCCCTCGGTGTACGGCCGGCGCCCAATGGCAACGAGCACCACATCGGCCTCGAGCGTCTCCTCCTTGCCGCCCTTGGCTGCCTCGACGGAGAGCTTGATCACATTGGGATCGGATGTGTCGCCGGCCGTGACCTTGGTGTTGACTTTGAATTTCAGGCCCTGCTTGCCAAGCAGCTTCTGCGTCTGTTTAGCAATGTCGGCGTCCATGCCAGGGCCTCCAATTTGGCCAAGGAATTCGACCACGGTGACTTCCGAGCCCAGGCGTGACCAGACTGAGGCCTAAACCATTGAATTAGCTAGAGTTAGACACCAAAGGGGGGCACGGTTAGTGGCTACCATTTCCAGACCAATGATACCGCCGCCAATGACGACCAGCTTCTTGGGCACTTCGGTCAGTGCAATGGCGCCGGTGGAGCTGATCACTCTCTTCTCATCGATCTCAAGACCGGGGAAGGGCGTGGACTCGGAGCCGGTGGCAATCACAATGTTCTTGCCGCGGATCTGGGTCTCACCTCCATCCAACAGGTCGACAGCGATGGTGTGCTCGTCGACAAAGGAGCCCGTGCCCTTGATGTAGTCCACCTTGTTCTTCTTCAGCAGGAATTCGACGCCCTTGGTCAGACCGGAGACTGAGTCTTCCTTCGCCTTCATCATCTGCCCCAGGTTGAGCTTGACATCGCCGACGTCGATGCCTCGCTTCTTGGTGTCGTGTAATATTTGGTGGTACAGGTGTGAGTTGTTGAGCAGCGACTTGGACGGTATGCAGCCCACATTGAGACATGTACCGCCCAGCGTGCCTCTCTTCTCTATGCAAGCTGTCTGCGCTCAGTTAGCCCGGGTCGGCTGGTGCTGCCAAGGTGCTGCCGCGGGGGTGGTGTCGATTCACCTTGAGCCCTTCCTGTCCGGCCTTGATGGCGCCCACGTAGCCAGCCACACCACCGCCAATGAAGATAACATCATATTCTGAAGCTTCAGAAGCGTATCCCCTCCTTGCCTGCGCCGGTTGCGCGACGATCTGGTAGCTCGGGGCTATCCGCAGGTTCGACGGGCCGACCTGTTGCGCCCGCGACGAAAGGAGAGAGCGGCCAGCTCGAGGAATGAGACTTTTCAGCATCTTTACCGAATGGCGCACTTGTGCACAAACGAGATACTGACAGGAGAAGACGAGGGTGGTGGATGTGTGGAGCTGCTTCACGGACAGCGACTCAGTGAGCTCTTTCCCCGATGTCTCTATTTTGGGTTTAGCGTGCCCAGAGGCTGATATTCTCTCAAGTAAAACGGCAACAACGGCGCTCGCTTCGCTACGTAATCAACGCAGGAAGGCGCACTCGCAAAACTCTTTCAAAAACTCCGTCTGACCGCCAGTAAGAATTTAATAATTACTCCAGACAGACTCCCACCATGAAGCTACATATACCAACGCGACTAGCTCACTGCAGGAATTATCCCCAAACCCCATTTTTGTACACTTATACCACACCATACGTCATACCATAGTCAGGGCACTGGAGATCACCAACACAACCAGATATAATCGGCTCCCATCGCTCCTGCCGAGAAAAATCAAACCTGGATCTTGCCAAGACTCACGTCGTTACAACAGAATATTCAGGGCAAGGAGTATCGTATACCTCTTAATACCCTCAGCGATTCGTAATGATGCTGCTGACTCTTCCCCGAGATGATAGAGTCAATCACTGAGCATCCGGAAGCCCTTACAAGACTGATGAATACATTGATAGATATATTGTCTACCTCCAGGGGAACAGAACAACGCTGGACTAAGGGACGGAACCCGAACCCAGGACACGCAACAACCACTCAGCCACAAAGTTCAACAGTAGTATCCCATGAGACAACAGGTCCATACTATCACAGTCTTAATGCAAAGAGACTCAGCAGCAGGCCCAAGTGAAATAGATCTTTCTGAGCAATGGAAGGAGAGGTGGGCTGAATTGTATTAGTTGGCAGCCTCCCCTTGATATTACTGGATCTTGGAGACACAGGCATAGAGAGGCTGTGACCTGTAGGCCAGCGCCTGGTGTAAGGAGATCTGATTATGATTGGCTAAGGGAGACTTTACCGCTAGACCTACTTAGTCGACAGATTGGTCGTGTGTAAATTACCGCTATGTAACACCAATCAGTATTGTGACAAAACCAAACGAGCACCATGGCGATGAGGCTGACTGTGCACACTCCTGGAACATGCTACTTAGAATTTCTTTTTGATTACACAGCACAACAGGCCCTTCTTTGACTTGGCAGCAAGTGGTTCATGCAGAACCAAACCTTGTCAGCAAGGCCATCACAATGATTAAACACAGATGGATGGGAGATGAGTGCGCATGGGACGAGGTTCAGGGGGTTCTTGTTCTTGGCATAAGGCGTTTATGACAGAGAGATATCACACTTTATGACGGGTGTCTAGCCCTGGGACAGACCATGTTGCTTCTCTGCGAGGTCCTCATTCCGTCTCGGGCTCACAGGGCTGCATGTGGATGACTCCGAGCAGGATTTTCTCTTGTTCAAATAAGAGATGCAGATAATGCAAACTGTACCCACGGAACAGTCTGTAGGGTTCGTCTACCCATAGCTCGATTTCGCGCCAAAGGACTGTCAGGTCTTTCTGCTCGCGCCGAAGAACATCATAGCTGAGAAGATATTCCTGCTTTGCCTTGACCAGGTAGTCGTAGGCTGTTTTCTGAAGATACAAGGACTTTGAAATCTTGGATCCCGACCAATCCGATATCAGAGGAGTGTAGACGATGATTGCGGGATTGGAGAGAAATCGCCAAAACAGTTGTTCCTGCCAGAATCCGGCGTAGTCGCTCCCGCAGATTTCGATCCAGTTGTACGACACGTTCTCATAGAAATAGCCGAATATCAGGTTGAAGAGTTGGCAGTTGAAGAGAAAGCGAGGAGCGTCTGTCTCGGTGTTGTACGAGAACCGGCCATGGAAAGGGCATTCAAATGAAACGTCGGAGCCGTTGGGACTGTACAAGTTCTTGACCCCGTACTTGTCGACGAGGCCACACTTCGGGCAGCTTGCCCGAATGGCGACAGAACCGGTTGATGGTGCCAAGTACTTTGCCAGGTTCTCGCGGCTTTGGATGATCTTTTGTAGAACGCCGGGTATCCCATCCATAGCGAGAAACTCCTCTTCGACTCGAAGCTTGTAAGGTACTCCATATCGATCCGAAAGTGACTGCAGAAGTGCGTGATACTCGGGTAAGTGCTGGTCAAATTTGCCGGTATCACGAATGCTTCGTTGGTAGATCAGGCCATCGATGGTCAACTGCTCCCCCTTGACCCTATCCCATAGATCACAGACCACCAGCACATCCAGTCCCAAGTCACTCATCCTTCTCGCAAGGACGAAGGCCAAACCTAGACTGCAGAGCGTGCCCACGTGAGGGGAGCAGTTGGGTTGAATGATGATGTTGATCTCGGTGTGCGCATCCGGATGTGGGAGCAGTGACTTGAGATATTTGGCGTAGTGGGACTTGAAGACGTATGATCCCCCGCCAAGGGCGTGATGTGAAGAGAGGTCATAGGCAATGGGAATAGACCCGCCTGCTTGAAGGCTCGTAGAAGTAGAAGCCAGGCTTCGTAACTCTCCAGTCCCAGACATCTTGCTTGAGGCAGAGCGAGAGAGAACAGAGACGGAAGGCCAAAGTGGGAGGCAGGGTGCTGTCAAGATATTGACCAATTTGCAAGGACCAGATGAACAGAAGTAAGGCAAAAAGAGCTAAACCCGTGCCTACCGCCCGAGCGGGTACGCCTGGGACAACTATAGTCCTCACGACGCCCTGAAAGAGGCTGCGAAGCATTATCCCTTCTGGGGTGGCACTTGGTCAGCCCTGCTTCATTGGCCGCGGTGACGTTTGGTGGGCTTTCTGATGTTATCTTGGGCCTTGCGATTGGGCTCGCATCGATCGCGACGAAGTCCTTGGTAACGCCCACAAACTGTGTATTCGAAGTGCCCGACCGCCTGCCTACCACGAGCGAGACTTTTGCACTCCAATAGACGACATTGAGGCCAGAGCTCTAGCGATCACTCGAGCTAATCCTTCCTTGGGGCTTTTCTCCTCGCCGACCCGGTCCAGTAGAATGATTTCTCACATAAAAACCGCTTTTTTCAAAGATGATCGCCGCTATTTATGTGTCCTGGATTGGTTCCTTCCTTGATTATGCTATAAACCATGATTCTTTAATCCATGCAGCCTTCTAGACCCGACCAGATCTTCAGTTACTCGCCAGGTTCGTCGTTTTTGATAATAACCTTCTGTTTGTGCCACAAAACGCGCTTGCTGATGGACTGGGGGAGATAGACCAGGCTCCTCGGAGCCGCCTTGAATGCGTACGTTGTTCTCATTTCGGTGAGGGAGATGGGCTTTTGCAACTCGTAGACTGATTTGATCTTGTAGGCGAAGTCGTAACCCTCCCAGTCCGCGTGCCGGCTGTTGAATTCCGAGTTACCGAGTCCGTCTTCCACGAGAGGCTCATCACCTGGGTTCCGAGTTCGAGCGGGGAGAATTTCGCAGATGTGAGTGATGGCCGAGTGCGGGGCGGTGCGGTAGAACCAGATTCTCCTGATGCTGGGCTTCAAACAATATTTGCGGAACTCGTAGTTCTTGGTTCCGTTGATGATCTGGCTCATGTATGGATCCTGCATGGGCAGGATCACGTCTGTGGTCGACTTGTGGTCGCGAGCCATTTTGGCGTATTGTTTGGAGGGAGCGTGAAGGAAAAATGACGCGACTTGACGGGCGCGCTGTTGTATGCAAATACTGGTAAAGGGCTGAAAAAAAGGCTGAGAATGCGCGGGCTGTTCTCTCCTTGTCGTGTATCACCTGGCGGCAAATAGGTCGACGGACCCCAGCTTAGTCAACAAACCCTTACACTTGAAGAGGCCTAGCGCTCGCCCACTACACGTGTAAAGTTCTCGCGCTAACCGGTGACGAATCCACTCTGCCAAGCTTATGACGTGTCAGTTTCGTCCAAAACAAAAGGACCACTTTCGTCCAAAGACAAAAGGACCACAACCGCCCCCTCACCAAGAAGCAGATATCTTCACACTCTAATAGGGTGGTGCCTGGAGTGAAGCTGATGTCGACATGGAGACCGAGTGGCGCGCAAGATCTTGCCAATCCACCAGGATTTGACAATACACTAGGTCAGAGATCTGCTTACTACAACTTTCTTCTGTCTGTAGTTGTAGTGTAGATTCAGCTAGCTAATGAATATCATGTGCCGACGTCATGTGCCGAACCAGGTGATACAACATTCACAGACGAAGCCTCTGCAGCTTGGGAGGCCATGTCTTCCAGGCTCCCCAGCTTCTTGGGTCTGTAGTGCCAGGCTAGGTGAGACTGCACTCAAATGGGAGTCATAAACGGCCAGGCTGAGGGCAACAGGGGTATCTGTTGCACAGCAGTAGTGGATACCCTGCTGACAGGACGGCTTGCAGTAGTCCAGGTCAGCATAGTGTACATGTACACATAGTTCCCCCCCAAGGTGACATCGTTGTAATTCTCAAATACACATGTACATGTACATTACATGACCATTACACAGTAAGGTAAATATATATCATTCGAGAGCCATAAGTTGAAAAGCTTTCATGACAGACAGTGTTGATACAATTGATACTCGGAATAGCCATACCTTCACCAAAGGGAGCACCACTCGGCTTTAGGTATCTGTCCTGTTGGTTTTCCTGTCCAGGTTGTTATAAACGTGTATAACAAGGGTCTAAGAGATAACTTACCGATGTATTTACGACAAGGATACAGGCCTGCTACCTGAATGGTAACATCAAATGATGGATTCTCGAATCATGGATGCCTAATTCATGATGACTAGCCCTCTCGCGTGCACAGCACAGCACAGCGCTTCTCGCCAACATAATATGGCGTCGACATAATGTACCTTCTCGATTGCGACTGCTGCTCCTGCTGCTCCTGCTGCTGATATTGATCGCAGCATCCTTCTCCCACCATGTCAACGACAGTTGTGCTGCGACTGCTCCCCTATCACCTCCTCTCATATGGCACCCTGCTTGGCATGCAGTTCTATCAGGTAAGGAGACCCCCCGATGGCGATGGAACTCCGTTGCAGTGTTCTTCGTCGCTCCTTGTTTGCTCACACACATATTAAAACAAAAACAAAAAACAGAGCTTTGTCAACACCAAGATATGCTACCGCCACCTGCCCATGCCACAGTTCCAGGAACTGCAGAAGAACCTTTTCCCCGTCTACTTCAACGGCCAGCTGGCCTTGGCCGTTCTCACGGCTGCAACGCATCCGCCACTGAGCCTGGTGTCCTTGGCCAGGGACGTGCCCGGTTTTCTGTCCTTGGCCATTGTTCTGTTGACCGATGTCATGAACTGGTCGGTCTTTGGGCCAAAGACTCTTCAGATAATGGTGGATCGGATCGCTCAAGGTATACTTTTCTTTGGCCTCTTTTCGCTTTAGCCCTCTGCTCTCCGCTCTTATCATGGCTCGCCCCAGAGGTGTCGTGTCTAATAAATATTTTTTCTTAGAGGCGAAGGATGGAAGGAGTTATCGAGCGTCCGAGGGCATGAGTGATGAGATGCACATTCTGAATCGCCAGTTCTCCCACAACCATGCCATGACAATCCACTTGAATGCCATCTCCATGGTGGCTACTGTTTTCTATGGCTTCCGACTGGCTGCACGCTTCAAAATCTGAACGGATCATTGGAATTTGTCGTGGGTGAGAAGCCAGAGGAGATAGACCCCCGTACAGTGGAAGACTCGGGCTCGAGCCCTGAGCTCATCTCCTGCTTGTTAGGTGGTTTGTGAGAATGAACAATTTGCTTGACGGTTGCTGTAACAGAACTGTTGGGTTGTTGGTCTAGTCTACCTCAGTTTGAAGCTCCTTATGCCTTCCATATTTGCACAAAGGCATGAAGCACCGGCTGGCTCGGTTGCCATCTGCGTTGACTCTGAGACATGCACATCTGGTATGCTTAAGACGCCAGGAGGCTGAGGGAGCTCCTCATCTCTCAAGAAGATTGGGAATCTTGCAAATCAGGCAAGTTCTGTTAGAGCCTTGGGCTGGAGGTAGATGAAAAAACCCTCCATCGTGTGGACAGAGGCTTGGGCGCCTGGACTCTCGGGGTCCGAAGGGGTGGTCGGAGAGTCGGTTTGGGAAGAAAAGAGGAAGTTTGTGGGGAGCAAAGAGACAGATGACCCTGGGCTGAAGAGGCGGTCTATAGGGGCCCACCTATGAGAGCCATCTACAAGCTGCTGGGTGATCTGTCTAAAAGTTCTCTGACTCCTAGAAGTTTGAGGGGCAGGCTCTCAGTAATAGTATTCCTGCCAAGTAAGGTAAAATCTGCGTCGAGATGGAGATTCGGCTGGGCGCGCGCATGGAGATGACGGGTCATGGGACGCAATTTCAAGACTTCTACCCCTCTCGATGCCGCACATGAGGGCGATGGCTGGCTCCCTGGCTCCCTGGCTCCATGGGTCGCATGGATGGTGACCAACACGGAGGAGTGGCACCATCCGTAGATGTCTGACGCTGAGCACGTGAATACATGAAATTGCTTCAGCTCCGTCTTCTTTTTCCTTCATGCTCAGACGGCGAGCTATTGTGAGTTTCGGGGTTGCGGATCAATGCTCTGCACAGCATTGCCGGTCCATCACACAGTGCACGTCGTATGTATCCGCCACGAATGGTCCAACAGATGCCGCACTCGTTCGACGAAGCAACGTTTGCAGAGTGCATTTGCAGACATGTATATTTGAATAGGATCTGTCACGAGACAATGCACTCGTGTGGCGTGAATGGCCGAATGTATGCTCAGGGGACGGGTCTGCTAATGCAAACTAAGCGTCGAGGAGTGCAGTAAACCCTCGTTCAATGACTCGTACAACCGAACTCGAAATTGTCCAGGTGTAGTCAAGTCATTTAGCCTTACCGGACATTCTCCTTCCTCCCAAGGCGAGGGCTTCTGCGCGTAGGAGCCGAGTCTTTCCTCTTAGCAGGTCTGGCTGGATCGCTTGATTTTGGCCTGCTTGACGGAGCTCTTCGACCTCTTAATCCCGCTTTGCTGACACGGTTCGAGCGCAGCGGTTTCTTCTGCGTGACTGAGGCCTGTGTCGGCATCGTCAGGTTGGTCTCTTCGCATCGTTTGGTCGGTCGTTCGACGGCTACATCGGTTGGAGCGTCGCCATAACTTTCTGACACGATTTGCTTGATCAGGTATGGGAGGAGTTCGCAGATAACAAGATTAGAAGCTCGAACACTTCTGCTGCGGAAGAACGAATGGAGAATACGTAGGTGGCTTCCAGGCAGGTCGGCCAAATAGATGTCCTCAATTGCGTCGTTTGCTTGGGCTCTCAAACTCTTCTGCTCTTTCGCCCGAGCTGTAAAGTAGGCATCAATGATCAATTCATCGGAGACAGAGCTCTGACTGGCGATCACATCCGCCTTCAGCTTTCTGAGGAGGGTGAAATCATCCTCAATTGGAATCTGGACCCGGTTTCTGTCTCTGATCAACTGATCAATGTCAGCACCTCGAGATTGAAACCATCTCTTCAATTCGAGAATCTCTTCATCTTCGGACGTCTCTGGACCGGTCGATGGTTCCACGTCTTCTGGTGGCGTGAGGGGAATGTTGTCCATGGATGCTCAACGCGACTTCCAGGCACTTGCATTAGCCAATATTGCAGAAGTAGAACAACACCACAAATGTAAGAAGTCAAGATGAACGAAGATGACTGCAGCAGCCCAGATGACAGGCACGAGCAGAGTTTAGGCAGATCCAAGGCCGGTTGGTACCCAAGCTCCTCCAAAAGTGGGCGTTAAACGTGTCGAAAGTGCAACCAGTGAAGCCCCTCCGGCACTAGTCCTAAGTGGGAATAGCGCACAATGCCGTGCCCTTAGATAGTTACAACAAAACGAATCAGTTGTTTGGCCTTGGCTGCACACAGGCCTCCCCTGCTTTCACGTACCAACGGCCGATCTACGTGTACATCAACCATGACAATTCACCCTTTTGAATCAGCTACACCCCCTAGGGACCCCCTAGAGAGTTTCACGTCCGACGCCGTCCAGTTAGATGCATTGGCACCAAAGCCGGGATGACCCAGAGCCACCGAGTGCAAACCATGACTTGATGTCCTGCGAACTTCAGCCTTTCACATTCGTCAGCTCCTGGAAGTGGATTTCAACGCGCGCGTAGTGACCCTCATGATGTATAAAGCCGCTGTCCTGGTTAAACTGAAGTCATCCAGGGACTAGTGACCGAATATTTCCGTCTGTTCTTAGTTATGGCCTCCTTGTCGTCAAAAGCGAGCGAGCTGCCCGTTCTCGCAATACTCTATCCTGTCTCAGAGTCTGCACAATACTCCACAAACTTACGTCAAAATCGCGGTGTTGTGACGGACAAGTGCCATCAGGACGAGCACGGTCGACTACCTTCTCCAGCAAGCTCACAAGTGGGTGACATCGAAGAGCTCGTCCAAGATGCAGGCGTCCATGGGACGAGCGTGGCGTCTCGGGGTGTTCCTTTCAGGCAAACAAGAGATATGCATTTTTTTGGGCTGGGTTCGGACCTTGGGAACTTCTTCGTGCTGAAACACCCGGACAGGCTGAATGAGGCTCAGGATCTCTGCTGGATTAACCGCATGCATTGTCAATTTTACCATGACCCTGACTCGTCAGACATGTGGCTGAAGAACTCGTCAACTTCAATCATATTAGCTGAAGGGTGCGGGCTCCGTGTACGACTTTCGCACGGCGAGAGCGCTCCTCTGCTGCCAGGCAGTTGGGAAGTCTGTCTTGGGCACGGTCTTAATTTTCGGTTTGAGATTTTTGACGCTTTTCCATCCTTACACCCTGGTATGGCTGGAACTCCTCTGCTGGTGGAGGAATATAATCAAACTCCTCGGCCTCCCACGAGGGCTTCAGTCAATACAAACACCAGAGCCAAACAAGTCCGTGCATCACGAGGCCAGAGAACTGGATCGTTGATACCAGGGAAGCCCAATAACTTGACCACGTTACAATCTGAGGGCGAGCCAGCTGAGTTGCTAGAGAAACAACTTCAACAGTCTCTGCGGCAGGGTATGACGTCTAAAAGGAATGAAGACGGCTCTCGAGCGAACACTTCCCGAGACGACAGCTCCGGACCCCAAATTGCGCCGGATCTTCTTGGACTAACATGCCATTCAAAGGTAGAGAAGCGGACACTCAATGGCCGACCAGTAGCAGTCAAAATATGTCGCCGGTCAAATATTCCCGAAGCGGCGGACATGTGGTTTACAGAGGTTAGAATGCTGAATTCACTTGGACGGCATGTAAGTTTCCAGTTTCCACAATGTCCAGGTTCACAATCTAACAGTTCCGAAGGAGAACATCGTCTCCATATTGGGTTCAGATGCGATAAAGCGTGAGATCACGTTGTCGTATGAATCTGGGCAGAGCTTGGACAAATTTGTGGACCGGCAGTTTGTTTCTACTTTGACTGACATGGACTGCCAACATATTTGGCGAGGTCTCGCTGGAGCGCTTTCCTGGATACACGATCAGGGAAAGCTCTATAACGATCTCAAGCCCTCGAATACCATGTTTGATCCCCGGTTGCGAAAAGCTGTACTTATTGACTTTGGGCTAGCTTCCGACAAACTGGAACGGTCGTTCAGCACCGGCGGAACACCTTGGTATGTAGCTCCGGAGTATCTCCTACGGCAAAGATCTTACGCCAGTGATGTCTGGTCTCTTGGGGTCCTGATGTTGTTCGCCCTCGGTTTGCTCAAGCTCCCCGATGAGACGGAGCAATCGTGGAAATTGAATCAAGTTCTTGACGAAGAGTCACCAGAATCGACCAAGATGATAATGTGGATTCGTAAGGTTTCGCGCACAAAGAACGCGATCCCTGCTCGGTGGGAGGTGCTACGGCGTGTCCTAGAAGAGCGAGCATCAAAACGAATTCGAAGCTCGGAGCTCCTTTCTGGCGAGACTAACAAGATAGCCCTTTTGGTGGGATTGTAAGCCTCGATCTCCTAGAGTCGCATCGGTTCTACTATATCGATACTCTACATGCACCCTTCTGTCGACCAGGATGCCCAAGATCGGCCAGGTAGCCAAATACCAGGTTGCTTCGACAGACGAGCCAGGTGGGCGCTCTAGAACTTTAACGAGCCATTGACGTCCTGTATTCCAGTGTCCAGGCCAGGTGAATTGGTCTTTCTTTTGGCTATTGACCAGGCAATCGAACCGAGCATCCGGATATTTGATAGTTAAACAGATAAGAGTAACCTGCCAGAGGTCTGAGCCGGAGTTTAGCCAGGAGATTAGGGATTAAGGCTGTACAGACTAATTCAGATGAAACGGAACTTGACTTCTTTTTCTCTCCTCCCACACAATTGATTTTGGTTACTCTGCTAATTATAACCACTGTGATGCTCTGGTCTGTCACTCTGGAGGGCGGGATGCCCTCATTAACCATGCCTTCTAACAGAAATGATGGCAGATCATGGCGCCTATAGTCAACACTGCCCTCAACACGGTCTTCATAGTAAGTCCAGGTGCAAGCTAACAGTTAGGTACCCTATGGCTGTGACAGTGTCCATAGTAGAAATACACACCATGGCTCTCCTATAGTCAGGAATGTCTGCTATTCTGTTTCTCAAAGCCAGGCTATGCTGCCCAAGTGCTTTGAATGGCCGTTCAGTGACCCAGTGACCCAGCACTCCGCCTATTCAAACCCCCCACCACCACCGCCATGCCCACAACGAAACAGTTATGGCAGAAACGAGAAACCCAGGCTATTGCAGTGTTCTTCCCTTTGTTGTCATTCACAAGCTGCAAGCTCTGCCATCTCTTATTATCCATCTTTGTTTACCCTGCTTCCTTTCGAGGTCCCCATCATCCATCATCATCAAGACGATAGCGACCCCTTCTTCTCGCTTGCTTGGTCAAGGATCTCTACCTCCTGCTTGGTCAAGGATCTCTACCTCTCTGCTTGATCATCAGGAGGCCTGCTCCAGATGTCAGGCACGATGAGTTGCGGCCCCTTCCAGGTTCGACCTGACGGTCAAGACCTTGTTGAAGAGGACCTGCCCGGCCGCGGTCGCGCTGTCTGGGTACGACTCCCCCTTTGCGCTCCTAGACTGGTCGTGTCTGGCACTCTTGAACGCAACGCGCAAGGTCAAGACGTCGAGGGTGCTGTGCAGTCGGGCCTGCCAGGCATCGCGTTCGGCTCTGTCCTCTCCACCATGGCTGCCTCGTCGTCTTCGTTTCGCACGCGCAATCGCCGACACCAGATCGCCACGCCATCGCCTGGGTGCTCAGAGTCCAATGCCTCTATTGGCAGGGCCGTGAGCGAGCACGACGAGCGCGAGCGTTCTCCAACTCCTTCAACACCAACAGCCACCCTCTCTCCTTCTCCTCCCCCGACCAGAAACACGGCCATTCACTGGGTAGATGTGCACCCTGCTCACAGACAGCACATGTCAACAATTGTTGCAATAAGACAGATGCGTCGGGCGCGCTTCACCCAAGTCACAGGCCTGCCAGCCCACCACATGGACGGTCATCCTCACTTCGCGTTGCCATCGACGTCGTATTCCCCACCACCGCAACCACCTCTTCCCATCGGTCCATATCGTCCTCCATTGTCAGTCTTGCAGCAGGAACAGCAGCAGCAGCAGCAGTCGCCAGCAGGAAATAGTTTGTTCTCTCAGCACGCTCGGATGGGGGGCGACATGATTATCGGCCAGGAGCGCAACCATCACAATCATCACAACCATCAGAACCATCAGAACCATCAAACCTATCAGAACCATCAAACCTATCAGAACCATCAAACCTATCAGAACCATCAAACCCATCAAAACCAGCACAATCATCAGAATGATGACAGCGGCCATTACCACCACGGCTATCAGCCTACAGCAGCCGAGTCCATCGCCTCTGCACTTCAGGCATCGGCCCGTGCTCATCCATCCAACTCAACCAGCTACAATTCCTCGGCGGATGATACGCAGGAAACCATGCTCATGCATGCCATGGGTTTCTTGCCTCCCCCTGTTCGCGGCCGTGCTCGGGACCGCCGCTGGGTCTGAAAGGCGAGGAAGAAAATAGCAAGGACTGCAGAAGTCAGCAATCAGGTGTCAGGTGACAGTCGGTTTTCAGGTATCAGCAGACCGAGGTCATGAAGGCAGGAAGGAGTTGGCCCATGGACCACAGAGAGAGAGAGAGAGAGAGAGAGAGAGAGAGAGAGAGAGACAGAGAGAGATCAGCACAGGAGGGTGGTGGTAATTGACACGAAATTCGGTCAAACGAAGACACCGCCAGAGCTCTCTACAGGAGCAATCAATCGGTGACAGAGGACTTTTTACTTTGTGCTCCCTCTCTCTCTCTCTCCTATTCATTCGTGTACCTGAGCCTCTAATAATAAACCCTTAAAATGTGTCTTCTTCTCATTGTTATTTGATCCTTTGGTCCTCTCCTTGCATTGATACTCTCTCTACCCTTCTTATATTGCCATGACACTAGTAACTCAGCTTTGCAGAATTTGTTTCCTTTTTCTTTTTTTTTTCACCCTCTAAACAAAGTCGCTGGACTATCTACTACAGTCGAGGAAGGGCGTCGAGATCCATAGACGATAGATTTGTGTGTGTGTGCGCGTCGACCAAGAAGATACTATTATAGCACCTGGAAGGTGACGACAGCTGCTCCTCACCACTCACACATGGTTGGTCGATTCAGGAGAACGCATGAACTCTTCAAAGCTAACCGCTCTCGGGTGGTGATTGTTGTCGCCCTTGCAGTCGGGCTTGGGCTCCCAGGGGTCGACGTCAACGACGGGCCGCTTGCCTGGGACACGCTCGACCTTGACCAAGACAGGGATGACAGCTCCGGTCTGCAAGGAGAACTGGCGGTGGCCAACGACGTCGAGAATGGCGGCAATGGCTCCACTATGGGCAGTGAAGCTGATGACGGAGTGGGCATCATGCGCAAAGACATCGTCAAGCAGGCTGCGGAGGCGCACCCTCAGGGCGGAGCTGCTCTCGCGCGCATCGGCCCGCCACAGCTTGTCCTGCTCGGTGAAGGCCGGCTCGAAGCGGTACCCGGGCCAGCGGGCGGCAATCTCGCTCTTGGTCGAGCGGCGGTCACACGTGTGCAGGCCGTTGCCCTCGCGCAGCAACTCCTTGATCAGCGGGCGGTAGTCGACCTGGCCGTCCTGGTGCTGCTGGTTGCGGCCGCCCCACTTGGCCAGGGGCAGGTCGCGGAAGGTGATCTCGGCCGTGTTGATGGCGCGGTCGAGCGGGCTGACGTAGAAGCTGTCCGGGGTGGCAATCTGCTGCTCCTCGATCTGCTTGAGCCAGAAGCCGTGCACGTCCTGTGCCTGCGAGATGCCCAGGTCGGTCAGGTGCGCGTCCGCCCAGGTGACCGTGCCGTTGCCGTCCTGCAGCGACCAGTAGCAGTCCCAGTTTTCGGTGCCGTAGTAGGCCTCGCCGACATTGTGGAAGCCCTGGCCGTGGCGGCCGAGGAAGAGCAGACGGTACGATGTCGTCTTCCTCAGCGCCGATGGGCCCTCGTTCAGCCACACCAGGTGGTGTGCGAACCGTTGCCACGGTGTCAGGGACGCCGCTGACACTGTAGAGATGCTGCCGTCAGACTCATATGGCCGGTTGATCAGCCCGAAATTGTGCTTCTTCTATAAAAGGCGAGGGTAAGTAGCGCCCTTTTCACAGCATGTATGGTGAAACAAATGCGTGCGCTTAAAACATGGTTGAAGGGAGAGCAAACACAGAGCAGAGGCATATGACCTACAAAATCAAACGAAGCAGCGTCTGTCTCGGGGTCGTCCTGCAGGAAATATCCTTCCACAGCAGTGTATTTGTAAAACCATTCATCGGGCCCATCAGTGTGTACCGAGGGCGGTGGCAGCTCGCTGTCGGGTGCTTCCTTCATGATGAGCAGAACCAAGATGGCTACGGTTAGCAGGAGCAGGACAGAGGCTGTGGCAGTGGTACGGCAAGTGCCCCAACGACGGCGATGGACTGGCCAGGAGTCAAGATAGGCCATCTCGCTGGCACAATCGAACCACGGTGGGCCCACTCATCCTCATGTCGGGGGATCAGACACCGATGGACGAGGCGGAGCGAATTGCAAAGGCTGAATCCCGCTCTTGGCTACGGCGGGCCAAATCATCCCTCTACGCATTTAATTAAATACACGTGTACAGGCGTACTCGTATTACGCGTTTAAATACACACTTCCTCAGATTAACCGATTTAACGCTCTTCTCATTGTTTTGGATGATCTTGTGGCCAATACCTGACCTACATCGCTGGCAGTTGATTGCATGACACATGCATCTCGTCGAAAGCTGTCACCTATTTGGCCAAAAAGTATCTGTGGAGTGGAGAAATGTCTCTCAGACCAAACAGATTTCCCCTAGAAACGCCTTCCCTTCATCCATTTATTCACTGGTGGTCACTGCCACAAAATCAGACATTTGCCATAGCACACAGCAACAGCAGGGCAATACACAAGGTCACAATATCCTTTGACTCTCCTGTATCCGGAGCTGCGCCTTCCCAGGTCGCGAGGGTTGGTTCGGGGTTGCTGGGCCCTAGGGATGTAGATATGGAGATATTGATAGGCTCGAGTCCGACCGAAAGGCTAGGATCATAGCCAGGTGGTGATGTCTCATTGACAAGCAGTGAGTAGAAGATCTCTGTTGCACTGAGTTGCTGACCGAGACCTGTCTGGTTGTCGAACCCGTTCACATACCATCGCACCCCACATGTATTGCCGTATGGTCCACCGGTGCAGGCAGCAGCAGCACCTAGCGCTGACGCCTTCAGCAACGCCCCAATGCGCCCAGCAGTATGCGGTGCCATCTGTGAAGTTCTGGCAAGCCAGCGAGAAAGATACGCCTTCATCGAAAGTTGGTCGGTGTTGCACGAGTAATCATGCTCACACTGCGCCTCAAACATGATATCGGTTGCGTTTTGGAACGGGGAAAAGAATACCAAGGCAGAATTCAACAAGCCGCTGGTGCGCTCCACCCATCTTGTGCTGGAATTCGTGTAGTTCTGCAGCACTGCACTGCCATACAGGAAAACCCCAACATTGTATGTCCACTGATGATGGTCGAGTCTGGAGCAGTTGATGGTCTCATCGGTGCCGTCAAAGACGTTGTATGCCTGGTCGATGAGTCCAACTTGTGTGGTCCAATTCCAGATACGCTCTGCCCACTCGAGATAGGTGTCGTTGCCAGTGTATCGCGCAAGTCGTGCAGACAATTGAAAGAAGCCGCCGTTGGAGATCGTATTCCTAATTTTTCTTGTCAGTACTAGGCCTGCTGCAGAAGGGGAGATGAGTGCTACTTGTAATAGTAACCTGCGTTGTCTGGATAAAACTGCCACTTCAGGCCTCCGCCGCAAGTAGCGCTATCAGACGCCCAGCGCTGGGCAAACAAATTCCAGGCATTGACAACTGTCTGAAGCCATGAGGGAGCTGGCGGAGTGGGCGCAGGAAAGCCGAATTCGGCGGCATCCATGCCTGCGAATGCCCAGAAGGCCTGATCATCATTGCCCTCGTTGAACACCTCGGCAGGTACAACATAATCGTAAGCCGGGCCCAGTTGAGACACGAGAGCATCAAAAGTGACATTGACATAGCTCTCATCGCCAGTGAAGTGCCAGTAGTTCACCATGCCGCCCCAAGCACCTCCAGACTCCCACCAGTAGTATGGTGGAAACGGAAACTTGCCTAGAACACCTTCTGTAGTATTGCCATTGTACAGTTCCTGCACCCAGTATGCTGCTGTTGCTGCTGCATCTCGAATTGATTCTGGGAGAGTGTTAGACCAGGCAGGAATATGAGATGTCCCACTTACGTGTATCGTTGAGGTCGAGGACAATGGCCTGAACAGACAAGAACCAGAAAGCAAGAGAGCTCAGAAGGAATGGAATGAAGAGAGTCATCTTGCTCATGTGGTAAAGCACTGACGCAGAGAAGAAGACTGATGATGAGCGAAAGAAATTTGAGACAATGGACTTAAAGCAGAAGGGAAACAAAGGGCAGCAGCAAAGCAAAGGGAAGGAGCGACTGGCCAATAACATACTAGCAGCATTGCTGCCTCTGGTGGGTGGAGCAAAGTGAAAGACAGTGAAAGAGCTCTCATAATAGGCATTCAAGCATAGACATCACGTCTGATCTTACTACTCTTCAAGAGGTGATTGTTGCTTATCAAGTGACCTTGTGTAGTTCAGTGTTGGGGAGGTCAATTTGGAGTGACAATGCGTCTCATTTCCCTGGATTATTCTTGGAGAGTAAGCCATTTGGCCCCCTGGGATTCCTGTTGCTGATCAGCACTGTCAGCACAGTGTCCTTGAGCTGAATGATATAAAAGAGGCCGCGAAGAAGGGTTGGGGAGGCATCCAATGAGAAAGAGGTTGTCGGCTCCACTCTGTGACCCACTTTGCTGGACGCGTCTCTGTTCACGTGACACCCCCTGTTGATGCCCTCAGGAATGCTGGCTTGCTCTAAACGGCTTCTTTATTTTACAAACGCATATCCAAAAATCATCTCAGTCTAATAGTACATAAAGCCCCAGAGCAGTCCTCATTTGGGCACTTCCTCCTGTCCTTGGCCTTGCTAGCCTGGAGGGCTTCGCATCCATTCGACTCCTCCGACGATACCTGTATCCGTCTGCAACAGTCAGCTTTCCACACTTCGCCCAGATGCGATGAGATATTCGCTTGTTGGCATCATCCAATTCTCTCCCTCTCTCTTACAAAGAGGCTGGTAGTGTCATGAGTTGCAGACAGACAGACAGACAGACAGACAGACAGACAGACAGACAGACAGACAGACAGACAGCCAGGACAGCTAACGATCCGACAGAAGATCAGTCTTGGAGCTTGAGGTCCATCAACGCGTACTCCTTTTCGACGACTCCATTCTTTTCGGCATCAACTGACTCCAGAAGGATTTTGTTCTCCAAGTCCCCAGCAAGATCTCGATATATCTTCGCTAGAGTCACAAGCTGAGACTTCTTCGTCACAGAGGCGGTTTCTTGAGCTCGCCATGCCTCTGCCTCACAGTCACGAACGTATGCTAGCATGACTTTGGGCAATTTGACCAGTTTTCCACTCTCGAACTCAATACCGTGGAACCCCTCGAGGGTGGTAATACCTGACTGTCCAGACTTGAGTCGTGCTGCAACTGGAGACAGACTTCCTTGATCAGTGGGTGCGGCAACCCCGTTCACGATTGAGTCGTCCTGTTCGGGTTGGGCAGATCTCATCACGGCCAAGTCAGCTGTGTCCTCACTTGGAGAAGGGGGTGCTGCCAGCCTCCTTCGATTCAATGTCGCTACCCTCTTCTTGCCTCTGGTTTGGGTGGGTGGCTGGTCGCCATCTTCCTCAATACTGTCCGCGGCTCTCTTGAGCCTTTGTCTGCGACCGTCAGGTTGGACGTGTTCCCCTTCTGGGTGATTCGAGACAGCCACCACGGTATCGCCTCTGTTACCGTCAGGGGTAATGTTCATGTCCATCGAGCCAAGAGCAATGCGGCAGCTCGCCGCTGTTGGCTTGATCGAGCGCTTCACACCAGGCGCGGTGGTGACCGAGGAGCTTGATGCAGTATTGTCTTTGTCGTTGCTGGTGGGGATATACGACTGTTGAGAAAGAGGCATCGTGTTTTCGGGTGCCCTGCTTGCTGTTCTGTCTGCGCTTCCGACTCTTCCGAGGGGCAAATTCGGCTGTTTCTTGCGCTGCCGGCTTACATTCCCACTCGCTTTTCCAGGCGACCTGGCCGTCTTGGGTGTCGTTGGTGCCCGCGACGGCTGCGGCTGCGGCTGCGGCTGCGGCTGCGGATCGTGGTCGACCAGGAGGGCAGGATTCCTCGCTTTGTGCTTCTTTCGTTCCTGGATCATAACATCTGCCACGAAGCTCCACAATTCCTCGACTGACATGTCCCACTGCCAAACCTGATATTTCTCAGGCAACGGCCAGTAGGTCAGACCAATCTCAGAGCTGACAAAGTCAGACGCCACTGCCTTGATGTTGACCGGCTTCATGGCGTATACTGCATCCAGCTGGCCATCCTCTGAATCGAGAAAGAATTGCCAGATGTCTGCGGGCAGCTGAGCCCGTTGCTTCTCTGTCAGATGATGCGTGCAGATTGCAGCGTCGAACTTGGACTTGGCCATCTTTTTTTCGGTCTCTCACCTGGGCTCTCAAGGCTAGCAGGAGGGAGAGAACTGGAACCTGACCGAACATAAGAGCAGATAATACAGATATATATATGTGTTGAAAAATGGCTGCCTGGATTTCGGTGTGTGTTTTGATTCGTTGCGTCCAGAGGCCAAGCCAGGGGCTGTTTCACGTTGTACTTTGGTGCTTTGGCTCTTTGGTCCTTTGGTCCTTTGGTGCTTCGGTGCTCTGGTCCTTTGGTGCCTAGATGAGTGCCAGGTGGTTGTGGTCAATCAACCCCATGGCATGTACTCACTCCATCATCCCAATGACATATAATAACACCCTAGACATAGAATCAGTAAACACAGAAACACAGAAACAGTCTTTACTGAGCCAGCCAAATCTCTCCGTTCTGAGCTTTTGGCTTCCATGCAGCCCTGCTGGGCCCCGAGTGCTGAGTGCTGAGTGCTGGATGCTGAATGCTGGGTGATTGGGACAAGAGGGGTGCCGCCCTAAATATCGGATGCAATTAATTCTCATCATTAATATTACACAGTGTAATGTCAAAACCTCGAGACACAACAGGATGATAATCACAGTCACCACATTCACCATTACCAGAGTAATCAAAGCAAAAGCACCCATCAACGGTTCATGTATTCATCTAGCTATTCGTCACACACTCTCTCTTTGCTCATCCACCCTCCCAGCTTCTTACTAGGGAGTGCCATGTTTTTGAAGCCAGATTTGCCAGCAGATCTGGAACTTTTATCCTGAGTCCCGGTGCAGACAAGAGCTGGTCTCGTTTCATATGACCATGTCCATGGCCCTTTGAGTCGATGGTTCAAAGGCGACAAGTCGAGCTCAACCGCCAACATCCCTTCTCTCTGATCGTGTCCGACGGCCGCCCTTCAAACTCTTAACTCGACTCAAGAAGCCACTTCCAATAACCTTGATGTCGTCGCTCGGGCTATTGAACTGCACGCTGTCGGCTGTCTTGGTGCGGTATAGAGGTGCAGGTGCTTCCTTCCTCGGGCTGACAGGCGTCCTGCCTCTGAACTTCTTCTGCTCCTCCTCGGCGAACGCGATCTGTGTTCCTTTCTTTTCGTATTCCCGATCATATTCCTTGAAGAAGGGATTCGAATTGCTGTCACGCCGCTCTGCATCAGGGATTGGTGCAGGACTAGTGTGCTCCGAGGAGACTGATCGGGGCTCAGCCGAAGCCGTGTTTGACCGGTTTCTTCGAATCCGCTGGACCAAACTTTTCTTGCGCGTGAGACCTTGTTGTTGCATCTGCTGGATTTGTTGCTCATATTCGCTCTCGCGACGCTCGATCGCTGCTCGGCTGGCTGGGGTGCCCTCCAAGAAAGTGCTGGTGCCCAAGCCAGCAGTCTCGTTTCCATGGACTGGTTCGCTGCGCTGCAACGGATTGAAGTTGGTGCCGCGATCATGCTGAGGTCGACGGAGGTATTCGGCGTCTTCATCTACCACGGCTGCTTCATTGTAATCACCATGCGCCTCCTGGCCTCTTCCATGGTACTGATCAATGTCAATACTCTTCTGGACAGGGCCGCTGCCACCAAGCTGCATGTTCAGCGATCCTTCGGGGAAAGCTTGCATTGGCGCTGCGCGCGCTCCTTTTCGGTTGCGGTGAGGGTTACAAGCGTCGAAGGGGCCATCGTGGTGGAAGACTGATCAGGGTCAGTACGAGCTGGACAGTAGGGAGAGATCAACTTACGTCCGGCACCATAAATGCTGGTTACGTCAAGACGGTCAATGACATCGAGCTTCTTGCTTGCCTTTCGTGCAAGCCTTCCATGCTTCTGGTCCCGTTGCTTCCTCTCGCGGCGCTTCTTCTCCTCCTCTGGATCGAGACTGCGTGGCTTATCTCTGACCGAGCTCTCCGAGTTTCTTCTGGGTCGCCTCTTCTCAGTAGGCGGATCGGCAAAGATGTCCAGGCCAGCCTTCTGCGCTGCCAATTTAGGGTCCCGGCGTCGTGGCTCCTCATTGGAGGGAGCACGCCGATATCCGGGCGACTGGCCCCGGTAAGGCGGTGGAAGGTTCTCGCCTCGCTGTCCATTTGCTGGCTTCGATGACGCTGCTGGCCGGTTTTCTGGCGGGTTCGGCTTGCCATTGAGCTTCAGGTCAGACTGAGATAGTGTTAGCATTGCCTCATCCCAACTGCGGCTCTGATGCAAGTGGCATACTAGAAGATCGGTGGCAGTGTCGGCAGCGCCCTTGCTGGACGATGGCCTCACAGCCGCAGTCACCATCGCCGCTGGCTCGGCAGTCAATTCGCGAGGGTCAAGAAATGGATTGGTGGAAACAAGTCGGGGTGATATGCCTGCTGTGGCCGAGCTGGAAGATCCGTTGATCTTGTTGCGGAACGGGTTGTTCGATGCGAGAGGGGTGGAGGAGCGCTCTGGGGGATTTTAAGTCAGTATGCTGGCTTGTTCTGATGGCAGTACGCGTAGTAAGCTAAGCCCAGGTATAAAACAGAGAAGCGCGCGCTTCAAGCAAGGTACAACTCACCCCCAGGCACAGTCTCAGTAGTTGCTGACATGATTAATAGGCCACGCAGTCCCGTTGGCAGTGCAAATGAATCACAGAATGCTGTGGTTTATCCTCCACGTGAGCAGGACAGGAGAGAGAAGAAGGGAGGTGGCAGGCCAGTGAGGCTGAGCTGCCAGATGGACAGTCGACAGCCTGACTGTCTCCTGAGACCAGTCGCTTGTCGTCAACTGGGGTGGCAGAGATACTCTGGCGGCCCCTGTTTCCCTCAGAACCTTGACGAGTGGATGACAAATGCGCCAGGATGAGCCCCTGTGTGCCAGGACAACTTAATAAAAGCTAGGGCCTTCTCGTGGGTTGGAGGCAGCCACTAAAGAATGATTGGGTAGGCAGTTGTGCGAGCAAGTATCACGATGTAGTCGAAAGGGGATGCGTGGGGACGTGATACGCTACAGGAGGTGGTGCAAGTTGATAGGGGAAGTTGGTCTGTCGCTTGGACCGATGAGTTGATGAGATGGTGCGTCCTCGGTCTGATGGAATAATAATTGAGGGAAGGGGCGCCCGCGTCGGGCTTGCAGGGCTTTATGGCCTAAAAGCTGCCTAGAGTCCTAGGCGGGTGAAAAAGAGATCAGCGCAGCCCGCCCTCGGCCTGGCTGGCGACCCGTGATGCGGCTTCTGACTCTCTGAATTGTCACCCCAGAATATTCGACCAAGACGCCGACCAAGCGTCGCTCTATTATTAATAGTCCAGTTGTTAGCTATCTTTCGTGCGAGTCTCATGGTAGCTTTATTATGCGAAAAAGGTCAGGTGTTATGGCCATCTCGCCATGCCAAGGCCGCCATCCCACCTTGTGCCTTTTTCATGCTGCTCCTCGGCCTCTGATTGGACTGTCGCGTCACTTGACGGCTTAGCGTGCTTGGCCACCCTTTTGTTTTAAAAATTTGTTAACTAGCGAACAAATAATTCTCGGAACATGGGAATCAGATCGTGGTATCCATATGGTAGGTTAATCTATTATTAACCTCTTGCACCCGATCGATTCCATAGCTTATAACATTGCCAAACTGAGATAAGCCTCGAAAGCATGGCTGCACCTGCACCTGCACCTGCACCTGCAACTGCAACTGCACCTCCACCGCCACTCTCCTACCGCTTCACTCTCGAGCTCGAGTTCGTCCTTTGTCTATCCAACCCTTACTACCTCTCCCATTTGGCCTCAACCTATCCCCAGCTTCTGAACCCTCCTTCGGCCTCCACCATCAACGGCGCATCTGCAGCGCCAGACGAAGACTCTCCCTCCTCCTGCTTTGCCCGATACTTAGCCTACCTGTACTCCTATTGGAAGACCCCCCAGTACAGCCAATACCTGACCCACCCGGGCGCCACCTTGCGCAGTTTGGAACTCTTACAGAGCGACGAGTTCAGGAAGGATGTCATCAGACCAGACGTTATAGAGCGCCTTCTGAGGACGCAGCCTGAGAGCCAGAGTCGTCAGGCAGGACAATGAGGGGGGACAAACAGCTTGAAATGAGAAGGGCCTACCCAAACATCCATGTCATCAACGAGGTCATGAATCCCTTACATGTGTATTGCTGATAGAAATATGACCTGATCCACGAATACAATACAAGACTTTACCAATTTGATCTTGTAGTTCATCACGATCGATCATTTCTGAGAAGACTCTATCATAGCTCTAAGCTTTAAGAAACCCAAGCTGCACGAGCATCTCTTGCGCATCGGTCCGTAAAACCCATCTATTAAGCCGTGCTTACATGCATAGGGTCAGTTAACAGTCGGCTGTGCTTTTTGTGGGAGAAACTGTCTTTCTAGAATGAGTCCTGGAAACAAGCAGGTTGAAAGACGCTCCACAAGTCGAGATCGGGCCTGCCAGAGCAGACCATAAAAACCCCCCCACCCTGCAGAGCGCCGAGGCATTCCACAATCAACTACGATATCCCATTTCACCAACTGTGGATGGCCTGCAGAGCATTTATTTCTTCTTGCCAGCCTTCTCACTGTGAGATTGTTAGTATGGTCCTGGTTCTGCTGGGAAGGTTCAACTTACGCAGCCTTGGTGACCTTGCCGGCCTTCTCAACCTTGGAAACCGACTTGATGACACCGACAGCAACAGTCTGTCTCATATCACGGACGGCGAAACGGCCAAGAGGAGGGTACTCGGTGAAAGCCTCAACACACATCGGCTTGGACGGCACCATCTTGACGATAGCAGCATCACCAGACTTAATGAACTTGGGGTTGGCCTCAGTTGCCTTACCCGTACGTCGGTCGATCTTCTCAAGGAGCTCGGCGAACTTGCAAGCAATGTGGGCAGTGTGGCAGTCAAGGACTAAGACTAGTTAGTGGGGGCTCTCACAAGGATCAAGATGTGTAACTGACCTGGAGCATATCCGGCACCAACCTGACCGGGGTGGTTGAGGACGATGACCTGGGCATTGAAGGACTCGGCACCCTTGGGGGGATCATTCTTGGAGTCACCGCACACGTTGCCACGTCGGATTTCCTTGACGGAGACGTTCTTCACGTTGAAGCCAACGTTGTCGCCAGGAACACCCTCGGCAAGCTGCTCGTGGTGCATCTCGACCGACTTGACTTCAGTAGTGACGCCAGCGGGGGCAAAAGTGACAACCATGCCGGCCTTGATGGTACCAGTCTCGACACGGCCGACAGGAACAGTGCCAATACCGCCGATCTTGTACACATCCTGAAGAGGAAGACGAAGGGGCTTGTCGGTGGGACGAGTAGGAGGCTCGATGGCATCAATGGCCTCAAGGAGGGTCTTGCCAGTGGACTTGCCAGCCTTGGTCTCCTTCTCCCAGCCCTTGTACCATGGGGCGTTGGCGGTGGCCTCAATCATGTTGTCGCCGTGGAATCCGGAAATGGGGACGAAAGGAACGCTCTTGGGGTTGTAGCCGACCTTCTTGATGAAGTTGCTCGTCTCCTTGACGATCTCATTGTAACGGTCACCAGACCATTTGGTGGTGTCCATCTTGTTGATGGCGACGATGAGCTGCTTGACACCAAGGGTGTAGGCAAGCAGAGCGTGCTCACGGGTCTGGCCATCCTTGGAGATACCGGCTTCGAACTCACCAGTACCGGCAGCAATGATGAGAATAGCGCAGTCGGCCTGGGAGGTACCAGTGATCATGTTCTTGATGAAGTCACGGTGACCGGGGGCATCAATGACAGTGACATAGTACTTGGGAGTCTCGAACTTCCAGAGAGCAATATCAATGGTGATACCACGCTCACGCTCGGCCTTGAGCTTGTCCAAGACCCAGGCATACTTGAAGGAGCCCTTGCCCAACTCAGCAGCTTCCTATTGCAAGTCAGTAAATGTAATTGTAATACTTTCCGTCACGTGATGAAAATGCCCCTCCCCCACCAAATTTTTTTTGCAGGTGGGAGATCAAGAGGGCGTTCAGAATGAACTGGAAGAAAAGATGGCGATAAGAGCGTCGCTTACCTTCTCGAACTTCTCGATGGTTCGCTTGTCGATACCACCGCACTTGTAGATCAAGTGGCCTGAAAATGATCAGTATTGAAGACGTCCTCTTGGGGAGACTGCGTTATCTTACCAGTAGTGGTGGACTTGCCGGAGTCGACGTGGCCGATAACGACGACGTTGATGTGAGACTTTTCCTTACTATGTTGAAAAAGCACTGTCAGCGATGTCCATTGATATGACCAACAGTCTTTGACGGCTGATTGAGATGGGAAGGAGGCGTTCAAGAGTGACTTACCCCATGTTGGTAGATGGTGATGAAGGTTCGAATTCCTGTAGTTCTGTGGCAGATACTAGGAGAAATCGCAGAAATGCTCAGGTATCACGGCTTGCGTAAAGGTGCTGCGAGTATTAGTATTAGAGAAGGATCAAGTGGCTTTGTGTGACTCACTGAGCGACGAAGAGCAAGTAAAGAAGATTTGTCGGCTTGTGCGAGATTTTCTATTGAGTCGCAGGCAAAATGCTTGGCGTCAAAAACTTTATCCTAGGAGTCATCGCTGATTATGTAATCGTGTTCTGATAGGACAAGCGTGAACACCCCACCAGTAGCGTGAAGTGGCGGCCCAAACCTCACTTTTTTTTTTATGATAGATAGATTTCTGTACACGTGTAGTCAGAGAGATGTGATCTAGTGTAGGTGAAACAAGCCGGGTCGAACAACTTCCGGACCGGTGCGAGAAATTGAAAGATACGTCACATTCTCGGCTCTAATGAGGAGGGCATTTATAGTTGAGAGAGAGGTGAATCACTCCATCAAAATGAAGTAAACCACTTGTGAACGGAATCAGAGGTCGGACACCTTCACTTCGTATTTGATCGTTACACGAAGTTGTTGAATACGTGCCTAAGTATCCAACTATGACTCGACAAGTGGTCAAAGGCACGTGCTGATATCTCACTATGTATTAGCTAATCAGAACTGGCGTTCTGACAAGCGCTTCACTCCACTCATCGGGCAGACCATCATCTTGTTATGCCCGAAACGCTGGTGTCATGGTTGACACATCTATACTAATCAACAATCAATCATATCTGACCCAAATCAGCTACGATCATCGAGATATTATCGTGTTCGATTTATGACCTGCTGATGAAAGGTGAAAGCGTGCTGATCACTGGTCAGAGATGCACGTACCGAGTGACCCAGTCTTTGGAACGAAATGTCTTCAAGGCATATATGTTGAAGGCACCTCTACTCCGTTTGCCTTCTTCTAACGCAATCCTTTTTCACTTCTTGCTAACATTCATATCAGTGTCATGGTGAAAACCCCGAGTCACCCGGTATTATACGCGAGAGAGGTCGGGAACTACAAATTCGACTGCATCAGAAACTCGCCGTACATCCGCTCTATAAGAGAAGTCATTGATAATGCAGACAAATGCATGATATTTGAGTAGATGGACAGTGATATCTGGATGCTACGCGGCCCTTCACCTGCGTATGATGTCTGGTCTGTTGGTGTCAGTGTGAGTATAGCTGCTCTGTGCGAGTTCTTGCTACACTAACCAGTCTGTTTTTTAAGCTGGCTCATTTTCTTGCAGCGAAAACTTTATTTGGTCATGCAGGTGTTCGAGTCCATTCTGTGCCTCTTGAAACAAGTCAGGCTGCATGCAGCATTGCGAAAATCATCCAACTCATTGGGCCCATGACTCGAAATGAAGAGCCGCAATTCACGGGTGAGTTTGAGTTGGCCGAGATCGTTGCACAGACAGATGTTCTCTTAACCTGATCCTTGGAAGAAGAGCTGCAGAGTTTTGGAGCAGATCAGGATTGCAATGCCTTCATCTGCTGGCTATTAACTCTGGACCCGAAAACACGGCCAACAGCCAAGCAGGCCTTGGAACACCCATGGCTTCAAGGTCTTGGTAACCTGAGCTAGGCCTCAATGAAATTTAACACAAACACAAATTTGATATTGGAAATTGCCAGTACTGTGGCAGGAAGGGATACAGAATATGGTGGTGAATCGGCGTCACTATCAAGATGCTTTCGTGTGCCGAGCGGCACAGCAGCACGTTTAGATTTGGCCCCCCGCAAATGAGTCTTGTGCGACCAATTTCCCGAAAGTGCGGCATGAAACACTCTTGTTACAGCCCACTCCTTTGGGGGTGCAGTCAATGCTCATCCCTATACCCCATGGGCCTGCTCAAAGGATCGATCTCTCACAATCGAAGTTCCCCCTGGATTGGGACTTGTAGATATCCCGGTCAGCTCTGGACTGTCTCTTCTTTCGCGTTTCACTTGACGCAGGATATGCTTCTCGGGCCGAAGCCGCTTGATGCCGCGTTGGTGCTGAGTCTGAGGGTTAATCTCATCATATGAATGGTTTTTTTTAAACCTGTCTGTGAATGACTAGTCTTGACATTCGGTGTCCTTCATACACCGTCACTAGTATTCTCGCCACTGCTTGGAACACTCGATGCACTTGCTAATGTCAGCTAGGGGCCAGGAAATGGCTGAAAGTGAGCGGCCTACTTTGTAGAAAGTTGTAGGCGGCTCGTCCGCACTTCGAGTCTGCAATTGCGAGAAGTACGCCTTGGTCGCATTGCAGGTCTCATTCGGACAGCCTCCGGGCACTGTGACCAATCAGTAGGTGCTCTTGATCCCCAAAGAAAAGGTACATCGATCTCTCTTACCTTCTTGGATTGGCAAACTTGACTGGTCTTCGCCAAGGATGTCGTCTTTCTGTTTCTTCGTCATGTAGGTGCGTTCATAGTAGGACTGGTCGAGAATGAAAAGATAGGGACATGTCCGGCAGGTAAAAGCATTGCGGCCCTGACCAGAGGCGGCCGTGCGGGCAATCGTGAGACAATTGCAGCAGTAGGGACAGACTAGAAACAAGACATTGTGGTCAGATAGACACGTAAATTGGAACAGCGGGTTGCTTAATCATACATGTTGGTGACATAATTGTCCTCCTGCCTCAGAAGCCAGAGTGCTCTTGAAGGGAAAGAATCAGCTGGAATTCATTCATTCAATCGTCAATCGATGGGTCTGAAAAAAGATCTGGCTTAGTAAGCGGGTTCGGCGCCAAGGACGTTTGCCTTGTCTGATCGGCAACTTTGAGATGCCTTTCGTCATCTTTCTTCTCGTTGGCCCAGCACAGCCTCGACCGCTGCATAGCCATCCCACCTCAGTTGCCAGATCTGCTATCATCCATTTGTTCCACTTCACTTTAGCTCTGTGGTTTAGCCATGGCTGAGGCTGATGTATGTGTGGATCTGCCACAGCAAGAAGAGTGTAATAACTGACCATGTTTTGGATAGGGCGCCACGCCAAAGGAACAGATACTGGAAGCCTGCCGCAGGGACAACGTTGAGCTATTCCACGAGGTGTTGAGTAGCATGAAGGGCCAGTCGGTGGAGCGCATTGCCAAATTCTTCAACGATACAACAGACACGATGGGCAATCACCTGTTGCACGTTTGTGCCAACTATGGATCAAGTTGATACCCCGCAATCAGCGGTCTGGGGGCGCCGTGTGCTGACGTGTTGGCAGTCGACGTTCTGGATGAGTTGTTAAATGTGGAGCAACTCGAGTGTGATCCTCTTACGCGGCGAGACAAGGAGACACCCATCCATCGGGCAGTGGCATATGCCAACGAGCGAGAGGTCGAGCTAGGCGAAGCGATGGCCAAGATCCTCATCGAGGCTGGCGGGGATCCTCGAGTCAAGGACAAACATGGTAGAAAGCCGGCGGAGATATGCACGCCGCGAACAGAGCAGATCAGGGTGATGCTCCGACAAGAGGAATATGCACTGAACGAAGGGCTGAGGAACGAAAGCGTGTCACACGACGACGACGACGGACCAACTGGTTCTGCGTCTGATTCAGACTGATGTGGCAAAGTGAGACTGGGTTCTGCCAACATGCTTTTCCTAGTTTTCTGAGCGATTATGCAAGCACGCTGGTTGCCAGGTCCTCTCCCCCCTGACCTTGGCTTGGTTGTGAAAAGCGTAAGTTGGTGTTTACAAGCACGGAAGTCTCGGGCCAGCTGACTGGAGAACAGGTTCATGTGAAGAAGCAAATACCCCCTAGCATCAGCGGACCATGCCGCCCGACCAACGGCATTCAACGGCATTCTCGGCTCGTCTTCGCATCCCTCTTGGGACTGACTGTTTGCCCAATACTACCCCCCAAGGCAGGCTCACTCTCTTTCTCGCTCGGCGGCTCTGTGCCTGGCATCGTGACTGGACAATGTCTGACCTCGACTGTGGTGAGTGACGACGACATGACATGGATATGATGACGTAGCAAACGCATTGTACGCAATCACCCACCAGCCAAGAAAGGAGCAGACTGCTGCAGTAACAAGTAACGAAGCTGGGCACCTCTCAAACATATGGTAGGTTAAGAGGTGTGTGTACGGGCATCGACGATCGTGTCTAGGTCACACGTGGGCAGGACATTTCGACCGCGGAGGTTCGGAGCCAGGGTTGTGTGAACAGGGAGGCCGAGTTTCGAACTATACCGTGCGCTCCAGTTTCGGAATGTATACGTAGGGCTGGTCGGGGCTGGTCAGTCTGCGTGGCTGGAGCTTGGAGGGCATTTGGCCATTTTTCACGAAGAGCGAGCATGGACTCAAGACAAGAATGATGATGATGATGATAATAATAATAATAGTAGTAGTAGTGGTAGTAGTACTAAAAGCGTGGCCTGCCAATTCTAAACGTAGGAAGGTTGCCAGTCCCTTTAATTAGCCATGAAGGGAGCATGATCGGTAGCATGCGCGCTCATTGTGCACTGATAGAAGCTGAGCTGAACCAGACTGCGGTGGGGGCTAGCCTTACTAATAGAGTTAGGTGGCTTGGCACACGCTAGCACCTTCCACTTGCTGGGATTGGAGAATAAAAGCCGTGGTTGTGGCGTTGTCATGATTCAGGCGAAATAGCGTGCTGTCTCTGTCTTTGCTTCTTCGTATAGCTACGAACTAATTTTGTAAGTGGCTGGTTGTGAATGCGACTGAGGGGTTGTTTCGAGCGAGCGGGCAACGGCTGACAGCTGTCTAAGCACTGGGCATTCTGGCACAACTGCAAAGGGGATCTGACGACCAAGCTTGCGCAATCCCCAAGACTTGTGAGAAAATCGATGCTGGGCACACACATATGATTGCATCGACAAGCGCAGGTGCAACGTACCCCCCGCATGGGCAACGCTACAGCCAGCCGTAAATGAGGGCAGTTTCAGGACAGGAGAGAGATTGATCGGCTTGGCAGCGGATGATTGGCGCAGCGATCAGGGCTAGTGCATCCTAGCCGTCTCAGGATTCAGGGAGAGGATGGGAGTGGAGTCTAGCGCAGGTGCGTCTTCTGCCAGGCACTGGGCGATCATTGGTCAGAGTGCCGATAAGCTTTTTTTTAGGACCGATGTTTAGTGCTCACCTTGCAGAAAAGCTACGGACCTCCTTTTTGACCTTCGGTGTGGCTCTTGTGACTGACTGCCCCCCCTACATCGATACCCTGGCGATGGCCTGATCATGCCTGCCAATGTCTGCCAATGCCTTGGCTGGTCTCGGCCTATTAATGGGGGGCCAAGCAATGCAATTCCGGCTAAGCTGGCGTAAGCTGCTGCTCTGATTGGTCGGATGCGCCAGCCAAGATTACTAGGCCCTGAGCTTCGACCATGGGGCTGACAGCCCAGTGACTGGGCCTCCCTTGTGCCTGGAAGGGGAGAAGGTTGACTGCAGTCGTGAGAAAGGGAAAAGAATTTTGATTGTTGCAGCGTTTCAGGTGAGCTGATCCACTTATCACTGGGTTGCTCTGAGGCTCTGAAGAAATGAATTACCTGGGCCGTTATTGACTCTCCACCTTCTACGTCTCTTCAACAAACCCTCTTTCTTATTCATTCTTACGCGGCATCCCTCTCCTTGATGCAGCTTTGGTTTCACTTCATTCTTTTGATATACCGACGGGCAACAGTGTCAATCATACACTTGCCTCTGTCTTCCACTCATTACCACAAGCTCTGACCTTGACCTCTTGCACATAAACACACAAGCACACATACCACACATACGCCCACACACACACACCTACACTATGGCTCGCACTATGGCCACAATCATAGTGCTCTCGCTTTGCTCAACCCTGGTTGCTGCGGACTGGTCAGGGGCGAAGCTGACTCCAGAGGAGGAAGCTATGCTCCAGTATCTGAACAATCTGAACAAAGACCTCAGCACATATTACATCTATGCCCTGCTCGCCCTTGCTGGCCTCGTTCTCATCTACCGCAGCGTCCTCCGCCTGGTCGCTCACACTCGACACCTGACGTCCATGACCGGTAGTGGTGGCCAGCGATACTTTGCCACCGCGTCGTCGACAATGGGCTGGATCAAGGACCACGTCCTCTATGCTCCCACTTTCCGCCACAAGAGAGCAACGGAGATCAAGTTCTCTCAGCACGTCAACTTGGGCACGATCCCCACCCGATTCCAGACGGCCTTTATCTGTGCCTGTATCGCATACAACGTGTTCGCCAGCGTGTGGAACGTTCCCTGGGGCGACGCTGAGCAAACCGTGCTCAAGGTCCTGGGCGATCGAACCGGCATTCTCTCCGTTGCCAACCTGGTGCCTCTGGTCATCATGGCTACAATCAAGAACCCCTTCATCCAGATGCTCGACATCTCCTACGACACCTACAACCTGATGCACCGCTGGCTCGGTCGCCTCTGTGTACTGGAGGCCGTCGTTCATACCGCTGCCAACTTCATCATCAAGATCCAGAAGAAAGGATGGGCCAGCATCGCAGCATGGCTCGGTCGCGACTTCATCCTGCATGGCTTCATTGCCACCCTTGGCTTCCTCGTCTTGTTCCTCCATTCGCCCAAGCTCATTCGATCCTTGGCTTATGAGGTGTTTCTGTATGTCCACATTGCCGTTGCCGCCGTTACTTTTGCTTTCCTCTGGTTACACATCAAATACTTCCCATGCCGACCCCTCCTCATCGCCACTATGGCCATTTGGGCTGGCACCAGGCTTTGGCGCTTTGCAACCCTGGCCTACCGCAGCTGGGGCCGACAAAGCTGCCAGGCGGCAATTCAGGTCTTGCCCGGCGATGCCCTGAGAATCTCTCTGTCGACGCCTCGGCCTTGGACCTTCAAACCAGGCCAGTCTATCTTCCTGACCATCCCGTCTGTTGGCTGGCACACAGCTCACCCTTTCTCCGTCGCTTGGACCGAATTCAGCGAACCACTGTCTCGTTCTAGCTCGCTCAGGTCGATCAGTGAAAAGAGACCGACGAGTCGCACGCATGAACTGGAGGTGGAGGAGAACGGCGAGCAAAGCTTCGGCCTGATCGTCAAGGCTAAGGGTGGCATGACCAAGAAGCTGCTTGAGCGTGTGGAGCGCGACGGTGGCGCTGAAGGAGCGATTGTCAACTTCAAGGCATGCATCGAGGGGCCGTACGGGTCTGAGAAGAGCATGTCCAGCTACGGTACCGTCATGCTGTTTGCATCTGGCGTCGGTGTCACTCATCAGATCCCGTACGTCAAGGACCTGGTTGAGGGCTATGCCAATGGCACCGTTGCCACGCGACGCATCACCCTGGTGTGGGTGATCCCATCAACAGACTGCCTGGAGTGGGTGAGACCGTGGATGCATGAGATCCTGGGCATGAAGGGCCGCCGCGATGTGCTCAAGGTCGTCCTGTACATCACACGCGCTGGACTAAGCCAGCCGATCCGCAGTCCCAGTGAGACCGTCCGCATGTTGCGGGGCCGACCGGATGTGGCAGCAATCATGCAAAAGGAGGCTGCCGAGAAGGAGGGCGCCATGGGTGTCAGTGTCTGCGCCGGTGGTGGGCTAGCTGATGAGGTGCGACGGGTGTCTCGGGTGCTGTGCGCCAAGGGAGTGAACCTAGACTTCATTGAAGAAGGATTCGGCTGGTGAGCTGGATTTTTCTTTTGCTGTTTTTTTTTTTTTTTTGCTTCGCGCTTTTTGCTTCATTATCGATGAAGATAAATGATACCATGAAGTCGGAACCAGAGAACGGCGGACGCGATACAAGTGCGCGGTTTTTGCAACAACTAGAGAGGACTGTATTGTTTCAGATGGCAATGGGGTTATGTCTAGATATCGGATTGACCTTCAATTTCGCTTCTGTTTTCTTTCCCGACTGTAGTGTATTGTTCTTGTGCACAATACACTGTGTAGTATTATTATCCCTGAGATACCGAGTGACTGAGTGAGTGAGTGGCCTGACTTCACTGGCCTGACTTCTCTGGGGTTCTTTGTGGCTTAAGTAAGCGCCTGGTATTTTATGGTATTTTATCAATTCGCAGCTCTTCCTCCGCCTTCTCTCGATCGAAACAATACCTGCTTCCTCCTCGTCGACCCGAATTCAAGTCCAAATCCAAATCCAAAATCCAAATCCGATTAATCACTCCCAATTTGTTGACTTCTATTTTTTTTCCCGGGTATTGTTCTTTTCCTTTCTTCGTTTTCCGATTGCCTTGCATTGTTCCCACCACAATCAATCAATCAACCCACTCACCCACATAATCCATGCCTCCCCCACACGAACCCCAACAACAGCAAGAACAACAACAACATCATCAATATCAATATCAATATCAAGAAGATCAACAAGAACCCAATCATTCTCGCCATGACACAGACGACCCCCAACCAGCCACAGCCACAACCACAACCACCAACGCAAGAATATCACCATCACCATCACCATCATCATCCTCCCTCCCGCCATCAGTCGCATCCCTCGCGCGCACCCACCCAATCGTGTGCGAAATCCTGGTGCGCGTCATCCAGACCACCCCGCTCTTCATCACCCTGACCATTCTGTCCACCCGCCGCGCCCTGAAAGTGCCCCGGTGGCAGAGCGTGCTGCTGTACTATGGCGGGCTGGCCGGGTTTTTGGGCCGTTATGTTTTGTTTTTCACCTCCGTCTGGTGGACCCTGGCTGGGCACTGAGTTTAGTTGCGTTGAGTCGAGTTGAGCGGCGGCCGGCATGGTATCATCGTTATCATCGTCAGCATTGTCGGCATTTTCCCTCTTCTTCTTTTCTTCTTCTTCTTCTTCTTCTTCCTTTTTCGGTCAAGGCGAATCGCAGGCAGGCAAGCGCAGGATGAATCGGTCAGGAACAGGACATGGTTGGAAATGGAGGGCGAATCGCAACTAGGATTCGGGGGTTAGGGGGAGGGGGGAACTGGAACAGCGTCTTAAAAGACTATTATCTACTTCTGTACGGAGTTCCACGGAGTCAATGGGTTCGACTCTTGCAAAAGAACTCCCTGCTTGCTACGGATGGATAATGCCAGGCCCAAAAGCAGCTGTGACGACTCATCACATATTGTTTGTTGGTGGCCTAAGATACCTTTGAAGTATCTTCTTCTTTAGCTGGGAGTTGCGCAGTTGTTGGCAGATTCAATGCCTGGAGAGAAGTCTAGTGACCTCAGCATTGTGGCAATGCCACCAGCGCTCCAAGTGTTCTCAATCAGGGCGCTTGTACAATGGGTCTGCAGGATGATATGCCTGTGAGTTCTCTATTCTGGTGATGGTATTGTGTTCTCTACTCATAATAAGTCAGTAGATAACAAGGCTGTATCTGCTATAGTTGCTTATCTAGTTGCTCAAAGTTCTGCTGGGTCTGTTCCTGATCACTCTTGAAATGATTGATTGAATGAGTGATGGTGTTGAGTCATTGTGGCGAAATCTGGATGGAGTTTTCGAAATTGATGAGACGTCCATCTGCTAAGAAAACACCACCAACAGGTTTGAGGCGACCCTCAGAGGGCGGAGATCCTGCATGGATGGATTATAAATACCCAAGACGCCGGGTAGCCACGGGGGGGCCTTGGATCTCAATATTGTCGACAAAGACCACCGTTGGGCAGACACCCCGGAGGCTCCCGAGATCGTGAGCCTCTCACGAAATGAGAGATAGCAAAAGTATGCTGTACAATAGGTACATACCGACAAAAACCGAGAACTTACTGTACCAGGAACCTAACTTAATAACTCCCTTGAGCCAGGGAGAAATGTGATCGTTGCCAACCCGGCGGGGAGTTGGTGCGGTGGAAGGCGCCAGTCGCTCCTGCCGCTGCCGCCACTTTCCCATGCAAATACCAGGCAGGTGCTGCTGCTCTTGGCAGCATCATTCGAGATAATCATGCTCATTGTACCTTCCCAAGTTGAATGCTTCGGAGTCCTTTCTGGGGAAAGATCAGTTCGGTTGATTAATGATAACTAAATCCACCAATGGGGCACCGTCTTACCGGGGATATGTGAATTTTTGCCCTCGAGCCGGGATTGTGGCCGGGGCCCGATAGGAAAACGACCGAGGTGTTCGGAATAGTGTTTCGTTGAGGACGCAAGGGAGTAGTAAGATGGGAATACACGTGTAGAACTGCCGACAACTTGTTCACATCCCTCTGTCTAGATAATATGGGCTATCATCAGTGTGTAATGGCTGAGCAGCGGATCGCCCGCCTAGACGATTTACGCCACCACCGTCACTAGGTTGGAGAAAAGAAATCGCACGCCGCCCGCCCGCCCGCCGCCAGGGCAATGGAGGACTTTTCTCTTGATGAGAAGGCCTGCTGGAGCTCTGACAACGAGAGTGAGATGGAAGACTCGCGGCCCTCGCAACGCACCAGTCGGTCCTTCTCAGACCGTCTATCGGCCCTGACGGGCATAACGAGCGCCGACGATGACGAATCTCCTGCACCCAACGACGACATCGAAGACGAGCGCCGTCCACGGTTCCCCACCCTTGCTACGTCTGTGCAGATCAACGTCCAGGGTGCCTTCATTGTTGACGACAATAACGACAAGGACGACACCGCTGCCGGTACCGGTGCTGCCCACAAGCGCACCGAGAACGACCACATTCACCGGGAGCGAAAAGACATCCGCCTGCCCAACCACACAGACGTGGTCAGCCATGTCGCTGTCGATGTAAGCTGGCCCGGCCCGCTGCTCCTCGACCAGAGAGAGCGCCTTGACTCCCTTCTTAATACTCAATACACTGACACTTCTCCACAGATCGGCGGTTCACTCGCAAAGCTTGTCTACTTCTCTCGAGAGCCTGGCTCCGCCGACGGTGGCAGGCTCAACTTCCTCACATTCGAGACCGAGCGAATCGATCTGTGTATTGAGTTCATTCAGGAGCTGAAGCAGAGCCAGGCCCAGCTCAATGGGCCCTCACCACCGCAACTGTCCGTCATGGCCACTGGAGGAGGGGCGTACAAATTCTACGAGCGGATGCGAGATACGCTGCATGTCAATGTGGTACGTGAGGATGAGATGGCCTGTCTGATCATGGGTATGAAACCCCTGCTGCTCTCACTCAACACTGAACGCAGTCTCGTCTCTTCTGACTGCGCTCGCAACAGGCCTAGACTTTTTCATCACCGAGATCCCGCGCGAGGTCTTCACATACAGCGAAGAAGAGCCCATGCAATTTGCCGAAGCCCGTGCAGACATTTACCCATATCTCCTGGTCAACATTGGCTCCGGCGTCTCGATGATAAAAGTTTCTGGTCCACAGGACTTTGTCCGCGTGGGCGGCACACATCTGGGAGGTGGCACATTCTGGGGCATTCTCTCCCTGCTCACGGGGGCGCGAAGCTTCGACGAGATGCTGTCGATGGCGGAGCGCGGCGACAACAGTGGCGTCGACATGCTGGTGGGAGACATCTACGGCTCCGACTACAGCAAGATCGGGCTGAAAAGCACAGCCATTGCAAGCACATTTGGCAAAGTCTTCCGCATGAAACGCATGGCTGAGCGGTGTGCCGAGGACGGCGAGGGCTTGTCCAACGGAGACGACCTCAACCACGACCACACCCTCAGCGGCTTCAAGATGGAAGACATGGCACGAAGCCTGCTGTACGCCATCTCAAACAACATTGTAAGTTCTTTTCCCCTTTCTCTATACAAAAATGCAACGCTCGCGCTGTGTGCTAACACTCCTACCCCAGGGCCAGATTGCATACCTCCAATCGGAGAAGCACAACCTGCAACACATCTACTTTGGCGGCTCCTTCATCTGCGGCCACCCCCAGGTCATGAACACGCTCTCGTACGGCATCAAGTTCTGGTCCAAGGGTGAGAAGCAGGCCTACTTCCTCCGCCACGAAGGCTATCTCGGCGCCGTCGGAGCCTTCCTCAAGCAGAAACCCAAGAACTGGGGCCGCCGCAACAGTATCGAGCCCGCTCTATCACGCACAGTGTCACGCCAGTAATGACGAGGAGAGAGAGAGGGAGAGAGAGAGAAAGATACACACTCACACACACACTCATACATACAGAACGACGACCAGACTTGCTCTCTTGGTGCTAGTGTGTGCATCGAGTTGGACCAGGACCTGTATTGTCTCTCTCTTCGTTCCCCCTTTGGAGCGTTTGGTTTTTTCTTTTTTTTTTTCCCCTTCTGCCTTCTTTGAAGAAAGGAGAAAAAGAAAAGTAAAAAGGAAGGAAGGAGCGCGCTCCAATTCTGTGGGGGCAAGAAAGCCACGACGCAAGTCGGTCGTCATTAGGCCAACACTACCGCCACCACCGCCACCACAGCCACCACCACGTACCATCGCTCGCTCGGCTCAAGGCAGCGGCTTAATCAACAACCATTTCGCTGGGCGAAAAATACTCCACTCCACCTCCGCCAGCGAGTACAGCCATTCCCGCACGCCGCCTATGTGAAGCGGCGCCCCCCCCCACCCACCCACCCACCCACCCACCGGCCATCCATGGGGCCATCCATACCTCTGGTATTTATTTTTGCTTGATACCTATTCAAACCAACCTCTAGGTCAAAACTGGAGCTTGAAAAAAAAAAGGAAAATACAAAAGATGAGAGAGAGAGAGACAGAGAGAGAGGATTCCAGCTCTAACCCTACCAAAAACTACCGAATGATTTTTACAACAGTCATGAGCGAGATTCTGACAGAAAGAAAAATAAAAATAAAAATAATCATCCATCAGCAGCAGGCAAAGCACGTGGCGGCGTTGAGGGGTTTCTAAAAGAAAAGAGAAAACAGATAACAAAAGTGAGACTTTTTTTTTGAAATGAATATAATACGTCTTTCCTGCTGTTTGAAAGTGCATAATTTATTTCTATTACATTTCACATGTCCATCATGCATTAACTGTAACTGTTGTTTTTTCCTCGGGGTATTTCCGTGCCTTAAACTTGACATTGAAATTCTTCTGCCGTACAAACCAGGCTGTTTTAATCAATTAGACATTGTTTCACCAAAAGGGGTGGTGGTCAGAGGGCCTCCCAAGGAGGAAACTGAGTGCTCGCGGCGATTGTACTCACCATTCCATAACTCCCAATCATCCTTAGGATCCGGGTTGGCAAAAGTAATTTCGAACCGTCTGAGCAGCGAAGGAATCGTCTTGTAGATCTCAAGAAGACTGACATTCTTTCCGATGCACTGCGAGGCATATTAGTCTCACCCACTTTGTCGAACTTAAGTACAAGTCAGGAGCTTACCGTTCGACTGCCGGCACCAAACTGAAACATATTTCTATAAGAGTCGTCAGTCAGTAAATCTAATCTTCAGTGGCGAAGAGTAACAGGGGGGGGGGTACATACCCATCCATCGTCTTCAGCTGCTCCTTGGACGCTTCTAGCCAGCGCTCGGGAATGTACTCCGACACAGGAAATCGCTGCTCGGGATCAAAAACCTCTGGGCGCTTGTGCAAGACCCAAGCGTTGACACCGACAATGGTGCCACCGGGGATATAGTGGCCGTCAATATCTATCCCCTGTTCGGGGGTCACACGCTCCAGGGGCAGGCCGGCGGCTGGGTGGCAGCGGAAGGCTTCCTTGATACAGGCGTCCAAGTAGGGGAGCTGCCGGCTCTCAGTCCAGGAGACGATGCGCGACGGTTGGCGATCCTCAATTCGACCCTCGCGCACGGCGGCGTCGATTTCTTCCACTACAGTGTCGTAGCACCGTCGGTTGCGAATCAGATAGTACATCACGGCAGATAACGAGATGGCTGTCGTGTCCGAACCGGCAAAGCTCATGCTTATGCTCATGGTCAACACGGACCTGTCGGTAAAGAACTGGGGTCGATCCGCCTTTGCTTTCAAAAACATCGATAGGAGGTCGGTCCTGCCTGAGGTATCCGTGGGGGCGTCAGCTTTGTACAACCGCTCGCCTAGCCGCCGTCTCGCAAATGCGGCCACGGGGAAGGCGGTCCACTGGAAGCCCCATCGGTCAAGGAGAAGGAGGATGGGATTCTTGATCAGGAGTACATCTAGAAATGGGATTTGCCCCACGGGTCCAGCGTAGTCGAATATTTTGTGTAGTTTGGCGATCATTCCTTCAATATCCTAATCATACGCGATGACATGCCTCGTGTTAGTCTGCTTATCGGCTCCTTGGGTAGATGAGTGGAAGAATCCTTCCGGGAATCCGTCCGGTTTGGCTCACCTCATTGTTGCGAATGAACCCGTGGTCTTCTGAGTAAGTGATCTTGCCAATCACATCAAACGCATATCCTTGGAACCATTGGCTGAGCGGGCAGACCTCCTTAGTAGACGCATACAACTCGTCGGTTCGATCGAGAAAGAGTTCGAGAATCTCGTTGACCGAAGGTTCGTACTGGACGAGCGCGCTCATGGAGAAGGCATGGTTGACTGATCTCCTCAGTTGTTGATGATACTGCCTTGTGTTAACGTCTCTTTCCCAGCGCAGAGGCTGGCTGCCATGTTTACTTACTTGTTCGTCAAGGGTCGAGAAGAGGCTCGGAATGCGATTGCCTGCAACAGTGGCTTGTTGCACCTCATAGAAGCCAGACTGCCGTTGTCAGAACCAATCAAAGCAGCAGGCCCATCCATGACCATGCTTATGCCCATAGATATACATACCTTGGTCATTCCCTTGTTCAACCCTGCACATTGAGGCGCTGTGTCAGCCGGATAAGACATAGTAGATTCGCAAATACCCACCATAGATCGTCTTCATCGCCGCAGGGCTGCTAAACGAAAGAACGTTTGGCCCAAGGCGTACCACATCGCCATGCTTCCGATGGAGTTCCAAGTGATGGATGTCCGGCCGCCTGTTCCATGTAATCCAAAATCGCCATATGTTGGTAAATCGTGCAAGCACCGGGCCAGGATATTTTGACAGTCCCTTCTGGAAATAGTTCCTCAACAGGTGGACAGAAAGTGTGACGGCGAGAAGGGCAGGCCAATACGCCCATATAAATGGGAGTATGCTTTCGATCAGCATGGATGGAATACCTGTGAGATGGACTGGGCGTGGCTCGCAGCAACAACAACAACAACAACAACAACAACAACAACAACGACAGCAGTAGCAATATATAGAATATAGACAATAGGCTGGCTATAAATGGCGGGACAACATATATCAACCTACGCGCGTGTTTGGGCGATTCGAACAAGGACAAGGAGCCATCGGCTACCGCTCATGACTTCGGCAGTTGCGTGTAACACGAGAGGAGGAAAGAGCGACTGCAGGTTCATCTGACACGCGGAGATGGCGGCACTCGCGGAGCCAGACCCCACTGTGAGTGGTAGAGACAGGCAAGAAATAGCCCCTTTGCTGCATACGTTGTTGGCCAGAGGGAGGGACTGTAGGACAACGGCATAGGGTCAAGTGGACGACGGAATGCGGCACCAGTGGTCGGCAGTCAAGCCCTACCTCAACTGCCGCGGGGGGAGGGGGATGGCGGAGCTTCGCGCGCTCTCTGGCAATACGGTATATTTACCAGTAATCAGTAATTAATTCCCATAAACACCCAGGAAAACAGCTCGGCGTATCATCGTCTCCACAAACACCAGCAGCAACAACTACCGTGCTCGTGCTCGGCAATTCATGCTCTGCTCACGTGGATGGATGGCCAATACAGTTTAGTTTGGAGATGGAAGGACATAGTTTGAGCATGGGTGATACAGTACATGGTGCATCCCTCTCCTGCAGCCAACTGGCATAGGATCGCCTAACTAGCTGAGAGTGACGGGAAGCCAGTGCATTCCTCCCATTAGCCTCCTAACTGCAAATGGTCCATATCAATCCCCACAAACTGGCTGTTAATAAAAACTGTGCTGTTCCACCTCCCATCAGTGCAGCTTGGTTAATGGACTGGTCTTCTCTGATTTTGGGTTGTGTCAAGTTGGTGCGTGTGTCGAATTACAAATCGGTTTTGGCCTACAGCAGCAGCAAGCAGGCATCATGGCAACCGGGCCTTGGTATCAGGTGAGATACCCTACTTGCCGCCAAGCGTAGGGAACGCGGAGTCGTCGTTGACGGCCAGTCCTGAAGATGGGCCGTCAGAGGACGGCGCGCCGTCGCTGCGGCCTCGGCCACCACGACCTTCGCCTCGGAATCCACCTCGCTCACCACCACGGCCACGGCCACGGCCACGTCCTCGGAAGTCGCCACGGTCGCCGCGGTCGCCTCGGTCGCCACGGTCGCCTCCGAAATCACCACGGCCACGGCCACGGCCGCCGCGTCCGCCACGGCCCTCGCGAGCAACCTCCTTGAACGAGTAGTCAATGTCAAGGAACTCCTTCTTCTGCGTGCGTTCCCGCTCACGGCGAGCCTTGTCTCCGCCCTTGAAGTAGTGTTCCTCGCCATCCTTGGTCAGCTCCTTGGCAGCTGACCATTTCTTGCTGGCATCGGCGCCCTCGTTTGGAGCACGGGCCTCCTTCAAACCGAGACCTTCAAGCTTCTTTTGAGCCTGCTCGGCAACGTACTCGGCGTAAGACTTAGACTTGTCTTCTTCCTCGACAAAAGCCTCATCCTGACCTGCATGTCCGTCGGCATTGGCCACAGGTTCAGCGCCGTCATTGACAGCCTCGTTCTCTTCCTTGGCCTCCTTGTTGTCAGCAGCGGCAATTGCAGCGCCTGCCTTCTCGTCGGTCCATTCGCCGTTGCCGGTCTGCTCGCCCCAGCCATGGCCTTCTTGCTTAGGGTGCTCACTGTCCAAAAAAGGCTTTGTTAGATATGTGTCTTCAAATATCATCTGATCAAAATAAAGGAGTCTTACCTAATGCCGGTGCGGCTGTGACGATCACCGCCGCGTCGGGGTCCGCGGTCGCCGCGACCACCGCGTCTCACAGGGCGAGAGCCTTCCTGGCCCTCGGTGGTGGGCTGGTCACGGTTGTTGAACCTCCGATTGGCGCGATCGCGGAATGCTGTCGTTCAAATTAGCGGGAGCAGCCCACAAATAGGACACCAGCTTGTGTGTGTGCGTGTGTGAATTCGTACCCGCCTCGTTGCCAGTGAATCCGCCAGAGCGGTTTCCACCGTGTCCGCGACCACGAGTGCCGCTCGCAGGCTCTGTGGGAGCTTCTTTGGGGGCATCGCGCTTGCCGTGGCGAGCTGCAGGCTTGTCAATCGCCTTGGTTGGCGGTTCCGGCTCGCGATCAGAGTCCTGATCGGAGGTGTTGCCTGCGCAGTCTTAGCATCATCTGCATTCGCCATGGGTTTCCAATTGGCGCACCGAGTAGCTCGTAGAGGTTCTTGATCGCGAATTCATCGTCAGCATTCGACACAGCTATTGAGATGGAAACGCTGATGCGTTGTCAACACGCCATACCTTGGACTTGACGTCTGCCATCTTCGCCCCGAGAGTGCCTTCCTCGAAGGCTATCTGGTGAAGGACTCCAATTCGGAAGAGGAAATACCTCTCTTGTCGAGATGAAGGTCGTCGTTTGTGTGCGGCAGTGAGTCCGGGTCGTCACTTCATCGAATTTCTCACAAAAACTTTCAGCGTGATGTTGCCAAGAAACGCCAAGAATGACGCCAAGAGAAGTGTGAAACCCCTGGATTTGCCTGGATCTGGTCTCTTTTGGATACCTCGGCTTGCTACAGTAGTATTTGTCGAGCTGGTCGTTCATCAAGGCTTCATAACCGTCGTTTATGATCCATGAGCCATGACATGAGCCATGGAAAGAAAAGGGCAGCAAACCCGCTAAATCTTCACTTTTAGAGATCCGGTAACTATGCCACTATCCTCAACGCCAGCGCTAAGCACACTTCCAGACCCATGGAATCCAATGAGCAATGCCCGAAGCTATGCATGCAGTCAACCATATGCTGTTGTTGATCGCCCTAGCCCGCTACTGTCTCCTTTGCGGAGGCTGATAATTGAAAGGGTTTGGAAAGTGCATGCTGGCGGTCAACCCAAATGGATCGGCATCAAGCATGGGATCAAAGGGATCAATTCCGTGGAAGCCACCAGCTGATTCGCTTCCAGTCGATGTTGTCATGGGGGGCGATGCTTGCATTGCCTGGCCGCCTGCAGAAGTCGAGGGAGGGAGCCGGAAGTTGGGGATAAAGCTGTCAGTGTCTACGTCCTCGCCATCGACATCATCAATTAGGTCAACTGGAGCATTGTATTCCTGTTCTGTAGGCACACAGTAAGCATAGAACGAACAAAGTCCCCGAGTAGGCGAGGAGAAGAGAGAAGAGACCCGCCCAGACTTACCCAGTTGATCGAAATGCTTGGGAAAGGCATTCGAGTAGTAGTTCGACTGCGAGTTCGCCCGGCTCGAGGGGGGCCGGGACAATTGCGACGACGGCGCCGTATTTGACATGGAAATTTGGCGCATGTGTGATCTCTGCTGTGTGGAGAATTGGCTGTGCTGTCCTGGAGGTAGTGGCCGCTGGCCCTGTGGGTGTTGTGATTGAGGAGGGGGTAGATCGGACGAAGGTGAGGATATACTGCCTTGCAGCGCGAAACCAGGCGACCGTGCCGTCGCCGGCGACGAATGCTGCGAAGGAGGAGTAGGCTGTGCGGCGGGTAAGCCTGTGAAGCCGTGCAAGTCACCAGCCAGGGAGGGGATATTTACACTCTGAAGGGGAGGCGCAAGGACAGGGCGCTGTCGCACTTGCTGCTGACGATTCATCATTGCCTTCTGGATGCTCGAGGCCTGGCCGCGTATCGAGGGCCCTCGTGCGGGCTGTAGGTGAGGGCTTCCCTTCAGCGCCAGCTCAGCCTGTACGTCGATGCCTAATCAATTAGTCATGGACTGGGGGCGGGGCCAGCATTCCAAAGCATCTTACCCTTCTCAAGCAGAATCCTCTCCAGCAAGGAGTTCTTGTATCGAAGCATCAAGCATTCGTCCGCGGCCTGTCGGTGACTCTGCTGCAGGCTCTGAAGCTGCTCCTCATGGTGCTGGATGGTGGTCTCGAGTTGCTTGATATACTCGGTCCGTCTCTCGCGAAAAGCCGCCTGGGCCTGACGGTTCCGCTGCTTCCTCTCCTCCGACGACGCATATATCTTGGGACACACTCAACCGCTGATCCAGACACAGGACATTGAGAGAAAGCATCGACTTACCGGCTTCCGTCCTCCTTTACGCTTTGGTGGTGGAGGTGGGGGATCGTCGGATGATTTCTCCGGGACTGGCTCGCCCTCGTTGTCCTGTTCGGGGGAGGAGTCTGACGGGCTGTCGTAATTGTCCTGGCCTGGCTCTATCTTGGGCACCACAGGGTCGGGGTCAGGAATGGTGGGCGCGTCCTTCAAGATGACGTCGGGTCCCGACACTGAGCCCATGTTCTTGTTGACTAAGGCTGATGCAAGGTACCGGGCATAAGCGCGGTCTCAAAAGCCGCCCCTCAAGCGCCAGAGCAGGAATAGACGCGAGGGTGATACAGTCTAACGAAGGCTAAGATACTGTTGACAATGAAAAACAGAGATAAGGGCAAAAGGGAGACAACGAGAAATTCCCAGCAGGGCACTGTGAGGTAATCAAATGACCTAAAAGAAACCGAGCGGAGGCGAGCGGAGTGGGGAGGGACAGGTGGTAGTTAAAGAGCAAAAGATCCTTGATCCGCGCCCAAGCCCTTCTCGTTTCCTCCCCCTCCAGGATGGCAGTCTGGACGCATGCACGGCTGCAGCTCCTCCGGCCCTCGCAGGACCCAGAAGATCTGGGACCGCCTCCAATGAGCCGGCCAAGAACCGCTCTGGGTAGCTGGCCAGGCGACTCCCGTGCGGAATCGAGAGTGAAAATTCTTTCACCGTCCAATGGAGCAACTTTTCCTTGGTAGTGACATCGGCCATGAACCAGCCAAGCGACCTCATCACGTGGTGAAAAATTTGCATCTTAATGCGGGACCCAATCACCTCAGAGGCCGCTCCCATCCTTTCCGACGCTACGCCTATGTTTCCTGAGACTGGCCTAGTCCCCTTCTAGGCCCTTTCTAGTCCCGTTGCAACTGCCACTACAGTGCACCCGCTTTCTCCACGCCCGCCTGGGGGCGGTAAATTGCGGGCAGGGACGAGCGGAGCCCTTTAATCTTGGGTCGACGTGGTGGTGGCGAGCATGAACACAGCCTTCGATGCTTTTGCAAGCCGAGTCAGTGTGGCAGGTATAGAGTGTTGAGTTTGCTGCTGCTTGGCCTGATTTAATGGCCACGTCCTGTGGTTGAAGAATGCCTTGCTCGTATGGGTGGTGGCACGAGTTGTTGAGTTGTTTAGAATGCCTGCCTGCCTCAAAAATGGGTCTGGAATGCGACTGCCATTCCTGGTCAAGGCTCTCTCTTGGCACCGACAAGAAGGAAGGAGCGACGACGACGGCGATGATGATGATGCACTGCGTGGGCAGGAGCTTCCCGGTCACGGTGAGTTGGTTGATGCTGCTGCGGATTTGGCACTGTGAGTAGCTTGCTGGATGGTCTACATCTTCGTTCCGCCCTCAGGACTTCCTTTCTTCCAGCGTTTCTTTCATCTTCTTTGCAAGTCGAGGCTTCAGTCAGTGTATCTCGAGTTCTCTTCGACATAGGTACCAATCCAAAGCCATACTCAGTCTGAATTAGATTTGCGTGAGCAACTGCCTGGATGGCAGAGGCCAGTGAGTGTCTATCTCTATCCCTCTCTCTACACTACATGTCGTGCCGTGATTGACTGAGGAGCCAGGCCCGTCCAGAAGAATGGGATCCCCTGAGAGAAAGCCATCTCACCATCTGACGTCTGGCAAACTACGCAAGTTTCACGAGATTGACCTCTTCCGCAGAGCTGGCTCAGCACTGGCAAACCACCGGCCTCACAGACTGTCAGATATTCGGGAGATGTCTGGCTCTTCGAGGTCAGGAACAGTGAAGAACATATCTTCAGCCCCGACACTTGCCGTCCCCGTGCCCTCAGCAGGCGAGCCTTCAACCCCTCTCGTTCAGCACTCGGCACACACTACCTCCGGCCCTTCCATGTATGCAACACCAGCTCAGCATGCCGACCAAGAAAAGACCCAGTCCAATGTTTTGGCCAGTCAGACCACCAGCTCTGTCAGTCTTCCAGTGGGAGATGGTCTAGAAAGGGGCTCTTCGCTCAGCATTTTCTCTCGAAGTCTCACGGGATCCCACCGATCCAGCAGTCGTGGTCTCCCCAAGTGGCGTATTCCGCCTGTTGCATCAGGTTCAAACACGGTGCCCAATCGTGGCCGAGCAGACTCTCCAGTCCGCCGAGCAGTTGAGCGCTCATCCCAGTCTTCCGAGGCGGCCCGCGGCTGCAGCTCCCCACTCAAAACCATCATACGTACGACTCCTCCATTGGACATTCTTGATCGAGGAAGTACACGTCACGATAGGCTGCAAATGTCAATCCATCTGCAGTCTCCTCTATTCGTTGGCGGTGGCACGATTGAGGGACAGCTTTTTCTGGATGTTGACAAGGGCAGTCCACCGCGGAGGATCACGCTCAAGCCCTTGATGATCTCACGTTTATCGATTGACGTGATAGGGGTCGAAGAGATCAATGATGGCAGACGATGGGTCTTTCTTGCCCTGGGTACGGAAGTCTTTGACCAGCAACACCCTCCGCCACCGTCGATCGTTCAAAACTCGGATCGCCGGCATGGTCCGGAGCTGAGCTGGATGCTGAAAGCAGGCTCTGCAAGCTTGCCCTTCTGCCTCAACCTCCCGCTGAAGCTCGGGCCCCCTCCATATCTCTCGAAGCAGGCTTCCATTCGATATCTCCTGGTCCCGTCAGCATATGTGCAGTCTGGGGACAAGCAAGGCCTGGTCCGGTCGACTTGGAACATCCAAATGCTGACGGTGTATGACCCGGAAAAGGCTCTGGCCAGCCTTCCAAATCCACTCCTGGCTGCGGACACCTTGGTAGTATCACACACGCCCGATCTCCAGTCTGTGAAACTAACAGCTGGTCTGCATCGCCAGACTTGGGTTAATGGGGGAAAGATCTTTGTGGACGTACACGTCGTCAACCAGAGCGCAAAGATGCTCAAGAAGTTGGAGATCCAGCTGGAGAAGAGCACGCTGTGGTATGCACATGCAGCGGCGGGCACTGTTGAGAGAAGCGCAAATCATTTGAGACTGCCCAAACGGACCGATTTTAAGATTGTCGGGAGCACATCTATCAGAAAAGGCAAAGACTGGAGAGGTATTCCGCCCTATTCGTCTGAGGTCAGGACATGCGAGCTTGATGTGCCCAGGGACCATGTCACCATCAGTACGGGACGATACTTTGAGGTCCGGTTCTTTGTGAATGTCATCATATATGCCACTCGTTTCAGGAATTGCGCGGTTCAGCTTCCAGTTACGCTTATCCATATGAACTCATTGGACATTTTGCCCAACTCGCTCGCACAAGTTGCAGCTTCAATCGAGGCCAAACGAGCGAGGACGGTGCCTGTGAGGCCATCTGCATCGATACATCAGCATCCCCTTTCTGGACAAGCGTTTGCAGCTCCTCTGCAACAATCGCTGCACCGGGCGGGCAGTGATGGAATTGGGTCGAATGCTATCAGTTTGCTCACGCAAGAACTTGAAAAGTCGCCTCGAAGACACGGCAGCTCGCACAGCCGACATCGTCATCGCCATTGTCGTAGTGGCAATACAGGTGAGAAGGTGACTCCGAGAAAGAGCAAGGATTCAGGCATTCAACCGGATCAACACCACCGTCATCATTGCAAACATGATTCTAGTTGCTGTTTCTGCCATGGGGGATGCAAGGATCCTGGCGAGCGGTCGGGGACTGGGTCTTTGCACCAGGGACCCCGGCTACCACGATTGCAGGTGTCGACTTCGGGCTTGGGCTTCTCAGAATCCGAATTCGAAATTCCAGCCGACTCGCCGCCTCGGAAAGTGATGCTAAGCGAACAGGAGCGAAAGATGATCAACCAACAGAAGGAAGTAAGGCTGCAAAGAATATACAGTCAAAGGAAGAAGGAAATGCAAAGGGCGGCTTCTGGGCCGAGAAGAGCTGAGCCGGCATCTGCCTGGCGGAACGTCACGGTGGATTCGGGCAAGGCGCCGAGACAGGCTCTTTCAAAACATCACAGGGTCCTAGCAAGCGCGGACGGCAATCTTCAAATGCAAAGAAATGTGCAGAGGCCGAAAGAGGTAACAGAACATCGAGCGGGAGCTAGCAGCATGGGATAGAAGGTAATCAGGGGACGATCTTGTGTGAAAGTGAGGTACTGACCACAGGCATATGGCATCAGGAGAGCATGGTTTGCTTGTGTAGGATATGATAAGTCAGGCAGTTAATATTTGGTTTGGGGGGGAGGGGGGTCACATTGATGGATTGATTTGCAGCTTCTAGTGACTGTATTTTTTTAACAGCTTCTAGTGATTGTATGTACTGAGACTCGCAGCAATCAAGGCAATACAACGGTCTGATAAATGTCAGCGGTTCTCTATAAGCTGTTGGAGAGGGAGGCTGTTACAGGGAGGCTGTTACAGGGCTATCGATTTAGGTGGCACCGCCGTTGTATCCTGAAAACTACCACCCGCGATTTGACCTCTCTTCTCCCATCGTGCATATCTTTCTTGAATCAAGTCCAATTAATATCGTTTCTATCGTATTTGAACCTCCATTCCAAGCCTTATTATATCCCTGCACCTTCGTAATGAACGGATCTCCGATGCCTCGCGAGAATGCCCTCGCACAAGAAGTATTCGAGTGACGCGCCACCTAAACTACCCCTCCGTCGTCACCAAAGGAACGAACGCTGTTCCATATGAGCAGAGCAACTTGAGGCAATACAGACACAAGAGAGAAGGATTACAACCCTCAAATAAACCCTGTTTATCGTGGATTCATGTTAAAAGACCCTGCTACTACTGCTTGTTGGTCACCAGTTAAGCTCTTTCTTGCGATTCTTGCTCCAATCCTTGAGCTACCTGCAGTGTGGATGGGGGACAAATCTGCTGCTTTAAGTCCGGTAAAACTCCATTCACCACTGATTATCCCCAGGTAAGGCCCCACGTTCGTCCTCGCCTTTCGCCCAGCCACCCGGACCCTGATAGGTTCGATGGAATCAGCCGCCTGGGCGCCTGGCATACTACTACTCCGCACACCTACGTTCTATTCCCCCCCTCATATCTGAACCAGACCGGAAGGACCTGCAACAGCCCTCCCTCACCAGCAGCTTATAGGGATCCCATTACATTTATTAGACCGCTGTTGGCCAGACTTGGGGATGACTCAATCAAAAAGATCAGAGTGATAATAATATTATTATTATATGGCTCAATCAAACAGATTAGAGTAAGAATAATATATGGCTCAGCCATTGGTATTGATTGTGGTGTATAGTATTAGTCGTTTATACGACGGCAGAGGCATCCTGATTTGCTTGTTGCGCGTTTTGCAGCTTCTTAAGCCTCCTCTTAGCACTACCGAAGCCGTCAATGCCCTTTTCCTGATTCTCACCCAGCCAAGCCTTGTGGGCCTCGCCCAGGACTCCTTTACCAAAGTAGTAGATGAAGTGGCCGGCCATGATGAGGACAAAAGCGACGGGATACATCCAGTGTACAGAGTAGTGAAAGACACGAATGCCAATGATGACGCCCCAGAAGTTGCCAGTAAGCAGCGACACGTTCTGGAAAGCGGCCGAAGCAAAGCGATAGAGCACGGGAACGAGCGAGTAGAACAGGGTCAGGATCAGGGTGTAGCCGGTCAGGTAGCCGGCGACGGCAGCGTCCCAGGTGGCGCGGTGGAAGGAGGCGCGGTCGAAGATGGCCGCCTGCACGCCGTTGATGAACTGGGCCCAGAAGGCGAGCTGGCCGATGACCTCGTACAGCGGGCGGCCGGAGACGAGCCACTCCTCGTACACGTTGGCCAGGCCGTAGAAGGAGGCGCCGAGCAGGGCGAACAGGTCGCCCTTGAGCTGGTTGCCGCGCGAGACGCCCGAGGCGGTGCCGCCGTGGCTGGTGATGTAGTCAGAGGCCAGCAGCATGCCCGTGCCGCCGACGCAGACGAGGATGCCGAGGATCTGCGCCCAGTGGTAGCGCACGCGGAGCAGGGTGAAGGACAGCAGCACGACGACGACAATCGCCCAGAAGTTGATCAGCTGTGCGCTCATGATGTTCGTGTACCGGTACGCCAGCACGGTGAAGTAGTTGCCCTCGACGTCAAAGAAGGCCAGGATCAGGTACTTCCACCCGTCGTGGAGCAGGAGCTGCAGCCACTTGCGCAGGCCGTACTTGTAGATCGTCCACGAGGTGTAGATCAGGTTGAGTAGGACATAGTTGAAGAGCGTCTGGAAGGCCGGAATGCTGGTGCCCGCGTTGACCAGTAGCGTGGTCAGCGTGTTCGTTCCCGTGATGCAGATTGCCAGGATCTGGCCCATCCCCAGGATGAACCAGAAATCGCGAGTCTTGAAGAAGGCGAATTTGCTGCGCCAGGATTTAGACTCGTCCTTGTTTGCATCATTCAATGCCGTGTTGGTGACAGTTACGGTTGCTGCCGCCCCCGCTTCTGCTGCTGCTGATGATGCTGCTGCTGCTGAGTCTTTGACAGCGCCAGAAGGTGCCGCAGCAACAGCTTGTTCCTCATGTTGGACAGCTGGCAGGTTGGTGCCATAGTCCACGCCCGTTGTGTGCACCATCACGCTTTGCTTGTCGGTGCTCATGATTATACGGTCGAGATGTAGTAATCTAGCTCTAACGATAAGAACAATAGAAAATCAAAATAAACAGAAAGTTGGAGCTTTATGAGGATAGGCGAGCGCAAAACTCCTGAAGTCGCTCGCTATTGTGGTAGCCCAAAGACGGCTTGTTGAGTGATGTGTGAAGAGAAAGAAATATTTTTCGCAAACCTCTTTTTATCGTATTTCGAGAGGGGCAGAGAGTGGAGACCTTCACGTGGTCTGAGAAAGAAGCTTATTAATAACTTTAAAAAATATGACAGAAGTAAAATTTGCTCAACGAACAACGTCTGTTAAGCGGCGAGCTAGGTCTTGTATTCGACCAGAGCCAGCAAGGAGCGAACGTTCGGCAGAATAATGCCGCGTGATTCTGTTGTTGGCGGTGCGCAAGACAACGGCTTTCTTGATACGACCATCATGGCCGATCTTGATGCGACCAACCTTCCTGTCTCGCCAAACTATGCGGGCATAGTGTGCATCGACAGCAACGGCCTCCACAGACTGCACGCCGTACATAAGTTGCTCGCTTCTTCCCTCATCAGTCTCAGCGTTCGGGCTAGGGTCAAGTAATTGTTCACGGCAGAAGTCAATTGCCTCCTTTCTCATCTGCCAACTGGTTAAATCGTTTCTGACTGCGGTCACAAAGCCCAGTAGATCTACGGGTCCTTCTCGACCCTGGACCAGGGAGTCCTCGCTGTCATCCACACCAGCAGTGACTGGTAAATGGTTGTTGGCGTGGTCTTGTAATGGCACCAGCGCCGGAATGGTATGTCGGTGGACAGACCACTCATGTCTGTTGGCACGAGCAGTCTCTGTTCGTCTCAACAGGACATAGTAGGGCGCATCGAATTGGCCACTGCGCTTACAGATATCGAAGCGCACGCCCAAGAGTCGGGCATTTGAAGTGTCGGGACTAGGGTCAACAAATGGGAAGCACGTGACCCCATAGGCAAGGCGATGAGCAGATGTCCTGGTAAGAATGGAGTGCTTATTGAGTAGAGCGGTCAGGTGCTCATTGGAGGAGTAGTTTTGCCCAAGTTGGGATTGAACTGGTGATGAGGCGAGCAGGGTCGAAGTTAGAAGTGACTGGCGTCTTGACAAGGCCGCGATCTCGGCACGGATGTTGGCAATCTCGCGGTCCAGTTCATCGGAAGCGGTCTGCTGCTCTGGCGTAAGGGTGGCGACATTGGCTGGCTCAGACGGCGGTGGCGAGGCAGCAGCAGCCATGGTGAGAGTGAAGATTCGATGCTGCTGTCGTCGTTGTTGTTGTCGTCGTTGTTGTTGTCGTCGTTGTTGTTGTCGTCGTTGTTGTTGTCGTCGTTGTTGTTGTTGTTGTCGTCGTCGTCAATAATTAGTAATCAATAACAGTCCGTTGGCAACATTGAGGAAGGAGCACGCGTCAGAACGCGCGTCTGTCGCCCACCGTACTGGTTGGTTCTTGCCGCTGGCGTAATTCTCCAGTTAGGTTAGACCATGTCCAGAAGAAGGCAGGCACGACATGTAGCGCTCCTGCATTTTGGCGGCAGCAGGAGAGGCAAGAGCGGGTGGCCTCGTCATCTCATCACCTTGCTGTCACTCTCTGGCCGACGGCTTCAACAATGAAGCAAATCCGCAACTGTTACTCAGACTAGTCGGCCAAGACGAGACTGGTGCGATACCGTATCCGGTGGTCCAAACAGGACAGATATTACCATATTTCTCTTTTTCAGTTTTGCCGCATGGATGCCTGACTCCGTCTCTGCGCGCTTTGCTGGACCCCGTCGCCCTCTCCCCGACTCCCCAGACATTGAACTCGGCTCCTTCCACCCACCGACCTTGCCTCCGCCCTCCTCCCCGTCTGGCTCGGACAGCAGCGACGTCGAGTCTGCCCTCCTCACTGACGCCGAGGACCAAGTCCCGATGACCCGTGCGCGGCACAATCAAAGCAGATCCAAAACCCGCCGCTCCGACCTCAAAATACACACTGGCAGCGACGCAAATGGGGTGTACTTGAACGGCCACGCCAACGGATCTGCGTCGAGCATGTCGTCGCAGGTTGAGCTGCGGCGCAAACACGCCAACGATGCCACACAACAGGCCAATGCCCTGCGCCACCCCGACTTCTCGCTCGACAACGAGGTCATCCCGCCGCTGACGCCGCACTCGCCGACGATGGTCACCACGTCGTTTAGCAAACTGCCGGCGTCGGACAAGCGCAACTTTCTGCTGCTCTGTCTGCTCTACTTTCTGCAGGGCATCCCGCTCGGCCTGGCGTCGGGCTCAGTCCCGTTTCTGCTGAAGAATTACCTGTCCTATGGCCAGATTGGGATCTTCTCGCTGGCCATCTACCCATATTCTCTGAAGCTGCTTTGGTCGCCCATTGTCGATGCCGTTTGGTCGCACCGTCTGGGACGCCGGAAGTCTTGGATTCTGCCGATCCAGGTGCTGTCCGGCATCAGCATGATCTACCTGGGCTGGCAGATTGACGACATGATGGTGGCTGCTGGCAAGGACTCGGGCTCTGGCGTCTGGTCCTTCACTGGCTGGTGGTTCCTCCTCGTCTTTCTCTGTGCCACTCAGGATATTGCTGTCGACGGCTGGGCGATTTCGCTCATATCCCTGAACAATATATCCTACGCCTCAACAGCCCAGACCGTCGGCTTGACCGCCGGCTCTTTCCTCTCTCACACCGTTTTCCTCGCTTTACAGGCTCCTGACTTTGCCAATCACTGGTTTCGCAAGACGCCCCAGGACGTCGGTCTGCTCACCCTCGGTGGCTACATGTCCTTCTGGGGATGGGCCTACCTAGTTGTCACTGCCGGGCTTGCCTGGTTCAAGAGAGAGCGGCGTGACTCGGCTGAGGACTCGCTGGTGCAGGTATATCGGTCCATGTGGGCGGTGATGAAGCTGCCCAACATCCTCACCATTATTGCTGTCTATCTTGTCTGCAAGCTTGGGTTCGTGACCAACGAGTCAGTTACCAACCTCAAGCTGCTTGACAAGGGCTTTGGCCAGGCCAACCTGGCGCTTGTTGTCCTGATCGACTTTCCTTTCGAGCTCGGGCTGGGCTACTATGCCGGCAAGTGGTCAACGCAATACACTCCACTGCGCCTGTGGTGCTGGGCCTATGTCGCGCGATTGGCAGGTGCCGTAATTGCTCAGCTCGTGGTCATGATCTATCCCACTGCCCCAGATGCCGCCGTACCGGGGTGGTATCTACTGCTTGTCATCTTGTCGCACATCTACTCGACCTTTACGAGCACGATTATGTTTGTGGCTGCCTCTGCCTTCCATGCACGCATTGCAGATCCGAGTATCGGTGGCACCTACATGACCTTGCTGGCTACGTACGTTCTCTCGCCCCTGCTAGACATACACTATACTGACAATCTGCTACAGCGTCTCGAACCTGGGTGGCACGTTCCCCAAGGTATTCATCCTCAAATCTGTGGATTTGTTCACTTCTGCCACGTGCATTCCGCCCACTTCGGCCGCGTTTGACGCATTCAAGAAGCTCCATGCCAACGCAGAGCCTATCCAGCAAGCGTTTTCGTGCTCACTCGAGGCAGACAAGTCACGCTGCCTGGCTGGGGGCGGCACATGCCACGTGGAGCGCGACGGCTACTACATCACCAACATTGTCTTTGTCATTATCGGTGCGGTGCTGTTCTGGACCTTTATTGAGAGAAAGGCGCTGGCTCTACAAGCACTTCCATTGAAGGCCTGGAGGATCGTCAATGGCGGTGGTGGATATGAACGAGTAGCGACAGGATAGAAATTCCGGTGAGATAAAAAAGTATATACAAAATTCTGATACAATACAGTAAGACACTTATCTTCCCGGCGTATCGACCGCGGGGCCGCATCATATCAGCCCCCAACCAGTCTACGCAGCGGACTGGTCAGCCTGGCAGCGATGTCAAAGACAAACCCGGTCCAGCCCCGCGCCGTGGCCACGATATTCGTCACCGCAATCACCCGGCGAGTGAAAAGGTCCGACTGCTCAAAGTCATGCGCATACACATCCCATATGGCCTGGCCACCCTGAGCAGAAGAAGAAGAAGAAGTAGGTTCTCCTGCTGCTGCTGCTAATGCTGGCTCCAGCCCAGCAGCGCGGTTCTGCTCATCGCCGGACTTACCCCTGACTCCGATGGCGAGGCCACGGCCGACAATACGGTCGTCAGCAACCAAGCGAGCAGCAGCCTCTGCGACGTCGTCAATATGGCCCAGCTCGCCGCCGGCACACAGCAGCGGCCCGACCGGACCCATGATGGGCGTCTCGACAAAGTACGGGCACAGCATGTTGACGCGGATCCCGTCCGTTTGCGCGGCCGTCATGCGCAGCGCCCGGAACAGCCCGACCACGCCGTGCTTGGCCGCCGTGTACAGCGGGTGCGTCGCCAGGCCCATCAGCCCCGCCATCGAGGCTACCAGGACCAGGTGTCGGTCACGCGGTGTGTGGCTGTTGCTGTTGCTGCTGGTGCCGCTGGGGGAGCACGGGCTGGAAGCCGGGTTTGCGGGGAGATAGGACAGCGCCAGGTATGTGGTGTACAGGACACCGATCAGGTCGACCTCGACTGTTTTCAGCGCTGGGGGAGGAATAGCAGCCGCGGCCGCGCCCGCCGCGAGATCAGCGGGCGGAGGCGGTCTGGCAAACTTGACCGCCTCAGGAGCGTCGGCGATCCCCGCGTTGGCCACGACGCAGTCGATCCCGCCGTGCGGCGAGAGCGAGGCCGCGGCCGCGAAGAGGGCGACCTGGCTGGGCCACGAGAGCACGTCGGCGGCGACAAAGTGGTGGTTCTCGTGGCCGCTATCGCGGCGCAGCTGCGCAACCAGCTCCGTCGCCCGAGTCGTCTGCGATGCCAGGTCGCCGATGATGATGTAGGCGCCGTGCGAGGCCAGCCGCTGCGCCATTGCGGCGCCCAGCCCGGATGCTCCGCCTGTGATCAGTACGGTGCGGGATCGCAGGTTGGCCGTCGGGATGGCGGCCCCGAGGTCGACCGGCCCAGAGGCGGTGATCGATGTGAAGGGGACGACTCCTGTTGAGAGGTCCATGGCAGTATGTGTAGTAGCAGTCTGGTCTGTGCTGTGATCTGGGTGTAACAATAGTGACAAAGTTGTTCACTTCCCCCCTGCACCTGTAGTCATTTCTGAGTTTCCAAGAGAAGAAGAAGAAGAAGAAGAAGCAATGCGGTTCAGCCTTGGCATTACCTCAACACTACCACCCTACCTTGTTGGACTTACAGTCTTGTAGCATGTAAAGGGACGGCTGGGTGTGGTGGTGGGATATAACTGGTACCGCCGCTTTCTTGCCGTCGCGGGGAAAAATAGATAATAAAATTATGGTAGACGAAGAGCCCACTTAATTAGAATTAGGGGCACTGTTTAGGCTGTTTAGCGCCGTCTTTAACTAATCACTCCGCCCCTACTCCGCCCCTAAGCCCCGCAATGCTTTAGTCACAACTATATATGGGTTACTTAGTAATTGCCGAAGCCAACTCTATAGTGACGCGTCGACTGTGCACCCGCTATTCAGCCTGTATTCAGCCACGGGTCGTCCAACAGCTCTCGGGCGGACGGCCGTTCCTCGGGCAGCCATCGGACAATGCGCCTGATGAAGTCATGGTAGAGACGCCTGTTTGGTTCTTCCAGAGTTTGACCCGAGTCGTCGAGCGATGGCGGCGCCGAGACATCGATATCTACCAAGAGTCGACCTGGCGTGAACGTTAGTTAGCTCGAAAGAAAAGAACAGTGCGCCGAGGACACGATCACCCTCACTCACCATCTCGGTCAAAGTACTCTGACGAATTGTCCCCTCGGTGCAAGAGTTCCAACGGCGGGGGGCCCAGCACTCGGACCATCTGCGTGAGGTGGACCAACGTTGAGGGATCCTGCTGCTCATCAAGAGGGATAAACATCGGACTATCTTCGATGAGGTGCCATGTCTGAGAAGACGAGTCGATTAGCTCAAAGGCTCAGTGTCGTGTCTGAGCATCAAGTCCTCACCAGCATTGCGATACTCCAGATATCCACCTTGTTATCCCAGGCTGCTCCCAGAAGGACCTCTGGCGCCCGGTATTGGTAAGGCATGATAAGGCCAGAGTGAGGATGTGATTCCAGCCTGGCCTGCCCAAAGTCACAGAGCACAGGCGGGCCCAGCCGACGCACGGCAATGAGATCCCTGGTCCTGTATATGAAACGATCTCCGTCTACTTTGTCCGGGGTAGAGTGCTTCAGGGCAGCATCCACGTATTCTGCTAAATGGGACAGATCTCCAATACTCAAGATGAGGTTATCCGCCTTGAGATCTAGAGAAAAATACTCAGGATATAATTATAGTTGATTTCGAGAGAGGGAAGAACTCACCAGTATAGACAATCCCAGCCTCAGAGTGCAGGAAGTCCAAGGCTTCAAGAGTCTGGGCCACAACGGCCTTGACCAGCGGCTCACCTAGACTTCGATGTGGCAGTTTGTCTCTGAGGATATCCACGGGCGTGCCCAAGACTGGGAAAACCAGACAGGGATGACGGCCACCAGAAGAGCGGCCCGGCATGTCGAAGTGATCAATGAGCCTGCGAACGAGAGCAGCACCGGCGTGCTTGGACCGAAGGGATGCCAAATACTCCAACACTTCGACTTCTCGATCTGCTTGGGAAGAGTTGCGTGTGCCGACCTTGACGACCACATGATGTGTTTCTCGCTTTCTTCAGACAGATGAGTTTTCTTTCTCTTTCACTGGGATGTGAGGTCAAGGCAACTCACTTAATGTCTCGACATAGCCAAACGGTAGAATTTGCCCCGTACCCGAGCTTTGAAATTACCTTGTATCTTGAGTTCAAGATCTCTCCAAAGCGAACAGGATAGTAGTAGTCTGGGGAATAGTAGTCGAACGTCTCTTCCTCGATTCGCTCATAGTTTGCTGGCTCAGGCGATGGCTCAGGCGATGGCGATGGAGTCGGTGAATTCAGGGATGAAGCAGCATGATGAGCATGAGCTGTTCGCAACAGCTGCCGGCGGAAGGATGCACGGAAAGGTCTTGTAGCTGCTGGTTGGATGAATCTCGCAAGCTGCTTCATGACACCAGCGGCGGCGTGCCGTGTGGGTGAGACAGCATGAAGGATGACTTGATTACACACTCAGGACAAGGTTGCTTATAAGCTACTGTACAAGGGATGCATTAAATTAGATCTCGCTATGAGAGAGCTCGTAAGACTATAAACCACACCCAGAGCAAGGGCGGCACCATCACCATCATGTATCACTGTATCACGCTGAATAGCCAATTCCATACCGATTGTCGTCTATCAACCGGCCGTACCTATGCCATCAGTCAGTCAGTCAGCTGCCTCGACATAGCAGGTAGATGATGATAAAACTTACTCAAGCAACAGACGAAAGTACCAGACTTCCATGTCTTCGTTACGCAGCACTTTCTGTGCCCACTCGCGGCTGGCCTCGGCCATGTGCTTGGCCTCGCGCTGACCGGACGGTTCCTGGTCAAAATAGCGTACGCTTTCGACATACTCGTCGCCCTGCAGTCCAAGAGGCACAAAGTGCACCCACGGCCGCAGCCATTCATCATGCCACTCGCGGAACACGGCCAGCTTATACACCAAACTCTGGCTCAGCAGCCAGGCGTAGTACCGGCCTGAGAAGGCGTTACCGTCAATGTCGAGCAAGTACCGCGACGCAAACGCGTCAAACATGTTGACCGGCTCCACGGTGCCGAAGAACTCGCGCTGGGCATCGCAGTCGCCCGGGTCACACTGGCCGATGAAGGTGAACTTGACGTCAAAATAGTGGGCCATTGACTGCATGCTGACCTGCTCTTCCTTCCACTCCGCCGGCTCTGTCGTCTTGTCGTACAGGAGCACCTTGGCCTGACCGTGCGGCTGGATCTTGGTCAGGAACTTTTGCCGGTGCTGTCGCCGCCAGCCGCCGTCGCGCGAGAAGCCGCCGGTGGTGCTGCCACGCCAGTACATGTTGGCCGCCTTCTCCTCCCAGGGCATGTCACGTTCCTCGTCGTACGTGACTCGGTGCATGTAGTACCATGGGCTAGGGTACAGAATATCCTGGAATGAGGATACTTTGGACTGCGAAAAGATCGGAATCAGATCGTGTGTCACATCAAACGCATTCGGGCGGTCGAACATGCCGAAGCTCCGTTCGAATGAGGGCGAGTTGCAGATGTCGCTAAATGCGCTTGTGTTGGAGATGAATCCCAGCGGCAGGTTGGAGTAGGCCGCCGTGTTGTCGGTGCAGTTATCGGTCAGGCACGCCCGCACCGCACTGTCCAGCGGGCAGGAGATACGTGAGCTGCTCCACGTGGACTGGTGCGCAAACCGGTTGAATCGTGTGGTCTTGTACTCCTTGATCCGCGTCCCGTCTCCCATATCGGCTGGACGAGCCGAGAAGGAGTTGGTCAGCTTGTCTGCATTGTTTGCCCGCGGTATGTTATCCTCCTTGGCGATGGTCACATGCCTGGCGAGATCGTCGTGTTGAAGCACCACCCGCGGCTCGTCGTGAATGTTGAACGCCAGATCCATGTCCGGCAGCCAGCGGACAAACGACTTGAGCATGATGGGCGTTGCGTCTCGATGCCACTCGTACATCTCGCCGCCGCCATCCATCTTGACCACCTCGCCGTCTCGGATTCGCGCCACGATGAGCGCATTGTCGAACCCAATCACCTCGCGGGTGCGCTCCCTGATCACCGCTGGCTCCAGGGCCCAGAAGGGCAGCAGCATATGGTAGATGCCATCAAACTCGTCAATCAATTCAACGCCCTTTTTCTTAGCAAAGTGATACCACTTATCGAAATGCGGTGGCGGTGGCAACTTGTATCGCCGTCGGTACTCTGCCACCGCATCCTTCAGAGAGCGTGATTGGCGTGCACGCAGCGCCTGGAAGTCCCTCTCACCATCTTCTACCAGCTGGTGCACAGGGTGGGTTAGGGAGCTGACAGGCAGCGACGGTGCATGCTCCTCAGAGGCTTGGGGAGGCTGTGACACCGGCGGCGGTGACTCAGTCGTCGGCCGTTCTCCGCGCGACAGAAAGGTCGTAAGGATGGCAAATCCGAACAGGCAGACTAGTGCCAGCAGCCTGCGCGATCTTAGCATACCGATGACATGACTCCTGCTCGAGCTGTCATGCAGGACCATCCACAGCCAGAACTCGTTGGTGCAGGTGCAGGTGAATGTGTGGGGGGGTGTGGGTGTGTGTTGCTAGACCCCTGGAAAATTTGTATGCATGTACCCAACCAAGGCAGGCGCGGGGAGAGAAGGCAGGGGACGGCAGGAATGGCAGGAACGGCAGGAATGGCAGGAATGGCAGGAACGAGAGACGGAGCAGGAACGGGAGCAATCAGTGTATGTATCGCCCCCACGGACTAGTCAATTGTCAAGGAATGATGATACCGATCAGCACCACCTGGCACCGACTTTGAGCGGCGCCCAGCTAACAATTTTTAGTTCCCCGTGCCTGCCCCGTTAGTTAGAGTTGGGGGTCGATTCGCAGCTGGTGCCCCACTTTCTGCGCTTGCGCCTATTTTAACTCGACTTAACACTCGTCGCCGCTGACCAATCAGCCGCAGACGGATTTGCACCACCAACACCCTCGATTGCTCCGTCTCTCCGTCCTCTCCGTCTCTCTCAGTTCCTTGTCGTCTCCGTCCATGGCTGCTGCTGCTGCTGCTCCCTGCCACCGCTGCCTCAACGGCCGGGTGGCGTCCTCGCCGTTCAAGGTCCGGCTGCCGCCTGTGTCGTCGTCTTCGTCGTCGTCGCCAGCTCCCTTCCCCGCCTCACCTCGCCGCTCCTTTGCCACAGCTACACCACCCAAACCGTCAATTCGGCCAACCACGTTCGCCGACAAGCTCAATGCCGGACCTTCGTTTAGCGACTTTCTTAGCAGTGGCGGCCGAGATCCCCCACTCTCTCCCTCAGAGGCCTACGAGCTCAAGACGGTGCTTGTGGGGCCGAAGGGAAAGCAGAAGCGGGTGACGCGATTGCCCGAGTGGCTGAAAACGCCAATCCCGGACAATAACAACTACAAGAAGATCAAGAGTGACCTACGCGGGCTCAACCTACACACCGTGTGCGAAGAGGCGCGCTGTCCCAACATTTCAGACTGTTGGGGCGGCAGCGACAAGGCAGCAGCAACTGCAACAATCATGCTGATGGGCGACACCTGCACACGCGGCTGTCGCTTCTGCAGCGTTAAGACGTCGCGTGCGCCGCCGCCGCTTGACCCGCACGAACCCGAGCACGTGGCCGAGGCCCTGTCTCGCTGGGGCCTTGGCTACGTCGTGCTGACCAGCGTCGACCGTGACGATCTGGCAGACGGAGGTGCCCATCACTTTGCCGAGACCGTGCGCAAGATCAAGCGCAAGAAACCGTCAATGCTGGTAGAGTGCCTGACCGGTGACTACGCCGGTGACCTGGCCATGGTCTCCCACGTGGCTCAGTCCGGGCTCGACGTGTACGCACACAACGTCGAGACGGTAGAAGCCCTGACACCGCACGTGCGCGATCGCCGTGCCACGTTTGCACAATCTCTACGCGTGCTGAAGGCAGCCAAGGCAGCTCAGCCATCACTCATTACTAAGACATCTATCATGCTTGGCCTTGGCGAAACTGAGCCCCAGATCCTCGACGCTCTGCAGCAGCTCCGCGCGGTCGACGTTGACGTCGTTACCTTTGGTCAGTACATGCGGCCCACGAAGCGGCACATGCCCGTGCACGAGTACGTGCGGCCCGAGGTGTTTGACCGATGGAAAGAGCGGGCTCTTGAAATGGGCTTTTTGTATGTTGCTAGTGGACCTCTGGTCCGAAGCAGCTACAAGGCTGGTGAGGCTTTCATAGAGAATGTGCTCAAGAACAGGAAGTCGGCCAATGTCCAGCCGGCGACGTCTGCCATTATAGCTGCTGACATGGACAAGTCCAAGTCGAAAGTAGACGCTGGTGTGTAAGCGAAGAAGAAGAATACACAATCTAAGTTCATTCTTTCCTGCAGTCTGTCCTCTGCCGATGGCTAAACCTGTGCCAACTCGTCCTTCCCATCTCTCGTTGCCTCATCCACAGCTGCCGCACTCGGGCCCTCTGACATCGTTCACCGTGCCAATTCTCCTGCCAGTGCCCCTGCTGCCACTATTACCGCTGCCCCCGGTCCCACCGCTACTGCCTCCGCCGCTACGCCCCTGAAACAGAGTCCCGCTCCGAGTGGTGCTTCCCCCTTGGTTTGCCTGTGTGTTGAACCGACTGTTCTGTGCGGCTGTGAACGGGTCCAGACTGAAAAGAGAGGTAAAGTACCTATTTCCAGAACAGACGCGGCTGTGGTCAGTCCAAGTCTCTAGTCTCACGTGGTTCACAAGTAGTAGTATCATACAGGCCCAGGAAGTTGTACACGTCGTCTCCGAAGCGTGATAGACGGGCTGATAGCGGCAAAGTGTCTATGATGTTGCCCGATGATGAAACGTAGCGGGCTCTGGGTTGGGAGGACATTGTGGCAATGTAGTTGAAAGTTGGATGTTATGTTGGATGTTGGATGTTGGATGTTGGATGTTGGATGTTGGATGTTGGATGTTGGATGTTGGATGTTGGATGGTTGCGTTCTGCTGTCGTTATTCTGGCGGGTCACGCTAAGTCAGTAGCGGTTAGCGTGTGCCAAGGCCCCTAGTTTTGTTTTGACGCCCTTCGCAACCCTAGACACGCACCGCCCGCCACGCGCCAACCCTTGACCCTAACCCTCCTTCCTTGACCCTAACCCTCCTCTTCCTCGACCCTAACCCTGTTGCCAATACTCCCGAGTACGTACCAAATACTTCTTGGTCGCGATATGCCGCAACCCTCTCGGCGTGGAGGTCGCTCATCGACCCGCCGATCCACGCCCCAGTCACCAGGAAAGCCTTCGGCGCTGCCAGGAGCTGGTCGCAACTACACCGCTGACTTTGAAGTCGCGCAAACACACCTCGCAACTGTTCCTGAAGGTATTCCAGCCCTTCCAGCCCTTCCAGCTGATCCTCCTGGTCTTGTGCAAGATGAGATTGAGGAACCGGCACCGTCGCACGCGCCCATTGATCACTCTTCGTCCTCCCAACAGGAACTGGACCCCCAACAGGAACTGGACGCCCTGAACTATCACGTGATCCTGAACTTGTTGCCTGACCTCAGGGACGAGGCGGTCAAACTGCTCAGCAACTTCCACCGAAAACATCAGGACGACCTTGTCGCCTATCTGCGCACCTTCAGAGGCCCAGCAGGGACTTCAACTACACTGTGTCTGGTCGCGCTGGAGAAGTTTCTTGCAATCCGCCGGGAATTCGGCTCCCGTCCCTGGGCGCTACCGCCAATCATTGTCAGGTGGCTGAAGAATGGCCAGCCATGGCCCGAGATAGCTGACGGCATGTGGCGGCCAGATGCCATCCTGTATCTTGCCAATCTGGCCCAGTTCGTGGCCAGCCTTGTCCTGCGCGTGCCCGAGGTCCCCAGCTCTCGTCAGCTGCTCACGGATGCGTGCGTCTTCTATCCAGGCCTGTTCTCTTCCATCGAGCCTGATAACCGCTTCACAAGCCCGGACATTGCTGGATTACTCCGCATCGGCGATGAGCTGCGCACCCAGTTCTTCCTGGAAGAGGCTCGTGCCGCCCTCGACGACCCGGCCTTCCATCCTGAAGACCTTCTCGCCCGCATCTTCTCCGACCGCGAGTATAAAGAGAGGATTGAACCGCTTGTCGCTTGTGTGCCATCGTATGCATCCGACCTTGAAGCGCGCCTGGCTCGGATCCGTGCTAGTTTCTCCCAAACTAACCCTAAGGTTCTCATCGCCAATCTTCAAGACGCTTTTCCCTGGGAGGCCTTTGTGGTCGAATTAATCACATGGGCCTTGCAACGAGAGCAAGAGCTGCGAGCCCTGATCGAGGCTCAAGATGCCGGCATCGAGGGAATCGTCAATGCTATCAAATTTGAAAACTTCAACATCGCCGCCAATCCGGTCAGGGGCGGCGCCAACAACACCGCTGCCGCATTGACTGAAGCCACAGGCCGCAATCTACCCAAGACCGGGGTACGGGAAACACGAGGTCAAGGTAGCCGAAAGGCCAAGTATATTGCTGCACTCAAGAAAGATCAGGCTGATCTGGCCGCCCGCCGAACCGCGATAGCAAGTGCCAACATATTTGAGACTCAAAACACTGTCAATGCTGCTACCGACACCCAGAATCCGCTTCACGAAAGCACGGACACGGGTGGTTATGCACCTGTGCCGCAATTTGACGACGATGGCCTGCCTGAGTCTGCTCAACCGCCGCGCCAGCCATCGCCCACCCAACTTTCTGGAGACAGCCAGAATGCTTGGGCGACCGAGATTGCCAAGGGTGCTATCATTCAAGTCGAGGTCAGTTTGCTTCTCTTTTCTTTTCTTTTCATTTCTTTTCTCTGCCCTCTCTCCGGCTGTCTGGTTTGTATACTGATGATCATCAATATAGCAATCGGGACGAGCCAACAGGCAAAATGCCTCACGCACCATCACCAGGTCCTTTCTAGATCCGCAAACCAACGCCCTGCGCGTGGAATGGAACACACAATCCGAGCCCGCAGCCCCGGGCCCTTCAGGCACCCGCAAACGCAGTCTCTCGATGAACTCCAGTGCCACCCTGCCCCCGGAAGAGGCCGCGGAGGGAGGAGAGGAGGAGGAAGAAGAAGAAGAAGAAGAAGACTTTGAAGCCGACATCCGGCCCCCTCGCCGCAAGCGCGCCCGCACAGAAGCACCAGCAAGCACCACCAACAAAGGCAAAGGGCGAGCGGTCTCGTCTACTACTACCACTACTTCCAATCACTACGCCCTCCAAAATAGCAATAATAATGATAATCATCATCATCATCATGATCATGATCATGGCTATCACCAGCCATCATCATCATCATCAGGTCCAGCGCCAAAACCCCCCCCATCATCCTCCAACCCCTCGTTCGCTCGCCCACCACCAACGCCGCCGCCGCCGCCGCCGCCGCGTTCTGCCCCCAACAAGCCGCCCTTGCTCCCGCCCGAGGCCAGCTACCGCGACATCAACACCAAGGCCAAAGCCAACGTCGCCATGACCCGCGAGCGCGACCAGTCACACACCATCCAGCAGCGCCAGCCCTACTCCGAGGCCGAGGTGCGCCGCCTGATCGAGCTGATCGGGCTCAACCACGGGCCCAAGTACGCCAAGATCCTCAAGGACGACGAGGCCCACCCGGACGGCCCGCTCTTGTCCCGTCGCACTCAGGTCCAGCTTAAGGATAAGGCGAGGAATATCAAGATGGATTATTTGAAGTTCGTGATATTCCCTTTTTCCCACCCCAACAACAATATCTTCTCTTCCCCCCCCCCCCCCTCCCCTCTCCCCCCACCTCACCTCCCTACTAACATCAAAACCTTCCCTCCCCCTTCAGAGCAAGGCAGCCCCTCCCCGAAGGCTTTGCCGCTGTTTCCATCGGCCAGCGCCTCATTGATGTCTTGCGCTCCATGGGCATTGAGTTGGTAGACGGCCAGCCGGACAGTTTGCTGCCGCACCATTGAACGGATACAATGTAATGCAATGCAACGCAATGCAACGCAACGCAACGCAACGCAATGCAATCCCCCGTCAACCCTGTCATTCTCATTCTGATGCTGATGGCATGCAAATATGTACAATACCGAGAGACACAAAACGGTGGACCAACCCACGTGTGGTGACTATTGCGAGTGAGCGAGAAGAAAAAGATAGAGAATAATATTTGGTATCATTCTGCCTGCTGTCATCCTCTCGGCAGTGCCGTCTGTGACTCCCCGAAAATGTAATAAGCATGACTGTCATCATCATAGTCATAGTCAGCATCATCGTTATCATCATCAGCTGACAAAAGGAGGCAGCTATTCCAGAACTCATCCGTCCAACTACTGAAAGAGACCACGTGTATCCCAGCAGACCCGATCGGCTTCTTCACCAACGCCCGCAGCCCTGAAACCCGAATGTATCCCACTTCTTCTTCTTCTTCGTCATCACCACCAACGCTTGCGAGGCTCGCTGATAAAGCCTTGCGGAGTCCATGTGCCCGGCACACGGTTCTGGACATCTTGTTCGTGTTGCGCATTGACCTGCTCCCAGTCGACATCCCATTCAGAATCACTGATGGCTTCCCTACCATCTTTGCCACCCGCCGCATCATCAAATGTCTCCATCACAAAGTCCAGCAGCCTGCGCTCGTCGCTGGTCAGTTGGTCAGGCCGAGTGTAATCAATCCCGTGCTGCCGCAGAAAGGCACCAACGCCAAGCGCTTCAGCATCGGGTTTGTCAATCAATTCAAAAGGTGACGATGACTTGCCAGGCGAATGACTTTCATAGTTGCCCATGATGGCGTCGCCGTTGGCGTCCGACGCGCTATGATCGAGATGAGTTGCCTGTGCTTCTGCAATTTCGTCCAGGCCGCTTAGGTTGAGACCATCGATAGCGGACAGGTCGACAAAGGTATCGTCCTGGTCAACATTGGTCACAGGCTCGTCTTTGGCTGCTGCTGCCGCCGCTGCCACCGCTGGCGGACTGGTCGACTTGTCCCTGGGAGTATCTGCAGCGCTAGCAGGACGAAGGAGGCTCTTCCATTCTTCACTTTGCTGATATCTCTCAATGAAGTCGCTTTGCAGATGCGCAACAGACGAAGGTACGACGTCCTCCCAGTCCCATCCTCTAAAGACCTGGTTCCACTGTTCGGGATCAATCTTGACGGCTTTCCATTCTTCCAACACCTTGGCCTCTTCATCCATCGCTGGCTCGGCTGGAGTGGGCGTGGCGCGAGAGAGAGGCGCCTTGGTGGGAAGAGACGGGGTGACAGGCTTGCTTTCAACTTTGAGCTGATCAGGCTGGCTGGACTTGCTAGCAGTCTTTTCCATTGACACCGTCTTGGGTTGCGGGAGAGGCTTGTAGTTTTCGTCCAGGTTGAAGACATCACGCAGCGTGGTGTCAAGGAAGGCAAGTTGATCCGTGCCCGGGTTAATGTCAGTCATATGAGCGATGTGGAGATGCTGGTCGAGCTCGGTTTGCGAAACGAAGCCTAAGATTGCTTGCTGACAGCTGGGCATCGGACAACGGAACATAACAGTCGGTGGCGGGCCTTGCTGTTGTTTGATGGCCTGGGGAGAGGGAGCAGTTGGTTGAGTGGCAGAAACAGGACTGGCAGCATTGTTGGCTGGTGTTGTTGGGTTCTTCTTCCTTCTCTTGACATCTTCTTGCTTCAGGGCAGGTGAAGCATACCTTGATGCATTAGCAGCATGGCCGCCGCGTGGATCACCAAAGGGGAAGGGTGGCCTGTCAGTAGTGGGTGCAGGGGGTGCAGTGTCACCAGCTTTGGATTGCTTTGGCAGGGCCCAGTTTGCGCCAGCAGGCTGCTGTTGCTGTTGTTGTTGTTGTTGTTGTTGTTGTTGCAGCAGCAGTTGTTGTTGTTGTTGCTGTTGCTGCTGTTGAGCCTTGTTCAAAGACAAAGTCGAGTGCATTTGGGTGAACTTGGCAGTGAGTTCATTCAAGATCATCTCCAGCCTTTGTGGGGTGATGGAGAAGATCTCTTGTGGAAGCCATGTCTTGTCGGCAACAGAGGCCGGTTGATACTGAGCAAACAGCTCAAACTTATATTCAACAAACTTCTTCCAGTCGGCTTCATTTGGATCAAAGTCGGGATAATTGGCGAGAAGCTGGGGATAATGAGCCATCATGCTCTTGACATGGGGGGCTGACAGTCTCGCAGCCATCTGGGAGCGCACATTCTGATCGAGCTTGAGTGGCCGAAGTTGAGAGATCTTGGGCTGTAGTTGTCGAGCAAACTCGATCACAGTGCGAGAACGCTCCTCGTTTCGCTGTCGGCGAAGTGCCTCTCTATATTGCGCACGCTGTTCAGGCGGCATTTGCAGAATCTGTTCCTTGGACAGTACAGCCAGCCTGTTAGGCTCTTGATGGGGAGGCTTTGGTGCTGATGGCTCGTTCTTGATGGGCTGGGATTCATTTGGAGCCTGTATGGGCTTGGTAGGCTGTTGTACCGGTGTCTTGCGCTGCTGCTGGTTCTGTACTGAAGCTTGAAGTTGTTGTTGTTGTTGTTGTTGTTGTTGTTGCTGCTGCTGCTGCTGTTGCTGCTGCTGTTGCTGCTGTTGAGCCCCGGCAAGACCTGGCATCATAGCACCGCGCTGCATGGCTTGCTGTTGCATGGCTTTGGCAAACTGGTCTCGCTGACGGGCAATAAGCATTTGACGGACTTGGTCGTCAGAAACGGCCTGTAGCTGTGGGTTTTGGGCCTTGATCGTTTGAATATCTTGGGCAGTGGGGATTCTAATAGGGGGCTGATTCGGCATGGGTCTCTGTTGTGGGATCTGCGCAGCTGGCTGTTGCTGCTGTTGCTGCTGTGTCTGTGTTGGCTGCTGGGCTTGCTGGGCTTGCTGAGCCTGCTGAGCCTGCTGAGCCTGCTGAGCCTGCTGAGCCTGCTGAGCCTGCTGAGCCTGTTGGGCTTGTTGTTGTTGCTGCTGCTGCTGCTGCTGAGCTTGTTGAGGACCCTGTTTAGCTGCATTCTGCTGCTGCTTTTGCTTGATCAAAAAGAGAAAGTGACTGGCTTGAATCTTGGTCAGTTGAGGGACAGACAGATTGGGCACAGGATTGCGCATCGTCCATTCCTTGAGCTCAAGCCAATTCTTCACAGCAGGGACAGGAATTTGTTGCCTGCGCATGTTATCCAGGGTACTGATGGGCACAGGTTGGGAGTCCATATATTTCATCTCTTGAGGATTGAGTGGTCTCACTTGCTGTGCTTGTTGGGGAGGCTTGCCAGTTGCATTCGTTTGGCCCTGTTGTGGCTGTGGTTGCTGCTGCTGCTGCTGCTGCTGTTGTTGTTGCTGTTGCTGTTGTTGTTGTTGTTGTTGTTGTTGTTGTTGTTGTTGTTGCTGCTGTTGCTGTGCGGGTACGGATTGACGTTGGCGGAGCATGTCTGGTGTCATTTGCAACTGATTGTGGTCTTTTTGGGGTGTTACAGCAGCTCCAGCAGAGAGCGACTGCTGCATAGGAGTGCCAATGGTGGTGGGTACGGGGAACGGTCCATTCTGCATCGATTGTTGCCTTCCAAACGCTTGGGAAGTTTGAGAGGCACTTCGTTGCATGGTATTTTGGCGAAGCTGGTTGACAATCCCGGGCCATTCATTGGGCGGTTTTGTGCGCAAGATGTTTTGAACAGGAAGCGGGAACTGGGCTAGGAATTGCTCACGGCGCTGGACCTCTTGAACACTGATCTGCTGAGGGATGGGCGCGCGAGAGGTAGGGCGGGGACCTTGCTGAGGACTGAGGCCAGGCTGGCCCTGAGTGACGGGGCGATTGAGCATCTGCATGGAAGTAGCAGGCTGGCCGGCAGCTTGGGTGGGTTGGCCGATAGGGGCTTGTCCTTGAGCCGTAGCTTGTTGCTGGTTTCGGAGAGCGAGTCGCTGCATATTTTGTTGCTGCTGCTGCTGCTGTTGTTGCTGCTGCTGAAGGAGTTGAATCTGGCGTTGCTGTGCCGTGTAGTTCGCGCTGGCCATCTGCCCGTTGCGCTGCATCAGGCCGGGCACCATGTTCTGGTGGAAACTGGCCGGAACGACGACCTCTCCACCTTCCTGGGAGCGCATTGCGTCGGCCTGTTGGCCCTGAAAACGGCCCAAGTCTGTCAAGGATTGGTTCTGGACAGCAAGATTTTGCTGGCCTTGGATGAGGGTGCCGTTGGGTTGTGCAGGTTGTGCAGGCTGTGTGGACTGACTTGGCTGGCTCGGCTGGCCCAGCTGGCCTGCCTGTTGTGCGGCTGCGTCCGAGCGTTTCTTGCTTTGGAACTCTTGGTTGGCGCGCATGCGAAAATAGTAGATTCTGGGTTCAACGCCGCGAGAACGGAGGTTGTTGCAGACTTCGGGGCCCATCTTGGTAAGAATCTCCCTCATCTCCTCTGGCGAGGTCTTGCGAGCTAGCTCAGCGGCTCGTCGGTTAATGGCTTGTTGATCAGCATTGGTCAGCTCGGCGGGCTTTGGTCTGTTCTGCTGAGTCTGGTCTTGCATGGCAGGTGCCGGGGTCTGTAGGTTCTGTTGGCCTGGCTGGCTGAAGGCAGGAGTTTGCTGCTGTTGCTGCTGTTGTTGCTGTTGTTGCTGTGGCGGCCGCTGCTGGCCCATTGCCATTCCCATCTTCTGCTGTTGTGGTTGTTGAGGCCGCTGCTGTGGCATCGACATTGCCATCTTCTGCTGCATCGGGTTGTTTTGGAGCTGAGCCATCTTGTTGTTCATGCCCTGGTTGAATGCCTGATTTGCCTGTTGCATGGCCAAATGCTGCTGCATAGCCATATTCTGCATATTGATACCTTGTTGTTGCTGTTGTTGCATCTGAGCAGTGCGCTGGTCCCGGATTCGGGCCAGCTTCTCCCTGCACTCATTCAAATAGGCTTCCTTGGTGGCACTTTGCTGGAAGGCCTTTCGTTCAAACTGGATCGCAACTTCGATTGCTCTTTCTGGGGGGACGGGTGGGCGGACGAGCTTGAGGGAGTCGACGAGCAGCTTGACTTGGTTCATGCGCTCGGGCGTGGGCACCGTGGCCTGCCAGCCGCCAACGAAAGGGCCCTGATTCTGCAAGTTCATTAGGATGTAGCGCTGGGCCTGACCAGCCTGGCTGGACTGCGCAGCCTGGGCCATGCCTTGTGCCATGGTCATGGGCTGCTGCTGCTGCTGCTGCTGTCTGGCCATTTGGTTTGCCATCGAGTTGTTGAGACCAAACTGGGCATTAGCCTGGTTCATAGCAGCCATGCCCCGGGCCATGCCCATGTTGAATTGTTGAGGGTTCATTGTGACCTGCCCAGCACATGTGAACACTGTAAGGCTGAGCAAACAGGTGTATCACAGCAATATGATGACTCCTATGGGAGGTGGGAGGTGGGCTGAGGCTGGCAACAGGTGAGCCACAGGTACAGGGTGACTGCTGTGGTATGATGGGCAGATGGCCTGGTCTGGGAAGGTAATGGTAGGCCTTGCAGAGGAGATCAGTGACTGGCAGAGGGGAAGAAATGAAGCCAGAGAGAGAGAAAGGCAGAATGACAGGATAAGAAGGGCCAAGAACACAAGAGCAGCAGAATAGCAGAGGCACGAACCAGCCAGGACCAAATGGGCGTTGGCTGGTCTGCCTCTGGTATGGCCCTCAACCAAGTGCGGCACAGCTCGAGATAGGCACTGTCAGGCACTAGCCACATGCCATCCACTAGCCACATGCACTAGCCGCATGTGTCCAGGGTTCCTTCCGCCACATCCGGCGCCGCCACGTGACTTGCCGCCACACCATTGACGCCACACCATCGCCAGCGTCATCTACTTTGTGCCCTTTCTCCTCATTGTCGTCGTTGGTCCCCATGGCCATCCGCCATCCCTGCCATGGCTTCAGCAACAGCATCCACTGTCGCCATTGCGCTTTCTCTGGCTGTGCTGTGCCTTACGCTGCTCCTCCTCCTGCGCCACTTCCTTCCATTACGCTCGACGCCTGCCTTCCTGCTACTCCCCGTCTTCCTCGCCGTCGCCCTGCCCGCCAGCACTGTGCTGCTAGTACCGATCGACTTGGCCTCTACCTCCGGTCCGCGCGACGATGAAACAGTCACATCCAAGGGCATCTGGCTGGCCCGCCGCCCGCTGCTTGTTGCCTGGCGCCTGGTCTACTGGCTGACCTTTGTGCTGACCTGGTTTGTCCTGCCCATCCTGGCAGAGTACATGGACAGCGGGCACCGAGATGTCAAGGCACGCCTGATGTATTCGCTGAGGTCGAATGCGCGCTACCAGCTGATCATGCTGGGCTGTGCGGTTGTCGGCCTGATCTACCTCATCATCGACTATGGCTTCAATCCGACGGCCATCAAGGGCCTCGTCATGGCTCTGGCATATGTATGGGGCCTGGTGCTGGCCATCTACCTGGCCGGTCACGGCATGGTGGCTCTGCCTCGCCGTCTCTTTCGCAATGCCAATACCAGCGGCCGACTGCGCCGCGTCCAGACCCGGGCGGTCAAAGTGCACGACCAGCTGGATGATGCAGTGATGGAATGCGACGCACTCGAGGCGCAGGTGCTGCAATTGAAGCAGCGTAAGACCGGCTCAGCCCTTCTGTTCCATGACTGGATCGACGAACTGGCTGATATGACAGCCCACGGCGAGGCCCGACTATGGTCCAACCCGGCCACACTGGACGCAGCCGCCCAGGTGCCGGCTGTCATCACCGAGCGCTACCTCGCACACTTGACCCGCCGCCTGGAGCGTGCCAGACACCAGAGAGCGCGCTACACACAAGAATGGGACCGCATCGTGCAGTCAGCCACCGACCTTCAAGCCATCCTCGACTCACGTGCCTCACACAAGCTCGACTTTGGTCGGGGTGGCCGTTCCATACTGAGCCCATGCACGCGCTATCTTGTGCATGTGCACATTCTGCCCGCCGTGCGCTTGACTGCTGGCACCGTGCTGGCCCTGGCCTCGGTTGCCGTCATTCTGTCCGAGTTGATCAAGCTGCCGGCGCCGCAGTATACGCCCGTCAGTCTGACGATCGTACACCATCCCAGCGCCCACGACTACCAGGTCGGCTTCGGCGGGCAGCTGATGGCGGCAGCCTGGATTGCATACATGTGCATTTGCGCCTTGAGCAGCGTCGGTGATGTGCCGGTGTGGAACGGCCGTGCCCTGGTCAAGCGCAACACCCACCCGGAAGCTGCGTGCTGGTACGCGGCCCAGATAGCCAAGCTCACCGTGCCTCTGGCCTACAACTTCCTGACCTTCCTGCCGGAGGAAGTCCAGCACCAGACTGTCTTCTACGACTTCTTCGGCCGCTTCATCAGCCTGACCCGCCTGGGCACCTGGTTCAACTACCTCTTCCCCATCTTCATCCTCCTCCCCGTCGGCGCCAGCCTGTTCAACCTGTATGGCCGAATCAAAACCATCCTCGGCTTCGAACTCATCGGCGATGATGGCAATGATGGCGATGGCAGCGGCAACGGCGCTGCCTTTGGAGGCTGGCGCGACGGCCGCGATCTCATCGCCCAGGATCTGGCCGGCATAGCCTCCTCAACATCATCATCATCCACTGCAGCCTCTGGCAGCCGCCACTCGGCTGCGGTCCGCCTTCAAGACTCGCCCCGCCAGAGCTTCGACCGGCGCCCTGGCCCGGCGCCCAAATGGTCTTCTACTTCCCCTGCTCCTGCTGTCGCTGCGAGCCGGCCTCGCTCGGGCGCCGCCAGACAAGTTCCGCCGCTCGACGACCCAGAACCAGAGCAGGGCTACTTCACCCTTCTGGGCCGCCGAATCAAGAACACCGTCGAGGCCATCGAGACTCCTAAATGGATGGCCTCGCCTGTTCCCAACAAGCCGCCGGAAATCAAGCGGCCCAAGTGGATGGGCGGTGGCGCCAGCGGGAGCGCAAGTCGCAGCTAGATATTTGTTAATGAACCAGCCATTGCATAGCAATAATGACTTATAGACATCGAATGTATCAATTATTAGTCTACCAGTGTGTATCTCTTTTCTGAACTTTTCTGGGTATCTTTTTATCCCCGGCCCTCTTCCCTTCGTGTCCACTCAATGACACTGTTGGTAAATATGTAATCAATAATAATAGTAACAGTAGTAATAGTAGTACAGCACACTCATGACTATTACCTGCTTTGCCGGGATTAACTTGATCATCCTCGCACAGGACCCCGATTCAACCGCAGCAACCCGTCAGCAGCCTCACCCTTGACTACACTGCTTGTCAAGCAGGCAGTCCTGCTGTCGCTGTCGTTGTCATTATCGTTGTTGTTGATATTGTTGTCGTCTTCGTCATCGTAGTCATTATCATCGTTCTGATCGTCGTCTTCTTCTTTTTCGTCCTTGTCACCTTGGTTGCGTCCCTCGCGGGCTGGCCGCTGTTGCTGTGGTCCGTCCTCGTGTCTGTGTTCCCGGACCCGGGTGGTTCGTCGATGCGTCATCGTCGGCCTTTGCGGTGGTGTTGTTGGCACGATGGCGGCGGCAGCAGCAGCTCGCTCTCGAGCTACTGCCATCCGCCAATCCGCGCAGATGCCATTGCCATGCCGGTTGCGTCTATCGTATGATGATGGCACCAGCCGTGGCGGGGAGAGTAATCTGGAGGAGGTGGTCGTGGTCGAGCTGGAGCGGACGGGGAATGATGCTATCTGGCGGTCAAGTAGTTGCTTCCGCCGCTGCTGTTGCTGTTGCAGCGCAGAGAGACGGGAGAATGGCGTGCTTGGTTGGTTGGTCGTGACTTTGTAGTAGGCCAGTTGCAGACGAGTGCGCAGGGCTTGGGCTTTCTCGGCCAAGGCAGCAGCCCGTCTGCTTCCGTCCTTTTCTTCCTTTCTTTCGACTTCTTCTACCCCGGAGGATGATAAAATATGTTGTTCCTCGTCTCGCTTGGTGTAGTCGGTGTTGGTGCTCTGCGTAGATGGCTGTTCCTGGTGTGGTTGTGGTTGCGGTTGTTGTCGTTGCTGCGACTCATCCTTCTCATCAAGACTGATCAAACTGCTCATGCTGATACTCAGCACGGAATTCTCCTTGCCCAACGACGGGCGAGCCGGGGCCAAACGAGGGCTCGAGCCAGTATTCACCGGCTGCTGTGACAAAGACACCGCGTGCTAGGAGTCAGAAACGACACCACGGTCAGCAAATGATCAAACCCGCTAGACATGACTGAACACTTACCAACTTGTCCAACGACCGCTGGCTCATCTCCTCGTGAATCTCAAAATAAGTGTCCGCTCGATCAGCGCTTAGTTCGCTTTCCGAGGGTGAATGTTGCGACGGCCGCACCACGTCCACGTCCACGTCTTCGCCTGGGCTGTCCACCGAGACATCGATTGCGTCGGACAGTGAGGGCAGGGTCGATAGGGTCTCGGTTTGGCTCGACCGGCGCGGCGAGCCATCCTGGCCGCCGTCCTCCTGGACAGAGTCGAGCTTGCGTTTCTGCCCCGCTCTCGGGCTCGATATCCCCGTTCTGGCACCGCCCATTTGAGGGCTGAGCAACAACCGGGCTGCTGGTTGTTTGTTCTTCGTGTCGACACCGACGTCGACACCGACACCGACGATCATGTTCTTGTCCTTCTCGCCCAGGACGCGCCGACCACGCGACAAGGCGGGCGCGGTAGCAGCCATGGTTGACCAATCAATCAACTAAGCTGAGCTGGTAGATATCTAGGGAAATCGATACCCTGCGGCCTTCTTTTCAATGCAGCATAAATTGCACGCACAACACGACACGACGCGAGACACCACAGCAGAGAAGTCGGAGGGGTAACAGCCAAGTGGGAAAATCAAGCAAGAAGGGAAAGCACGCAAGGAATAAGGAATAAGGAAAAGGAAGGAAGGACCAGAACAGCAACAGTACGTACCGTACCGTTACCCAAACCAGAGACAATCAAATAAATCACACATGAATCCACACTGTCGAACCCACCGTCGCGTGTACGTACACCCGCAATAATAATAAATAACACGACCACCTACCCACCCACCCCCGAAAGTGCAGCACAGCCTCGTCGCGCGCGTGCTCGAGATAGAGTTGCAGAAAGCAAGCGCGCCAAGTGGGGGTTTTTGCCGCACTAGCCCCACACGTCCCTGCCAAAATGAATCTCAGTCTGGGGAAGCCAGACTAGATTGGGAAAGGCGTGCTGGTATAATGCACTAAACTCAAAGCAGATGGAGAAATAATCTTAAAAAGCCCACTTCTGTACAATTCACAGTAAGTCTCGACATCACGGCTAATAAAAAGTACACATACATGTACACGTCTCCCCCCCCTCCCATGTCAGTCATGCCAATGCAATGCCAAATGCCATTTCAATCATATGATTCATATCTACATCGAGGCCTGTCTGTCTGCCCCTCCTCCCACCCTCTTTTTTAAAGCTCCCATGATCCGTCCGCGTCCTCCATCTTCTCCCTCTCCAGGGCTCCCTCCACATGGCCAGCGAGGTCGACCCTGTCAACAACCGAATCATCCAGAAAGTCTAATCCTTTCTCTGCCCGGCCGCCACAGGCCTGGCCCAGAGTTAGGAAGGCGAAGTGGCCCCCCACGACAGGTCGGGCGAAGAAGTTTGGTCCTGGAAAGCCGCCCCTCCCTTCTGTCAGGTGCAGATCTGTCAACGGTCGGTCCGTAATTGTCTCATTGACCCATTTGGCTACTGATTGCAGAATCTCGGCTCGCACGCGCGGAGCTGCCACTGCCATGGCGAAGAACTCCCAGTCTGTCTTGGTGTACAGATGTCGTGAGTCCAGGGGAAGGCCGTACTTCTGCCGCACAGCATAGTACCAGTCACTTTGCAGTTGGTAAATGTGCTTGGGCACAAATCCGTCTAGATCGTCATCTCGGTACTTGCCCTTGTTCAGTGCGTGCTGCTCGCCGCCTTCTGCATGCCCTCCTGTCGGAACCGTCGGAACCGTCGAGCCTGAGCCTGAGCCTGAGCCTGAACCTGAACCTGAGCCTGAACCTGAACCTGAGCCTGAACCTGAGCCCTCCCGCTTGGAGCCAAGATGGAAACATAGCAGGCTGTCTGCATACAGATTGTACGTCGTCGTCCATGACCCATACCAGTCGTACGCCACCTTGGCGTGTGTCTTGTCACGCGAGATCCCATACTCCTCCCACTTGGCCACATACACCTCGGAGATGTTGTCGTACGTCTTGACATCGGTATCAAGGCCCACGACTTCGGCCAGCCCAGCCATGGCCTTGATGCCAATAATACCCTTGAGTGCAAGATTGGTCTGCAGAGGCAGCCAGCCGGCAAAATCATCTGTCGACAGTTGATTTGCTGGTCGTAGCGAGAACTCGACAAGGTAGGATGTCCACTGCTTCCAAAGGGTATAGCTCCGCTCAACCCACTTGCGAGCGTGATTGTGGCTCTGCGGGCCGCTGTTCCAAACCTCATCAATAAACACGGTATCATCTTCACTTCCTACTACCAGACTAAACCTGCCAGTTTTGGATGGGCCTGGGAGCGGCTGTTTGCCCAGCGGTCGCCAGTTTCGAGACTGGGTGGACGAGGACTCGGCCTTGAGCGAGTTGACCAGAGCCAAGCCCATGATGAGAATGTTGCCGCACTCCTCCACAGGCATGTACTCGTCTCTGCCATCAGGATGGCCGGTGGCATTGGGGAAATGTGCTCCGAGGTCATGCATGGCGTACTTGTTGGGGTACTGCCCACTAAGCATGTGCTCGATCAGAGGCTCCAGGAGATATGCCAGCCATCTAGGGTTGGTATAGATGAAGAAGGGAAAAGCTGGGAAGATGACATCAATCGTTTGAAAGTTGCCATTGGACGAAATCTCTTTCAGGAACAGAATCGGATCATCCGGCGTGCCTGAGAAGCTGGTCGCGCCCATGACTTGCCGCGCCGACAATGCCACAATGTCGACATAGTCTTCTGCACCAGACTTGTATGCATCCTTTGCCAGCTGTGCTGAATAGTCGTACGCCAGGGCACGCGCTTTGTGGAAGTCCAACCAGTGAAAGGTCACCAGTTGGCGGTCTCCAGGGAAATAGGACTTCCACAACGGAATCATCTGGGTCAGGCCGCGGGCCGACTGGAACTGCACCACGGGGTCCTGGACATGAGCGATGGTGAACATGACGGCCTGCGTCTGAGGCTGAGGCTGCGGCTGAGGCTGCGGCTCGGCATCGCCTTGTCGTCGAGGACGAGGACGAGGAGCAAACTGGGTGAAATTGAACGATTTGGAAAAGGCAAAGACAGGTTCCTCGTCCATTATACTACGGAAGCTATGGTCAACCTGATTCTGCAGCGTTCCCGTCGTGGAGAAGCGCTGGCGCAGCTTGGCCGACACACCGGCCTCATGGCGGACATCAGCAGGCGCGGAGAAGTAGAGGGTGCCCCATTCAGCACGGTCCATGAACTCGGTGAAGTGCTGCTCGACCGCCCTCTGGACCTTCCATGTCTTCAGCGGCGGCGCAATGTTGTCGCCCAGGCTGGTGCGTTCGAGGCTCCAGGTGATCTTGCTGCCGCGGTTGCCGCTGACCCACTGGCCGTTGAGATCGATGTAGATGTCCACATCTTCGGTTCCAGTCACGTACACGGACACGTAGGATGCCGGGATCGACTGCCGGACCGTCGAGGTCGGCGTGATCGGGGAGAGGAAGGAGATGGTGATGTCGATCACGTTCACGTCCAGGTCCGGGTCCACGCCGCCGTCTCCGCCGCCAGGGCGTCGTCGTTGTCGTCCATAGAGCGGAATGCTGTAGGACAGATTCGTCGTGGACGCATCATAATGGGCGCCGTTGTAGACGGGATACGCAATCTTGTAGTTCTCATCGTCGTGCCAGAGCGAGTCATGGGGCCGGCCCAGCAAGGGGTATGAAGTCCGCTCGCCCGGCACGCTGGCCATGACCGAGAAGCCGATCTCCTGGCCTGTCCAGAACATCGGCCATTTCTCCCACGGCAGGTCTCTTGCATTGCCCAGCCAGGTGCTCAGGTAGGGGTTGCGCACAATCAGAGGCAGCACCGGCGGAGTCAGCCGACTGCATGAGACCACCGAGGAGGAGGAGAAGAAGGAGGAGAAGAGCACGAGAGCAGCAAACACCTGGACAGGCCACAACATCTTTTTGGGTGCAGCAGCCCCCCCGGAGGCTGGCGGCGTGAAGAAGACTGCAAAAAAGAAATATACAAGAACGCCCGCCGCAATCTATCACACCGACTATATTTACGGCGGGTGAGGAAGACTGACTGACTGAGGGCTGAGTGTCATATGATGAAACAGCTCTCTCTCTCTCTTGCACGCGCTGTGTCCGTGTGACTGGCTATGATGTAATTGGGGCTTCTAAGGTTTCCCCTCCCCCCAGACTCGCCCCCGCTTTTTGCCGCCCGCGCCTGCCATGCCAGTCATGCTCGCTCCTTCCTCAACATAGCACCGACGGCCAAGAAAGAAAGAAAGAAAAAAAATATAAATCTCTCGCCCCCGGGGGAAGGCACGGCACGGCACGCCCGAATCAGATGTCTTCTTCTGTTATTGCTTGCACCTGACCATCGAACGGCCCCTCGACCTCTTCGAACCCCGCCACATTGGCCAATTCCGCAAACCACTTCATCATGTTTGGCCAGCTGCGTATGATGATATTCTCTTGGTATAATTGCTCTCCGCTCGCATATCGGTTGCAGCCACACTCGTCTCGTTCTTCCAGAGGGGTTCCGAGCGGCTGATCGGACAGAAGGTAGGCTCGTGATCTCCTGGACAGGAAGTCAACTAGTGCTTGCGGTGCGCCGTGGGTATCGACGAGATCTGGAATGGTATGTTGTGGTTCGGCGAAGCATATGCCGTCGATCTGATCCTTCCATATTGGCCCTGTTTGTTTTGGTCAGTCAGAGGTTTTTTTCTTTTTTTTCTTTTCTTTTTTTTCAAAAGCACTTTTCATGTACTCACAGTGTTGGCTGAGGTACTCGACCACAGCATTGCCGGTCCATTCCAGGCCGATTATGTCAAGCTTCGCATCCTTGTGCAGCAGCTCTGGGAGTGCGTCGTCAAAGACACACCGGACGTGCTCTCGGTAGTCGCTATTCTTGGGGATCTTGTTCTTCTCTGGATCAATGCGGAAGGATTCATGCACCGCAGACTCACGAGGCAATGCCATCCATTCGGTCCATGTCACCGCGCGGCCTCCTCCACGATACCAGAGGAGTTGACCTGGATTTGTGATAATGATTCCGGGGACGTTATCATCATCATCATCGCCACCACCACCGCCGCCACCACCACTACCACCACCATCCTTGGGGACGGTGTGTGATGACTTGTTCAATATGAAATCAACAAGATTAACCGCGGATCCAATGTTGATGCCCTCCTCACCAATCACTCGATACGAGAAGATGCCCGCTTCTAGATGGCGTTCTCCGAAAATGATTATGACTCGCTTCTTTTGTTCTACGGCTTTTGAAGCATAAATGGGTACGTGTGGGTCTGTGTCTGTGGTCCCAAGTGGCAGACGGACGGTCTGGAGGCCAAGTGCTTTTAGACGTTGATCAACAAGGCGGCGACAGCATGCTGTATTGTAGGCAAAGCATCAGTCGGGCCGCCATGATGGAAGTGGGAAAGAAATATTCAGTTGAACTCACTGTTCATTGTATCCTTGTAGACTTCATTGACCCGGTCATTCCTGTTGACTTTATACTGGTACTTCTGGGCAGGGTTTGCGATCTGTCGAATCTGGTCATTCTCGTTGATGAAGTATCCAAGCTCCTTCAGATCAGCAGGGAAGGTGGGGTCTTTTGGCAGAGTATGGGCTAGTCGACGAAACATGCTGCAAGTTAGAAAGTATGGGACTTAAGATCTGAGAATAGTATGGCTACTAAGTAGTGAAATGGCAGCAACTGATGAGACTGAATATTCAGAGACAAACGACAATTGTTTGTCCAGGCTGAAGTCTGCCAAGCCGCAATATGAGCCTTACCTAATACGGCGGGGCAGAGAGTAGTGAAGTAGAAGGCAAGAACGCGGAGCAGCAGTTGGAGCAAAGGACATTAGAACAGATGGGGTGGCTGATCGAGGACAAGATTGGAAGAGCATATTATACCATTCCTGTTGTACACTGTAGTCTTCCGACATATATCTCGAGGTTCGATCAATATGCCGCCATATACCTTTCAACAACAACAACAACAACATAGGCCAGAGATGGCGGGTATACACAATCAATCTACCAGCTCGCCTTCTTGACACCAGGCAGATTCCCTGCCAGGGCATTTTCTCTGAATTGATACTGTTGGCACAAAAAAAAAATGTCAGTCGGGATACTATCCCATCTTCTCTCCCAGATCAACATCAAAAAAAAAACATACTCTTGCAATCCTAAAGTCTCGGAAGACACCTCTGGCAATCCCGCCCAAGACGCAGCGGTTGTTGATCTGGGTGGGCCGTGTGTAGCAGTGCATTTTGGTCAGGTGCAGTTGCGCGCTGGCTCGGACTTGCGCAGGCAGAGACGTGTTTCGGATCATGTAGCGCAGGGCTTGCCTGGACGGACGAGAGAAGGATTAGCAGGTAGTCAGGTACATAGGTAGATAGATAGGTATGTAGGTTGCTGGCACGGAGGCTGGCACGGGGGCAGTCTTCCTCATCCTCATCAACTCACCGTCGCTGTTCGTTGGCTTCAAAGACCTTCCGCTTCGAGTGGTCGCGGATCACGCGGGCATTGATGAAGCCTCCCAGGTCCAGGGTGGGCGCCCGGAAGGGTGCTCTGCTGAGAGGTTTCATCCTGACGTGCCTCCTGCAGAGAGGTTTCTTGGAAGACGATGCTGCGCTTCTTTTGAAGGGTCGGAGTTCTGCAGTCAAATGTGGCAGGTTTGCCGAACCCTTTTTTCTGTATATAACTCGGCACACGGGCTGCATACAATGAGCATGAACAAGGAAAAAGACACCTCAGATCTTGTTAATAGCTATTCTGAAATTTAGTGCCTTACGGGCAGGGAGGGTTCAGTATATTATTTTTTTTCGCGGCCTTTAGGATAGTGGACCAACTTTGTGACTGCTTCATCAATCATCCATTCGACATTCCACCTGCTGCACCCTACTGCACAGGATGCGATGCAGAATACTTTTTGGTTTAGAAATTCGTTCCGCTGAACGCTGATTGCACTGACGCAAAACCTTGCGGGCACTGTCGTCCAAGGGCCACGCTACCGCTTCTGATGTAGCAAATCTTGGCCGTGGTGCAAGCAGTGCTGGTGCAATTGGGCGACTTGACTGACTGGCGGCCCTGGAATGTATTAAACTGGGTAACCAGGCTGCGGTCCTCTTCCATTGCCTCGGTCACCTTGTGCCAGTAGGTCGCATTGAGGGGGGCATCCTCTGGCCAACCAATCGGATAGGCATCACGCGTAGAATATTCGAATTTGAATACGGGACCGGTCTCACTGGCGTTGATCGAAGTGAACGAGGAGGCGTTGGCGAAGTAGGTATAGGCGTTGTAGACAGAGAAGTCGCCTGTGTCGACCTCGTACACGCGGTAGGCAGGGTTGACATTGGTGAGAGGTGTGAGCGAGGGACCAATCCAGCCCACGGTCTGGGCAGTCTCTACAGATTGGTTGGTGCCGTTGTTGGCATAGTAGATCATCAATTCGTCCTAGCCGTGAGTTAGCATCAGAGTCAGCATTAGAGCCAGAAAATGGGGTCGACTCAGCATTAGAGCCAGAAATTGAGGTCGAGTCACTCGTAATCATGACTTACCTCGTGAGTGTGGCCGAAGAAGACGTTGGCAATCACATGGGGACTGAATCTGTCAATAATCTGGTAGAAGAGATCTGTCGGATTAGGAAGCGGGTTGGTGCCATCCCAGCCAGTAAGAACGTGTCCAAGAATCCAGACACGTTCTCCCTTTGACTCAGCATCGGCAAGCTCAGAGGCAAGGAACTTGAGATTGCCAGAGTTGTCCGGGTTGGTGGTGTTGATGTAATTCAGGAAATTAGAACGATACCAGAAGTCGGTGTTCAGGGTGATTATGCGCAGTTTTGGGTAGGTAGGATGGTTGATTGAATATGCTGCATAGTGCGTTCTGGCCTCGTCGGCGGCCTCGGGAGTGATCCAGTCGTTGTGCTGCCAGAGGGCTGCCACGTGCTCATAGTTCCAAGATTGCTGCTGTCCCAGCTTTCCAGGCAAGCTGTGGGGGGCGTCGATGGCTTCCGGGTTGCTGTCGTGGTTGCCCAGCACAGGGAAAATAGGTCCACTGTGGATGTATTTCTTCATCAGACTAAACAGAACAGTCTCCGTGTATGATGTGTAGTTGCGTGAGAGTTGTGGTTGGGTGTCATGCGAGACCAGGTCACCGGTGTAGATAGACCACGCAAACTGGTTGTCGTCGCCCTTCTTGTCATTTGACGTTCCTGTCAGTGGACCCACGGATTCCAACCCGGCAGTGATTAAGAAGTATGGGGAATCGCATTTGTATGCTCCATAAAGAGGCGAAGCAATCTCCAAGCTGCCAGAACTGCTGTTCCCGCCTTGTCTGCAGCACAGACCGCTGGAACAGTTGGCCTCGGAGCCATCCAGATAGCGTGGGTCAAGGTGAAAGTCACTTCCGTGCCATACCTTGACTCGCTTGCCGCTGGGCTCTGGTGCCTTGACGTTTTTGGGCTTGGGTCCAAAATAGCTCGAGGTATCGGAGGGCAATGTATAGGGCCTAGGGCAGTAGGAGCTGTTAAGCGAATAGCAGATATACTGTCCGTCAGACCCGGAAACATCGGCCAGAGCCAGGATTTGAGTCCAGATTGCTCCAAAGTTGCTTGCCTCGTACTCCTCCTGGCACACAGTGCTGGTTCGGAAGCCAGTGCTCTCGCACAGAGACACTAGTGCGTCTGGAACCAAGGCTGGCACCCGCTTAGCAACACCTTGAGCAATCTCAAGCGCAGAAATGCATTTGTTGCAGCTTGAATCAGTACCATTTATGATGGAGTTGATTTGCGCCACGGCTTCGGCGACAATTGCGCTGCCATTGGTATAGGAGCCGATGGGAGTAGGAAAGTAATATGGATCCGGATCCTCTTCAGGAATAGTGGTTGGGCTGGTCAGTTCAAGCGGGTATGTGTAGTTCAGAACAGGGTCATGGACCACGGGTTGGGGCTGCTGTGATGGCGAGGGGGGGACATAGTAGGCCGGGAAGAGACTGGTGGGAAAGCCTGCTGGGACGGTGTATGCTGAGAGAGCATGTTGAGCACCCTGGGCACCATGAGCACCCTGAACACCCTGAGCACTCTGAGCACTGTGTCCCAAGACAAGCTGAGAGCAGTAGAGGCAGGTAGCAAACCCGGAAGCGATCTTGCGGGCGACCATAGTAGTGACGTCCTGTGCAGTCTTCTTGCTCAGACAGGATTCTAGACAGGAGCTGGTCCAGAGGGAGCGAAGTATATGAGATACTCTCGCTCCCTCCCTCTCCAGCCCCGCCTCTGCCATAGCTTGCCGTAGTCTGTACACACATGGCTTCCTATTCAACCACAAGGCAGGAAGGAGACCCAGCAATGACGTCGGGAGGATTCATTATGTAAGATAAGACTTGGCAGATCAACCAATCGATGAGTACACGTGCTTGACCGATGCTCCACCCTGAAGTTGTCGTGTAGACACTCTCGACGACCATTCTGACGACGACTTTGATCACTATTTAATTAATTCTCAACCACTGTGTAGATAGATGCACTAGAAGCATGACGAAATGTAAACGGACGCACTAGAAGCAGGTCGAATTCCTCGAAAGCGTCGGGCTTCCACCCGGCCGAGAGGTGACTTGTCTACGCCGCACTGCTTCGCACCAGATGAATACAAAACTCAGCCCACTGGCGCCCTTCATCGGTCTTCATGCCGGCGTAGACCTCTTTGGCGATATCAGCCTCGACAGACCGTCCGTACCTGGCCTTGTACTGCGTCTTGACCTTCTCCAGGTGCTTGGGCTCCCAGTGCAGGCGCACGAGTCTGGAAATGAGCAGCTCGGCGCGCTCGCGGCCAGGGGCGGTCTCCGCAATGGCCTGATGCAGGAGCATGGCGTCGCGCATCGGCCGGTTTAGTGCGCCGTTGAGAATGTGGGCCAGAGTCTCGCCGACTAAGTTGCGGGATTTTTGGATCATGGCACGCGCAAAGTTGGTATTGTAGGTCGCCTCGAAGGCTCGTAGGAAGGCGCGTAGATGGGCGTCGCTGCGCACGACGATAGTCTGGATCAGGGTGGACTCGCCGCCGGCAGAGGTGAGGGCGCGGTGGAGGTCGAGGACGTCGTCGTTGACTAGCGATTTCGACACCGGCACCGACTCGGGCATGCGACGCTCTTGCAGCGCCAGCAGGATGGCGGAGCGGAATTTGTCGGCCTTGAGCTCGGCCTTCATGCACTGCTCGAGGTCGTCGCCATAGCGCTTGTCCTTGAAGCAGTTCTTGATCTCGCGGATGTCGCTGTTGGAGCGGCCCATGAGCGACTCGATCAGCAGTTCGCGCCGTGTCGACCCGCCCTGGTACCACGAGTTGGCCCAGTAAGCCTCGCTTTCCCAGCGGCCCAGGGCGGTGGCATAGCACGCTTTGCCCAGGTTGCCAGGCACGCGCATCTTGATGTGCTTGGCGATGTTGATGCCCTGGCCGCCAATCTTGGCGATGTTCTTGTACTCCAGCCGCAGTGCCATGATATCGTCGTCGGACAAGCCTGGCAAGATGGCGATCAGGGGCTTGACGTCGGGCGCACGGTTGGTACCCTCAAGAGCAAGAGCGATCTTCTCTGCGTCGGCCTCGGCGTTGTAGAACATCACTCGCTTCTTCTCAGCCTTCCGCGATGATGGTAGACCCAAGGACGAGTCGTCATCAGAATCGTCCTCATCTTTCTGACGTCTGGGTGTTCGAATTTCGTACCTGACATCGCCACCGTTATCCTTGATCTGTCTAGATCTTGTTGTGGCATCCCTTTCCCCGTCGTGAGACCTGGCTTCGAAGGCTGCGCTGGCTCGTCTAGCTCGCGCATCCTCGTCTCGGCTGTTGGCCCGCTCGCGCTGTATGCGGTATTCGGCCTTCTCACTCTCAAGCTGCTTGATTTTGCGCTTCAGATCGGCATTTGGATCCCTCGGATTAATGCCATAGTCGTTGTCGGACGCCATTTCAAAGTCAGACACGTCCGAATCGTCCTTGTGCAGGACTAGCGCTCCAGGCATGGGAGAAATGCTCTGGTAAGTGCCCTTGTACGATTCTAGCAATGGCGATGGAGGGGGTTGCCCTCGGCCCTGCAATGCTGTAGCCTGGGAGAACCCCAAGAGTCCTGCTCCGGCGGCGGCGGCAGCAGTTGCAGCACCTCCCAGGGTTGCATTGCTGAGTCGTCTGGACACATCGTCAACCCTTGACCCATGCCTGCCGTCGTTATACCTCTCCTCCTTGTCCCTATACTCTCCGTCCCGCTGTGGCTTTCTGGTCTCGTAACTGTCGTCATTATACTTGTTGTCTTGTCGGGGCTTCCTGACTTCATAATTATACTCGCTAATACGTTCCCCCTTGCGACCATCGCTGCTGACATCCCGCTTCTCTGGCCGCCTCCGTTCGCGCTCTTCGGGACGTTGAGCATCCCGAGGACGCTGGGTATCATATGGGTAAGCTGAGTGTTCGACTTGAGCATATCGGAATTTGTCTGGCTCGGCATATCCTACCGGCCCACTGAATGAGCCGGGTCGTTGCTTGGTGGAGGAAGGCTGCGTATAGCCTGTCTGTGGAGGGGGCGGAGCGTATCTCGGATCACCCCCGACGACATAGCTCATATGCCTGGTCTCCTGGTAGCTTCCTGAAGATGGCGCTGCTGCTGCATAGGAGTGCACCGACTGGCCATGACTACTGTCAGATTTGGACTTGCGTCGCTCGGTCCGTCTGGACCTATGGTCGTCATCAGACGCTCCTGAGTCGCTGCCCGAGACTTCACGAGCATATACCTTGCTGCTCCGCGACGACCTGCGTCGGTCGGAGAGTTCGCTTTTGTCGTCTTCCTCGTCATGCCGCCGCCGACGATCGGCTTCACTCTTGTCCTTGTATCGCCGCTCATCGTACGTGCTCGACCTCCTTTCCTTGCGCGTTGACTCTGCTCCCGGTGACCGGTCGCGGCCAATGTCCCGTGTGTCGCGCGTGTCACGGGAGCGCGAGCGAGAGCGAGAATGATCTCTGTCACGCCCACTTGGTGACTTGGACCGGCTACGACGAGAGTCGTTGACAGACAGCATAGTGCAGGGTGTTGAAGGCAAATCAAGTTGTTGCTTTCAGATGTCAGAGGGAATGACAATATGACGATAATAGTGGCGGTGACGAAGATGGGAAGAGTTGCATTTCAGCCTTAGAGAAGAACACACATTATTAGTATTTCCTATTGCTATTATTATCACTGGTGATTGCCTGAGCGTTTCAGTCTATGCGAGACTGGCTGGCTGATCGTCTCTTTTTGAACGGGCACATTAAGAATATCTAATAGCCTCGCGAATCAGGCTGCCGCATTGCTGGCATTTATTACCTTACGGACAATAAAAAGGGCCTAAAAGGACAGAATGTAGCTCTTGGATACGAGGGAATCAATCGGATCTCTTGGCCGACCTAGTCAAACGGATCTACGCAGACTAGATGGATCGTGAGGATTATTCCCGCTACTGTCTGGAGCTTAGAGCTTGGGGCCTGGGGCCTGGAGCCTGGAGCTATACCACATGATGAATTGTGTGTACGAGGTGATGGAACAGATCAAAATACACAGTAGATAATGATCCACTCAGCACTCACTATACAATGAGTATTACTTGGTACTTGGCATCAAATATCTTGGTGAGCTTAACTGGCTTTACTAGCGAGACACATCACTACCACATCACTCGCGCTTCGGACCGCGACAGATGCAGATCAGTAGTATAAATAATAATTACTGGAACTCAAGTGTCCTATGGGCGAGTGAGAACAAGAGGCTACAGGGGATATGGCCGATTAAGTGGGCAATGCGCTAATTGATTACTGTAGATCCCCAGTCCTATAAGCGAAGCTCCCGTCTTTATCTCAGTAAACAACATTTCTGCATACACAAGTAGCTCAGTGGTCATCACAGACTCTAGAAGTTTGGGTATTCAGCATTGCAACATCCAGAGTCGATAATGGGGGGATCTTGGAATAACACCCTGGATATATTGGCTGGGCAGCTGGACAGGGACAGATCCATCAAGGTGTCTGCATCCGCTGCTGGGCTTCTGCTTGGGTTAGCAGGCTTATCTGCTCTTTCTAGTGAGCTTGTGACAGCCACCAAGTTGATCCGTGGATTGGTCCTTATCACCCTGGTACGCTATACACTTGGAACCCTGCTTTGATGTATAGCCTGTGGCAGCAACTGACTCCCAAATATAGGTGTCAACTGCAGCCTTCACAACAGCGACGATACTGCGAAGTCAGTATGGAGACGTACCATTCCAGATATGCTTCGTGGTGACCAACTTCTTCTCTAAGATCGCAAGCTGTGCTGTGTTGATGGCTTTGGCCCCTACCAAGAAGCATCGGCTCCCGACCTTGGTGGTTGAGCTCACAGCAGTCTTTTGGGTCGCATACTCAATCAACTGGATTGCCCGCAACACCTTGCCAGTCACTGGACCAGTGCTGCTTCAGACAGAGCAGGGTGTTAATCTGCTGGACTTTTGGTATGGTTATGCCAAATACGATATACTCACAGATGTTGGCATCATTCTCTCGCCCATCAACTGCATGCGTGGTACAGCCCTCCCATCAAAGAAACAGGTCATCGTTTCTCTTGCCTTCTTACCAAGGGTCCTGTCAAGTCTTTCTGCCCTGGCTCGCTGGTGGGTGCTCAACACTGTTGCTCAAGATGGGGGCGATGTCTCGCTTGCAGAGTGGCTTTATACCGTGGCAACAATCAGTCAGATCTTCTTCGCGGTTCTGGCAGCCTTTGCTCCGCATCTCACGCCTTTGAGGGACATCATCTGGTCTACCAGCCAGGCGGTCAAAGAGGAAGACAACAACCAGGGCATAGACAAGGCAGCCAAAAGCTCTCGGAGCAATGGCGTCGAAGTGCTCGCCGCCAACAACCTGGTAGGTCGAGTCAACCAGAAGAGGAAGATTGACGAGAATTGATGAGGGTTGATGAGGGCTGGTGAGGGCTGATGAAGGCTGATGAGGATTGGGAGGGGAGAGTAAACATGGTTAGACCGACTTACATAAGCCACAGCGCTAAACTTAAGCTTACTTAGGCTGACTTGGGTTAATCACGTTAATTACCAGACTGCGGACTAACTCAATATTACTGTCTCGTGCCCTCGCCCGACAGATCCTAGATGGCCTTTGCCTCGCCGCGCATCTGCGCCAGGTGCCTGGATAAGCTCGGCAGGAAGCAGGGGCTGTCTGCTGCCACCGCCCGCACATATCCAGCTCTATCGCCGCCATCGCTGGTCCGTGGCTTGTCTACATCGACCCACCGCCTCGCCTTTGTCCCGCCCACTCCGGCATCGCTCGGCAAGCCAATCGAGGCAAAGCAGTTTCGCAAGAGCAGGAAATGGCTACGTCGAATAGGATACCTGGCCCTCTTTGGTGCTGCCGTTTACGCCGTTGACAAACGCTTCTACGCCTCGTCGCTGACACGGAGCACGCGCACATTCGCGCTTGCCCTGACTGTCGCTCTTGACTACAAGATCAACTTCCGGGAGAATCCTCCGTTTGCGGACGACATTGCCGAGGTGCACGCCCGCAGTGCCCAGAAGCTGTTTGATCTCCTGCGCAAGAATGACGGACTCTATCTCAAGATCGGCCAGGCAATTGCCATGCAGAGCGCCATCCTGCCGCCCGAGTTCCAGAAGATGTTCGCACGCATGTTTGACGATGCACCACAGAACAGTTGGGATGAGGTCTGCCAGGTGATCAGGCAAGACTTCGGTGGCCGAAGTCCCGAGGAGGTGTTTGGCATCAGCTTTGACGGCAACCCCGATGCCGGTGTGATGGAGAAGAAGGCGCGTGCCAGCGCCAGCGTGGCTCAGGTGCATTGGGCACGGCTACGTGATGGACGAGAGGTTGCCATCAAGGTGCAGAAGAAGGAGATCGCTCAACAGGTCGGCTGGGACTTGTGGGCCTTCAAGGTCGTCACGCGCTTGTACACCTGGTACTTCGACCTGCCCTTCTATGTCCTGGTTCCTTACATAACCGAGCGCCTGAAACTGGAGTGTGACTTTGAAAACGAGGCCACAAATGCCAGGAAGATGGCCGAGCTGGTCAAGGCCGAGCCACGGCTCAAAAACCGAGTTTATATTCCTGTGGTCTACGACGAGTTGTCATCCAAGAGAGTCCTGACGGCCGAATGGGTCGAAGGAGTTCGACTGTGGGATAAGGAGGGTATCACCAGCCAATGGGAGGGTGGCTGGCGACGAGGAAGTCCTGGCAGCCACGGCACTCCGCTAGATCCACCAGGTGCCACCGCCACAACAACAAATGCCATCAAGAGTGGGCAGAAGGCGCAGTCAAATGAAGAGCAGCTGAAGCCAGAACGAACATACTGGAAAGGCAAAGACGGCAAAGGCGGGCTAGGCCTCAGCCTGAAAGAAGTCATGACCACCATGGTCGATCTCTTCTCAGCCCAAATGTTCTTATGGGGCGTCGTCCACTGCGATCCACATCCAGGCAACCTGTTTGTTCGCCGCCAGCCCAATGGCCACTCTGAGATTGTGCTCCTTGACCACGGCCTGTATATTACCATGAACCCGGAATTCCGTCACAATTACGCGCTCTTCTGGAAGAGTCTGATGACCTTTGACAACAAGACACTAGACAAGGTGGTGTCGAGCTGGGGCATCAACAATACCGAGCTCTTTGCCAGCGCCACCCTGATGCGGCCGTACGAGGGCGGCGACCGGTCATTCAGCAACAAGATCCGCGGCCTGAGCAATGCCGAGAGACGCAAGCGCCAGTACGAGATGCAGGAGGCCATGCGCAAGGGCGTCCGAGAGGTGCTGGCGGACGAGTCCAAATGGCCGCGTGAGCTGATCTTCATCGGCCGCAACCTGCGCATCGTCCAAGGCAATAACCAGTACTTTGGCAGCCCCGTCAACCGCATCAAGCTCACCGGCAACTGGGCCGCCCGTGCCCTCAGCGAGGACAAGCAGCTGCCTCTGTCGCAGCGCTGGCGCAACTATGGCGGTTACATCCTGATGCGCTTCGTCCTGCTGGGATCCGACGTCTGGTTCTACTACAGCAAGCTCAAGCAGCTGCTCGGTAGAGGAAAGGGCATGGAGGATGATGTCGAGCGCCACATGGCCAGGATCGCCAAGGACTACGGAGTCGACATGCAGCACGGCGTCTTTGAAGGATAGACATTACATTTTCCCGTTCTTCACCTGGCCAGATCTAATGTAGAGTTAGAGTCACAGTCACAGCACAGTCTCAGTCTCAGTCTCAAGCTCAGTATACATACACCATGCAATGAGCATGGGTCCCAACTCAACCAGCACAATACAATTACCTGCCACAGGCTTCTCTCTGTACAAACAATGTCAAGGCCAGGGTTAAGCTGCTTTAATGCCAGTACTAGCCGCTCCTCTTCCACCATACAGGCCCCTGGGCTTCTTCATTTCCATTTCCATTTCCACTTCACTCTCAAAGTGCAGCAAATCAACCTCCATGTTCCCTTCCCCTTGCAGCCCCTGATAGTTTGCATCCACAGCAGCAGTAGTATCTTCTCTCCTACTGTTATTGTTATTGATGTTGCTGTTGCTACTGCCAGCCCCTACCACATTAAACACCCAGCAAATATCCTGTCCACTGAGCTTACTCAACGGAACCGCGATTCGCACCCCGTTGCTCTTGTGCAGGAGAACCCGTCCATCAGGGAGCAGCGCGAGCAGCGAGGCCGTCGTTGTGAAGGCCCCGCTTGCGTCTGTGAACAGCCGTGGCTCCGCGAGAGGTTGATAATGCTGGCGAGAAGGATGTTTCGCTGGTGGTGGCGGGCGCTGCAGCGGTGATGCTGTGTTTGAAGAGCGTGGAACGGGCGGCGGCGGCGGCGGAACGGCAGTTGCTCCTTGCGATAGTCCGCGGCTACGAGTATGCGCGCGGCGTGGCGGTGGTGGGGTTGGCGGGGGCGAGAGCGGCCATAATGGTGATGATGCTGGTGATGGTGATGACGGTGCCAGCGGCGTCTCTTCTTCTACTTCTCCCTTGTCATGATCATGGTCATGATAATGCTTATGATCATCGTCGTCAGGATTGGTTCCGTTTTCCTGGTGGATTCGTTCCCATCGCAGCTGATCCTCTACCCACCCAAGAATCCGGCTTTCCCGCGCGGCCATCTCGAGAGTCTCGTCGTTCATCTCATCGGCAGTCCTTTGCTGAGGAGGACTAGTAGTAGTCGCCGGAACTAGGACGTAGTCAATGGTCGCGAGGGCAACTTGCCGAAGACTCGATGTCGACTTCGGTGCTGATGCTTCTGAGGATGCCTGCTCCAGGGCTGCTGCTGCTGCTTCTTGTCGTGCCTGCCGTCGACCCTGCCGTGTCGGAATGAGAAGTTTCCTCGCCATCGGGCAAGAGTGCTAATTGTCAGGAAGGAAAGAACGCAACTTTTCTTCTTTTTTTCTTTTTTTAAAAAAAACGAGAGGGTGATGGTCAGTTCAATGGAAGAGCTAGAAAGATGAAGAAATGTATTCTTGCGTGCTGATGAATGGATCAGATATAATATGCTGCTGCCTGCGTCGTCTCCAACTGCGGACTTACGTGTCCCCCCAAGACCAAGAACGGCGGCGCAACGGTGAGTGTGCGTGTACATCGCCCCTCAAGGTATCCACATCAGCTGAGGTGAAAAGGTTCAAGACAACGGTGTCTTGCTGCGTTTTTGACAAGTTGTACGGCACACTCACAGCTGCGCTGTCACATCACTGACTTCAAACCCGGTCGTCGTATACCAGAGTATTGAAGGTCAGAGAAGTTTGTGCTTCTTGGTGGGGGTATCGGACTTATCGGACTTAAGGCCATGGCCACGATTACTACTCATACATATACATAAGTAGCCAACGAGGACCCCTCCTCGCTTCTTTTCCATCGCTCTGGAAACCCCCCAAAACATGTCGAACGTCCAGACACAGATTCGCCTGCCCACGCGCAAACTTGGCAAGAATGGCCCTGAAATCACCAGCATTGGGTACGGGTTTATGGGTCTGAGCGCCTTCTACGGCAAGGTTGGCAACGACGAGGAGCGCCTGGCCCTTATTGACCACATCTATGCATCTGGTGAGCGCAACTGGGACACTGCTGACATGTATGGTGATTCCGAGGACTTGCTTGGGAAATGGTTCAAACAGAACCCTGGTAAGAGAGAACAGATCTTCCTGGCCACCAAGTTCGCAAACTTTAGTGACCCGGAGACTGGCCAGCGGAGAGTGAGAAACGACCCCGAGTATATCCATCAGGCAATTGAAAAATCGTTGACCAGGCTGGGACTGCCCTATGTGGACCTGTATTATGTCCACCGAGTCAACTCGGACACGCCGATTGAGATCACAGTCGGGGAGCTGAAGAAACTGAAGGAAGCCGGCAAGATCAAGTACATCGGGCTGAGCGAGGTATCCGCCGAGACCCTGCGACGGGCGTCGAAGATTGTACACATCGATGCCGTGCAGGTGGAATACTCGCCCTTCAGCACCGATATCGAGGACCCTAAGATCGACGTGTTGCGGACAGCGCGCGAGCTCGGCAGTGCCATCGTCGCCTACTCGCCCCTGGGCAGAGGCTTCCTCTCCGGCACGATCAAATCACGCGATGATTTGGATCCCACTGACTTCCGCCTGCTGATGCCAAGGTTTAGCCCAGAGAGTTTCCCCAAGAACTTGGAGCTGGTCCACGGCATCGAGAAGATTGCCCAGAAGAAGTCTATCACGCCTAGCCAACTCGTGCTGGCTTGGCTTCTGGCACAGGGAGATGATATCATCCCAAGTGAGTTTGACTTTTCGTTATGTACTCATGCTGGTAACTGTGTAAGTCAGTGCCATGTAGCTAATAACCCACTGTAGTTCCTGGTACAACAAATGCCAAACGTGTTGACGAAAACTTGGGGGCTCTTGCCGTCACCCTTACCAAGGAAGAAGACAATGAGCTTCGCCAGCTTATTGAAAATACCGGGGTTAGCGGTGATCGTTACCCTCCGCATATGTCCAAGGTGCTCTTTGGTGACACCAAGCCGCTAGACGGATAAGTGAATCATGCTTCTGCGGTCAACGCAGAGACAGGTTATATAGTAGCAAGATGAAGCTGAATGGAGTGTCATTTGTTGGTAAAGGTCTGAGTGGTTATAACTTCTCGTTTTACATCGTCAACAGTCTTTGCCGCTGCTGGCCCAGCGTGTGTAAGCAGTGCCAATACTCCAGGTTCCTAAACATCTTCCGTGACTCCGCTTGCGCATCGAATGCCGTGTATGTTATGTTATGGGTTGTGTCGAACGTGACGGTTTTAATCGATGTTAACCCGAGGCACCTTCCATTTCTTGACCCGTCTTGCCCCAAGCTTGCGCTGCCTAACGACCGGTGCCTTGGGCTGATTGCGGAGAAAGAGGTGGTAGCTGGCCTTGAGAGAGGCCAATGCGTTCTTGGTGGCTACCGCTCTGTACTCGAGCATAATGCTGGTGATCGGGTTAGGCATGAAAAGGGGGCGTGCTGGTGGCATGGTTGGATGTTGCGCGTGCGAGTATGAGACAGGGAGGAGACGGGCGGATGGCAGGAGACGACTATGGAGAGGGAGAGGGAGAGGAGAGTGGCAGATGGAGACGACTAAGGACTTCAACTGCGCAGGGGATGAAGTCACGTGGTGCTTGGCAACGTCCGGAACATCTGAACAGAGTGGAATACTCCAGGGTGAGAGAGGGGTGGTGTTGCACTCTCTCACGTCTCAAGATGGATCCCTTTTCTGGTGAGGGCGAACTGCTCAACATCTCGACCGCCTTCTACACACATGCATACCAGACCGTGGTCGACACGGACACCTCGGCACTCTCCCCACAGAACCAAGCGGCGGCACAGATCCTCAAGTACCGAGCACAAATAGCCCTCGGCCAGGGCTCAGCAGTCATCGCGGCTCTGCAATCAGCCAAGGACGCTGCCTCTCGATCCATCGTCGCCCTCGCTCAACATGCCTCTGGCAATGCCAGTGCTGTACAAGCAGCCACCGACCTGGCGGCCTCCGATGGCGAGGATGCTGTTGTTCAGATCACCGCGGGCACGGTCCTAGCAGCCGCCGGCGAATACGCCCGGGCTGCCGACCTGCTCAGCAAGCACAAGGGCAGCCTGGAGGCCGTTGCGCTCCTGGTGCAGATCCACCTCAGCCAGAACCGAACAGATCTCGCGGTCAAGGAGGTGACCGCGGCCAAGAGATGGGCAAATGACTCGCTGCTGATCAACCTGGCCGAGGCCTGGCTCCATCTCCGACAGGGTGGCCAGGAGCACTACCAGTCCGCTTTCTACGTGTATGAGGAACTGGCAACGACACCGGGCAACACGTCGCCCACTGCGCTGGTGGGCCAAGCGCTGTGTGAGATCCACCTGGGCCGCTTGGAGGAAGCCGAGGCGGCGCTCAACCAGGCCCTGGCTGCGGAAAATCCTGACGTCGAGGCTATCGCCAACAGTCTCGTCCTGGCCGCCATCACCGGCAAGAAGCAGGAGCAAGTTGAAGAATTGGCCAAGAAGCTTGAGCTTGCCAACCGGAACCACGCCCTGCTCGTGGATCTCAAGGAGAAGAGCCAGCTCTTTGACACTGCTGCCCAAAAGTACCGGCCCACGAAAGTGGCATAACCAGTCTCTTTTTCTCAAGACTTGACGACGATGCTGCCTATTGTTGTTCTTCACGGTCCGGTCTCAAAAGCGGTATTGAGAGGCCTTGTATAGATAAGACAGCAGCAGCTACGATGCGATTGATGGGACGGCCAGGTTCATCAATCAGATGAGAATCGAAACATTATCTGCCTTGTGGCCCCTTTTCAGCCAAATTACAAGTCATCGCCAGCACACGTCCAGCGGGTTGAGAAGTACATCTTCAGGCGACCAGGACGGAGGCTGTTGTTCCTATGATTTCCCAGCCAGTTCGCCGTGGACACGCTTTCATGTGCGACCACAACGTTGTTGGGCAAGGTCATGGCCATATGTAGATTTCCGCATTTCCAACCAAAGGGGACAGACACCATTCATGTACAGATGTCTAATCACAAGCGGAAAAGGGCGTGCGCCGACAGGTCACCTCACTCTCGGAGACGCCTAGCAGCACCATTGTTGCTCGTGGGAATTGCTAGACTGATATGATGATATATTATTGAATTCTAGGATTATTACCGTGCCTGTCTGCAATCTCTGGGGTATCGACAATTAATTCCATTCCAAGTTCAGGAGTAACTAGCAAAGCATAGTTACTATTATAGTGTTCCTCTCCCCCCTCCCACCCTCCCAAATTCCTTCTGTCTGAATCGCCGTGATTCCTGTAAACTGATGATGATTAGGTCGCGTGAAAGGAAAAGGGATCAGGCATCAGGTGTCATCATCGCCTGGCTACTGGTACAGGCTCACCGGCCCTGGCTCCGGGACGAACGCCAGCAGGAAGGAGAGAAGTAGTAGTGGTAGTCGCAGTATTAGTAACAGCGGGTACAGCAGCAGCAGCAGCAGCAGCATTAGTAGTAGAAGTAGAAGTAGTAGCAGTGTCCTGCTCCTTGGCCGCCAGCGGCCTGATGGTACAAGTGCCCTCGAGGGAGGGAAAGACGTCGAGGATGTTTGGACTGATGGACCAGTTTTCTAGTTTGCGCACATGCCGTTCGAAAACAGGGTTAAGGATGTAGTCGTCGTCGTTGTCGTTGACGCCCCCCCGGGTCACGCTGCTGATGCCGCCGCCGCCGCCGCCGCCCAGGGGTATCTTGAGCAGGCAGTCGCTCGGCTCATAAGGCCAATTAACGCTCAGGGTGACAGTGTAAGAGAGCGACCAGTCGTCAAAGGGGAAGTCTTGGTAACTGGTGATCATCTTGTCGCGCATGCTGGGCCAGTGGACAAAGTCGAGCCAGGCCGGATGCGGCGTGTCCAGCTGGGTCTCGGTGGGCTGCAGCCATTCGGGCAGGCGCAGATAGTTTTCCTCGGTTGGGTTGAGCTGCCAGCGCACCAGATGGAAGACGCAGAGGAGGCAGGCGGCCTGCTCGGGAAGGGCGGAGAGGTTGGGGAACTTGGACATGATGTTGGTTGTGAGCTCGGAAATCGGGTCGATGTTGTTCTGCGAGTTCGACGCGGCGGTAGGGTTGAGGAGGTACGAGAGCGAGGGCTGGGTGGGGATTTGGTCCAAGGCAGCTGGGTTGGCGGACAGCGCCGCCCGTTTGGCGTGATAGAAATCCAACCAGATGGAGTCAACCGTGCACGTTGGCTCCACGTGTTTGGGCAGTTGTTGCCAGATGGGCTCGGACGGTCCATACGGCTGGCTGCCGATGGCCGGATAGGTAGGCCGCGAGGCGAGTGGCTGCCCAAGGCCTTGTTGTGTCGGTGCCTGGTTGCCGTCGCGATGGCCCAGGGAAGTGAAGAGGAAATTGAACGTGCCACGGTCGCCTGAGTCGATGTTGTTTCGCTGTTGGTCAAGACTCTCACGGGGCGCCTGCCACCCGCGGCTGTCGGAGGCTGATGAAACATCTGCAGGGAACATGTAGGGACCAGCCTGGCCTTGGGGCAGAGAACTGGGGTCTGTGTATGGGCGAGAAGGGTCGCTCAGGAAGGAGGGCTCCTGCTGAAATGCATTGCCTGGCTGGGCCAGCCCTGCCTGGACATTGTGATGCGCAAGGTCTTTTGGTATTGGTACAGGGTTAGTGGAGAGAGATCCAGCTGGGAAGAGGAGATCACTGTCCTCACCATTCAGCCGCTGAGCGCCAACGACGGGTTGGATAAGAGCGAGAACGCTGGTGAGCCGGCGCCGAATGTCATCGTTCTCGGCCTGGATGGCCTCCTTCTCCCGCACAACAACCTGTAACTCTTGGTATGGCTGCTGTGATTCAAGCTCTCTAATTCTGCGCTCAAGGCTTTCGATCGTCTGCTTGGTGCGCTCGCGGATTGCGCGCTGGGCATCGCGGTCGTTTGCGCGTTTCTTCGCAAGCTGCTCTGGGGTCAGGCTGGCGACGCCTCGCGAGGCTGATGACGCGCTCTTTCGCTTGCGTGAAGGTTGAGGGGAGGGGTTTGACGCGAGAACATTGGCAGCCGACGCAGCCGCAGATTCGGATAGGTCGCTCTGCATCCTGCGCCCAACAGAGCTGAAGTCGTTTGATTCATGCCCGTCCCACAACCGATGGCCATGACTCGTAAGGGCCGTGACGCTAGCTTAGCGCCAAAATCCAGTAAGCTTAAGTTTAAGGTTAAGCCCCCAGGTACGGTGGGTGTTTAGTGCCAAATACGTACTTGCACTACACACACAGCCAGAACAGAACAGTTCCAGGGCGCGTCTATACAAACGGACAACCCCAGGATATGCGGAGCCGGAGGAGGTGATGGTGCTTCGACTCATTCGATGCCGCCTGTCTCCACGATGCATTGCAGTCCCGACGTCTCTCTCGAGATTGCCGGGACATCGCTATGCCTCCCAGTTGAGCTTCCCGCAGCTTGATGCAAAGTGGCAGCAACGATGGATCCAAGCGAAAGAGCAGAAGCAGAAGCAGCAGCAGCAGCAGCAGCAGAAAGACAAGAAAGAAGATGGACACGGCCCCAGAAAGAACGCATACGTGCTGCCCATGTTTGCATACCCTTCGGGCTCGCTCCACATGGGCCATCTACGCGTGTATACCATTTCAGATGTGCTTGCTCGGTTCCGCCAAATGCAAGGTCTGAATGTGTTACATCCAACTGGCTGGGATGCGTTTGGTCTGCCTGCTGAAAACGCGGCAATCGAGCGAGGCATTGATCCAGCACGCTGGACTCTGGACAACATTGACAAGATGAGGGAACAACTGAAGAGCATGAACACCAGCTTTGCCTGGGATGCTGAACTTTCTACATCTTCGCCCGAGTTCTACAAGTTCACTCAGATGCTGTTTCTGAAGCTGTTCGAGAAGGGGCTTGCGTACCAGGCCGAGGCCACCGTCAACTGGGACCCGGTCGATAAAACAGTGTTGGCTAACGAACAGGTGGACAGCCAGGGCCGTTCGTGGCGTTCGGGTGCGGTTGTGGAGCTGAGGAAGCTAAGGCAGTGGTTCTTCAAGATCACAGACTATGCCGAGGCGCTCCATCGCGGTCTGGATTTTCTGGCTGAAGGGAACAAATGGCCAGAACGGGTCCTGACACAGCAACTCAACTGGCTAGGGCGCTCTACAGGAAGCAAAATCGTCTTTCCTATCATAGGGTCCGAGGCCACAACGAAGAAGATCCCATCCATTCAAGTCTTTACCACGCGTGCAGATACCATATTCGGGGTCAAATACATTGCCCTGTCAAACACGCACCCGCTCGTGCTTGAGTATGCAGCCTTGATTCCTGAGCTCAAGGAGTTTCTGAACTCGGAAGAATTCCAGAACGGCACATCCAAGGCTGGCTTCCGCCTCCCTGTTCAGGCAGTGCTTCCCACCAGCCCAGAGTCACGTCTGCCAATATTTGTTGCGCCGTACGTGCTTGCTGACTATGGCGAGGGAGCCGTCATGGGGGTACCAGCACACGATTCCCGTGATCTGGCCTTCTGGAAAGAGAACCTGCAAGGTGGTGAAGATGGAAAGCTGCCAATTGTTGTCATCAACCCTGATTCACCCCCTGACCAGCTTCTAGTTGCGGCTTCGGAGCTAGAAGAAGCACAAACCGGGCATGGAGTACTCTCAAATCTTTGTGGGACTTATGCAGGGACTACCAGCGAAGCCGCTATTCTCAAGCTTCAAGAGGACTTGCCAGACTATATTCAACCAGCGCTTCAGTGGCGATTGCGAGACTGGTTGGTTAGCCGACAACGGTACTGGGGAACCCCAATCCCAATTATTCACTGTGAAGCGTGTGGCGTCGTGCCAGTTCCACCGGAGGATCTTCCAGTGTGTCTTCCCAGCATCCCTGAGCACTCGCTGCAGACAAAGGGCAACATCCTGGAGTCTCACACATCGTGGCATAGCTGCAAATGCCCGAAATGCTCAGGTCCGGCCAAACGAGAAACTGATACGATGGATACATTCGTTGACTCGTCCTGGTATTATGCTCGATTCCCGGATGCTCATAATACTGAGAATTTCGTGGACAAAGACATTGCGGATAAGATGCTGCCGGTAGATACCTATATTGGAGGAGTCGAACATGCAATTTTGCACCTTCTATATGCGCGGTTCATTTACAAGTTCATGGCAGAGGAGGGAATTGTGCCGGTGCAACCAAGAATAGGCCAGGATGATGGATCATCTACTTGGTCAGCTCGCGACCAGGAACCGTTCTTGCAGTTGATCGCACAGGGCATGGTTCATGGCAAGACATACTCCGACCCCGAGACGGGCCGCTTCCTCCGGCCGCACGAGATCAAGGTCGACGGTGGCAAAGTATTGGTTGCAGGTACGGAGCGAGTGGCCAACGAATCATGGGAGAAGATGTCCAAGAGCAAATACAATGGCGTTGACCCTGCAGAATGCATTGCCAAGTACGGTGCAGACGCGACGCGGGCACACGTCCTGTTTGCTGCTCCGGTTAGCGAGGTCTTGCAGTGGGATGAACAGAAAATCATCGGCATTCAGCGTTGGTTCAGACGGGTTCAGCGGGTGGTGGACAAGGCGGCCCAGGCACCAGTGGCCGATCACACTCTGACCGAACTGCTGCCAGAAGAAGTGGTGCATTTCGGCAGAGGCCATATCCTTGTTTCGTCGCCAACGGCCAAGCTGCTACTGTTGACTCAGGACACGGTGCGCACAGTGACGGAGACATTGAGCAAGAACATGTACAACCTCAACACAGTGGTGTCAGATCTGATCAAGCTGACCAATGCGCTTGACGAGGCAAGCTTGGAGGAAATTCAAATCAAGCCTTCACATTTCCAGTTAATGGCGGTAACACTGGTGAAGCTACTGGGCCCTATTGCCCCGGCGTTTGCAGAAGAGTGTTGGGAAACGATTGGGGCAGCAGGGAGCAGTGTTGTTGGCGCAGACATGTGGCCCAAGCCAATTCTACCTCCGATTGTTGAGAGCGCCTTGAGGGGAATGAACACACAGATCAAATGTGCGGTCCAGGTGAATGGCAAGCTGCGCTTTACGGCCACGGTGCCGAAGATCAAGGTCAAGGACGATGGGAAGGGCCCTGTGGACGAAGAAGAGCAGGGGAAGCTACTGGAAGCCATCCTCAAGACAGAAGAGGGCAGATTATGGTTGACGGAGCGAAATCGATGGGAGGAGAGGAAGAAGGTGGTCGTGGTCAAGGGCGGCCAGCTGGTCAACATTGTATTCTAGAGCGGCTACGAGATAGCCTGCGAGAAAAGAGTGTATAACTAGTAATGAATCTCTGCCGATATCTTTTTCTGACTCGTTACTGTAAACAAGACCTGCCCGCTATTCAAGAGAGTATGGACAGGAAGATGCTGCGGTGGCGCATTTGATCGTATACGCATCTCTCTGGTGGACGAAACGGTCACATTGTGCAGCAGTCTTGAATGTCTTTGTCTGCGGCCGGCACTGGACCCCTCGTGCGGCTTTCATTCAGGGTCCAGAGCAATGATGAAGACGCCCTCGCGGCCATTGAGGGTGCTCTGTTGGGGCCACACGCCTCGGGCCAGGTCTTGTCGCTCGCAACGACGAACCTTTGCCGCCGTCGCTGACAGTGTCCGGTGAGAGGCTTTAGCCCATCATATCCTCGCCCTTATTTTACAATCACTAACTGCTGCACAGGCCATGGGATGTTGTTGTCATCGGCGGCGGCCATGCCGGTACCGAGGCCTCTGCTGCGGCTGCTCGCACCGGCGCGCGCACTGCGCTTGTCACGCCCTCACTGTCGAATCTGGGCGTCTGCTCATGCAACCCGTCGTTTGGCGGCATTGGCAAAGGGACAATGCTGCGCGAGATCGATGCCCTGGATGGTGTGGCCGGCCGCATCGTGGACAGGGCAGGAATCCAGTTCCGGATGCTGAACCGCAAGAAAGGCCCGGCAGTATGGGGACCACGAGCACAGATCGACCGCGGCCTATACCAACAGTACATGCGAGAGGAATTGCTGACAACGCCCAACCTGAGTGTGCTCGAGGGTAAAGTGGCCGACATTGTCGTCTCGCATGAAGGCGTCGACAGCGGCGGTGGTGTCGCCAGCGGCAAAATCACCGGCGTCCGGCTGGAAGACGGCACAACCATTCCCACCAACCATGTCATTATCACGACGGGTACCTTCCTCGGCGGTGAGATCCACATTGGCCTGGAGGCCTATCCATCAGGCCGCATGAACGAGGCAGCCACGTTTGGCCTGTCCAAGTCTCTGCGCGAAGCTGGCTTCACTCTGGGCCGATTGAAGACCGGCACGCCTCCACGCCTGGACCGGGATACGATCAACTTCAGCGTGCTCGAGAAGCAACCGGGCGATTCACCGCCCAGTCCTTTCTCCTACCTCAATCGACGCGTGCAGATTGACGATGACGCACAGCTGGCTTGCTGGAGCACGCACACGAACGAGGCCTCGCATCAGATTGTGCGCGACAACCTTGACAAGAGCATCCACATCCGCGAGACCGTGCGTGGGCCACGGTATTGCCCAAGCTTGGAGTCCAAAGTCAAGCGCTTTGGCCACAAGGACCACCACATGATCTGGCTGGAGCCCGAGGCCTTGGACGCCGCCAATCCGTACGGCGGTCCTGTGTTCTATCCCAACGGCGTCAGCATGACTATCCCGGCGGATGCACAGTATGCGTTGATGCGCACCGTCAAGGGACTCGAGAATGTCAAGATGCTGCAGCCAGGCTACGGCGTCGAGTATGACTACATCGATCCCCGCAACCTGTTCGCCACTCTGGAGACAAAGCTCATTAAAGGCCTTTTCCTTGCGGGCCAGATAAATGGGACAACTGGCTACGAGGAGGCGGCCGCCCAAGGAGTTGTCGCTGGTATCAATGCCGGTCTCTCTGCTCAAGGCAGAGGGCCATTCACACTTAGCAGGAGCGAAGCATTCATTGGTATCCTCATTGACGACCTAATTACCAAGGGTGTCTCGGAGCCGTACCGGATGTTCACGAGTCGAAGCGAGTATCGTATGTCGTGCCGAAGTGACAATGCAGACCTGCGCCTCACGGCCAAGGGTCGTGAAGCGGGCGTTGTCAGCGACCGGCGATGGTCAGCCTTTACAGCCTCGAAAGCATCGATGGACGAACTGCAAGCAAAGTTGCAGAACCTGAGGATGTCGGCTCAGGGCTGGCTCAAGCTGGGCTTGCCCGTCCGTGTCGACTCTACCCAACGCACAGCCTTTGACCTACTAAGGGTCAACGGTGTCAACCTCGACAGCCTAGCCAAAAAGCTCGCTGACCATTTGCCCATGGACAACTTCGACCCAGAGATCAGGCGGCGAGTCGAGATCGAGAGCATCTACGCGCCTTACATCGCGCTGCAGGACAAATCTGCGCGTAACTTTGCGCGCGACGAAGAGCTGCTGCTGCCCGAGGACATTAATTATGAAGATGTTTTTGGCCTGAGCGCAGGTGAGAAGGAAGTCCTTGCCCTGGTCCGCCCGACTTCGGTTGGCATGGCCAGGCGAGTCGAGGGCGTCACACCCGCAGGTGCTTTGCGCTTGCTCAAGTATGTCAAGAGAGGCCCGTCGCAGAGAGCCGACGACTCGTCTGTTCCAGAAGAGCTGTTGGCCTGAAAAAGTGCCTTGATATCTTCTCACATTTTTGTACACTATCTATTATCAGCTTCTTTTGTTTAATATCTTTTTTCCGTCATCCTCTTGCTTCGCCGCCCTTAGCTTCCTGCTGCTGCTGCGGCTGCGGCTGAGCGACAATCCTGACCGCATCCTTATTCCCTACATAGCTCAAACCACTCCAGACAGTGGTAGTCGCGACCAGATACTCCCACCCCTGCTGGATGCCCCACAAATTCCAGGCAAGCGTCCAGGCCTCAGGCAGGACGGGCAAGACCATTGCATTGCCGACCAGCAAGAGCTGCAACAAGGTGTTGATCTTGGAAATCTCAGTCGGGTGGACCTGGGCACTGGGCAGGGAGAAGTCCCAGTAGCGCAAAAAGGTCTTGGGCGGCGGCAGGCTGATGTAGCGCCACCAGATGGCCGAGATGGCAAACCCGACGTCGCGCCCGAAGATGACGACGACCAGCCACAGGGGAAATGTGCCGACGTACCCCAGCGACAGCACGCACGTTGCCATCAGCAGCTTGTCCGCCATCGGGTCGATCACGCTGCCCACCACCGTGCCGCTGTTGAACCGCCGCGCCAGATACCCGTCGACCAGGTCCGTGATCCCCGCGTACATGAAGAGCCCGAGCGCGGCTAGGGGCTGCGATGTTAGGATGAAGTACCCGACTGCTGGGGCCGCTGCTAGTCGGGTCACCGTGAGCAGGTTGGGCAGGGTGTAGATGTTCTCACGTGCTGTGCGGGGCCTGACTGCTGTGCTGGGTGGTGAGGGCGTGGAAGAAGAAATAGCAGTGCTGCTGGTGCTGGTGCTGGTGGAAGAGTACCGGAGACCCAAGTGTACTGGCGAGCATGCTGGAAAATGCAAGTGTTGCCTTGGAGATCTGGTCCGAGGGGGAATATTTGTCCATAATGACCGAAGACCAAGACCTGGAGTCGAAGCTGAAGCTGAAGCTAGAGCTGAAGGGTGAGTAGTCGTCCCCAGTAAACGACAACTCCTAGACAGCCGTGTCGCCGCCACCAGTGCTCCTCCTGTTTCCAGCCTGCCGAAGCCCTTCCATGGCTGTAGTCTGGCGACCCATCTTGATGCTACCACAAGTTCGGGCGCCATGACATCCTCCAGCGACGGCCTTCCAGTTGCTGCCCTACTATGCGAACGAGAGAGTCAATGTTTTCCTGGCGCGTGTCAGCGAATATGAACTCTTTCAGCTCGCGTTTAACCGCGGTAATATAAACGCGCGTTCCTGTGGCTTGGCACTAATCTAACTATCTTAAGCGCCGGACAGGTGGGTCCTGCAGGCTTACTTCTTGGCAATCCCCTCCACTATCGGCCCCCCTCCACTGACCTCAATGAGTACGCGTACAGTCATCAACTCAACTTACCCACTTAACTATTGAGTTACACTTTTGCCCTGGCAGGCCTTCCTGCTCGGTCTTATTCCCGACGCATAGATGGTTGGCCGAGATCCGTCCCCGGATGTCAACGAAGAGTCACCCTTGATCTCGCCCGAACCCGGCGCCAATGGCGACGTCGAGGAGGAGCAGCAGCTATTTGAGAGCCCCCTCCTGGCGGTAGATAGAGGGGAGCATGATGACTCGGCACGCCCAAGGAGCACATGGTATCTGATCCTGCTCACTCTTAGTATCGGTGGCCTGCAGATCGTATGGTCGGTAGAGCTGTCGAATGGCTCGCCTTACCTGCTCTCGCTCGGCATGAGCAAGGCCTTGGTCGCCTGTGTCTGGGTTGCCGGCCCCGCTACTGGTGCTCTCGTGCAGCCGTACATTGGCCTTCTGAGCGACAGATGCCGGGTATCTTGGGGCAAGCGCAAGCCGTTCATGCTGGCAGGCATGGCTGGCACTGTCGTTTCGTCGTTCCTGCTGGCATATGCAAAGGAGCTAATGTCCGTCTTCGGTGGCCTCGGCGAGGATGCAAAGTATGAGGGCACTTGGAAGACAATGACCATCATCTGGGCCACCGTCCTGATGTGGGTTCTCGACTTCGCCATCAACACTGTCCAGGCGGCCATTCGCGCCTTCATTGTCGACGGCGCCCCCGCGTGTGACCAGGAAAGAGCAAATGCGTACGCATCCAGGATCATCGGCGTTGGCAATGTCATCGGTTACCTCTTCGGATACCTCAATCTCCCGCGCTACTTCTACTTCCTGGGCAATACACAGTTCAAAGGCCTTGTTGCGATTGCCAGCATTGCGCTGAGCTCGACCGTGTTGATCAGTGTGCTCACCATCAAGGAGCGGAATCCTCAGCTCGACCCATCCCCGCCCCGGGATGAGGGTGCTCTGGGGGTTGTAGGGTTTTTCAAGCAAGTGTGGCGGGCTGTACGCCGCCTCCCGCCTTCCATCCGCAGTGTGTGCAACATTCAATTCTTCGCTTGGATGGGCTGGTTCAGTTTCCTTTATTACATCACCACATATATTGCCCAGCTCTGGGTCAACCCGAGACTGACACCGGATCTGACGCCTGAAGAAGTGGATGAGTTATGGGCCAAGGGCGCGCGGATTGGCACATTTGCCTTGCTGCTATACGCCATTGTTTCATTCTCGACCAACCTGATCCTTCCGTTCCTGGTTGTGCCGTCGTACGCGCCCAAATCAGGACGGGTGGACGATTCTGGCCCTCGTCTTGGCCATCACGAGCTCGGTTCTCAAGACGAGATCAGACACAGGAGAAGTGGGAGCAATCTGTCAACATACCTTGCGGACCGGTCCGACTTGACTCCGGCTCTGTCAAACTCTCGAGCCTCGTTTACCAATAGATTGTTGAAAAGGATCCAAATCCCGGGCCTGACTCTTCGACGCACCTGGTTGCTTACACAGATACTCTACGTCTTGTGTACCTTCAGCACCTTCTTCATCTCCACGCCGACAGCAGCGATAGCGATGGCAGCCGTGGTGGGGATCAGTTGGGCCCTCAGTCTTTGGGCACCCTTTGCCCTTATTTCCGCCGAGATCGCTCACCGGAAAGAGGCGAAGCAGAAGGGGTTGAAACTCAAGACGAATGGTGCTAGTGACGGTGGGAACGCTCCTGACATAGACGACGCTGAAGATCGAGCAGGCATCATCCTTGGACTGCACAATGTTGCTATCAGCGCACCACAGATCATAGCAACTCTGATCTCAAGCCTCATCTTCAAGGCTCTACAGACGCCCAGGAATGTGCCTGATGTCAATGATTCAGTGGGATGGGCCTTGCGCTTTGGAGGATCGGTGGCGATAGTGGCCGTGGTTCTAACTTGGCGCATGAAGGAGCCTCAGTATTAGAGCCGGAGGATTGGAGTGTCAGTGTCAGAGCGTCAGTAATAGAGTCTCAGTATTAGCAGGCATGGTAACCGAGCAAGAGAACAACAGTTCGAACTCTTTCTACTATGAACTGTTCCTGGCTAATGGCATTGTAGGCACACTTGACTTCCAGACTGATCATCACTCTTAGTCTCGGCCCGCAAATAACGGTCAGGATGCAACGTTGTTCAACATCGGGGTTTGTGGTGTGTCCTGTGAGACAGACACGTATGCTCGGAGAATTTGATCAATTCCATCCTGTCCGCTTTGGCAGCACCGCCCCGGTGTTTCCCCCAATCACCAACAAGCCAGCTTCGATGCAGTGGAACATATTGCGGATGGTATTCCTCTGGATGAAACAGAATGCCCGTGATTAGAGTTCTGGCAACGTTGCGCTCGCAGTTCTTTGTATGATCAAGCATCGGGTCCAACACGACCACTGCCGAATCACCTGCTCAAATCTATGGCTCTCTTCGCGAAGTCGGAAAGCTACGGTCTCGAGACATATGCTGGTTGCGCTCAATGTGATACCGCGTGGAGAATTCCGCTTGACACAATGGTCTTGAATTCGATATAACTGGATCTCCTGTGTGCTGCTGTGCTCTCCTTCTATGACTATGTGATATTAACCCTCAGCATTTAGACACATTTAGACACATTCACCTGGGAAAGAAAAGAATGGCTGAAGAAAACGTGCCTCGCCGCGGCCTACCTGGCGACTTTCTTTGGGGTTTTGCCACTGCTGCGTTGGTCTTTTGGCTTTGGCCTCGTGGAGATATGTACAAACATTAACACTATGCAGGTACCAGATCGAGGGGGCAGTCGACGCTGATGGTCGCGGTCCATCGATATGGGATACCTTTTGCAAGATCCCCGGTAAGATTGCCGACGGCAGCTCGGGCGATGTCGCCTGCAACTCGTACAACCGCACCGCCGACGACATTAGCCTCCTGAAGCAGACCGGCGCCAAAGCATACCGCTTCTCCATCTCTTGGTCTCGAATCATCCCTCTTGGTGGCCGCAACGATCCTGTCAACCCGGCTGGAATCAAGCATTACCAGAAATTCGTGGACGACCTTCTGGACGCCGGCATCATTCCATTCGTCACCCTCTTCCATTGGGACTTGCCGGCCGGGCTGGATGAGCGCTACGGCGGCTTCCTGAATCAGGATGAGTTTGTGAGAGACTTTGCCCACTATGCCCGAGTCATGTACGAAGCTTTGCCAAAGGTGAAGCATTGGATCACCTTCAATGAGCCCATCTGCAGCGCCATTCTCGGCTACCACTCTGGTGATTTTGCTCCGGGTCACACAAGCAATAGGTCGAAAAGCCCGGTTGGCAGCTCCTCCACTGAGCCATGGATTGTTGCACACAGCATTCTCATCGCCCACGCCGAGGCGGTCAAGATATATCGTGACGGCTTCAAATCCCAGAGCGGCGGTCAAATCGGTATCACGCTCAATGGTTCGTTGTGCCAGCCAATCTCCAATCTCTTCCATTTCGTTTTTTGTTGTTGTCTCTCTTGCTAAAACTTCCCAGGCGATTGGGCCGAGCCCTGGGATGCAGACGATCCAGAGGATATCAAAGCGTGCGAGCGCCGACTCGAGTTCTTCATGTCCTGGTTCGCCGACCCCATCTACTTTGGCCACTACCCGCAGTCCATGATCGACCAGCTCGGCAACCGCCTCCCGACCTTCACGCCGGAGCAGAGCACGCGAGTCAAGGGCTCCAACGACTTCTTCGGCTTCAACCACTACACGACCAACTACATCAAACACAAGCAGCCGGCCTCCAACCCTCCCCTTGATGATGACGACGACGACGACTGCTCTGGACGCGTGGAAATCCTCCAACACGACAAAGCAGGCAGACCCATTGGGCCGGAAACGCAGAGCCCCTGGTTGCGTCCATACGCGCCTGGCTTCCGCAAGCTGCTGAACTGGCTCAGCAATCGCTACGGCCGTCCGGCCTTCTACGTGACCGAGAACGGAACGTCTATCAAGGGCGAAAGCAAGTTGTCCTTGTCCGCCAACCCCCAGGGGCAAACCATCCTCCAGGATGATTTCCGCGTGCAGTATTTCCGTGACTACATCACTGCCCTGGCTGAAGCGGTGGCTGAGGATGGTGTTGACTGTAGGGGGTACATGGCATGGAGTTTGCTCGAGTAAGTTGCTTCTCTCTCTCTCTCTCTCATAATTGGGTGAAGAACAGAACTAACAAAGAGTGAAATCATGATAGCAACTTCGAATGGGCAGAAGGCTACGAGACGCGTTTTGGAGTGACATATGTGGATTATGAGCATCAACAGGAACGACATCTGAAGAAGTCTGCATTGGCCTTGAAGGGCATTTTTGAAGAGTTTATTGGAAAAGCCTGACCAATCTAACTTGACGGTGGAGAGAATATCTGGTCTGGTTTGGTGCGCCAATAAGACGGATATCGTGGTGGAAGAACACGTGTAGATGGCAGTGAGATTATAGTTGAACGAGAAGAGAAGGCGCAACTGAAGCACCTGCCTCTGTAAATTCACAAACAAGCCTTTGGTTGCCTGAACGCCAAGGCGCCATCTCTTCTCTCTAAACCGACCTCGTTTTTTTTCCTTTACTACCACGAGAGTCAATTCCGTCTGCCACTGCGTGTGTGTATGCAGCAATGGCGACAACGGATATTCTCCCATACCTCGATCACCTCGAGGACAATCTCGACGCCCTCGAAGAATCCCTCAATGCCTTCCTACCCGGCCAGTCTGTGGCTGCCACGGCCAAAACCCTGCCGCTCGTTGACCGCGCCAAACTACACGTCACAGTCGCGTATGCGATCGAGTCGCTGATCTTCTGTATTCTCCGTTCTCTCTTCCCCTCCCCCCCCCCTCTCTCTCTCATTAATAGCCTTTCATTACCCCGGCTGACACACTCTTTTTGCCCTCCCCCCGAAAATAGCATACCTGCGGCTCCACAACCTGTCCCCGCACGCCCACCCGGTTTTCAAAGAGCTGGCACGCGTCAAGTCGTATTTTGACAAGATCAAAGAGATCGAGAATAAGAATGCACCGAGCGCTGGCGCTGGTTCTGCCAGCAGCGGCGGCGGGGGGAAGCCAGACGTTGCTCTTGACAAGTCGGCCGCTGAGCGGGTTATCAAGCATGCCCTGGCTGGGAATCGCAAGATTGATCTCGAGGCGGCCGAGAAGAAGGCCAGAGAGGCGCTTTTGGCCAAGAGGAGACTGAAGAATTTGACGGCGAGGGCGGAACAGCAGCAGCAGCAGCAACAGCAGCAGCAGCAGCATGGTCATCCTCCTGCGATGTCGACCGAAGAGGACAGCAGCAGCAGTGCTGTTGTCCCATCCTCCGTTCCAGCCTCTCCTCTACCTCCTAGCCGCCCTGTGCCGTCTGGAGAGGAAGAAGAAGGAGAAGTAGATGGAGAAGAAGATACACAGCTAGGCGGTATGGAAGAGGGCGAGGTCGAAGAGTCCCCGTCCAAGAGCGGCAAAAAGGGCAAGAGGATAAGTAAGAAGGAGAGGAAGAGACAACGAGAGGTCGAGGCCAGAGCTAATGGCCATGGCCATGGCAATGGCGACGGCGGTGCTGGAGAAACGACGCCGCGGCGGGCCAAGAAGAAGAGAAAGCAGTCTCTCACCGGTGGTGCTACTGCTACTGCTACTGCTGGTGGTGGTGGTGGTGGTGGTGGGGGTGGTGACTGAGCTGAGGTGAGTAGACCTACCATCCCTGTAGACCAGTTTATTGCGATCAGGCGACGAGGTGTGTTTGCACACGCGCACACACCTCTGTAGACCCAAGGGCAGACACCCAGCCGGATATCGGTGGCTTGAAGAATGCATAATTTCTGTTATCTTCACCCCATTAACTATTCTTCTTCTTCTCTCTCTCTCTCTCTCGCTCTTTCACCTAACAGCCAACTCCCGAATCTGCTCCCATCGCCTCAGACACAAGGCATATCTGCATTCGACCCGCCTCGCCCGCACATCAGCAATACTCTGCGTACCCACGCCCTGCGCCACCATGACTTCATCCGAATCCCCAAACAGCGCTACCCTGTCCTGAGCCGCCATGTTCTGCAACACCGTGATTCGCCGCTCACATTCGCGCGCAATCTCTGCCAGCCACTGCCGTATCAGCGCCTTGTGCCTGGCGGACGCCCTGTCGGCCGGGCTGGGATACCAGACTCCCGCGAGCACCTTCTCCAGCTGCTTCTGCGGGAGCACGTTCCACCACGCGGCGATTTCGGTACGATAGCACACTCCTAGCTCTACCTTGTCGTTGTCCTTGTCGTTGTTGTCGTTGTCGTTGTCGTTCTGCAGCACAGGCGGCCTCATCCAGAAATCCCCCAAATACCCCCATTCAGCTAGAATATCAATCGATGCTCTCTTTGGGTATTCTTCTCCTCCTCCTTCTTTTTCTTCTTCTTCTTCTTCGCCCTCTGCTGTATCCAGCACAACAGCAGCAAACGAGTCAATCCGCACAGCATCGTCTGCATTCCGCTCAAGCAGAAACCCGTACTCGGTCCAGAGCACGTCGTTGGTGTGCGCGCCATAGCTGAGGAGGACTTCTTCACCCGCTTCGTGGTCCCGCTCCGCCGTCACCACGTACCTGTTGTTGTTGTTGTTGTTGTTGTTGTCCCTGTTGAAGCTGATACGCACGCCGCAGTGCTGCCCGTCGGCGTGGTTGAACAGGTCCATCCCCGGCGCGAGTGCCATTGCGTCTTCGCTCGACGTGGATGATGATGATGACGATGATGATGATGATGGGCTGGCACGGCGGCGGTGGTGGCGCTTCCCGCGGCTGCCCGGCCGCGCCGCCTGGTAGTAGAAGCACCGCGAATTGACGCAGCTCCACATGTGGATGAATGTCCAGTGCAGCGGGGAGGTCGGGCTCGTTACGTCTGATGCTGCTGCTGCTGCTGCTGCTGCTGCTGCTGCTGCTGCTGCTGCTGTGTCGTCGTCGTCTTCTTCTGGCAGTGCGGCGAGGCTGTGGGACAGAATGCTGGCGGCGTGTTGGATGTGCTCTGCTAGCTTTTGCCGCTGAGCGGGGAGAAGGGGCATATCTGCTTTCGAAGGTTTTGAGGTTGCTAATGAGCCGTCGTCGCCGCCGCTGCCGCTGCTACTCCAGCTGCCGAGAAGCGGTGCGGGCAAGATGTGAGATTGGTATTGGCCACCACCACCACCACCACCACCACCACCGCTAGCATTGGGTCGTCCAGAGTCCAATATCTTGTCGGGCCACAACATCGGCAGGCTGTCCAGGAAGTCGCCCAGCTCTGGCCATGTTGCCATCCACCGGGCGTAGGGATTCGGCCCATGGCACAAGTGGTAGTGGCCAGGCCGAGTAGTAGTCACCAGCAATGTCAGATATGTGGCTAGCTGGGCGTGCACGGGGATTGTCTTTCGAACAGAAGCACTGATTATACTGTCTGGGATCGAGTTGCTGGTCAGCAATGCGCCCACCGGAACATACATCAGCCTGTCGCCCTTGCGTATTGGTTTGGTACAGTACATGCCAAGGCCACGGCCTGGGAAGCGACGAGGAGCAATCTGGGGGGATATGTAGACATTGTGCTCGGCGCAGTAGTCGAGCAGGCCATCGATTGCCGGATCAGTGCTGTCTGGGCCATCACCCTGACTCATATCTCAATGCAGCACCGACGACAGCTACTCATCGCAAGGGCATTGTAAGTCCATCGCCGTGATGACTAATGAAAGGAAAAAAGGCATTCTCGTCGTGATGACTAATGAAAGAAAAAAGGCGTTCTCGTTGTGATGACTAATGAAAGAAGGCGTTCTCGTACTACTTTTACAACGCATTGACGTCATTGGTCGCTTTTCCACTTCCATCGAGATCATTGTAGTACTCCCACCACTCCTCATGCAGGCTCTTCAAGTCCACCTTTCCAGTAACAGATTCCAGCCTCAAGTACGGAGTCATATCACTCGTCTCATCCCTCTCTCTCTGCGTCCAACCGTTGCCAAGCCAGTTGGCAAATCGGTTGGTCACCTTGTTGCCTTGGTCGTCATCGAGATACTCATACTCCCAGTCCTCCCATCTAGGCTCCCTGCGCACCCACGTGATATGACCAGCGCTTCCAGGCCAGATGCCGTGTATTCTAGTACCCGGCCGGCCTCCGTTCATCCAGCTCGAACAGTTCTCCGACAGCACCGTCTTCGGAAAGAAGGCATCACAGTACTCGACAAAATCATCGGTGGCTGCCTTGGAAGGCGAGATGGACTTGATGCCTTGTGAGGAGACCTTGCGAAGGACTTTGGCGTAATAGGTGAGTTGGAGCTCCAGCGAGTATGGCACAGTGCCCGATGGCCCAGTAGCATGCGGTCCGTGAATGAAGAAGAGATTGGGGAATGAAGGTACAGCAACGCCAAGGTATGTGTATGGCCACCCGTAGCCCTTGCCGGTCGGGTTGTCTGGGTGCCATAGATCACGCAAATTGGAACCGCGTGCAGTGACGGAAAAGGGGAGAACAAAGTCTACTGCTGCGCCCGTGGCACAGAGAACTGCCTCAACTGGCCGATGTTCTCCGTCGATCGTCTCGATCCCGTCAGCGGTAAAGCGCTTGATGGGCGTCTGGATGAATGATACATTAGGAGCTGTGAGAGCCTCAAGATACCCAGGCCCGGGTGTCAGGCGTCGGCAGTTGGGGGAGAAGGTTGGAATCAGCGACTTGATAAGCTCGGGTTTCCCCTCCGTGCGCTTGGCCATGATCTCGATGAAGCGCTCGCGCATTTCCGTGTTCTGGGCCGAGTGGCGGAAGGTAGACGGGAAGCGGCGCCAGTATTTCGATTCGAGCTCCTTTCGAAACTTGAGATACACCTCGGGGTCTGCAAACGACTGTTTCTTTTCCTCCGGTATCCATTGCGGCTCGAACGTCCTCTCGTCGCCAGCCCATGAGGCCGCAATCTAAAGATAGTTAGTCTGCTGTCTCTTTGCCAACTGCTGCTGCTGGGAACCCACCCATGTCTTATTGCGAGCATAATGGTCAACATGCTTGGCCAGTCGTTGCAGTGTGGGAACCACCTGGATGCCGCTCGCTCCGTTACCAATGATAGCGACATTCTTGCCTGTCGGGTCGAACGAAGGATCCCAGTTCGAGGTATGCCTGATGTAGCCCTTGTAGTCCGCGATACCCGGGTACTTTGGAAGTTGCCAATCGTTGAAGCGACCGATGGCTGTCAGGACAAAATCAGCGTCTTCTACACGGCTCTCGCCTGATTTGACATTCTGGCTCGTGACCACCCACTGAGACCTGGAGTCGTCCCACGACAGGCTAGTCACACGTCTGCCAAACGTGATGTACTTGTAAACATCATATTTGCGTGCCAGCCCAGCCCAGTACTGACGAATCTCATCGCCTGGAGCAAACTGCTGGGACCATTGAGTGTTGGGAGAGAAGGTGGACTGGTATACATGCGCTGGGATGTCGCATCTCACTCCAGGATAGACATTCTCAAGCCATGTCCCTCCAACATCGTCGTTCTTCTCCAAGATGTGCAGTTCTATCTTGGGCACTTTGGCAGGCAGTAGAATACCACTGACAATACCGGCCATGCCGGCACCAATGACAATCACCTTCAACGGCCTAACATTGTCAATGTGGTGGTCTGGCAGTTTGAGATTGGACTGTGGATAGTTGGGATGCACGTCTGTTATGTGCACGAAGTCATGCTTGGGTACCTGGCCTGGCGGTGAACCCGTTGTTGACGAGGCCGGACTCGATGAGGATACATCTCCCACGGATGCAGCGGAAGACGCCGCCGACGACTCACTAGTATGTACAGCAGAATTCACTCCTGGTGACTGTGACGACGTCTGTTCGATGGATGTGTTTGCCGTGTTTGCCGTGTTTGCCGTGTTGGCCATGTTTGCTTTGTTTGCACGGTATGCACTGGACCGACTTCCCACTGTCTTCTTCTCGCTCTTCTCGCTCTTCTCTTCTTTCTCTCTTTCGAATCTCCAACTTTCTAGATATAGTCCAAACACTCGGCCGACGTTTACAAATTCTATTTTGACTAATTACGAAGCCTCTAGTCTAGCTCCACGCTGAGTCCTCTATCCCGGTCGTGGTGCGATTGTGACTCCATACTGACGCGATTTGTGCTATCTTTCATTGATTACTCCAACAATACCAATAGTCTGTCATCTCACCAACCAGGTTCCTCATCGGCAAATGGTGCAACATCAGTCCACCGTTGAACCCACCAAAATATCAACATCTCTCGGGTCTTCTTAGCCGTCGGAGGCTCGACACGCCAGCAGATACCGTGCTTGGCACCGACCTCTGTATACAAGTATAAGAATGATTAATATTATAATGCTGGAACAGTAATTATAAAGATTCAAACGATCAAGATTATATATAATCTTGGAAAATTCATTATCAGGATCTAAAAGTCTTGCACCTTGCACTCAAGCCACGAGCCCCAAGCCCCAAGCTCAAGCACCACGATGAGCACCCAGCAAGAAGACACGGCTGCCCCTGGGCATCCGAACAAGTACATACTGCTCAATGCATTTGACATGTCCACGATTGGACATCTGTCTCCAGGACAGTGGAAGGTTTGACCAGCCCCAAGTCTCTGCTGCCATCGGGATATTCGCCTCTGAACCATCGTATATTCCAGAACCCAAAGGACAAGTCAGATACCAAGACAGATCTCGAGTACTGGATCGAACTCGCCAAGCTTCTAGAACGAGGCGGCATCAATGCTCTATTCCTTGCCGATACATATGGAGGATACGACACATATGAAAACAGCCTCGATGACTGCATCCGTCGAGCAGCGCAATGGCCGATGACTGACCCTGCGATTGTGAGGATGCTTCACCTTTAGGCCTTGATTGATGGCTAATCAGTGTTCTGTCCAGCCTATTTCAGCAATGGCGGCTGTGACTAAGAACCTTGCTTTCGGTATCACGGCTTCCACATCATTTGAACCTCCCTTTCTGCTCGCCAAAAGGTTCTCCACCCTTGACCATTTCACCAAAGGCCGTATTGGTTGGAACATAGTCACGAGTTGGAAGAAAGCTGCGTTCAAGGCCATAGGTCTCGACACCCCTATCGAGCATGATGAGCGTTATGCCCAGGCCGACGAGTATCTGAGAGTGCTCTACAAGTTAGCTCCCATTCCGCCCACATTTCACTCTCGTATAGTATGGTCTGACTAACTTTTGAAAAAGGCTGTGGGAAGGCTCATGGTCCGATGAGGCCACGGTCAAGAAGGCCGAAACGGACGAATACTTCGACCCCAACCTCATTCGCACCATCGAACACAAGGGCAAATACTTCTCCCTCTCCAGTCGTCACATCTCTTCTCCTTCGCCTCAGAGAACGCCGTTCTTGTTTCAGGCAGGTACCTCATCTGCTGGATCTCAATTCGCGGCCACTCATGCGGAAGCCATCTTCGTGTCCTCGCACAGCCCCAAGCTCCTCGCCCCGAAAATTGCCAACATCCGGAAACTCGCTGCCGCACAAGGGCGAGACCCCCGGTCTCTCAAATTCTTCGCCACCTTCACGCCCATCATTGGCGCCACAGATGAAGAAGCCCAGGCCAAATACGAGGAGGCCAAAAAGTATGCCTCGACCATCGGCGGGCTCGTTCTCTTCTCCGGCTGGACAGGCATCGACATCTCCCGGATCCCCATCGATCGAGACATCACGGCCGATGACTCATTGGAGGCACACAAGGTCCGGAGCATCCTTGACGCCTTCACCACAACCAGCCCGGACATCCCCCAGTGGACGCCGCGTGTGGTGGCGGAAAAGGCGTCCATCGGCGGCCTGGGCCCCGTCGCGATCGGCACCCCGGCCCATGTCGCCGATGAGCTGGTCAAGTGGGTCACAGAAGCAGACCTCGACGGCTTCAACCTCGCATATGTCACTACCCCGGGCACCTTTGAAGACGTCGTTGACCTCTTGGTTCCGGAATTGAGACGCCGCGGTTTGTATCCACCAGCGGCCGATGAAGCCGCTGACCCGCTGACCGCTCGCGAGAAGGTCTATGGCAAGGGCCAGAAGGGCCTGCGGGATGATCATCTGGGCTCGACATACAAGTATGACAATTACGACAAGGCTGTGCAGAGGGAGAACGAACAGGCTGCTGCTGAGAAAGTTGCTGCTGAGGAGGCCAGTGCTCAGACCATTCCTTCTACTGAGAAGACTGCTTCTTCTGATGGCGCGTCTGCTCGCCCCGGGGCTGCTGCTCATCAAGAGTCAGAGGCAAAGCAGGACAAGTAAAAACAGAAATATAGAAGTAGGAGTAGTAGCTACCAGCATAGCATATTTAGGACTTGTGTCTAGCCCCCAGTTCTATACAATAGAAAGTAATTTACTTCCGACCATCTCTCTCTCTCTCTCTCTCTCTCTCTTCATAGATTAGCCAACATGCCCTTCCGATCGAGCACGACATCGTCACCAACATAGACCTGGCCCTGGCTGTTGGCCTTGATTCGCTCCCTGCGGATGCGCAGCGTTTCCTTTTCATTATCGTACGTCAGCCACCAGGTCCAGACATTGGCGAGCCAGCTGAGGCCGATGGCGGCGGCGCAGATGGCAAAGCTGACCTTGTACCCGTTGTACGCGTACTTGGAGCGGAACAGCTGGGGGCCGATGACGCCGCCGACCTGGCCGATGCAGGACTGGAAGGCGAGCGTGAAGGCGGTGCCGGTGGAGCCGTCCAGCGTGGCCGAGCGCCAGGCCCAGAAGGGGATGAAGTACACGGCGTAGAACATGGAGCCAAACACACAGGCCACGTAGATCGCGCCACGGGGCACGCCCGGCGCGCAGAGCACGATGAAGAAGGCTAGCGCCCCGGCGCAGATAAACATAATGTAGGCCGGCCGCGTGGTGTACGCTTTGCTGAGGAACCAGCCGGAGAAGATGATGGCGAGCACGCTGGCGGCGGCGGGTGGGATGTTGAGCAGCTGGTTGCGTGGCAGGGTTGCGTAGCCCAGGTCGGTGGTGACGGTGGGCAGTTGCCACGAGAGGCCGTAGCCACCGAGGTTGATGAGCACCTGGGACAGGCAGAAGGCGTAGGTGCGGAGGTTGGTCAGCGCGGCAAGGACTTCCTTTTTGCTGAACGCGGCGTCGTGTGTGCGCGGGGCGTGCGCGGGCAGCCGCCGCTCGAGGTGTTCTTGCTCCTCGGGAGTCAGCCAGCTTGCAGATCGGGGGGATTTGGGGTAGTCTGGGAGGATCCAGTAGACGACCCCGGCGAAGAGGATGGTGAAGAGGCCCTCGAGCAGAAAGACCCATCGCCAGGCACTCAGGCCGCCCAGGCCGTTCATGTAGGAGATGCCGTATGCGACGAGGGAGCTGACGATGCCGGAGCAGTTCGAGAAGCCGAACATCCACATGATCGGCTTGCCCATTTCATCAGACCGGTACCAGGAGCACAGCTGCGCGGCCAAGCCAGGGAAGAGCCCGGCTTCCATCATGCCCAGGAAAAAGCGGACGGCATAGTAACCTGCTTGGTTTTGCACTGCTGCGTGCAAGGCAAGCACAACGCCCCAGGTGAAGATGATCCGGGACTGCCAATTCCGTGGTGATACCTTTTTCAGCAACAGATTGCTGGGCACTTCGAAGACAATGTAGCTGATGAAGTAGATGGATTGGCCCCATGCGTATTGATCCGACGTCACCTTGAGTTCCTTGAGGATATTGCGAGACTCGCCAACTTGGAGCACCTTGACCGTTGCCGCGTTGGTATAATCCACGTTCTTCAACATGTACATCAAGCCGATAAGAAGCAGGAACCTCCGATCCACCTTTCTCATCACCGCGCGATCGTCCGCTGCCGTGAATGAGGATTGACTCAGTTCTGGAGAATCCAATTTGGAGAAATGTGAAGAGCCTGGGCTCTCTTCTTGGACAGCCACTGCTGTGGCATGCTTGCTCTCTGAGTCTGTAGTAGACGGTGTAGCCATGCTTGGCAATCAGACAGTCGAAAATACAGAATTGGACGAACACAAAGTCGATATTGTCTTCAATAGTCCAACATCCCTTTTATAGGCTCAGTCTTGCCAGTCGTTGGCGTGGCGTTGGGTACACTTGTTGGCATCCAAGCTTTTTGGCCTGCCACATATTGCTATGGCGTGCTGGGGAGATTTTCACCTTCGCTTATCAGCATGAGCAGGGTTCATCTTGTCGAACTCAAGCACACGTGTGTGCCATGTTGCAGACCGACATTAGTGAATGACGTGCTTGAAGCCGTTGTATCAAGCGACGCATCTCATCGTCATAATTTAAAACTGTATAACACCGGCTCCTTGATGGCGTTATGAACATAACTCCAGCAATTATTCTGGTCAATGACGCTGATACCTGTATATATTGCAAAGTAAGAACTAGAATTCAAGATCGGTATCTGGCATTCTGGTTAGTACTTGGAAGCTCGACAAAAGGACCAGAGGTGATCTAATTTCAGAGGGGTCCAAGAAAGGTCTCAATCCGATCTCAATCTGGTCTCAATGGACCAGCGCTGCGACCTCGTTTGAGAACTGGTCTCCCATGGTGGTATATATATATATATATATATATATCCCTTCCATGATGCAAGTCTGCCACGGTTTGGAAGGAGCACTGACGCGTCAGTTAGAAATTTGTCTTATCTCTGCTAAAGCTAGGCCTTCTTGGCTGGGCATGAGGGCTGTTTTGTGTCGAAAGGGGCGCGCAGAAGCAGAGAAGCAGTTCGTACAGGTACTGAATTGCAATAGGGCTATCTGTGCCCCAATTGTGGAAGAGTAATAGTGGAAGATGATTAGTAACCTTAAGAAGGTTAGACGGGATAAATCTTGGCGTCTTGGCGTCTTGGTGTCTAGACTAGAAGCGGTTAGCGCATGTTGAAAACTTTGTGGGATTTGGAGAGATTCAGTCCAAAGGGCCTCGAAAATTGATGGAAACCATCCAATTTGAGCCAATGCTCAACGCAGAGGTTCGATGATCAGTCGGTAGTGACAATCAATGTCTTCTATTAATGAAGTCCGGCTCCCCCGCACGGAGCATCGGATGAACGCCGATACTCCAACATAACTGTTTCCCGAAGTTGAAGTTTGCAGGCTCATCAAAAGAGAGAGCACAGGTCCACAGGATCCCCTAAACAATCCGACAGATAAGCGCAAGCTTTTGACGGAGCTAATTGACTCTACTGCAGGGCACCAGCCCAGGAGACAGCTCGGCGTTCTCGCAGCAGCCCGCTTTGGACAGCGTGCCATCCTTGTAGAACTGTACTGGGTAAGTCAAGCAATTATATAATACCCACAACTTAGTGTCTGCAGCTTTCTTTGGCTCATTCACCTGGCTATGGCAACGACAAGAGGGCCACAGTTGGCCCCGGGGCGAGTCAAGCATCACATTGTCGTTCTCGAGGCAACTCATGTACCTATTCCCGAGTTTGACTTCCCACATACCCTCACCAAGTATCCTCTCACCCAGGTTGACGAGGTTGAGGAGCGAATAAAGGATGCCGACATCGTGATTGTCTGCGTCAGGGCGGTGACGCCAGCAATGGTCGCAAAGGCAGCGCATGTCGGTTGCGTGATCATCTGCGCCGTTGGGATCGCGTGGCTTGACAAGGAAGGCTTTGCCAAGGCGGGAGTGACTGTGACGAACTGCCCAGCAAGCAATGTGGATGCAGTCAGCGAGCATGCACTGGCATTATATTTTGGGCTGCGGAGGAAGACAGTGGAGCTTGATGCTATCATCAAGGGCTCATTGGAGTGGAGGGACAAGGTGTCCTTGACTAACAGATGGACTTCACCACCGAGGGGAGTTGGTCAGGAAGTGGTGGGAATACTAGGCTATGGGACTATTGGGAAGCGAATCAAGAAGCTGTTTGAAGCTCTGGGTGCAGAGGTGTTGGTAAGTGACAGGAAAGGGAGGAGTGTTGCACAAGACGGGAGAAGGCCGTTTCAAGAGGTATTGGGGCTCGCCAGTGTGGTTGTGGTTGCGGTGCCAAAAGCCGACGACACCATCGACCTGATCAACGCCAGAGAACTCGAGCTGATGCACGAGGACACGCTGGTCATAAACGTGGCAAGAGGTGGAATTGTCAATGAAAAGGCCTTGGCCCAAGCTCTGAAAGCGAGACGCATTGGTGGAGCGGCGACTGATGTGATGGAATTCGAACCGTCTGGACCAGGGCTGAGCCCGTTGCTGGCGGATAAGACAAAAGGAGAAGAAGAGGTGCCAAACCTGATCGTGTCCCCACACGTAGCTTGGTTTACTCAGGGCACGATCAAGAACTACCAGCGAATGATAAAAGAGGCAGCAGAGCGGTGGGTGGAGGGCACCTTGGAGGCCGGCGGGAAGATTAACCCGACCGTGGTGGTACACAATGGCACGGTATGGCGGTAGCCGGCCGAGACGAATGAGGGAGGAGGAGGAGAAGGTGGTGGTGGTGATGTCAGTCGTACGCGTTCGCTCCTTCCCAATCTGTCTACAACAGGTGACTAGTGCGCCTGCCGGTTGAACACATCACCGTTAAGTCGAGGTAATCTACACAGTACATGGGATGGAGATTCAGGTCTCCTCCCCGAGTAACATTCGAGCAATATTCGAGTGATATCCCTCGTTTTGTTTCGATGGCCTACCACATATTAGTCAACACTCTCTGATTGCCAGCCACCAAACCAAAGCTCGACACCCGTCATCTCAACCGGAAGAAAGTGGTACAACCCCACTCACGAATTGAGTCGCCATCGGACGTGGCTATGTGCTTATTATGATCCCCTAGGTTCATAGCAACAGACTATTGATACCTTGAGGATACTACACGCGTAATAGCACTGAGCCTTCAGCCGCACCGGTCGGTCGATCGAAGCCTTCTCCCAATTCAGGGCTCTGTCTACGTGTACAGTAAGACTAGATTGAAATCTTACGATTCCACCCTGGTGGCGCCATCAACCAACAAGGCCTGGGAGTTCCACTCTGGTCACACGTTTCCTTCAGACAGTCAGCCATGACATGCGGTCTGTCGGCTAGGAACATCCTCATCTTCGGTGCTACCGGCGTGATAGGTAATTACATCACGCGCGCCATCGTCGACTCCAAACACCTGTTTGACCGCATCTGCGTCTTTACAAGCGAGAAAACGGTTTTGGAAAAGGTACAGGAAATCTGCGCCCTGGAGTCATGGGGCGTCGAGGTATTTGTTGGCCGGCTCGACGACGAGCAGAAGGTTAAGGAAGCTTACCAAGGTCAGTATGGCTGCACCCTTTTCTTCTTTGCCGGCCGCCGCCCTATGCCTAACTTTTGACGACGCGCCCAGGGATCGACACGATCGTCTCCTGCGTCGGCCGCGCTGGCATCGAGAAGCAAATCCCTCTGATCACTTGGGCGGAAGAATGCGGTGTACGGCGCTTCTTTGCCTCGGAGTATGGCACCGACATTGAGTATTGGCCGCAGTCGGCACACGAGCCGCCTCATCAGCTGAAGCTGAAGGTGCGAGCGCATATGCGCACGATGAAGAAGATTGAACACACCTATCTCGTCACTGGCCCGTACAGTGACCTGTACTTTGGGCCGATGAGGAACCGGCCAGAGCTGGGCTCATTCGACGTCGAGCAGAAGAAGGCTGTACTGCTTGGTGACGGCGACGGCCCTGTCAGCTTCACCGCCATGGTGGAGTAGGTATTCCCCAGACCTTTGGTTATCTCTCAGTTAGGCTGACTCTCCTCTTTTCTGCTGTAGCGTCGGCAAATTTGTGGTGGCGGCCCTGCTGAATGGCAACGCGTCCAAGAACGCGACCCTGATCGTCCATTCCTTCACTGCCACGCCGCACGAGATCCTGGCCGAATTCGAAGAACAGACGGGCACCAAGTGGGACGTGTCATACACCTCGCTCGACCGACTGAGGGAGATCGAGAAGGAAGAATATCAGGTCTACTCGGCCCTGGCAACCGTGGCAACACTGCGGCGGATATGGACACAAGGCGGCACCTTGTACAAATACTACGACGAGAGCATTCTTGGCAGCATCGACACGGAAACAATTTCCAGTCAGGTACAGGCGAGCATCACTCGACAAGAAGAGGGCGATGCACCTGTTCCCAGCCTGTTGCGGATGCTGAGTCCTATGTGATTGACGCCTGAGCCCTCGGGCGGGCGTCCTAGACCTGTCTAGACCTGTACATAGCTTGTGGGTGTTGGTTTCTTGAGCGTTCAGCATGTATGGTGTATGTACATACACACACACACACACACACCTTGGGTATAACAGGCCCAATCTAAACAATTCAGATCCCAACTGCCTGGCCTCTTGGGAGCACTGTCACTGCTGCCGCCAACGCTTCATTCTTGTGCAAAAATGCCATATGTGCGACCAGCCATCTTGGTATGACTTGCTGGCAACCTGGCATGACTTGTGGCTTCAGGCTAACTGTGCTGGGGCCAGTCAGCACTGCTCTTCTGTATCTGGCTTTGGTGGTAACATACTCGGCCATCTGGGAGGTGCTATGCCATGCCAGACTCTGGTCCTTCTCGCGCGAATCTGCTGTCTAGTGCAAGGAGGCACAGGATCTCCAGCCCCGGGGTTGGGGAGAGGGGCCGACTGTGACTGGCCCTTCGCACCTCGCACCTCGATGAAAAATTCGGGCGTAGCTTGCAAGTATCCTTTTTGTTTTGTTTTGTTTTGTTTTTTCCTTCTTCATTGTCCCCGGTCGAGACTTCAAAAACTTCACACGTGTTTGGTGCTTCCGATGACCTCTCCGCGCACCTTCTCCCAGTCGATACTGTTGTCCAGCTCCTCGTCAACCAGCCCCACTATGGTGATGTTGTCTCCGCGAACAAGGTAGAGCCCATGGCTGATCTCCGAGCTCGACTCCGAGTCGTCTGCGGGGCGAATGATTCGTTCCACGGTGGAGTTGAGCACGATATTGGTCACTTGGTCGCACGACAGCAAGGTGCCGATCAGGGTGCGGCCGTCAACTGTTATGACCAGGACTTTTTCTGCAAAAAAAAAGACAAAAGAAAAAAACACGAGTTAGTAGTGTTGGATTGGGCGCTTACTGTCAATGTACCCGGAGAGAGACATGGCATGCGCCTCCGCGTGTTTATACAGAGAGAGGCGCGAGCCGGACGTGCAGCAGCAGCAGCAGCAGTCGAGACCGACCCGGTGGATTGACAGAGAACAAGGCAAAAAAAGTAAGAAAAGGTCTTGGCGCGTTGGTGGTTGCCTTGTTTATTATTAGTGTATTTGACAAAGGCAGCCACGGCAATCAAACCAGGCATCGACGCTAAAGAGCGAGCGGGTGGTATGATGGTATTACTCAGGAGAAGCATGCAATTAATTCTGCTCTGTAGCTAACTCAACTGACAAATAACCCTTGATGATGAAGACGCTGCCTTGCCTTGGCCAGTGGCATATCTATCGACCATTCCTCCGTTGCAAGCAGCGAGTACGTACTCAAGGAACTAGAAGAAAGGGTACTTCTGCAATGAAGTTTACTCCCAATGGTCGGTCCATCAGCAGCATCTACATAACACGTGTAGTAGAGCAGTGACATGACATGCTTACAAAGCGCACATATATGCAGCCTAAATCTCTCGCCATGCACGCTGAGGGAAAGAGCTGGGGTGAATCGAGTTTTGTCACTGGCAGGTGCCAATTGGGGGGTTCCCACGCGCCAAGGCGCTAGTGGGCGGGTACTTCCGTTTGTTGATTTTCTGACGTATCGTATTCGTTGGTCGACGCCGAAGCTCTTTATGGCACCAGTGGCTGCACCACTGTTTTCCCACTTGTTCTCTCACCCTTGCCTTTTGCACTAGTTTTGATGTGTGTTTGGACTGTCTTCGACGACAGTGTTTGAATCCCATTCACGCGATGGCCCGACGCTCGGCTCGACTGAGCAAAGCGAATCCTCCGCAGGTGCGTCTGCCGCTCGCTGGTGCTTGGCTGCGGCTGCGGCTGCTGCTGCTGCTGCTGCTGCTGCTGCTGTAAACAACAAACCCTGGTGGATCGTGCTGACCGTGTGCAGAGTGTCCCATCCGCCGCAGAACCCTCCAATGTGCCCGTGCTTAGCTCAGTGCTTGAGTCGGACGAGTTTCAAGATGCCCCCGAACACCAGCTTGCGAGTAACAACAACACACCGCCTAGTCGACGACGGTCGTCAGAAGCACCGTCGGGCCGGAAGAAGAGGACATCGACAACAAAGACAACGACGACGACGACGACGACGAGCTTGATAGAGACACCCAAGACCGAGCCCAAGCCCAGCCGCGGCGAGATGCACCCCAAAACAATCCATCCGACCACAGCAGAGCCCGATTCCGGCTTCAAGCTCGGGTTTGTTGACATGGAGAAGTCGAGACGGCAGTCAATGGGCGTGCAAAACACACCATCAAAGACAAGTCAGCCCATTGCTAAGACAGGCACGGCGGCCACGGCAGAGAGATCAACTACAAGCTCAGCCTTTCAGTTCACCTTCAACTCAGAATCACAGCTGAGCGAGGATGCCAAGAAGCTGATGGCTCAAGTGCGAGCGGATGCAGCCAAGATCAAGACGGAGCTGGTTGCCGAGCGAGAAGCACAGGACCGCAAAGACCAGGACGCTGAGCAGATGTTTGATGGGCCCAGTGTCGGCAGCCGCAAGATTGCTCAACCCCGGAGCAAAGCCGGCCGATTCAGCGACGTGCACATGGCCCAGTTCCGCAAGATGGACTCGATTGCCAATCACCCGTCTGCGTTCAGAGCCAGGCCAGGCTATATACGGCCTACCGCCCAGTCGCTCAAGCGAAGCGGGTCCAAGGCCGAGCTTGACGCGCCCGAGCGGCCGCGAACGGCGGGTAAGGGCACGCCTGGCCATCTGGCACCGCCGCAAGCAAGCTTTGTGGGCAGATCGGCCTCTACCAGCCCATTCAAGTCGGTTCCACAGACCAGCAGCCGCGCCACTGAGAGCATGAATCAAGCCAAGAGAGTACGCAGATCCGAGTTCGAGGATGTGTCAGCATCGAGACCAGCGACTGCCGATGACGCCGCCGACGCCGACGCCGCTTCGCCTCCAGCAACGACAGGGCTGGCCAAGTCGAGAAGCACCGTGCTATTTCCAACCAAGGCGTCAATTGCACGAAGCGGTGGAGGTGGAAGTGCGAGTGCTACGCAAGCCAAACCGTCCATGCTCCCTAGGTCCAACAGCGCCCGGTCGGTCAAACCAACGCCAACGCTCAACCGACCTCGCTTCTCCTCTGCTTCGGTCTCTCGCTTCACGTCGAAACTGCTCGAGGCGCGGAAAGAAGCACAAGAGTGTGCTACTGCTCAGAGTGCAGCTCGCTCCAAGCCGCTGCCACCACTGCCTACAGAGGCTCCGATGACTCCAACAAAGACTGCCACTGTGCGCAAACCAGCCGCGTCGGCATCCAGGCTGCCCACACTTGCTGGCCTCAAGTCTATCCTACGCTCGCCCCAGAAGACTGCTGGCACCGGTCTTTCCACACAACCACGAGTGCCTGTACCAGAGTCGGCAAAGAAGGTCGACTTCACGCCCAGCGTCAAGTCAAGGTATGCCGTGAAGCTCGCAGCGGCCAGTCCAAGCCCGGCCAAGATGTCTCGAGAGCAAGATGCGGGTAGCAAGCGCGGCCCAGTCGTGCCCTACGACCCAGCAGCATATGCCATCGAAGCCGACAGCGACGAGACGTGGGAGGAGGAAGTCTCTAGCCCCATTGATTATCCCGTCCTACCGCCTATTGACCTGTCAGACCAAGCCGACTCGTTCATACACAAGGCTAGAGGCCACGCTGGTCGTGGGTCTGGGGAATTCAAATCTATCTTCACCACACTGCACCCGTCGAACCCGGCTCCTGCGGCGGCTACACTGACATCGCTCAGCCCAGCACACACCAAGACTCATGCGACAGCGAATGGCAAACAGGTCGTGCGCTCACCGTCCAAGTCGACGATCCGCCGCGTGCGCCCGTCTGAAGTGGCTGCTGCTGCTGCTGCTGGCTTGACCCAGCCGTTCGACGACCGTTCGGTAGCCATCATGGCCCATGGCCTGCCCGCCAAGAAGCGCCGGCGTGCATCCGACTCGGTGGAGCCGGCCGAGAAAAAGGGCACAAGAGACAGTCGCGGGCACATACTCGGGCAGCAGCTGCCGGGCAGCTGGAGCGAGCATGCTGCCGTTGTCGACAACGAGGATGAAAACGACGCAGACGATGAAGGTTACCGCCGTGGGGGCAAACGGGCTCGCATGACTCTCCTCCCATCACCAGGACCATCCGACGAGGCCGCCAAGGAAAACAACGCACCACTGGACATAGCGAGTCATCATAATACTAATACTAACAAGAGTCCGGTCAAGAAGAGCGCAGCTCGAGAACAGGCGGCAAAACATGCGCGTGACCGCAAGACACGAGGCAAGAGCCTGGTTGGGCTCACGACCAGCCGGCTGAATGCACTGGCCCAGCCCAAGAGCCGCGGGTGACAGACAGACAGACAGTGTTGAAGTGTTTGATTGACACAGAGTTGGCAGAGTTGGCAGTGTTGACAGTGTTGAGAGAGTGCTGACAGTGCTTTTTATCTATCCCACCCCGTCGCCTTTTAACTTCTGGTGCTTGCTTGCTCTTTCCCATTCTTTTTGAAAATTGATCGGTGGATATGCAGGAATTTTTGTCTTCTCTTCTTGATTTTCATCGATGAGAGAGGGGGGGAGAGAAAGGGAGGGAGCGAAGGGGGGGGGGGGACGGAAGAGGAGAGGAGAGGAGAGGGAATCGAGTTTGATTCAAAAGTTCGAGGGGGGTGTTGATGTGATTTGATTCCATTCGATTCGATTCGGTATCAAGACATTGAGACACGCACACACAGTGAAGGAAGAATGCGGGAGCAAAGCAAAGCAAAGCAAAGCGACGCTCCTGTGAGCTCTGTCTCTCTCTTGGAAGAGAAGCGGGGAAGGAGTAGGAGGCGGAGAGGCGGAGAGGCGGAGATTCACATGAACTGAATTACAATGAAAGTAAAGCTTACTTTTTCACCTTCTTCTTCTCTTCTTCTTCTCTTCTTCTATTTAAATGTTACATATATTCGTTCTCCATTGGCAAATAGAAACAGAGCACAGAGAGAGAGAGAGAGAGATAGGAGGAGATGATTGTTTGCGAGCAATTAGGTTCTTTGTGGATTGTATTCTTTTGTTTCTTCTTTCTTCTTTCTTCTTTCTTCTTCTTCTTCTTTTTCACTTGTACCACACTTGTTGTAATGGGGAAACAAGGGGGCGGGGGGAACATGTATTATTTCATTCCAGCCGTCGTCAATCAAGAGGGGGTGGGTGGGAGTGGTGGAGGGGTGTCTTCCTTCCTTCCTTCCTCCCTACCTCCCTACCTACTACTACTACACCTGTTGTGTATGTGACTGCTACCGACCAACCAACCAACCAACCAACCAGCCAACCAACCGACCGACTGCTCTTGGCAGTTGCATTTTGTGTAGTTAGGACAATGGAGAAAGGGGGGGAGGTAAAAACGGTTATCCAGTTGTGGGCGATAATTCTAGAGCTTAAGGGGGAGCTGCCGCTGCTAATACAAGGCCTCGAGCAGGTAGAGGACGGCAAAGAACAAAAAGGCCACGGCGCCACCGAGGGTGACGGTGCGGAGGCTGACGCGGCCGGCGATGGCCTTGCCACCCAGGACGGCCATTCCGGTGCAGATGGCGTGGCCGGCGAGGGCGCCGCCGGTGACCCAGATGTAGTCCTGGCCGGCGGCCATGGCGATGGTGGCGACTTGGGAGCGGTCGCCCCATTCGCCGAGGAAGGTCATGACAAACGTCTGCACCCAGGCGGGCGACAGGAGGAAGGAAAACAGGTTGGCCAACCCGTCCATAACCACGGTGAAGCGCGAGAGGGAGCAGAGGGAGCCCGATGATGATGAGGATGATGACGGTGACGGCGACCGACTGCTGCTGGGGCTCTGCGGAGGAGAGGAAGGGAAGGTTCGGGGATGGTGGACTTTGGCATGGCCTGATTCCAGGATGTAGGGCGACACGGCGGCTGACGAGGCCCGGCGTCGCGACAGCGTGCTGCGGCGGCGGCGGTGCTCGGCCGCCTGCTCCTTCTCCTCAAGCTCGAGCTCGACCTCGTGCATTTCCTCCGTCACGCCCTCGTCCGGCGCGATCTTGCGCGCCTCCAGCAGCATCCGCACGCCAAAGACCAGGAACAAGCACGATGCGAGGAAGTTGGTGTACTGCTTGGGAATCAGGCTGGGCACCGCGTGGCCAAGAATGGCAGACAGCACGGTCATGGCGATCAGGGCCGAGAAGGCGGCGGAGAAGACGAGCAGCCGGTCGTGGCGCATGGCCATCAGGCACGCAACCAAGAAAGTCTTGTCGCCGATCTCGCTGACCACGATCATGGCAAAGGAGAGAAGGAGGGAGTGGATGGGCGAGATGACGGCCGGCTCATGGTCGGGCTTGGCTGTTGAGGGTGACGAGGACGAGGAGGAGCCGCTGCCCTCACGATCGATGGTCTTGTCCTTGGGTGACGACGGGTTCTCAGGGTGTGGGATGTCGTGTGGTTTGGCTGGCAGATCGTCCGGCACCTACACGTGGCGTTGTGATTAGCATAGATTCATCATCATCAGCCCGAGCGAGTGCAGATCCAACTTACCGCCAGCGGTTTCTTGCCTGTACCAGCACCAGTCGATGAGTCATCCTCGACGGCCGGCGCTACTGCTTCAGCGGCTTCAGCGTTACTGTTGCTGCTGCTGCTGCTGCTGCCGCTGCTGCCGCTCCCACTGCCGCTGCCGCTGCCGCTGCCGCTGCCACTGCTGCCAGTGTTACCGTTCTCTTGGTCGTGGTTTTGGATCTTCTCCTTCTCGCTCTGCGGCAGCGGCCGTGCCTCCTTGGGCTGCTCAGGCTTCTTCCCCTCGTTTTCCAGCCGGTTCTGCTTCTTCCGCTCCGAGACGCCTCCCTCGACACCACGGGTGCCGTCCTCGGGCTTCTTGCGGTTCTTGTCGTCCATAACGCCCTCGTTGGACTGGGGAAGCCCAGCAGTGTCGGTGCTGGGCGTTTCCACCTCAACCACGTCATCGTTGTTCGCGTCTTTCCGTCGGCTGCGCTCGGCTGCAGTCTCTACCCACGGGCCCTCATGAGGCATGCCATCCTTGCCGTCAACAGGTGCGTGTTCGGTGCCCACGCGGCCGCCGGAACGCGTACCCACAGCGGCTGCGGCGACATCGGCCGGCTCGCCTATTTGCTGTTTGGGCAGGCGAGTGTCTGCAACGGCGGCCTGGCTCGAGACGATGGTGGCGGCTACGAGCAGCAGCACCAACGGAGATCTTCTGTGATCGATCTTCATCCTGATCTGTGGTTTGCTGGCTCTACCTCAGCGGGTGTGCCAGGGGGTTGCCAGGTCGGTTGGCTGTGCTGCTGTGCGCCAAGGGGCAAGTATTTATGGCCAAAGAAGAGGGTAAAGAGGGCTGCAGGCTGGAGTCGCAGCAAGCGAACATGCCAAGTCAGACAAAAGGCCGACCGACTCCTTTCCAAGCCTGCGCGACTGTGACATAAGCTTGTCTTGGCGAGTGACAGGGGCCCCTTAAACATATTGAGTTAGCCTAGAAAGTGTATTGCGCAAGCTTACCCCACAATACGCACTAATACGCACTAATACGCACTAATACACACTAGAACGAACAATACGTAAGTTCTCAGCTGTTCTATTGATCACCTCACGCACTATTTTAGCTGATATCAGTGATAAGACCTTCTCCTCTGAGATCTTTTCTCCTGCGAGATGTAGATCAGCGTGGATGTCGTACATGACATCTCTTGGCTGCCCCGTGGGTATGGAAAGGATGCCCCCTCCTCGATGTACTAGCGAGATGGTGCCGGTAACTAAGCCGACGACGACTCAGACGAGCTGATTGACTTTTGGGAGAAGAAAATACCAGTGGCTAGACATGGGGTGTGCCGAGCATCTTGCATTGAGATATGCATGGGATGTAAACACAGAGCTGCAAGATCGAGGCAAGCACCTGTCTGTCACCCCTGGACTTATGTGTGTATTTTATTTTATTTCATTTTATTTTATTTTTATTGGAATCATAATTTATATACACACGTGTGTATAACATGGTCATAGCTTCCCTTCTCCGCGTGAGAAATTCTCTTGGCAAAAGCCGGAAATGAGAAAGTCGAAATTCTACCAGACTTTTAGTTCTTGTGCGGAGTATACCAGCGATATTACATCCCTCATCGAGTTAAACTAAACAAACCAAGCTTCAGCTGTCACCTGCCTGAGGCACTATGGCAGCGTGAGAAAAGGATGAATCAAAAGCGGAAACTCGACGCTTCGACTGGCGAGAGCAGCAATAATAATAATAATAATAGTAATAATAAGAAGAAAAAAGCCAAGCACGCGACGCCAGCGACGACGACAGTGACAACGACAGTGACAACGACGGGGTTAGCAGCGGCGACAACGACGACAACAGCACCAACATCATCGTCATCGTCATCGTCGTCATCATCATCATCGTCCCCACCATCATCACCATCAAAAAGGGATCTTGACACGTGCAAACCAACAGCAGTCTTCCAACCGACTGGCCCTCGCACACACACGCTGTCAGTTGCCCTGCCGAGCTCAATCATCGCCAATGCAAAATCACACGAGCAAAAGTCATTCCTGTGCGGGACAATCGCACGAGCACTGGCGGTGTTTTGCGTCGACGAGGTGGTCATCTTCGACGACTCGCCCAGTTCTACCACGGCGACTACATGTACAACAGCAGCAGCAGCAACAGCAACAACAATAACCAATGCTACTCCTAATACTGCTATCCCGACTTCTCCGACTTCTCCGACTACTACTACTCCTACTACTACTCCTACTACAACGACAACAACGACAACAAGTACAGGCCCCGCAAAGGGAGCCGACCGAGGCGAGGACGAAAGCCAGAGCTACACTGGGCTCACCAACCCGAGCCACTTCCTGGCCCACCTGCTCAGCTACATGGAAACGCCGCCGTATCTGCGCAAGGCGCTGTTCCCGATGCACCCCAACCTGCGCACCGCCGGCACGCTGCCCAGTCTGGATCTGCCCAGCCATGTGCGCATCAACGAGTGGTCGCCCTACCGTGAGGGCGTCGTTGTGGCACCTGCTGCAACCAACGGTGCCAGCAACGGTACCAGCAGCAGCAACAACAGCAACGATGACATCATGGAAGTTGATGTTGGCCTGCCGGAGCGGTGTGTAATCAAGGTGGCAGGCGGGGCCAGGATACCAGCCAAGACGCGGGTGACGGTGCGGCTGTTGGTGGACGAAGTGGGGGAGGATGGAGAGGGGGAGGAGGGGGAGGAGGAAGGGCAAGCAGCAGGTGCAGGAGCAGGAGCAGATGCAGGTGCATGTACAGGCACAGCAACAGCGACAACAGTACCGACAACAGGCAGAAAACGGCCTCCGGCAGTGGCAGTATCCCCAGCAACACCACGCGAGCAGGACGGGTACTACTGGGGCTACAGCGTGCGGATCAGCGCGAGCCTGAGCGCGGTGCTGACCGAGTGTCCGTTCGATGGCGGGTACGACCTCAGCTTCGGCACGAGCGAGCGGGGGCAGCCGTTGAGCGAGGTGTTGGCGACGGCGGCAACGACAACAGCAACAGCAACGGCAACGGCAACAGCAACAGCAACGGCAACGGCAACGGCAGCTGCTGCACTGCGGTATCGCCATCTGATCGTCGTCTTTGGCGGGCTGGGCGGGCTGGAGATGGCTGCAGCCAAGGATGTGGACCTGGCGGACCGGGGCATCTCGGCGCGCAATGTGGCTGACCTGTTCGACTACTGGGTCAACCTGGTCCCCGCACAGGGCAGCAGGACCATCCGGACCGAGGAGGCGGTCTGGCTGGGGCTGATGGCGCTGAGGGGTGTGGTGATGGAGAATGGAGCAGGTGCATAAAAAGTCAGATTTCAGCAGTGTAGATAGATCCAAGGCACAGATCAGAGTAGATCCAGGACAAAAAAGAACAACAAAAAATGACAAAGGCTTTGTTTGATTGATTGCCTGTGTTAAAACGCTGCTACTACTACTACTGCTGCTTGAGCAGTCAAAAAGACAGACACACATATATATACATATTCAGGCACAACCGCGGGTATATATACAATTACTAACCGTCATTTGTCATCATCAAACTCATACCTTCCAAGTAGCGCCATCCATCTAGGCCGAGAATATGGGGCCTGGTCATCTCAAAAGACTCTGTAGTGAGAAAGGAGAAAGATATTAGAGCCCTAAGGGCTGGCTGGCGGGCTGGCTGGCTGGCTACACCTCCCTCACATCACTATTGCCCATGGCTGGCGGCGCAGCGGTCGGGTACGGCCCATCGGCTGCTCCAATGGCACTGGGCGGGAGAGCCGAGCCGACTGGTCTTCGGGGTATTAGACCGCCCCTGACCCCGCCCCTGAAGCCACCCCGACCTCCAGACCGACCGACCGAGGGTAGTTCGAAATCGGGATTGCCTGCCAGAAGAACATCCCTCCGCTGCTGGGCTGGGGCAGGGCCTGGCCTCGCTGCCGGACCAAGACTGTTGAAATTGTCAGGGCCGTAACCGGGCCGCCAGTTGGGGTTGACGCCGCGCTGTGATACCGAGGTGAAGTTACTCGCCTCCGACTCGGCCGGCGATCGTGCTCCGGGAAGGTCTTCATAAGATGAGAACGATTTGATGGGCGGGTTGAGTTGTTGTGGAATAGCCAAGTTTGAACGCTCCTCGTGGCGGCCGCTCGGAGGGGGAATGTGCGCCGCCGCCACAGAGCTCGCAGAGGCTGGAAGCTCAGCTGGCATGGGCTCCGAAGGGGCGAATCGCGGATCTACATCCTCGTAGTAAGTATCGCTGGCGCCAGAGTTGACCCTTGGCCGACCCGGCTGCGGTGCATAGGTCGCGCCCATCTGCTCCCCAAGTGGGAGCGGAGCCGACTGTGGTGCTGTGGCTGCTTGGTTCCATGCTGATCTCGCAGGCACATACTCCGCCGGGGGCCCTCTATTGTTAGAAGGCAGAGGCGGCATATTCGACATCAGCGGTGGAGGAGACTCTGCTCGAGGCTCTTCCGTAAATGAAGGTCTTCGATTGCCACCAGAAGGCTGACGAGGCATATTCGGCATGGCTGGCCGTGGAGATTCTGCTCTAACACCTCCGGCGGGTGAGGGTCCCCGACTGCCTTGTCGCCGCGCCGGAGACTGGACCCTCTGGCCATATCCTTGATAGCCTTCGGGAGGAGGATACTGCGAGCCTGCCCCGGGCTGATCGCGCTCGTCTGACAGTGGCTGGCCTTGTCGAGGGCCGTAGCCAGGTGGTGGGGCATTTTGCTCGCGTCTCATGCCACCTGCACCACCAGCAGAAACGCCGGCTGCGATGAAGCCTCCTCGGCCCCGTGAAGGTGCAGGATAGCCACCCCGACCATAGTTGTAGCTCTGAGGCGGAGGGCCCGGCCCGTAAGCGCGGCGTGGAGGATAATCTCGACTCGGGGGATATCCACCTCCACCTCGTGCTCGTCCTGGCGGTGGGTAGCCTTGTCGAGGTGCGGGCATTGCACCGCCCATATCAGGCTCTCGGAATGGTGAAGGATCCCCGGTCCTGACTCCGGCTCCCGCTTGCAGTGGCGGCACACGCTCGGACACGGGCTGAACAGGCAGAGGATTGCCGTACTGGTCGAGCGGAGGCCTGCCAGCGCCGAGCGACTGAGGGATTGGTACTGAAGAGGGGTCAGTGTAGTAACGCTCACTACCATTGCCACGGCTGGTAACCGGTGCGAGCTGGGTTCCACGCGCAGGATTCAGCGGCTGGCGGTCCTCGTCAATCCTCCTGCTGGCGTCGTAGGAAGCGAAGGAGGGTATCGGATTCGGGATAGGGGCTCCACTGATCATGCCAGGACGGGTGTCTGGGGTCGCTACACTCAAGGCGGTCGGCGTGATCTTGTCCTGGGCGGCCTGTCTGGCATAGAAGTTCTCCCCGCTCATCTCGGCATTTTCAGCAATCCTCCTCTTTCTGGCCTTTCTCGACACCAATGTGCGTCGCATGGCACATGTGAAGACGCCTGACACGGCAATGCAGATGACAGAGGCAAGGACAATCCAGGAGCCCCACTGCAGGTGCGGCACAAACAGCAGGATGTCAACAAGGAAGGCCAGGAGGGTGACAAGCAGGGTGGGCAGCAAGAGGATCAGCAGGCCAAGCAGATAGCGAGCCGAGTGGGAGGGCGAGTGCAGGTGGGCGGCGCCGGCGAGGGTGAGGGCGATCAGGTTGAGGAAGGCGGCGACTGGGTGGACGATGAGGAGCGAGGAGAGCGAGTGGCGGGTGTTGGCTGGCAACTGGAAGTCGCCGTCGTCGGACGAAAAGGCGCCATCTGGGAGGAAGAATCAGCAGGCACACGAGCAATTGCGTCCATTCCATTCCATTCTTGCTCTGGTGAGAGACGAAACACACGGTGGCCAAGCTAAAGCACGAACTGTGGCGGCTGAAGCTGAACAGGTGCGCGATGACAAGGGCCACCACATTCCTCCGCGTTCTATTGTCCTGTACTCACCGGTTGTGTAGCCGACTCGGGCTGAGGTACAGCGATCGCCAGAGCAGAAGCCAAAGACGCCGAAGGTGACGCCCTCGAATTTGGCGAGCGGGATGGACTTGACCACTGGGGTCGAGAGGGTTGAGAGGAGCAGGAAGACGAACGAGACCAGCAGCGCGAGGGTCAATGGCGTCGCTGGGCGCAGCATTGTGGGCAGCAGCAGCAGCAGCAGCAGCAGCAGCAGCAAAAGGTGACAGGACGGGTGACGACGAGCAAGGACAACCAACCAGTGGTTTGGCTAGTCGGAGCTGGGAGCAGAGAGGCGCAGGTGCGCGGCCGAGACTCGAATGTGAGTGGGCGGCGTCGACATTGGCGGGTGCGTGGCGAGTAGTGGCGACGGCAACGGCAACGGCGACGGCAACGGCAGCAACAATAACAACAACCAACAACAACAACAACAACAACAACGGCGGCAGCAGGAAGCAGGTGAAACTTGGAGCGAGCGAGAGACAGGTGCGGGTGAGCTGGACAAGATACGTCGGACGTTTCACTGTGCCAGTGCCTCTCAATGTCACTGTTCAAGGCGGCTGGAAACGCCAATCTCGCTCGCGCTTGGCCACCAATCTGGCCAAAACAGAGTGGGGGTCGCATGCCCAGAACATTTGGCCAGGCCCTGGACGTTCCAGGCGATGCCGGACCAACGACCAACTGCTGCATGGACCAATACTATTATTAATGAGAATTACGAGCTTGACCACCATCAGTGCGAAGAGTATCGATCATCCATTCTCGAACCTGCTCCATCCTCGCTTCTCGTCTGCAAGAGATAGAGATGCTGATGTTGATGTTAGACAAGACCCACGAGCCTATCTACACTGTAAGTTCAGGGCACAGAAATTAGGCACAGAAATTAGGCACAGTGATTAGGCGCAGTAATTACGGTAATTAATTACTCTTCTTAGTCAAGAGGTCTAATTAACTGTAAAATACGAGCCCTGACAGGTCTCTAACCACTCAAGGCTGAGCCAAGGCTGGGCCAAGGCTGAGTCAAGGCTGAGAGTCCTGCAGGTACCCGACCACCAGCTGATCGAACAGGTGAAGTTAATATTAAAGCTACACAGAGTTCTGTGCTAAGTTCGTTTGTGCACGTCAACCAACCCCTTGATTCCCAGCAGAGGTGGATTCCACAGGCACAGGCGGAGCAGGACCATTCTTGTACATACATCATACACCATACACCCACAGTAGAAGATACTCATAGATACTCATAGTAGTCCTATGGTGCCATCCACCTCTCATCCCCGTCCTGCTTTGGCATGAATTAGACGGATCTGCTCTTGCACACTCATGTCTTTGCCCGGCGGCGGAGCCCCCGTATAGGCAGCGGCGTCGGCGGCACCGTCCATCTTCATCTTCTTCCTGCGCTCCTCCTCCTCCTCGTGCTCAGCAAGCACTCTGGTCGCGGCCTCTGCCACCGCATCCGACGTTACACCGTCAGTTCGCGCCCGCAATCGCTTCAGGTTGGCCGCCACATCAGTGCCGCCCAGGTTGGTCGTAGCCGAGCGAGCAGTGGCCTTGGCCTGCTGCTTCTTCCACTCGGGATCAAGGAGCTCGATTCGCAGGTGGTTGTCCAGCTCGGCCAGTGGAATTTGCTGTCCACAGTTGGGGCACAGCGCCGTCTGTGCCCGTTGTGCCCGCTGTTGTGCGCGCGGCACGTAGTCCTGTCGGATTCGCATCGGGGGCTTGCCAGGCACGCCTTGTGGCACAGGAGGAGCTGATGTTGCGGGTGTTGTTGAAGTTGCTGCAGGAGCAGGTGAGTGAGACGGGGGAGGAGCCACACCCACGGGCTCCGGTTGTGAGGGTGCGTACGCTGGCCGTGCTGATGCCGGCGCCGGGGCTTGTGGCACATCGCCCGCGGAGGTGTTGGTCTGATATGTTTGATATGGATCGTTGTAGGCGTAGCCGGCCATGTCGTCCGTGGGCATGGCCTCTTCGATACGCATATCCGGTCGAGCCAGGCTCATCATTGCTTTCTGTTCCAGACTGGCGCTCTGCAGGTCGCCAAGAGTAGTTGGCGGTGGCAGCTCGGCGTGGTCATCGGCGTCAGTGAAGAGGACCGTCTCCACCACGACGAAGTCATGCCAGTCAATCTGCGCGTACGCTATCCGCTCGGCCTCTTCGGCCTCCTCTTTCTTCTGCTTCTGTGACTGCTCGAACTTGACGTACTCTGCGCGCTTCTTGGCCAGCGTGAGTGCACGGAATCGGTCCTGCACGTTCGCTTGTAGAGCCTGTATGCGTGCCTGCTCCGCCTTCTGCGCCTCCGGCCCGGTCTGCAGCAGCAGCATGTACTGGTCGACCAGCCGCTGAAAGAAGGGATGCAGAGAATGTGCCGAACGCAGGAAGTCGAACTGGTAATTCCGGCTTTCTCTCTGTGACAGCGCCGTCATCCAGCTCTTGCCCTTGCGTGCCACGTGAAGCGCCGTCAACTTGATCACCTCCAGATCCTGAGCACTGATGTTGGGCATGCGGGCACTGAAGACAAAGTCCGGCGGCCGCTCAGGCCCTTTTGGCTTGTCTGGCCGCGGCGTGTTCTCGCCCGTGCGGCCTGCTGACACCGCCGTGCCTCGTCCCGATCGCACCTCGGACAGACGCCATTGGTAGAAGCCGGCGTAGGCATCACCGGGAGCTAGGAAGGAGAACTTCGGGTTGCCCTGTTCCTTGTCGCGGATGCGGTCCTCGAACACAGGGCCGTTGCGAGCGACGTAGCCGGCCGTCTTCTCGATGATGGCCCGGATGTCTCGAGGCGGCAGCACAATGCCCTCAGGCGGTTTGGTGGCCCCGTCGGGCAGCTCGGGCACCGCGCCGTTCTGAGCCATGGCGAGTTGCGGGTGGAATGGGATGCTGAGCGCAGGATTCGCGGGCAACAGCGACAGAGATAATGGTGTGGCTGACCAGGTGTGGCTGACAAGATGTGGCGTCGGTCCTGTACACTGTAAATCCTAAGGCAATAACGTAATAACTCCGTCGTCTAAGAATAACTTAATTAACCTAAGCCACTTAACCTGCGCACTGATCTCCAGTCTAGCCGTAACCGATCTAGCGCCAGGACCCTTTCCTTCTCGCTTCCTACACGTCAGCCAGGGAACAGTTGTTCTTGTCTTGCCTTGTACACTGTCTCATTTTCTCATTGTCTCATTGTCTCAATTCCTCCTTTCTCACCTTCTTTCTCTCCGTTCTTATCCCCTTTGATTTCTTCCTTTTGTCACTCCCTCGCTTTGTTTCCTGCCGCCTTCGCTGGCCCCTCCTGGTCCTCCCGCCGCGGTGCGGAACAGGGGCTTCAAGCGTCTTTAAATAGACACACGTCCCTCCAATTTTGGCCTGCAGCCCTACTGTACCAATAGCATCCAATTCGGTCGACGAGTTCCAGTTCTCCGTTTCTCCTTCTCCACGAGCCGCCCTGCATCATGGGAAACCACAGCAAGAAGTCGCCGCCGCCCAACAACGGGGTCAACCGCGTCGCCCCAAAGACTGGTGCTACACCGACACCTGCAGCTGCATCTGAGGCGGGGTCCAAGAGCAAGGGCTACGGCTCACGGGGAGTGACTGATAATGACATCTTCCTGCTTCCCGCCTCAGACTATCAGTGGCTGGCCGCTGTCACCGTTCTCGCAGCCGCAGTGCGACTATTCCGGCTATACCAACCCACCAGCGTTGTCTTCGATGAGGTCCAGTGAGTACACCCACACAAGCTCTCTGTTTCTCAGTCTATTCTATGTCCTGCCAGCGGCCTCCCAATCTAACAAGGGACCAGCTTCGGCGGCTTTGCCACAAAATACATCAAAGGCCGCTTCTTCATGGATGTGCACCCACCGCTCGCCAAACTGCTGATCACTCTGGCCGGCTGGTTGGCCGGCTTCGACGGCAACTTTGACTTCAAGGACATTGGCAAGGACTACCTCGAGCCCGGAGTGCCCTATGTCTACATGCGAGCCCTGCCCGCCATCCTGGGCGTGCTCACCGTGCCCACCATTTTCCTAACCCTAAAAGCATACGGCTGCAAGACGGCGACGGCTGTACTGGGCGCCACATTGCTCATATTTGAAAACAGCTTGGTGACACAGTCTCGGCTCATCCTGCTCGACTCGCCGCTTATCATCTGCACCGCCTTCACTGCTCTGTCCTGGGTCAGCTTCACCAACCAGCATGAGTTGGGGCCCGACCGGGCCTTTGATCCAACCTGGTGGTTCTGGCTCGCAGCCACAGGCCTGGGCCTTGGAGCAACTGTCAGTGTCAAATGGGTCGGACTTTTCACCATTGCCTGGGTTGGCTCCTTAACCGTCCTGCAGCTGTGGAATATCTGGGGAGACACTGAGAACGTGCCAGCTCGGAAATGGCTCAAGCACTTCTTTGCCCGTGCCTTCTGCCTCATCGTGATCCCGGTTGCGTTCTACATTGGCATGTTTGGAATCCACTTCATCTGCCTGGTCAACCCTGGAGATGGCGACGGCTTTATGAGTTCGGAGTTTCAGGCGACCTTGAACAACAAGGGCATGGCCGATACACCGGCTGATGTGGCCTTTGGCAGCGAGATCACTCTTCGTCACCACAATACACAGGGTGGCTACCTCCATTCTCACCTCCACTCATACCCCACTGGCAGCAAGCAGCAGCAGGTCACGCTGTACCCGCACAAGGACGAGAATAACATCTTCCTGCTGGAGAACTCGACTCAGCCCGTGGTGGAGGGAAACATTACTGTGCCCGGGCCGTACGCGTGGCGCAACACGACCGACTGGATCAAGAACGGAGATGTCATTCGGCTCTACCATCTTGCAACCCACCGACGCATCCATTCCCATGACCAGCGGCCTCCGGTAACAGAAGCAGATTGGCAGCAAGAAGTGACGGCATATGGCTACGAGGGCTTTGAAGGCGATGCCAACGATCTCTTCCGCGTCGAGATTGTCAAGTCGCTCTCGGAAGGCGATATCGCCAAGGAACGCCTACGGACGATCCAGACCAAGTTCAAGCTGGTGCACGTCATGACCGGGTGTGTGCTCTTCTCACACAAGGTCAAGCTGCCCGAATGGGGCTTTGAACAGCAAGAGGTGACCTGCGCCAAGGGGGGTACGCTGCCCAACAGCGTGTGGTATATTGAGCAAAACTTCCACCCCACCTTGGGCGAGGATGCAGAAAAGGTCAACTACAGGAATCCGGGCTTCTTGGGCAAGTTCTGGGAGCTGCAAAAGGTCATGTGGCGCACCAACGCCGGCCTAGTTGAGTCGCATGCCTGGGATTCGCGGCCGCCATCCTGGCCCATTCTGCGCCGTGGCATCAACTTCTGGGGCAAAGACCACCGCCAAATTTATCTGATCGGCAACCCAGCCATCTGGTGGCCATCGACCGCAGCTATCGCGGTGTATGTCGTGTTCAAGGCGCTGGCCGTGCTTCGTTGGCAGCGTAGCTGTGGCGACTACAGCAGCATCAACTTCAGCCGCTTCGACTATGAGATTGGCCAGACGGTGCTGGGATGGGCCTTCCACTACTTCCCATTCTACCTAATGGCCCGACAGCTCTTCCTTCACCACTACCTGCCTGCCCTCTATTTTGCCATCCTGGCCTTGAGTCAGATCTTCGACTTTGTTTTCTACCGGATTCGCTTCCTGGGGTTGAAGGAGACTCCGGCAATCGGCAAGACGGCTGCCGCGCTCTTCGTTCTCTTTGCCGTCGGCGTCTTTACTCTCTACTCACCCCTGACCTATGGCAGTCCCTGGACGCAGGACCAGTGTCGTGCAGTCAAGTTGTTCGACACGTGGGACTTTGATTGTAACACCTTCTACAAAAACGTGAGTATCAGCAGCTCTACCGCCACTGTATTTATTCTAGCTAACTCGATGTAGTTGTCCCAGTACGACACGCCTCCGGTCCTGGCGGTGCCCACGACTCAAACACAGCAAGCATCATTCAGCCAGGATGCCGTCGAGCCTGTTACCGTGCAGGTGGATGGCCAAGACAATGGGGGCGCCAAACGCCCGGAGTTTATCGAATATCGTGATGAAGCTGGAAACCTGCTTAATGAAGAGCAGGTGGCCGCCCTAAAGGCCGAGGGCCAGGCCAGTTTCGAGACAAAGTACGAAACACGCACGAGGCTGGTGGATGAGCTTGGGAACGATGTGCCACAAGGCCTGGCTCCAGACCATCCCGACGTCAAGGGCGCCGATCCCGAGACGCCAGCGAGGTCAGAAGAAGCCAAGAGTGGGCCTGCCAACGCCGAAGCCGAGTCGTCGAAACTGAACGATAAGCAGGGGAAGGCTCAGCCAGCCAGTGATGCCAGCGAGGCCACCAAGTAGACGGCAGGATAGGATGGCGGATCTGGCTGGGCTTTCGATGTGGTACGATGTGGTGCCAGAAATAACATGTCACGTTTCTCCTAGAATGTACTGTGTAATCTTAGTCACGTGTGTCCCCTAGAGGGTTAGAATGGAATCTTAGTCACGTGTCTCCTAGGGTTAGAATGAAATCTTAGTGATCACCACGCCAATCCGAGACGGGGCTAGCGTCGAACCTTCATCTGCGGCGGTAAGTTAACGGGTAAACACTGCTGAGGAATGTTTGTCGACCAGGTCGCCGCGTGTTATTGTGTTATCTTATTCTTGTACCAGCAACCAGTCACACTCTGTTCCACGACCGTGTTCAAGCCCCAAATTGAGCCGAGTCCCCCGCCCAGCCTTCAACACACCCACACCAACCCACGCTATGGGCGAATCCAGGTGCGGCTGGCATCATCCCTCCCCCCCCCCCCCCCCCCCCCCCCCCCACCCCCCCCCCCCCAACGCCGACTACCAACTCGCCACTGACCAGACGACAGGCAGGAACTGCTGCACTGGCTCAACAGTCTGCTGCAGCTCAACATGACCAAGGTCGAACAATGCGGCACCGGGTATGATCGCCCCCCGTCCTGCGTTGCCTGGCTAACGATTTCACCAGTGCCGCACTCTGCCAGGTCTTTGACTCCATCTTCTGTAAGTCAAGGAGTGCCGTCGCGTGGTTGTCACAGAGGGGTGTCGAATCATATGCTAACTGTTGCGGTATAGTGGATGTGCCAATGAGCCGGGTCAAGTTCAATGTCAACACGGAATATGCCTATATCCAGAACTTCAAGATCCTCCAGAGTACGAGCATCACTTGCCACACCCCCCCCCGGGCAGGCAGGCGGTTGCTAACCCGACTACAGACACCTTCGGCCGACACAACATCGATCGGACGGTTCCGGTCGAGTCGTTGATCAAGTGCAAGATGCAGGACAATCTAGAGTTCCTGCAGTGGTCCAAGCGCTTCTGGGACCAGTACTTCCCCGGGCACGAGTACGATGCAGTTGCGCGGCGGAGGGCGTCCGGCGGCCCATCTGGCGTCACTGCAGCGGCTGTGTCTGCACCTGCGGCTAGAACAAGCGTCGGCAGCGTCACACGCAAGGCCGCGGGCTCCTCGGCGGCAGCGGCGGCGGCGCCACGAGTCGGCGGCCCCAGGGCGGGATCGGCCACATCAGGCGCCACCCTGGCCCTGAAGCAGGAGAACGAGTCGTTGAAGGAGGCCATTGCCGGCCTCGAAAAGGAGCGTGATTTCTACTTTAGCAAGTTGCGCGACATCGAACTCCTGCTGCAGAACGCCATCGAACTCGATCCCGAACTGGAGAAGGATGATGACGGCCTGGTCAAGAGCATCCAGGCCATCCTGTACAGCACCGAGGACGGCTTCGAGATCCCCGCCGAGACCGACCCCGACGCCAACGGTGAGGAGCCCGACACTTTTTGACCCGCGCGCCACCGCTTCTTTCTCGCCCGGTGTTGAAAGGTAAAGAAGAAGAAGAAGAAGAAGAAGAAAAGTTGATGAAAGAGCGTGATGACTTGATGTTTTTACGACCCATAATTAAATCAACACACCAGCCTGTCGGTGGCATCACTTGTGAGTGAGTGAGTGTGTGTGTGAGAGAGAGAAGAGACCACGGCCCGATAACAGGAGGGGAGGGCCGAACTACTTGAGATACCCATCAAAGTCCGGCCCAGCAAGCAGGCAGGCAGGCAGGGCTTTTGCTTTTAGGGGCGAGTGTCCCCCCCCCCCCCTCAACCGCCACCACCCTGACTACTCCTACTACTACTACCACTACTACCACTACCATCAGCCCCCCCTGCTGCACCATGTCCAGTGCAATTTTTTCCCTTCCCCCAGTGGAATTGCTACTACATAGAACAATTGACTACTACAATTCCATCCTTTTCTATTGTATTGATTGTATTGTATTGCTCTTGTTTGATGAAAGATATAAAGTAGTAAGTATTGTTTCATTGGGGGTTGAAAATAGTGGGGGCGGTAAGGGGGGCGCATGTTATTATTACAACTTACTACAAGCAAGCTATTAGAACGAAGAGAAAATATACATGGTGTCACACGTCACCCCCCCCCCCTCAAGTGGAAAAAAAAAATAAAAAAAACACAAGCAAGACCAGAGATTGAAATATTCAATCATCCTGGATAAAATTAATTACAATGGGGCCTCCTCCTCATCATCATCCTCCCTTTCCTCCACCATCACCACCACCACTACCACCACACACGCACGCACGCGGGGTGATGTTCCCGTTCCACCGACCACGAAGAAGAAAGTAAAGAGAAAAAAGAACACACCAGCTCTCTCTTATATTTTTCAATTTCCTTTTTTTTTTTTTTTCAATCTTCCCACCTGCTCTCGTCAAAGTAGACCGGATCCTGCCATTGGCCGGGGTAGGCGGTGGCGCTCATTTGCAGGTCGGAATCATCGTCGTCGCTTTCGTAGCCGATGGCGGGGCTGCCGGGGAGTTCGGCGATGAAGGGGATTGGGATTGGGATTGGGATTGATGGTGCGGCGGCAGCGCCATTGCCATTGATGTTTGTCTTGGAGACAGGCCAAGTAGGAGTTGTAGTAGTAGTAGTAGGATGCGGACCAGCACCGTCAAGTGCAGTTGCGGGTGTTGTGGTGGAGACAGGGGGGCTGGAAGTAGTAGCAGCAGTAGTAGTAGTAGTAGGCTCGAGCAAGGGAGCCCGAACAGCGGTAGAGGTCGTGGTGGTGGTGGCAGTGGTAGTGGTAGTGGTGGTCAAGTCCGGGTCTGCAAGAGTTGCGCCGCCCTGGACTTGCTGAGACGCAGACGCGCGGTGGCTGCTACCGCCTTGCTCAATCAGGGTCTTCTTGGACACCAGGCGCTCATCCCCGTCGTCGTCTGATGCTGGCTCACCAGGTAGAGTGATGCGGAAAGGGGCCTCCTGGTCTTCATCCGGCCGGGGCACGCCACCGACTGGTGATATCTTCTTGTTGCTGAAAGTGCCCAGACTGCGGACGGAAGTTATGCCTTGGGTATTGACCAGCTCCACATCGTCGTCGCCGTCAGCGGGGTAGGGGCCCAGTTTGGGGGAACGAGAGCGTTTGTGCAGCTCGAGCACGTGCGGGGACGGGCCACGGGGAACGGCGCTGGCAGTGGCAGCGACGGCGGTGGCGGCAATGACAGCAGCACCAGCAGCGGCACCAGCAGCGGCCGTGCTGATGTTGGTGCTTTGGGTGTGCATGTGCTCAGTCGGCGAAACATAGACCTGCGGTTGGGTTGAGCTGTCTTGCCGGGTGTGGCTCTGAACAGGCGCGGTGGTGCTGATGTGTTGGTATGCCGATTGGCCATTGTTGGTGGTGTCAATGCGTAGAGCAGTTGTGCGGCTTTGCTGGTTGTAGTAGTGGCTTTGGCTGGGCGCATGAGCCGGGGCGTGTGAGGGCCCATATGTGGTCTCCCCTTGATGTGGAGGACCGTAGCCGACACCAGGCTGTTGAGCACCTCCACCAAACTGTTGGGCTGCCGCATAAGCATCATTGTTGCCCTGGTATGGCGCGCCGACAGCAGCCTCTATCTGACTAACCGGTGGAATGGAATGCGCTGGCAGGGTCGTCGCTCGTTGCGGTGGGTTCGTCGACACCGCACCTCTCTTGCTATTGCCGCGCGAGAATAATGCGGACAATCGTTTCTTCTTGGCCTCACCTCGCTCTGCCGACGGATAGGCAGAAGGAGGGGTTGTTTTGTCCCTGGAAAGGAATGTCTGCTTTGCTTGAGAGATCGCATCTCCGGTCCTGGAGGAGTAGGATGCGGGACTGTCTTGGTGTAAAGCAGCCTGTTCCTGTTTGTCCCATTTCGAGCGTGATCGAAAGAGACTGCTGATAGTGCTCTTTCTCCGGCCTGGAGGAGGAAGCACAGGCACAGCATTCTGCTGTTGCTGTTGCTGCGGTTGTTGCTGTTGCGGTTGCTCTTGCTGCTGCCGGTCTTGTTGCTCTTTTTGCTCTTGCTGCTGTTCCTGCTGCTCTTGTTGCTCTTGTGTTTCCTGTTGCTTCTGTTGCTGGCTGCTGTCCACGAGAGGCTGGTAGCTGGATACAGCCGCTTCCTGCTCATGTTCGGTACCAGCGACCACGTGCTGCGGTTGCTGAGTGTCATGCACGAGGGGCTGATAAACAGGTTGAGCGTAACCGTGACTTTGCTGCGGAAGCTGAGGAACAGGCTTCACATTCTGGCGAGGAGAGCGATACTCTTGATGGTAGGGGCCCGGGATGCGATATCCCTCTTCCTCTTCAGGTTCAATAGCCCCTGAAGGCACCCGGTCTACTTGTGCCTTGCCCAAATCTGTCTGAGGGCGACGAGCACTAGGCAAAGGACTCGGGCTGGTCGTATTGTGCAGCTGGCCGGGCTCTCCGGCCTCGTTGGGCTGGTCAGAGTCACCACCAGACTCAGGAAGCTGGCGTTCACCTGGCAGTTCTGAACCCTCGGGATCGGCCTTTGATCGAGACACGGCCACGCTTTGGCCGACCGACTTTGCAGACAGATTGGAAACAGTAGGACCAAGAGAGTCAACAAATGAGAAGGGCCGCACCAGCCCAGGCCTTTCATTGCTTGTCTCAGTCTGGGCAAAGGTCTGGCCATCTTCGACTGGATGTGATCGCAGCGGGGAGAGATGCACCTGTTCATCAGCGGCTTCGAGTTCCTTCGTGGTGCCTGGCAAAACAGAGGAATGTGCCTGCTCATCAGCGGGCTCGAGTTCCTTCGTGGTGCCGGGGAAAGTAGGAAGATGCGCCTGCGCCTGCTCATCGGCGGGTTCGACTCCCTTCGTGGTGCCGGGCAAAGGAGACAGCCGTGCTTGTTCATCAGCAGCTTCGACTTCCTTCGAGTCGCCTGGCAAAGGAGAATGGATGGACGGAAGGCTCTCTGCAGCAGGAGACTGTGGCGATATCGGATTGTCCTGGTTTCCTTCATCACCATGCTGGGCCGAGCTGGGAGTTGCGCTGGATACCTCAGAAAGAAGTGATCGTGACCGGGTAGCGCCTGGCACGGCAAGGCCCGCATGGACAGACTGCTGTGAAGGGATAGCACCAGTAGATGGTTCAGCAAGTGGAGTATCCACCTCTCTCAGCACCACAGTCGGGCTTGGGGGCTCAGCTACCTCACGGGTTGTGGTGGCTGTTCCTGTTGCCGCTACTCCTGCTACTGCTGCGCCTGTTGCTACTGCTACTGCGGTCGCGGCGGCAGCGGTGGGAAAGCCTGAACCGCTGTCTACATCATTGTGAGGACTCGAATCGATAGATGGAGGCACAAGAGCAGTGGACGGTCGAGGCGGTTGCGCGGGAGGTCGTTCGGATTGATCGGCTTCATCGTCCGTAGTATGCGCCTGATTAGTCACACCATTAGGTGAAGGATGAGACGGCTCAGCCGGAAGTTGACGAGCGCCGGCAGATTCAGCGAGGGGGTCGGCTGTGGAAGGTGACAAGGCAGCGCCAGCAGAAGTGATGGGTGCAGCGCTCACACCTTTGCTCGCATCCGTCACGCTGCGCTCGGGTAGAAGGCGACCGAATGTCGTCCGTGAGCCCTGAGGAAAACAAAGGTCAACACAAAAGCAGGGGAAATAGGTGTTTGGGCAAGAGGATTGTGGTGATGGAGTGATTCATCATTATCGCTACCTGGACATGGTAGAGAGAAATAGAGCACCATCAAGGCAAAAGTAGAGGCGACGGCGAGAGAGAGTGAGAGAAATGAGAAAGGAAAGAAAGATCAGTGAGCTACCTTGTCGCTGCTGGCGCTCGCATGACGCAGCTTCTCCTTGCCTCTGGCAAACAAGCCCTTAGCTGCGCCGCCTGCTTTGCCACCAAACCTTCCAGCTGCGGCCATGAGCCGCTTGCCATCTTCTTGCATCAGCTTCCCTCCTCCTCCAATACTGGGCAGCGGTCGATTGGCAAACGCCTTGGTTGGAGTAAACGCCTTGGTTGGAGTCGATACCGGCGGTCGAGCACTGGGAACGTAGACGTCAGCGTGCTCGGGATAGCCCTTTAGTGACAGGATCCACTGGTCAAGGAGACCATCAGGCTGGGCATAGAGCTCTCTGTTCTGGTCGTAGGCTTCCACACGAGCTTGATGATTGCCAATCTCCATCAACCTGCCAAGCGAGCTGGCCTGTGGAAGAGCAGCCGATGCAGGTAGTGAGCCTCTGCCAGAGTCTGCCACCTGGGATCTTACGGTCAGGTCGGTGGACTGAATAGGCTCCGAATTGCGTTCGACTTGTGCGTTGGCGGGGCTGCTAAGCGTCGGCCCTGCACTGTTGGCAACTAGGCTAGAGACAGATTGCGAATGACTACGCACGGTCTCGGGAGATTGGGCAAGAGAACTGTCTGCGGCAGATGCAGACGCAGCTGGTGGGTTTGTGGCAGGCGTCTCGAACACAGGAGTCTTTGCCGTGGGCGGGGTTGACGGGACATGCGTGGATGGAATATGGGTTGACGGAACATCGGTTGACAGAATATGGGTTGACGGAATATCGTCTGACGGAACATCGGCTGATGGGATATTGGCTGACGGCACATCCACTGACGGTAGATTGGCTGACGGCACATCGGCTGATGGAACAACAGTCGGCGGAGCACCGATTGAGCGGGCAGCGGTGTCGGGCTCCCAGGAGAAACGCTGGATTAGCTGCGGTGGTCCCGACAAGGGGGTGGAATCACCGGCTGCGGATTGTTGAGGCGAGGGATATGCAGCAACAACAGCTGCGGCAGTGGTGGCAACTGCAGCAGTGGCAGCGACAGCCGTGGCGGCGGCGGCGGCGGTGGTGGTCGCAGTGGCAGCATGGTCATCCAGGCTATTGTCTCTGGCATCAGAAACACTCTCTTCGCCGGCAGCACGAGATGACATCGGTGTCAGGCTTTTGACTATGTCCTGTTGTAGCTGCTCATCGTCCACTGTAGACGAAGAGTCATCGTCATTGGGAAGGGCGTGCAACGATAGTCGACCGGTAGCTTTGGAGTCAACAGCCTTGGCAGTGCGAAGGGGAGCAGGGAAGTAATCTTGGTCGTTGGCGGTGTAGGCATGCTCGTCTGTGACCTGGGTGGGAATCCCGCGCTCAACCGGTGTGTCGACAGGAGAGTCCTTGGGCAATGGTGTCGGCGGCTGTGACTCTTCCGTTGGCGAGAGGGGAGCGAGGCGCTCAGCGGGGAGGGTCGGCAGCGGATGCTTGTATGCACGAGTGTCGACAGGCGGGCGTTCCGGGGACCGAGTGACCGGTGAGTTGTCCCACCCGTCGTCAGAAGAGTCATCTGACTGTGTGGTCGTTGCTTTGCCCAAGCCGGTGAGGGCGGCAGCGCCTGCGAGGGTAGCAGATCCCGCAGCGGCTGTGGCAAAAGCATAGGTGACTGGTGAGCCGGTGTATCTGCTAGGATCTCTGGCAGCTGCGACAGCTGCGGTCGGGGTGGTGGTCTCACTCTCCCGTGAGGCAGCGCCTGGCTTGAAAGGATCAGAATGCTCGTCTGCAGGCGTAACCCCTGCTGAAGACTGGCTATAGGACTGCCAGCCTCCGGGCAAAATGGGTCTGAAGCTCTCGGTGCTGGGAAGGGTGGATGGACCTCTGCGGTTGGTGGTTGTGGTGGGAGATGATTGTGCAGACTGAATCTCCAGCTTCTCGGCCATCTGGCGAACAGTTCCTTTGGCGGGACTGTCTGGACGAAGAGTGGGAGTGGCCAGGCCTGGCCTGCTCTGCTTATGGTCCAGGAGAACGAGTCCTGGGCTGAAACGCGGCTGCTGCTTCAGCCATTGCTCATCATCTCCGGCCGCAGCTGTGGGTGCAACAGCATTGCGCAGCGGTGAGTCTGGAATTGAAGTTTGACCGTAGCCAGAAGAATAATGGTCAGCGGCGGTGTCTTGGACAATGACTGCTGCAGCCGGGCCATGAGCAGCACCAGTGTTGTCAACTGACTCGCTCCTAATGACATTGATGGGTCTCTTGGCCGGGCTGTTATCACGGCTGGGTGGAGTGATGTCGCGACGATATCCAATTTTGACTGGCGGTGGCGTCGAAAGTCGCTCAGCCGGAGCAACAACCTCAGTAGTGGGCGTCAGCGTGGACGATGACAGAGGCCGATCGGGCGCGACAGCACTTTGATCAGTCTCGACAGCAGTTTCCTCGGCGATTGTCTGTGCCGCAAGCGAATGCTCGACCCGGTTGGACTCGTCATCTGGCCGGTTTGTGATTATTGGGCTGATATCGGAGGTGCTGGCGCTGTTGGACCGAACGACAGTGTCCGACCTGGAAACGGGCGACACCGGGTTCAGGTCTTGGCTGCTGTCAAAGGCCTGGTGGACCAGAGAGCGGTAACCAAGCGAGGTTTGATGAGCCAGAGGCCCGGCCGAGACTTGGCTCGGGGTTTGGCTGTCATCAACTGTCTCTTGAACCAAAGAGCGCTGGTGGGTGGGAGGTGCAGGCTGGGTGAGAGATGCTGATTGAGTGAGAGGTGCAGATTGAGTGAGAGATGCAGAGTGAGTGAGAGATCCAGGCTCATCGGCTTGTTTAGCAGCCAAGCTGATAGTACCGTGCTCGCTGTGGTCGACAGTGTCCTTGGCAGGCACAGCTGGCCGAATGTCAGGAGTATTCACGGCTCGTTCAGGCTCGGGTTGTGTGGCGGGCTCAGATGCTTCTCTAGGGGAAAGAACTGCAGGATTGCTCAGAGACGCAAGTTCAGAGCCGAATGGCGACGAGTGGTCGATCTGTGGCAGATGAAAGCTGCTTCGATCTGGATTTTCACTCTGAGGCGGTGACTTGAGCAGATGAAAGCTGCTTCGATCTGGAGTTTCGCTTTGAGGCGGTGACTTGAGTAGATTGTCAAAGCCGTACTCGGACTTGCGTTCGACGACGGTGTCGAGCGTTGGCCGCAGCCTCCGGGCCGAGTCTGACTCGTCCACGGCATCGCGTGCATCTGACACCGTCAAAGGCGCACCGGCAGAGCTGTCTTTGCCCCAGGGCCGGTTGAGATCAATGCTCGGCCGGGCCAAGTCTAGCGAACTGCGTTCTCGCTCACGCTCCTCTTCCAGTCTCTTGTAGATGTCAACGGGTCTGATAAAACTGGGTGTCGGCGTCGGCTGGACGTCCGTCTCGGTGGCGCCTTCGGCCGGGGCAATGACCGGTTGTGCAGTGCTCAGACTGCTCTTGCGGGGTGGGAACTGATGGGCCGACGCATACGAGGATCGGCTGTCTGGTCGGCCCGGACTCTCATGGCGTGACGAACGACTGGCCGGTTGAGAGTGATAGGAGCCGGCCAAGGGAGAGTAGGCCAGGTCTCCAGAAGCACGTTGTTGGCTTCGAGAGCCTGGCCGAGGAGGGGCAAAGCCTTGGGTGTGGACTGAGAGCGGAGGCGGTCGAGCGTGGACGGGCACTTGGCCCGGCCCTGGCTGAGCCTCGTACTGCCCGTATGGCCCGTATTGGGCGTATGCTCCTCGGGCTGGGTCGGGCTCGTAGTCGTGCTCGATATCGGGAAAGGGATTCCGCTGTGCGGTTGGGTAGGCCGACTCGAAGCCAGCAGTACCACCGGCTGAGAAGGCGCGGCGGTCAGGCCGATGCTCATATGGCCCCGGTGTGACCAGTGCTGCTGGCACCGGATTCGTCACACTGCGGCTCGACTGCACCGACGACCTAGCACCCACAATGCTCCGCCCAGCCACTGGCTCTAGCCTATCATCGTATTCTTCATCGTAGCTGCCATAATCGTCGCCGCCGTAGTCGTCGCCGCCGTAGCTCACAGGTGCGGCCTCTTTCCATTTCCTGGTCACCGAGCGGTTGACATTGGTCTTGAAGGACGGCCCGCTGGAGGTGGCCATCACCACAGTGGAGCAGGCTGGGAGCCGATTGGCTTGGTTACGGCCTGGCCATCAAGAATCAGGACCACGAGGGTGGGTGCGGCGGCCACGGGGCAAGGGCGAGGAGGGCGAGGAGGGCGAGGAGGGCGAGGAGGGCGAGGAGGGCGGTACGACTGAATGCTGACCAGCTGTTGCCGGGAAGGATGATCGGGAGGATCGAGTGGAAACGAAGAGGAGAGCAGCGGGGAGGAGAGGGGAGGAAAATCTAGCTTGACGTTCAGGTACGAAGGAGTTCAGAGGGTTGTCGAGGGTGGTTTCATGGGTTGTGTGGCTGAATTTGTGGCGCAGCGTTGCGATTCGTCAACCACCCCCAGCCGACCAAGTCGACCCGCCGCTGAATCTCACGGCAGGGCAACGGAGAGTAAACAGCCCAATCCAGCTGCTGCCTTTCCCAGTATTGCTGCTATGTTGTCCTCTTGCATAAGGTCTCAAACTCTCTCCAGCCACCGCGCGTCTAAAATGGGCGGCGGGTCCAGGTGGGTTCTGTGGGTCTGAAATGGCGTACTCAACTGTCAACGGAGTTAACCCTAACCCTATACCAACGGCCAAACTGCGCTTCCGTCCCCCTGCCAGTTAACAGTCAACAGTCAGCAGTCAGTCAGTATTCTGCGCAGCGTCGAGTACAGCCACTATTGTTCTGTGGATCTAAACTTGCGTCTTCGCCCGTCTTCGTCCCCGGGGCCTTACTACACTATCCTCGGCACCGCGGAAGAGAACAACTATGACCACCGTCTTGGCCTCAGCATCGATCCAGGACCGCACACCCGAGTTCCGGGCCATTCTTGCCCAGGCCCAGAAGCGGCAGCGCGTGTCCAAGACAGGACCCCAGAGCCAGTCACTCCTGTCGGAGTCACAAAAGGACAAGACCAGCAGCAATGGCTCGGCCGCAACACCCAGAGCACGGTCAGAGTTTGCCCGCAGTGCAGCCCAGATTGGCCGTGGCATCACAGCGACGATGGGCAAGCTGGAGCGCCTAGCACAGCGTACGTGATCCAGACGGAGACAGATGGCAGACGAGAGAGACAGCTGACAGAGACTTGCAGTGGCCAAGCGCAAAGCCATCTTCGACGACAGGCCAGTCGAGATCTCGGAGCTGACGTACGTGGTCAAGCAAGATCTGGCCACGCTCAACCAGCAGATCTCCAAGCTGCAACTGCTCACCCAGGCACAGCACCCGACGGCATCACAACCACGGTCGGCCGACCAAGAGGGTCAACACCACAAGACCGTGGTGTTGATGCTGCAGAACAAAGTCACCGACGTAGCCGCCGACTTCAAGCACGTGCTCGAGATCCGCACAAAGAACATGCAGGCCTCGCGCTCGCGCACTGAGAACTTTGTCTCCGCCGTCTCCGCGCGGTCGCAGCCGCACTTTGAGCCCTCTCGATCCGAGTCGCCCCTCTACCAGACCACCGCAGCCGGCCAGAGCAGGTTGCAGCCCCAGTCAGGCTCAGACCTGCTCACGCTCAACCCGGCCGCATCGTCCCCGTCATCATCGGCAGCACCTGACTCGCAGCTCCTGCTGATGGAAGAGGCTCAGCCCACCAACGTCTACATCCAGGAGCGCGGGCAAGCCATCGAGGCGATTGAAAAGACCATCAACGAGCTGGGAAGCATCTTTGGACAACTGGCCGGAATGGTACAAGAGCAGGGCGAGATGCTGCAGCGCATAGACGCCAACACAGACGACGTGGTGGACAACGTGCAAGGCGCCCAGCGCGAGTTGCTCAAGTATTGGAACCGTGTACAGGGCAACCGCTGGCTGGTGGCCAAGATGTTTGGTGTGCTCATGATCTTTTTTTTAATCTGGGTCCTCATCGCCGGCTGAACAACTATAATCAGTCCCTGTATTTATTATGCAAACAAAGATCGCTTTTTCCCTCCCTGCCCTGACCCTCTGAGTCGAGATGTTGCTCGGTTGTCTGGCCTCTCGTATATCATCGTCGCCGTGCCTGCACTAGGATTGGGCTATTCTGTGCTCGTAGCCACAGATCTGGAGCCATGTGTGCGACCGGAGCCGAGTCGGAGCGGATGATGCTGCCAACCCCCATAAACAGCCTGGCAGACACTGTTAGAGCTCTGGATGATGGATCTGAACAGCAGTGCCATCTGGTATACTCACCCAAACATCCCCCCTGATGCCAGCATGTACTTGCCCAGTGTCCTCATCACACCGGCTTGACCTGCACCATACTGGAAGATAGTCACAGTTCCTGCGCCCCATGTGTCAGATAGCAGCTCCTCACAGCTCCTCACAGCTTGGCTAGTTTTCCTCAGTCAAGTGGTAGTCCACCTACCATAGATGAATCCCATTATTGAGCCCACGGCTAGCCTCTGTCAGCTCTCATCTGTCTGCAAGTGTTGTGGCATTGCCCTTGATCACTCACTTCCTCCCATCAGCATTCCCATCTTGACTGCTTCATCATCAGCTTAGTCTTTTAGCGCGCTTTCATCCAACTTACGCTTGTCGACCCAGCTGGGCCCTCGCCGCTGCTGTACACCCTGCGGTATTGGTGGCATCTTGGTTAGTATACGCAGGTGGTGGTAGGTTTGGGACTGCTAAACAAAATGGACATGGATCCACGTGACTGCAGTCAGCCTCCACTTAGCTACGTTGCACTATGCCACTCTGGGACTAGCGCCCGCACCAAAGGCTTGGCAGTCCAGATGGGGCGGCCGAAACTTTGCTCTGTGCCGCCCTCTCCCATCGAGTACCGCACCTCATACGTTGTCGCCCTTTACCATCGATCTTTGACTGGGACTAGGTCGCCGTCGCCCTCTGACATCTCCTCTGTCTCGCCACTCCCGCTGGCAGAAGTAATCTAATCATCGCTGCCGCCACCTGCCCTGCCACTGGCCATTGGCTGGCCGTACCCCTCGCTCCTCTCCCCCGTGGAGTCTCCACCCTCACACGCACACGCGAGCAGCAGTCATCCACACCTCCTTCGCGCCTTCTTTCCGCGGCCAATCCCGTCAGCAAGTGCCTCGCACGCTACCCCCACAACCCCCGACGGCAGTCTGATCGTGCTGCTGCTCGACCCTCGCCCTCGACGTCGCCTCTGCCGAGCCTGACCGTCGACTGATGCCGAGTCTGACCACGGCCGTCCGTTTGCCTTTCTGCGTCTCCCGTCGCCCTCGCTGCCCTTGCACCCGGCCATTCGAGCTCCAGGCTAGACAATCGACTGGCCTGTGCTGCGTCAGATCCTAGGCCTTGCTCTCCCCCATGACGACTGCAGTTGCCTCTCCCCCGACATTCCAACCCCTGCCTCGTCTTGGTTGGAATGGTGCAAATCCCGCAGCAGGAGGCTTTTCCGCAATGAGTACGGAAGATGTGTCCCGCATCTTCATCCCCCAGCGCAAGGTGCAAAGAAGCAGCTCGTCCTCCTCTCTCTCCTCGACCGCCTCGTCCGCATCCACCTCGACCGTGACCGAGCATCAGCCGGCCAATGGAGACTCGGCCCTCCCGGCCAAAAAGAAGGCCAGAGGAGGATTCTGGCCCGTGTCAAAGGCAGAATCGACGTCCGGTCTGAGCAGTGCCCGAGCCAATGGATCCGTTCAATTGTCTGCCAAAGGCCCTGTCCAGCCCGCTCTACCCGTGCAGAATACCCAAGTCAATGGTCTCCGGCCGTCCAATGCCACTGGAGCCCCTGAGACGGGCGCCATCCTGGCTCTCCAGCCCATTAACGGCACCTTCGACCGCAAACAGATTCACGTGCCCTTCTTCCCTGACGTGCTACGGGTCGGCCGGCAGACGAACGCGAAGACGGTGCCGACGCCGACCAACGGCTACTTTGACTCCAAGGTCCTGTCCCGTCAGCATGCAGAGGTTTGGGCTGAGAGGTCGGGCAAGGTCTGGATCCGTGACGTCAAGTCGTCCAATGGCACCTTTGTCAACGGTCAGCGCCTGTCGCATGAGAACAAGGAGTCTGACCCCCACGAACTGCATGCCCACGACACTCTCGAACTGGGCATCGATATTGTCAGCGAGGACCAAAAGACAATCGTCCATCACAAAGTCTCTGCCCGCGTGGAATACGTCGGCCTACCAGCTGCTTCCAATAATGTGCTCGACCTCAGCTTTGGCGACTTGGACCCGTCTCACAGCGCCTCGCTCCTTCCCTCTCCCATGAGTGCTCCCATGATGCATTCGCGAAGTCGGCCCGGCCCTGGTCTCTCCAATGGGCGCTCCTCCGGTCCGCCCAGCCTTGCCTCCAGCCAGATCGGCCCTGGTCAAGGTCGGCAGATGAATTTCTGGGGCCAGACAACTCCTCTAAGTGTGGAACAGCTTGTGAAGTCTATATCTGTTGAACTACGAGCTGCCAGGCAGCAGGCTACCGAAATCGATCATGTTGGCCTCTACCTCGACCGTCTACCCAACCCGGAAGAGAGCAGGGCCAGAAAGGACAAGGTCGAGTCGCCAGTTGCTCGAGAGGGCAAGAATAAATTCAAATCCCCTCGGCCTGACCATCTAACTCGCTTTGCCGAGCCGCCAGCGCCTCCGCCACAGCAGCCGCTGCCAGAAAAGCCCGACAGTGCCAAGTCGAGCCCTGTCAATGCCCTGTCCTTGTCCAGTCTTCTCAAGAGATCCGAAACTGCCAGACCCAAGGACACCACGGCTGGTTCAGGTACGGCCAACTCGCAAAACAGCCAAATGCTGCAGCTGATCGAGGCCTTGTCGGTCGCCAAGAAGGAGCTGGACTCACAGGCCACTCGAGTCAAGCAGCTGGAAGACATGCTCAAGGAGGAGAGGTCCGCCCGCGCTGATGCAGAGGAGCGTGCTCGCCAACTGGAGTATGGCTCGCCCTCGGCCACCGCCACCACCCAAGCTGAACAAGCTGACGATCCCTCCACCTCGCCCGCGCCGGATGTGCACGACCTCAGTGTCAAGCCTGACGACGATACTCCTCTTGCCCACCCTCTTTCTGCCAGCCAAGTGACTCTCCAGCGGAAACTTGACGCCACCCTGGCTGAAATGCAGCGGATGAAGGCCGAGATGGAGGCCTGGAAGCGGCGCGCTGACACTGCCGAGTCCGATGCCTCGACAGCCCGACAGTCTCTGGCTGACATGATCGATCGCCTGCGTCAGGAGAACCTCGGCGATAAAGACGATGCCACAACTGTGGCCGACCCTCTCGGCGATGCTTCCGACCGAAGATCCGTTTTGAAGCCTCTCGGCCACGCCAACGGGCACGTCCGGGCTCCGAGAGTGCCGCTCGAGCATGTAGTCACCACGGTGCTTCGAAAGGATGAGAATGGAGAGGTTCTCATCTCAGCACCCTATGTGTCCATGCTAGGGGTCGTCCTAATAGGGGTCGGACTGATGGCCTACCTCAATTCCTGGCAGAAGACAGATAGATGACCCAACCAGAGAGCCGGGCTACCTCAATCAACTTCCAAGTACAGATAGACAGTGATGACATACCCCATAAGACTGATAGATGACACAATCAGCCGGGCACACTCTCTTGTCTGTCCATCCGTCTGAGATGGCAATGCCTCCTTGCCAGCTCCCACCGTCGACGTTGCGGTCGGCAGCAGGCCAGATGATATGATGGATGTCAGCCAGACCTTGCAGCCAAAATTCATCTACAATTGGCCGGCCATACAAGCTCTGTGACAGCCACTGCCCGGATGCCTCTACATCTCCCCCATCCGGTCAACCGCCATCCCGCCCCCCGGTCGAGACTGTGGCCACAAATGGCAAACTCGACGACTCCTTCCGCCACGCCAGCATCGACTGGGCCCTCCTCTCTCTCTCTTCACGTTGTCACCACCAGAACACTTTACACAGCAGGTCTATGAAAGATTAAAAACGGCCGCATGCTGCAATAACAATCGCTTCAGCTACCTCTATTATTTCCTTTGTCCTGGCTCTGGCTCTGGCTCTGACTCTGACTCTTCAACGAACGGCCTCATTTGAACAGGCTTGTGAGTTTCTGCCAGTTCGCTGTTGCAGAGGCCACTTCCTGCTCCTCTCGTCAAGCATTCCTCCTGTCTGAGTTTTTTTTTTCTTCTTTTTTTTTTGAATTGGCGCACATTATGGATTGTGTGTGTGTCTGTGTGTCAGTGTATGTGGATTGAAGCAGTGCGTGCGGCGTTTGTATGTTAAATGTCCAGCGAAAAATGCGTCTCATATATTTATGATGTACGTGATGATGACTGTTGTTTTTTGTTTTTGTTTTTTCTCTTCCCTTTCTTGTTTCTTTCTTATTCTTTTTTGCAAAGAAAAAAACAACAACAACACAATACTGCTCCTCCTCCTCCTCCTCCTCCTCCTCCTCCTTTCTGGGCGTTCATTGATTGATTGATTGAGTTTGGAAAATTGGTACATACATATGTATATGTGAGGGAGAGAGGAAGGAAAGGAGGAAGAGAAAGAGGGGCGGAGTTTGGTCTTTGGGGGTGGGGGGCGAATATGGGATACGGGGGACAGGAGAAATGAAATAATGTCCATGTTATCTATTCTTACAAAAAAAAATATACACAAAGGCACAGTCCGTTGCATGTCAATTTTCTTTTTTCTTTCGACTGTGGTCACTTATTTTTGCTCCTTTTCTGTTCATTGTTTTTTATGTATATACTAGCTGTTATATGCATGAAACGCCTGGATAGAGTTGAAATCATCCTCTTCATACTTTGGTATCCAGTTCAAAATATTATAATATCTTAACACAGAGCCGACTGCCAGCCATGGACGACGACGCCCTTGGTAGGCAGGACAAACTGACTGACATTCTCCTACCCTGTGAGAGTCTGTATGTCTATCTGCCTGTGTTACTCGGTATGCTTGCAGCTAAAGGGGCGACCGACAGAGCTGGCCGCGTCTTGAATACTCCTGGCACTCGAATAGATGCCAATCACGCACTGTTGTCTCATAGTCAGCACCAGTCCTCTTCGAATAGTGGAAACAAAACTTACGATTGCCGTGGCCACAGCCACAATGAAGCAGTTCAAGGCAAACAAGGTCCAGGTTTGCCAGGGCCAGGCTGCCCGGACCCGTCGCCATCTCTGCACCTTGTCGCCCCAACTTTCACTCATACCACTCCTTGCCTTCTCCTCGCCTTCCTCAGGTGTGGTGGAAAAGGCCATGTGGAACCAGTAGAATGCTGGAATTCCAAAGGTGAACCATGATGCAAATAGTGCTCCAGTCAGGCCCACAATATTGCTGAAGACTGGGATGGCCTCTGCAAGAAGGTAGGCCAGCAACCAGAGAGCAGCGTTGATCGCATACCACGGAATTCGCGCTCGCCATGTATTCTCTCCCATCGTCTCGGGTGTCTTGCGAAAGTAGATCTTGTACAGAGCTTTGGCAACCACATGCCCGTTTATGACCCCAGCAATCACGATTGTGACTGATGCTACACCGTAGGCGATCTTAACAAACAGCGGGCTGGCGCTTTCAATTGCCGGTGCCTTGACATTGTCCCTGGCAAAGACATAGATGATCGCCCCCGTCAGAGCGTAGATGGTTATGTCACTGACTTGAAGAAAGGCCAGTGCTTTGGGGAAATCACGAGGATCGCGGAGCTCGGCAATGAAGACATAAAACGCGACGTGGCCGGCGTATGCAAAAGTGATGTTGCAGAGCGAGTTGAAGTAGACGTGAAACGGCAGTCCTGGTTTTGGCCAGGCTCGCAGCTCATGTCCGAATCCATCCTGTTGCTGCAGCTCCGGGTAGTGGATGACAATGTCGGCAATCACGATGGCCACGGTTGCGCAGATGCTCACAAAGCTCGCTGCCGACAGCAAAAACATCTTCCGGCACTGGCGAGGCATGCAGAGGCAGAAGCTGATGACGAATGCCAGGGCGGTCCAAGCCATGCCACAGTATCGATTGTCGGTAAGGGCGTCGAACATTTTGCGAAACACGACCAGGTGGCTGCCCATGATGAAGATGATGAAGCTATTCGCCCCCCAGAAACAGAGCTCCCGGCCGAATCTACCGAGAATGATTTCGCCAGCCTCCGTCATCGACTGCACGCCACGATGAAGCAGCGCGAACTGACCGATCAGATAGCCGGTGTAAGTGGCCATCAGCCCCATGCCAATCAGAATGATCATTCCGGCGACCAGGCCTAGATCGGCCACGGCACGGGGAAGTGTTCTAAGCCGCGGGTAAGTATCGCCCAGGTCCAGGATCTGATCGCGTGCAAGACTTACAGGATGCCGAGGGAGATAGTCTCAGCGACCATAAGCATTCCGCATTGCCTGAGAGACTGTCAGCGACTGCACGCTTATCTGTGGGAGGAAAACATAGTTACCACCAGCTCATCGTCGCATAGCCTGCTGCTTCCATCATGTTGGCGCCGTCTGTCCTTGAAGACCCTGCGGTCGAGGCCCGTCCAACAGAGCGTGCTGTGACTGGATGGAGACCAAGTATCTGGCCGTCGTTGTCCGCACTATCGACAACGGTAGCACCAGAAAAGCGGGACTCCCTCCCCATGCTGACGGTAGGAGCAGGAGCCTGCTGCTGGTGCCGGTTTTGTTCTTGTGTATCCTTCTTAAGCATGATCAACTGGACAACGTCTTCCAGCGTTCGCCGGCGCCAACAGGCGGAGGCGTTTGCGTTTGATGCTGCTGGTTCGGGAGAGTTCGGGCCAGAGTCCTGGATATCGCGGCCGTTATCGATCACGGGCATCGAGGTACAGGGCAGACCTGTAAGGAGAAGAGAAGAGGTGAAGCTGAGTAAAGAATGCTTTTCTGAAGAAACAACAGTCGTGAGAGTCGGTCAGTATATAATCAACCAGAGTGGAGAGTAGCAGAGAGCAGCAGAGAGTAGCATCATCAACCTTTGTCCTGTAAATAGTGCATGACTTAGAGTGAGGGCGATGGCGGGTTAAGAGGTGGTGTTCCATGGTGCTGGTAATGATTCCGCCCATCCCATTCATCCATCCCATCTTTCACCACCGGGCATGCTGCGTCTTGTGGGATGGAAAATCTGAATTCAAAAACATCAAGAGCGACCGAGGAGACAAGGAGATGAAACGTTGCAGGAGGAGGAGGAGGAGTAGCGGCAGCAGCGGTAGTAGTAGTAGCAGTAGTAGCAGTAGCAGGGGTAGGAGTAGTAGTAGTAGTCGTAGTTGTTCTATCCATGTTCTACAGGTTGCTTGGAGCCTGGGCTGTTGTCTCAGAGGTTATCAGCTTTGCGTCGCTCTCCAGTGTGTCTGCTGGTCCATCTGCATGGTCTTGTTAGCAGGCAGAAATTGAGATTTTTTTTTTTCACTGTGACTCGCACTTACCAAATCGTGAGTAGCGCTTTCTCTCGTCGTCACTGGCAAAAGTGCTCTTGCCACTCTCGACGTCTTTCCTCGTCAGGCCGAGCATGCTATTGGGCAAGCCCATCGACGCCAAGAACTCCACACTGTCCTTCCATTCTGCCTCCTTCCGCTTGCTGTCCCATTTGAGCTCTTCGGCCATCAGGTCGATGACCTTGGGCAGTGCTTCCAGAGCTGCCTGTGCGTTGAGGAACGACAGCCTCGTGCGCCGTGCAATGACGTCGACGGCCCGTTGTGCAAACTCGTGGCGGACCGCGTATCGCACCTCACCGTCGACAAAGGGGTACAGAGCCGACAGCCGCTTTCCTCGCACAGGGAAGCGTTCTTCCGTCGGGCTGGACAGTGCAGCGACAGTCCAGGCGCGATCGCCATAGTTCTTGGCCAGGTGCTGGGCCACTTCTGTCTCGAGGCCAAAGTGCTGAATCAGGTTGATGAACAGCGTCTTCGACCAGCCATGGGCTCCCACCAATCGAACCTGGTGTGTCTGGCAGGTGCCGTCCAGCACAGCGGCATCATTGATCTGCTCTGTGCCACTGACCCTCAAGGGTGCTGTGAGAGCCTTGGGGTGCAGGCTGAAGGCCTTGATGGCCTCATCAACCGCATCCTCAGCCATCTGGCGGTAGGTCGTCCACTTGCCACCAGCACAAGTCAGGAGGCCTGAATCCGACAGCGTGATCAAGTGATTGCGGACCAGTGACTCTGTGTTCTTGGCCTTTGGATCCTTGACCAGGGGGCGAATACCCGACCAGGCCGCGAGCACGTCGCCTCTCCTGACGTTGATATCCGGGGCCAAGTATGAGCGGATCTCATTGAGAATCCAGGTGATCTCCTCCTCTCCGGCAACCGGATTCCGCGAAATCTTACAGGGGGCATCGGTCGTGCCAGCAATGGTATTGCCTTGCCACGGCAGAAAGAAGATCACCCTGCCGTCACTCGTGCTCGGGTCAATCAGACCCATGCTGTTGGCCTGTGGGCTGTAGTAGCCTGGCAGCACGACATGGACGCCTGAGCTCGGGGCCACGATCTCCTGCACCGTGGGGTCGTCCATCTTGCGAATAGCGTCGGTGAAGGGACCGGTGGCATTGATGACGCCCTTGGCTCGAACAGTAATGTTGTCTGCCTTGCGCCCGTCTTTCTCTGCAATCACATCCTTCAGCACTGCACCGTTCAGCTTGCCATCGGGCCCCTTTGTCAGGCCTGTGACTTCCAAGTGGTTGACAACCGTAGCACCGTACACGGCGGCGGTGGCCGCGAGACTGATATTCATACGGCTGTCATTATGCGCGCCGTCGTAGTACACCATGGCGCCGATGAGATCGCTTCTCTTCAGCATGGGAAACGCGTCCAAGGCGCGACTCTGGCTCAAGAAGTAGCTCTTCTCAATACCCTCGCTGCCGGCGAGGAAGTCGTAGGCTTTTGCGCCGGCCCAAAAGTAAGGCGCCTGCCACCACTTCTGCAAGGGGATCATAATCGGCAGCCAGGACGAGAGATGCGGCGCGGTGTCGAGAAAGTATTTCCTCTCGCGCAGGGCCTCCTTGACCAGCGAATACTGGTTGTAGTCGAGCTCCCACACGGCCTTCTCCAGGTATCTGACACCGCCATGGACCAGCTTGGTCGACTTGGAGCTTGTACCACTGGCAAAGTCGTCGCGGTCGACGAGAGCAACCCTGAGCCCGCGGGTGACAGCGTCGAGCGCAATGCCCGTGCCTGTGGCGCCTCCGCCGATCACCAGCAAGTCATACTCTTCATCTGCTTCTCCTTGTCCTTGTCCAGCTTTTATGCTCTCTTGATCGGCGCCCGGCTTTTCGCCCTGCTCTTTCTCTCCCTCCTTGTGCGCCACGATGTCATTCCTCAACCGCTCCAAGCTGCCCCTCAGCGGCGACGCCGACGACGACGACGACAACGACGAGTTCCCATTTGCACCCGCGCTCTTTCTCAGCTCATTGATCATCTGCTCACGGCTCTTGACCTGGGGGAACTTGGGCGGGATGATGGTGCCATCGGGCGCAGTCGGCGGGGGAATCAGCGCACCCTGGCTGCCGGGGATCCTGATGGGCCGGTATGCAATGTAAAACGCGGCGGTGCCGACGACAGCAATGCCCGCGGTCGTGTACAGAACAGGCCGGATCAGCCGGCGGGCGCGTGAAATGCTGCCGGGCATGGTGTATGTGTATGTGTATCTGCTGCCGCGGGGCTCCTCGGGGCAGCTGCGGCGGCGGCGCGGGCGATTTTATTGATCAATTAAGATGAAGTCGGGGTCGGTCAATGTTGCCAGGGCTGATTTCGTCCTCCGCTCCTTCCTCTTGTTCCTGTTCCTGTTCCTTCTGTGTTTGTTGTTGTTATTGTCACAGCTGCTCCTTCTCGAACAGCATATATAGCCTGTCGCGCGGTTGTAGTAGTTCTACAAAACAAATGGGCGCGCGCGCGCGGGGGTGCCCACACAATCCGATCCGAAAAGAACCAACAGAGAAAGAGAAAGAGAGAGATGAATGTGTCTATAATATACAAGATGTGTGTGTGTGTGTGTGTAATGATGGGAGGGAAAGGCAAGAAAGCAAAGGCGAAAACGAAGAGGGATCAGCTCAGCTCAGCTCAGATCAGATCAATCAATCTGCTGGTGCTGGTGCTGTTGCTGTTGCTGCTGACATATGTCAGGCATTTTTTTTTTTCGACATTGGAAAAAAAAAAAAGATAAGGACATAACTTTAATATCGGATGGATAGCAGATTACGCACTGCACTGGACTGGCCATCAGGCGGAGATGGTACTGTGGTGTGTGTGTCTGTACAGAAGAGGTGATTGAGGGGCGTGACAGAATAGTTTAACGCTCGGTACGTCAAAACACTGGATCGGGATGGTGCAGATCGGGCTCGTTCCTTCCTGGGTGGGTTTTACTGTTGCTCCGATTGGCTGCAGAGGGGCGGGTATCCACCGAACAAATGCCGCAAAAAAACAGAAGTGGGAACAGGTTACATCAGCAGCAAGCAACAAGAAGCTTATATACGTGTAGTATCGTGGCGAGAGAAAAAAAAGAGGCGTGGCGTGTAGGAGATAACAAACGGAGTTATTGTTATTTTTATGTTCACATACTTTTTTTTCCCTACACACAAATTCATCAAATCATGCATGCCCGTTGACTCCATTGCTCTCCTGCTCCTCTGCCTTGCGTTCCAACAAGTTCAAATCGGCCTTTGGTGCGGCAGCCACGCTGTCTTTCGGCGGCGTGGGGTCGGAGGAAACCTCCGACGTTGACGTCGCCGGCTGTGAAAGATTCAACTTCTCCAAGGCCTCGATCTCATCCACCGAGGCGGAGCTGATATGCTTCGGCTTGAAGGGGACCGGCGTTGAGGTCAGGAACTGTTAAGAAAGATCATTGTTAGCTAAAACTTGGCTCATTGGCTGGCTTGCAGCTGTTTTTGGTCTGTCTTTTTCTTTGAGGGGGGGTTTCATTTACCGAGCTGGCTGCGCTGAGCAAAGCGGTCAGACTTGCCTGTACCACATCCTCATGGATCCCGACACCCCAGACCTTCTGTTGAGAGTTGCTGGCCGTGCACTCGATGTAGGTGGCCGCCTTCACGTCTCGGCCGCCGCCAATGGCGTGCTCTTTGTAGTCGGCAACGTCCAGGTCAATGCCCAGCGAATGCAAGGCATTGGCCAAGGACGAGATCGCACCGTTACCAACACCGACAATCGGGTGTTGAATCCCGTCAATGGCAATCACACCGACAAATTGCCTCTTTGCCGTCGACGTGTTCTGGGCTGGCGACGATGTAGATGCCTTTCGATCCGGCCCTGATGTCGACCCCTGTCGCACAGCTGTGATGTTGTAGTCAACAAGTGTAAACCTCGGGTTCTGCTTGAGATGGTAGCTCTTCTCAAACAAATCCTGGATCTCACGCGGCAGCAACTCGCGACCCTTGGCGTCGGCTTCCTTCTGCACAATCTTGCTAAAGGCCACTTGCAGACCGCGCGGCAGGTCGAGCTCCAAGCCGCGCTGGATCACCCAGGCCACACCGCCCTTGCCAGACTGTGAGTTGACTCGGATCACGGCCTCGTATGTGCGGCCAATGTCCTGCGGGTCAAGGGGCAGGTACGGCATCCGCCACGGATCATCCGGGCGGTCGCCCTGCTTCTTGCGCACCTGAAAACCCTTCTTGATGGCGTCTTGATGCGAACCGGAAAAGGCAGAGACGACCAACTGCCCGCCGTACGGCCAACGCTCATTCACGGGGATCTTGTTCGACTCCTCCACCACCTTGATGACTCGGTTGATATCACTGAAGTCGACCTCGGGCCAGATGCCCTGGGTGTACAGGTTGAGGGCCAGAGTGACCAGGTCCACATTACCGGTGCGCTCGCCGTTGCCAAACAAGGTGCCCTCAACGCGCTCTGCCCCGGCCATCTGTGCCAACTCTGCCGCCGCCACCGCGCAACCACGATCATTGTGAGGGTGCACACTCACGCAAAACGTCTTCCGCTGGCTCATGTGCGTGCAAAAGTACTCGATCTGGTCGGCATACACATTCGGCGTGCTCACCTCGACCGTGGCCGGCAGGTTGAAAATCAGCTTTCTCTCCTCAGTCGGCTCCCACGCCGCTTTGACGGCCTCACACACTCTGACCGCATATTCCGGGCTGGTGTCGGAAAACGTCTCGGGGCTGAACTCGTACAACCACTCTGTGCCCGCCTGGCTGGGGTCGTCCTTGGTCAAGCTCCTCGCCAGCTTGGTGCACTTGACCGCCAGCTCAATGGTTTCCTCCTCGTTCAGGCCAAAGACCACCTGACGAAAGCACTCGCTCGTGGCCAGGTAGAGATGCAGAATGGCCTTCTTGGCGCCCCTCAACGACTCGACCGTGCGCCTGATCAGCTCCTCACGGCACGGGCTGAGGACTTGTAGGTACACATCGTCCGGCACCACACCCTCGGTCTCGACCAGGTATCGTGTGAAATCATAGTCTGTCTGGCTGGCTGACGGGAAACTGACCTCGATTTCCTTGTAGCCCAGCTCGACCAGCATCTTGAAGAAGCGCAGTTTCTGCTCGCCATCCATCGGATCAACCAGGCTCTGGTTCCCGTCGCGCAGATCGGTAGCCAGCCAGCGCGGCGGGTGGGAGTTGACCTTGGACGGCCATTGCCGGTTTGGCAGGTCAAGCGGCTTGAATGGCTTGTATTTTTTCCATGGCTCACGAAGCATCGGCATCTTGGTCTGTCTGTTCTGACTGACTGACTGTCCGTCTGTCTGGTATGGATTGCTCTGCTGACAACCCCGCTTCTAGGTCTTTGGGTCGCTGCAGGAGCTCGCTAAGAGGTCTCGGCTGTCTAGCAAAAGAAGTGGTTATTGAGATACCCAGGTCTGTTAAGCACCACCTAGGCTAGAGTAGACACAAAGACAAAATCGTCCAGAATAGCGCATTGAGTCATAAAACGGACCATTTTCCCCCACAAAAAGTTTTGCTGAGCTGTGGGGTAAATTTCTGTATACTCGTATTATTGTAATTACGCCTTCAAAAGACACAGCCATAGCTTACCAGAGCTTACCATGTTGTATTTATCAACGATATATCAATATCAACCCTCTGAAACATGCTCCTTCAATGTTTGCGCAAATCGTCACATACTGGAAAGCCATGTTGATAGGCTAGTCTGTGGTCATAACATAATCAAGGCCCCCCTTATATTATGCGCTTCCATTGCTGCTTGCTAGTCCTAGAAATACAGTACCGACTTACCACCGCCGCCAGCATACACATATCTGGTATACGCTCCTTGCTGATCTCTGACCCCCCCTATCCATCTAGCTTCATACCATGAACCTCCACAACTCCGACTTCCCTTGATTCACTCCCTGCTCTTTTCCTCTTGGCCAATGACCCCGACCTTGCACGACTCCTATCGACCACGCTCGATGTCTCGACAGACACCTCGCTTCCTGTTCCCTCCTTCCGGTTGGTCGATGTGTCTGGCACTGATTCGTCCGTCGTTGTCGCCCGAGACCTCAGCCTCCATTGGACAGGCAACGCGGGCAAGACGGATTGTGCGTCGACAAAGGGGTCGTCGAGTGGCGTAGCCGGCCTCGGAGCTGCATGTGCATGGGCTTCGTGGCCTAACACGCGGTTGAAGGCCTGCGGTGGCAGTCCTGGTCCGTTTCCGTTGGCAAATGCGCGGGGGTTTGGCCACGCGAGGCCAGAATGTTCTAAGACGTCTGCAAAGACGAGTCAGCCAGACTGTTCTTAGTAGTCTCCAGCGAGCAGCGCGCATTGTCCTACTCAGTGGTGCGTGCTGGAATGAGAAAGCAACGACATCCCGCAGGCGCTCAAATGCAGTCCCTCGCAGTACCCCCTCCGAGATCGTGACTCGGATCCTTCCCTGGTGTTCTGCTGCGTCCCAACTAGCTTGCTGCAGCAGTTCTGGATGAAACAATGGAAATTGCAACTCGGAACTTGGCCTGGCAGAATTCGAATCGCGGTGATCTAGGACCTCAGGCCAGCTCACAGCTTCTGTGAACGTGCGGCTGCTGTCAAAACGGTAAGTGCTGACACCAGGCAGGCGGGGGAGGGAGTCTCTCACCATTGATGGACGCCGTCAATGTGCACTCGAGCCTGGAAAGCAACTCGCTCATGCCTGGCCTTGTGCGCCAGAAGGATGGAGGATGCGCTTGGCGGCGACCAACTGTGAATCGACACTCGAAACGGACGGCTCTCCAGCTGGCTGACGATGAAGCATGTCAACAAGGGAAGTTTGGTCAACGATTCGTACCGGCCGTCCATGAAGAGATCGTCGATCGGCCGTGAAGTTGACGATTTGCCGGTCAAGGTCAAGACATGGAATCTCGTCTCGAATTCTTGCATGGGCACTCTTGATGTACCTGGGAACAACAGCACATCCCAGTTCTGATACCGCATTGTGAGGAGGAGGAGGGATCAAGACTCGGACCTCGGACCACAGCCGTCTCAGAATAGACACACAATGGCACAGTGGACAACTGGCTGTGTAGACCGACCCTGTGCACCTGCTTCACTCTGTCGCCGATGGCAAGGGCGTTGCACCAGCATGTTGCGGAAGGTGCGGCACGTTTGCCTGACATAGGAGGAAAGCACGACGAGTCATCACACAGCAAGGACTGAGAGGCAGCAGCGTCACACAGGAGCAGGAGCTGATTACAGAGCAGGAGCTGAGCACAGAGCAAGAACTGAGCACAGAGCAAGAACTGATTACCACCTGATTATACAGCACCGAATATAATGGCAGTATCTGCTCTAGATATAATAATATAATAATAATATAATGATACCGGTGTCGTCACAAGTAAATTAAGATACCTCCTCTCCCATAAGAATACTATAGTATATCCACCGGCGGGCAGCAATTGGAGAGGGTATAGTAACTAAGACACACAATTTTGAGATCCGAGCTTCATCCGCGTCTTGGAGCAGCGCCATCAAGTCAGAGCCGCGAGCTGTAATCGAGACAGCAAGTCGCCTGCCAATGCAACCAATGTCCCCCGTTTCTCATCCAACCCAGCCAGCAAGCCAGCCAAAACCAACCAACCAACCCCCGCTAATCCAACAATTTATAAACAAAAGCCTCCAGTCGTCGTCGTCACCGCCCTTTACTCCCCAGTCTCGAGACCAAAATCTCCTCCGCCCACTATGTCGTTGCTAAAGCCGAATGTCTCATCTGTCGACGTGTTCAAGAAGCTGTCAAAATCAAAGTTCTCCAGAACATCAGTGGAATCAAGCGTGCTGAAGTCCAGGTTGAAGTTCTGGCCCTCCCCAAACTCAAAGTTGGCACTCATATCTTGCTGCTGTGCCATTTGTTGTTGCTGAGGCGGCATCTGCTGTACGGGAGCCTGGGCATTGTTTGGCATGCTTGATGGGCCTTTAGCTGGTCCATTGAACGAATTGGGGTGCTGTGGTGTGATCGGAGTGGACGGCGTTGGCGTCGCTGGCGGTTCATTGTCGCCACCGCCACCGCCACCGCCACCGGTCAGGGTACCCTTCTTGGCCGCCTTCTTCTTGCTGTCACTGCTTCCCGCGACCGCATCCTTGGCTTTCTTGCTCTTTGGTGCGGCCTTAGCTGACTGCGACGGCGTTGGTGGCGCATTAGAACTTGGAGCCGGAGATGGCGGCTGGGCCCGTTGAGCGCTTCCACCAGCCGGCGCCTGGGGTGGTGGCATGTCGTTGCGCTGTCCCGGCGTGCCCATGGGCTGTTGACCGCCTTGAGATGGGTTCTGCATCATGGGCTGGGCCATCCTGCCCGGCTGACCCATATTCATTGCCCCAGGCGGTCGCATGCCGGGTCCGCCCATGCCCGGCTTTTCACCACCCATGAACATGGCCTGGTTGAACTCGCCCGATGGCGGCATTCCGTTCATGAACATGCCGGCCGGGGATCGGCCCTGCATGTTTTCAGCCCCGGCAGGCGATGCAGGGAGGCCGCCCATGTGGGCACGTTTGAGCTGCTCTGTTGGGTTCGGTGATGCACCACTGCGACTGCCCGATGGAGACATTCCTGGCGCCACCGGCATACCCAGCGGTCCTTCGCGACTGATGGCATTGTCTTGTTCTTGTCTAGCCATCATCAATCTCTTCTTGTTTTGCTGCTCGAGCAGCATCAGTTGCATTTGATAGTCTTGCAAGGCATGGTTTCCGTTATTATTGGCCCCAGGAGCGTTTGGGATAGGTTGCGCGCCCATGCGACTGTTGTTATACATTTCCAGGGCCATGTTATCGCCAAACTGCCCCTGATTCATACCCGGCATCATTGGAGAACCAGAGGCACTCATCAGGTTCATTCCGTTGGCCATGTTGGGCTGCGCAGTCAAGTCAGTCACACTCTCAAGTCACATCATCAGAGGACCCGAAGCAGACTCACCGGCATAGGCTTCTGACCCATGGCCCCGTTTGGGCGGAACTGGTTCTGGTTCATTTGAGGATTGAATGAATTCTGGATCATCATGCCCTGTGGGGGACCACCTTGCATTGGTCGGCCGTTGGGCATCATTCCGCCATTGAACTGTTGGTTCTCGAGTCTGGGTCGCTTCGAGGGCGAGCCACCATTGTCGCCCTCGGCTGGTGTGCCTGGGCGGCCGTTCATGTCAACCTCACCTTGTTCGCGTTGCATCTGCTGTGGGTTGTTCGATTGCGACATCATCTTAAACGACTGCATCTGCTGTGGTGTCCTGCATACCTGTTAGCCACACCCGCTTCAACCCCATTATTGTGCGACTGCGCTCACATGGTCTTCCGGGCATCGACGCCCATGCCATTGGGGACACCATTCGGAACCCTAGCGCGCATATTAATGGCTAACTGATTATTCATGCCAGCTCCACGGCCGATCCCACCGCCTTGGTGCATTTCGCGTAGTCGGTGGGGACCCTGTTGTATGTCAGCTTACCAAGGACGAGACGGGGGAAGGGGAGGCTAAGCGCACCTGAGCGTGAGCCAGGTATTGAGCAACGGGACCCATCTTGACCCGCGATTTGGACATTTGGTAAAGGTCGTTGAATGTGCTGAACCACTCAAACAGGAAGCCGTTGGGTCCGGAGATTGGTCCGGTCTGCGGACGAGGCAAGTCGTCAGGGAATTCGGTTTTCATGTCCATGTCCATGCCGTCAGTGTCGACACCGTTGGCCTCGCCATTCTTACGATTATGGGGGCTTCCCTTCTCCGTGCGGATCTTGAAGACGTCCTGTTTCTGGAGGAGAGTCTTGGCCACGTCGGACAGACCCGACTTGACCAGGTATTCATACACATATGTGTTGAGCAGCTCTTTGATGTTTTCAGGCGACGATTCCATGTGTTGAGCCATGGCTGGGCTCCCATTATTCATCATCACCATGTTTCCACCGACGGGCCCACCGGTGGCGCCAATACTGACCCCGGCCATATTCATCCTGGCCGGCCGCGGACGTCACCAAGACCAAACAAATGACCGACACGAAGCGTCGTGGCAATGCGTGAATGAGGTGATGCTAGACAAATAAATGTTGTTTCTGTGAAGGCTGGTGACTCCACGTAAGCCAAGATAGAGTGCCGAGGGGTCGAGTGCGAACAAGCAGCAGCGAGCTCAGGCGGCGACTTCCGGGTGCATCGCGGTCATCGGATGGGATCAGGTGAGACGACGACACGAGACACAAGAGCGTTGGTGGCTCAGGGCCAGAGATGACGAGGAGGGTGTGGCGTGATGGCCTGCCGAGAGCAAACGCGCCGAGTGGTCGCAGTTGGGTGCGATGGCGAGCAAGCGGAAATGAGGGCGGAAGAACTCGCGCTTGCGTCTCAGGCTGTCGGGATCAGAAGAGGGCCGGCGGCGGAGGCAGAGAGCAGGCGGCAGAGAGATGTTCTAAAGCGTGCTGATGCTTGATGACAGATCAAGGCAACGGCGGCGGATGTACGAGCGGGCGATATGGCGATCAAGTACATGCACCAGACACCAGATGTGAGTTTCTGCGGTGTGTTGGAGAGAGGAAGCGCAGGCTGGAGGAGGGCCAAGCTTAGGCCAAAAGCGCCTATCGCTGTGGCCAGATGGGCAGAATTGCCTCACCGCCTGCCCCATCTATAACATGGATGACGCCTAAGTCAACTGTCCGCCACCGGAATTAGAGCAGATCCAGGCGACAGCCATGCGCATGTTTCATCCCAGGTGCGCATTCCTAAACACGCTTTACCCAACTAGGAGGCTTGGCACAATAGTAGCCCCTCCAACGTTTCGCCTTGCCTGAAACTCGGGTACCCTCGAAAACAGGGTCTACCACACTTCACGCTTGTATCCAACAAGAAGGCTACAGCAAGCACGAGGAAATCGAGTCGACACGGCCTGTTTGACGTAGCCTCAGCACATCCCTATTGTGTCTGGCCCATAACTGCGCTCTCACACCCTGTGCAGCTCAACTCTGAACCATGTCTCAAACATGTTGAGTGTATTGGTAAAAAAGGGGGGTCACGTGACTCGTTCTTGCCCCCTGAACTGAGACGGACCAACATAACAGGTTGGGTGGTGACTGGTGCACGGGTAACCTAGTATAGTGGTCCCGATAATGATGACGACGACGATGAAGATGATGCAGGGCAGGCACAACCTATCACTCGTCATCTGCAGGCATCTCGTCTTCAATGTAGCGGAGCAGTGTAACCCGAATCTCCGTTGTGTCGTTGCCACGAAGGATGTCGCTCACAAAATGAGCTTGGACGGCCATCTGAACTGCTTCCAGGGCTCCCCGCAGGACACCACACAGGATGTTGGAGAACCAGAGCTCGTCCTGGGCTTTGCCGTCATCTGGCAGCTCGACGAAGTCAGCCAGGGGGTTCTCGTCCAAGAGCAACGAGAAGGACTTGTTGTCGGCTGTCCAGTTGGTCACAGTCGGTGTTATGTTGAGGAAGATCTTGAAGCCGACCTGAGGGCGTGTAAGCACATTCTCACTCCATAGGGAGTTGGGGCAGATTGCAGACCTTGGAGATCATGTCCGCTGTTTCCCGAAAGGAGCCACATCTGGCCGTGTTAGACTTGGCAAGAAAGTCTTCGATTAGGCGCATTCCAATGTTGTAGCCCATTTTGTCGAGCTGCTGGTTTACTTGGCTATAGTCATGTTCGTAGTCGGCACACAGTTGTGCAACAATGGTGCCGTATGTTAAAGTGACCAGCTCTGCATTGACCTTGTCCACACGTGTTCTGGTAGGGGTGAGCGGCATGCTCGGCCAACGAGATCAATGAGACTCACTTCCATACTCTGACAAGGTTAGACGTCGTCGCAGTTGGTGGGAGGCCGTTCTTACTCTTCGCCTAGGCGAGCTGCCTTCTGAGTTGAGGACATTGCAGCACTTCCCACATTGGCGCTCTAACTGCTGGACGCGGTCTAAACAAAGAATTTGATGAACTTGGAATGAATTGGAATGAATAGTTCAGCGGGAAGTCAAGAAGAGGAGCCTGAAGAGTGATCCAGGTGTCTTGGCATTGATGCCGCAAGTGGATCTTTCCTGACAGCGATGATTGGCCTTGTAGACTTAAGCATCATGAAAAATGGTTCAGCTGATTGGCCAGGAGAGAGGGTAGCAAAACTCTAATAACATCATCCTGTAACTTAATACGTGTGTATGTGTATTGTTACAGGTAACTTTCAAGTTGACGTTAATTATTCACCAGCAAAAATATCAGCAGTCAACTGCGTCCCCCGCCTACGACCATTTCCTCCCTGTCACCGCCATGATGCCATCGATCAAGCGTCAAGCCTCAGAAAGCTTCAGCGGACCCAACCAAGCGCTGGTCAAAAGGCAGAAGTCGAGCACCGACCTGCGCGGAAACGAGAGCAGTGCTCTGACCACAAGCACACGAGCGAAGGGCAGTGAAATAGTACAAGCAACAGTGAGTCTCGTCTGATATATTCGTTTTGTCTTCACCGACCCAGGCTAGACCTTTGTGAACCAAGACCGAGGCTAATCATTGACTTGTCAGGTCCCACGCACCAGCGGCCTCCAGGCGCCTAATGTGGAATTGACCGGACACAATGGCGAGGTGTTTGCTCTACGATTTGAACGCAGCGGCCGGTTCCTGGCGTCCGGGTCGATGGACCGGTCCATTCTTCTGTGGAACACATACGGCGAGAACGAGAACTACGGAGTCCTGACTGGACACAGAGGAGCAGTGTTGGATCTACAATGGTCGCGGGACAGCAGAATCATATTCTCGGCATCGGCAGACATGACCGCTGCCAGCTGGGATCTGGAGACCGGGCTGCGGATACGGAAGCACGTGGGGCATGAGGAGGTCATCAACTCGTTGGATGTTGCGCGGCGGGGCAATGAACTGCTCTTGACAGGCAGCGACGACGGCACCATTGGCATCTGGGACCCGAGGCAAAAGGCGGCAGTCAACTACATCGAGACCGAGTTCCCGATCACAGCTGTCGCGCTGGCAGAGCAGGGACACGAGATTTACTCGGGTGGAATCGACAACGACATCAAGGTCTGGGACGCCAGGAAGTTGGCGCTCACTTATACCCTTAGTGGCCACACCGATACCGTCACCTCGTTGCAGGTCTCGCCAGATGGCCAAACTCTCTTGTCGAATTCACACGACTCGACAGTGCGCACATGGGACATCAGGCCCTTTGCGGCCGTAAATCGAGCCTTGCAGACATACGATGGAGCGCCGGCAGGAATGGAGAAGAATCTTATCAAGGCAAGCTGGGCCCCAGACGGGAACCGGATATGTGCTGGCGCCGGCGACAGGACGGCGGTTGTGTGGGACGCGAAAACCACCAAGCTTCTGTACAAACTACCGGGACACAAAGGCACCGTCAACGATGTGCGATTCTGTCCCGACGGTGAGCCAATTATTGCATCTGCGTCGACAGATCGAACACTGCTATTAGGAGAACTAGGCAGATGAGCCTTCAGACCAGCCTGTGACAGAGCAAATCAGTCCTGGCAGTCGAGCAGAATTTATCAAGCAGAACTCAACCATCTCGACCGATCAGCCCCGAAAAGCCATTCTTCCCAGCATCTCCCTCTCGACGGGATGGATTCGTTCCATTGCCTCCTCCACTCCCCTCCTCCTTGTCTCCAAGACAGCGGTCAACCCGCCCTCACTACTGTAGCTTGGCGGTCTATAGCCTACCATCCCCGGCAACAGCGGCCCCCTTCCCTCGTCACTACCTCTGTTGGCGGTGACAGCAGGAGCGAAGCCGTAAGGAGCAGCGTTGCCCCTCTGGCTCATCGCCTCATCATACGTCGGCGTCATCGGAGTTGGCTGTACTGGCGCCGCATGTACGAACACATGGTTTGGGTTCATTCTCTGTCAAGCTGTTAGCTTTGTCTTGTCCATACTGAGCTGTGTGGATGGGGGTGGGTGGGGGGAAGACGAGTGCAGAAGATGCTGGAGCAGGACTTGCCACTGAAGTGCGGAAATTGCCGTAGACTGGCGGTGGTGCCCTTGGCCCAGCCGGTGGAGGACGCACCGGTCCAGCGATGCCCTCGACCCTCGACACAGGCGCCTCTCCATCCAGGCCGATGAGGACGTGACCCAGATCAGCGCCTTCGTGTCTCAGCCTGGCATTGCCATCCATATCCTCCTCCCCGTCGTCCATGAATCCTCCCAGGCCAGCCTCGATGTCCTCGTCGTCCTCGCGCATGTAGACCCTCATCCCTTCCCTGGGCACCTCATCGTCGCCCAGCACGCTTCGCTGCCCATCGTCCTCAGCATCCACCGGTCTGCCGCCGATCTTGACCTGGTACGGCCTCCCAATCACCCATCCACGCTCTCGCGGTGTCTTCCTCTTCCGATCTCTTATCTCCTTGGCCTCTTTGTACTCCCTCCGCAGCATCACCCATCGAATGGCGCTGTGCACGCTCACGGCCAGCAGCGACAGCAGAAGGAGAAGACTGATGACGAGAAACACCGTGCCCTGGGCCGTCTGAGAAACGAACAGGGCAAGAAAGACAATGCCGGCTACGACAAACGTGATGGAGAAGGCAAGGGTCAGCTGACGCTTGGACGCAACATGCGAAGCAAGACGCGCTGTGCGTGAGACGACCCGCCGTGTCCGCACCCGTGAGCGGGTTGCCGGCACTCCTCCTCCTCCTCCCGATCTCGATCGAGTGTGCACCGCATTCTCTGTGGACGATGTATTCGACAACAGAGCAGCTGTCGCCGTGTGCGAAGCAACCGTGGATGCCGCTGAAAACTCCAGAGGGGTGGCTCCGAGGGAAACAGTGCTCGTGTCCTGTCGCTGGGGCGGCGGATACGACGTATACATGTCAGACTGCTCCTCTGGTGCTGCTGCTGCTGGAGCACTTGGTGCCCGGTGGGATCCTGCCCTCGACGATGATGCTTTCTTTGTGCGGACTCTGGTTCTGCTCCGGGCCTGGCCTCCTCCACTTCGTTTACCTGTGCGTCTGCGACCACCACCACCACTGTGCATGTTGTCGCCAGACGAGACTGTGCTGCCCTTTCTCCGGCTATTGCTCGAGCTTTGGCTTTGCGAGAACGTCGTCGACTTGGTCGACAAGAAGAGCGGCGCGATGCACGTTTTTGAGTCCGGGTACCGAGCACGAGGATGCAGCGCTGATGAGATGGGCATGTTGTTTCTCCCCACCCCTCTCTCTGTCCCCCCAGGAGTCCAGGAAGGAGGAAGTATCTACCAGTTGTTGTAGTGGTGGTGGTGGTGGTGGTGGTGATAACAGCAGTCCGTCGGTCGAGGCCAGCTCGACAGCAAGGAACGAAACAAACAAGGCTCGTACAAAAAAAATTACTTTTCTCAATCGATCCAGCGAGAGAAAGAGAAAGAGAAAAAGACAGTTGAAGAGCAACCAGAAGAGCAGGGAGGGGGGGAAAATAGTATAGTAGCTGAACGAACAACAGATACTGTTGACATCCTCCCCAACACGAACACATCTGTTTATCTATCTACCTATCTATCTAACTATCTGTCCCGTCCTCTCCCCCCCATCGCGCTCGTTCATTTGCTTGCTTCGAGGAGCCAAGCAAGTTCGTTCTACACATCCATAACCACCCACCTATCCGCTCATCCGGTATATATCCCCCCCCCGCCCTTCCGCCCCTTCTCCCGTCTCAGAAGACGCGTTACACCCGCGCCTGTGAAGCCGATCATTTGACGGAACGGGAGCCCCCCCCCATGTTTGAGACCACTCGTGCCGGGGGGTGTGGTTGTGACAAACAAAAAAGATATGCATGGGAATAAGTGACGAGTGGCGAATGACTGGATGAGAGCGGAGGATAGCGCAAAATACGAGGTGCATTAGTACGTGCTTCTCCTGTACTGTATGTAGTGTACTTGTGTGTGCACCAGCGCCAGCGCCAGCGGGCAGGGGGTAGTGGTAGAAGGGACAGTCACGTGTTGGTTTCATGTTGGGAAGGAGGTGTGTGTGTGTTGGTGCCAACTGGCTTGGCGTGCGTGTCCAGAAAACATATGACTCGCGCCGCGCGGAAATTTTTCCAACGCGACGCGCGACAGGACGCGGCGCGCGATGTTATATGCACACCACGCCACGCGCGCTCTGTGCTGTATACGCGTTGGTTAACTTCTTACGCGCGCGCGCGCGCTCGAGTATGCAACACACGACGTTGATTATTATTATCATGTTCTATCAGCGTGGCTGGGTATTGTATTTGGGATTAGAAGCAGACGGAGCTGGGCCGCCAAATCTAATGCCCACGTCCGGCGTCCAGAGACCTCCAGGCCTGATCACTCCCACCGGCGGCGGCGGCACCTTCTCTCCAGGAGCAGTAGGAGCAGCAGCAGCAGCAGCAGGAGCAGTAGCAGGTGGCGCAGCAATATTGGAGGCCATCACGTCTGCTGCTGGTGTGCCGCCCGATAGCTTCTGAGGAATGGGCGCGGTCAGCGGCTCGCCAGTCTGGATCTCGGCGCTGGCAGTGGCAGTGGCAACAGCACCAGCACCAGCACCAGCACCACTATACGGTCGGTGATCTTGCTGTGCCTTGCGCAAGTCGCGCCTCACTTGCTCTAATTTCAGCCGGCCCACATCACCACTGACCAGTTCGGCCTCGAGCTCGCTCTTCTCTATCCTCCGTGCAGCCACCTGTTTCTGACACTCGTCCCTGAAGCGCGACACATGGCCAGCAAGGTCGTTGTAGAACTTTCGTCCGGTGTCGAGATTGCTGAGGATTTCCTTATACTTGACATAAGCCATTTCCAGGTTTTGCAGCGCCTTCTCGCGTGCCCTGACCTGACCCGAGCTCGAACTCGACTCGTCCCGGCGCGCGCGTTCAAAGGCCTTGTTGGCTTCATGAAGCCTGGCAAGAAGTTGGTCCTGGTTGTCTTGCTCTGCCTCGAGATCGGCCTGTTCGCCGTCGTATTCTGCCAGACGAGAGTCAAACAACGGTTCGAACTGGGCCGCTGTTATCGGCTGCATGGGAAACTCGCGCTCGAGGCGGGCGGCCTCAGTAAGAAGCGCAGGGCTGATGTCGTCGTTCTTGGCCTTAGACCGCAGTGCTTCGATCTTGCGCTTGCGCCTCGTCTCGAGTCTTGATACCTCGTTCAGCTGGCTGCGTAGCTCGCGGGCGGCAGACTCAATGCTGGGGGTGAGATGGACATTTCGCGACGAGGGAACATATGATTCCAGGTCTCGATTCGAGCCCGTCAGGATCTGTAGCATATGCTCATTCTCCCGGATCTTAGCCTGTACAAGAGCATCGGAGGAACCGGCCGAGTTCAAATAGCCTTGCAGTTCAGTTGACTGCTGGTAGAGCTTCGCGAGTGCGACCTCAGACGTCGGTCTTGTCCACCGGTCGGTACCAAGTCTGGCCCGCGCCGCTTCGTCCTCTTCACGTTCAGCCTCGAGCATAGCAAGGCCCTCCTGATAGATGGCCAGGTCATTCGTCTTGAGCTTGGTCGTGTCATCGCGTGACCGCTTGATTCGGTACAGTGCATCCTGCTGCTTGAGCTCTTCAGCCTTGGAGATGAGCGAAGGTGGCAGTCCAAGCGGCTTCTCCAAGGCCTGCAATGAGCCTGGTAAACCCAGGGATTGAAGCGTGCCTTGAATCTTGGCCGTCATAGCTTCCAGCTCGGCCACAATTGTCTGATTGATGAGTCTGTCTCTGCGGTCCTCGTAGATCGAAGCTGCTTGGTGCACCGCATACGGGACCAGCTTCTCAAACAGAGGCGGACCAAACGGCTGGGTCGGACCAAGCATCGAGATTGCGTCTGTGACAGCCGTGGGTGCCTTGGCGGTCACCATGTTGGCTCGATCGAGCAGCTTCAGCTCCGACTTGGCTGGTACAGGGAGTAAGTACAAGACATCATTGTCTTTCTCCGCCCTTTTGAGCTCCTCTGTCACCTTGCTCTTCAAGCCCTGGAGATCTGCCAGCACCGTCCGGTTGATCCACCTCTGTTCCTTGAGAGCCTCGTTGATACATGCCAAGCTGTCTCTGAGACGAGCGACTTCCTCGCCATACTTTCGCTTTTCCAGGCAGTCGACTGACGTTCTGTACTGGGCCGCAGCTGCAAAGTGGTGATGCTTGGCGGTAAAGTGATGGATCCATTCGGTGCTGATGGCGTTTGACTTGATGGCCCAATTGCCGGCCGTGTAGTAGTAGTCTGACACTTTTACTGCCAGTCTGGCGATTGTGCCGTCCTTCATCCCATCCTTGACCGCCTTCAGCCAGAAGCATTCTTGGGCTTGAGCCAGACACATCTGCTCCAAGCTTTCCAGCGTTGGGCCGTCCATGTCCTCGGGCGGAGTGACTCGCATATCGGGGAGGATGGTTGTGCGGAGGAAGGAGAGGGTGCCGGCTGCGGCGATCCCATATTGTGCTGCCTGCTTCAAGCCCTCTGGCGTCGACCGGTTGCCGTGGTATGCCAGCTGCGAATAGAGCGCGGCCAGGTTGAACAGAATGTTGGCCAGTTCATAGCGGAGATTGTTCTGCAGCACCGCCTTGGTTGTGTGGTATCCAATGGCTGGGTACCAGGGAAACTCGACGCCTATGTCGATGGGGAACTTGCCCGAGAGGTATTGCAGTTGAGCGGCATAGCGTTGCAATCTCTCGATTCCGGACACGTGTGGCTCGAGCACATGGACTGCATCTTCACGAAGCTCGTCTATGGCCTGCAAATCTCGGGCGAACTGCGCAGGGGACTGGTCATAGTGTTGAGAAATATACCGCTTGATGGCCAGAGACAATTCGACCGAGTGCGTCTTCCGAAAGGGGATCTCGAGGATGTTGCTGCCAGAGTCAGCGACGACGGGTAGCGCAGGACAGGTACGACAGGCAGGACTACCTTGCCATTGATTTTCAAGCGCACGAGACGGCCGGGAGGGCAGAGTGGAATGTGAGGGGTTTGGTGCAGGAAACTTGAGAGAGTAGTGCGTCATCGACTCTGTTAGGGTTGCTCACCCTATACCCGACGAATTAGGGTTACAGACTGGTAATTAAAAATACGGTAATTAACAAGTCGTGTGGTAAACAAATTTGTGTGGTAAATTCACTCATTGAACAAGGTCATGACAGCTATTTACTTATATTCAACCTGACAGAGAAAGATCGTGTAGAATTCCTCAGGCCACCAAGATGCTGGTGGATTATCGATTCCTAGAGCCGGCAAACCTGGGACGGTGGAAACGGCCTCGTCGCAGCCCCGAGTCGATCTGTTCGATCGGCCCCAGACTGGTGTATGCATCCCATGATGTGCAAAGATCATAGCACTTGGATGGAACATCAATGCGCGATGGAATCAGATCAGGGCGTTCCTGTGTGACAACCCATGTTAACTTGGCCAGGGAGGACTAAAGGGAAAAAAACAAAAAAAAACAAGATCCAACTTACCAGAATATTCAGATACAGGCCACCGCTTACATGCCACGCAATATGGCAATGGAAGGGCCAGATGCCTGGATTGTCGGCTTCAACTTGTATAACCATGTAGCCGTCAGGCTGGAGCAGTTGGACGTCGCGTCGAGTTGGGTTTGACGGCCGCACGACCGTTCCGTCCCAAGACCCGAGGCCCTCGTTCAAGACAAAGAAGTTATGTCCGTGGATGTGCATCGGGTGGACCACCGGCGTGGGGTTGTTGACCACGATGATGAAACTCTTGTTCTGCCCAAAGTTGTACACGTTCCATTCGGGGCTGTCTGGGTACGAGTTGTTACCGGCGTCGGAAAGCAGCAAGATAGGGTGATTGTAGTTGGTGCGGAAGCTAGACCCGTCCACTGTCCAGAGAAAATTGCCGCTGCCGTTGACCATGACGTTGATCTCGACAGTAACTGTTGTGTCTGCCGGCGGCGGCGTAATGGGGGCGAGAGGCACATTCTTGTCGAGCGGGTCATTCCCGCACGCGCTGTCGTCGATCGGCCATATGGTCGAGGTTGGTAGAGCAGTAGTATCTGCGGATTCGTAGTTGATGATGGCTAACCCATATGGTTGGTTCGATTGGGAGCAGGTTATACTGATGTTGGATCGCATCCAATATGACTCGTTTGCAGATCCATTGGCCTTCACAATCACGTCTGCGCGCTGACCGACTCCCAAAGTGACGACCTTGGTGTCGTATGGGACAATGGGCACAAAATCATTCGAAATAACTGTCATCTCATGGTTGTCAATGCTAAACCGCTGGATGGCCTCGGCACTTGGGTTGATCAACCGCAGCAGGTATGTCTGACCTGACTGGAAGTTGAACTTCGACAGACCGGCATTTGGCGTGCAGCGCGACCTGGTAGACACGGCAGAGCAGTTGACGATGCCTTTGCCGTTGATCAGATTGTTGTCGCTGAACGGAGCAACCTTGGACAGATCTGTGCCCATGACCTCCTCGACGATGTCGTAGTATTCGCCGTGGTAGTAGTCTGATAACAAGATTGGCCCCAGGTCGGTATCGTACGACGCATGCGGTGGGCCGTAGATGATAATGGCTCCAAAGATACCGGCAGCATACTGGCCACTGTAGTGCGAGTGGTACCACGAAGTGCCATATAGGTCGGCTATGAAAGAGTAGGTGAACGTCTCGCCCGGCGCGATCGGACATTGCGTGATGCCAGGCACACCATCCTCGTATCCGGTGCCTTGCTGCAACAAGCCGTGCCAATGCAAGCTGGTGCCCTCCTCTGGTCCAGTGATACTGTTAGTCACCGTCACCTCAATAGTGTCGCCCCAATTTGCCTCGATTGTTGGTCCTGGGAATGCGTCGTTGACCAAGATCACGCTGCGCTCAACCCCATCAGGAGCGATTGTGCTGCGCGAGATTACGAAGTTGTAGCGACGAACCGAGTGAGGAGGCGGCCTATGCCTGTAAGGATTGGTGCTTTCGGCAGTAGCATCTCCCCATGACGGTCCTGGGGCAAGGTACTTGGGGTAGGTTGGGGCTTGGTCTGTTCCGAGATCAGAGTTTCCGTTTGTTATTTCCTGGGATAATGCATTGGCCGCGATGGATGAGTCGACGGTCTGCAGAGCCGCAGTCGGGGAATATGTTGGAAAGACCAGGGCTGACAAGGACGGTGGTAGCGCGTCCACCCCAGTGATGTTGGCAGCAAAATGAGACCCTTCGGAAAAGGACATGGTTGGCGTTGGGGTGGCCTCTGTCTGAGAAGTAGAGTTTGCCGCCGTCAACGTCAATAGTGTCGTCGTGGGTGATGTTGATGCTGCTGCTGCTTGTCGAAGATGATTGAAGGAAATGCCCAAGAGAGCGGCCACCCACCACTGTTTCCCGGCCATTCTGCACAGCCTTGAGGGAAAGAATAGAAAAGGTACAGGCCGGATTGATCAATCAACGAGTGGAGGATGTAGAAGAAAAGATAGCAATGCAGCACTCGCACCTAATGATGCTGTCTGGTCTGGGAATGATATATCTCCTCCTGTACCGTCCACCCCAAGGGGCATGGGGATTGATATAGGTCTCCCCGCTTGCCAACGGGGTCGGCGCCACAAGCGCCAGCCAGCATGTTCGAGATGGTATACGACTGCCCTGTCCATCTTCGCAAAGGGCCGGCGCCGGACTTCTGTTTGGGAAAGGCCTGATCTATCTCGCAATACGTCTAGCCGAGCGCCTTTAGCAGAACCTTGTGACCTGAGAGTGGGAGTTGCTAGCATGTTTTTTTGTCCTGAATCAGCCAAGTCTGTGGCTTGAGGTCCCGAGGATCTAAGACGTCGGCTTTCGGAAGCTTAGTGGCCTCTGATTGACTGACGCCGTTGTTCTGCACCAAAGATGGCATGATGAGGAGCTGAGAAGGGATACCAGATGCGGCACAATACGACCACAACAGTACGCCTTACCTATGCCAAGGTATTCAGATAGCGGGAACTTACGATAAGTCGACGCAGGAACACATCCGCGGCAAGGAACTTGTAACGACATGATGTTCCCCTGGGGGCCCTGGCAGCTGTGTGCACTCTGAGACTGCAATCGTGCACTATAGAAACTTCAAGGTTAATATTAAACTTCCACTAGCGTTAGCCCCGGACTCCTGCGCCAAAATTAGGCAAAGCCTCGTACTCGCCAATCACCTATTTCTTAGTGGAGCAGTCGATCACAGACGCCTTCCATTGGCTGTCTGAAATGCTTAAGTCGGCACCAACCTGGAGCAGCCCGTTAGGCCCACGTTTTGGTGGCTGCATCAGCGGAGAGTTTCCTGATAGACGTAGCTTTTCGAGCATCGCTCATTGGCTGATCCTGGCCGGCCGATATTTTTACTCACCAACCAAGATTAGCGTTTTACTTAGCACGCTGGACAAGGCTGAGCTGAGTGAGCTCAGGATCCCACAGATGCGAACGAGTACGTGTACGTGCGTGTATGTGCGTGAACGTGACTACCGGCAAACCGCCAAGACGATCGAGGCCAATGATAACCCCCACAAGTGAACTGTCGTACGAAAGAACTGAGCACCTCAGCAGGCCACCAATTCTCTGGATTTTTCGATTGAACGGATGGCCTATGGGGATCAGCACTTTGGAGTTGCAAGAGATTTTTCGCCTTTCTTTTTTCTTTCGCGAGCTGGTCACTTGCAACTGCCAAGTTCCAACAAACTCGGGTGTTAAGAAAAAAAATCTCCGAATGGGAATGGCAGGTGCTCTTGCTGCACAAGGACTAGCTGCAGAGTCCCTTCTGCAAGAAAATATGGATCCCCTTGACTTACTGTACATGATCCAGCATTCATTAGCTTGTACTTGACTCTTCTGAGCAGTGGGCTGATGGAGCTTTTCGTCGATCCCCCTTGCATACGGATCCGCTTGTCGTGACTCGTGTGCGCGCGTGGGTGCGATCTCCCTCCTCACCCGCCGTCGCCTGTCGGGCGCCATCTTTCCCAATCTTACCGACTACAAGATGTTGTTGGCTTAGCGCCTCATAGAAGCTTTTGCTTAATCGTGTGAATACGGCTGTTAGTTCCTAGTTGATGGCTGATGGCTGTTAGTTCTTAGTTGATGGCTGATGGCTGTTAGTTCTTGGTTGATGGCTGATGGCTGATAGCTCTTAAACTCCTAATCCATCCGGCAACTATAGCCTGCCCCAACTTTCAACGTGGTGAACAGTCATCCATGTGTTCATGTGCTGTCAAGTGCTGGGAAAGCGTCTCAGCCACGTATCGTATCCTGCCAGCTGGCAGCAATGACCGCCAACAGAATAATTGTACCGCTATCGGCGGCCAGGGTACGCGGCATTTGTCTGAGTTATTGCGCGACTGCTTAGTATACCATGTACTGGCTTGGCAGCGAATGAACACTCGCCTAGTGGAGACCTAGAAGCTCCTCAGTAAAAGCTTAGCTGGACAAGAATCCTCCGGCTCTGGAAGTCACAAGGGAAGCCTTGGGGCGTGCCAAGGCCTCGGACTTGCCTAGATTTTCCGGAGTCGAGCCTGCCAGTTTCACAGTGGATCATTTCGCTCTCTCTCGCTTTTCAACACACAGGAGGATAACGTGACATGCGAGACTCTATGGAGCATAACGTGATATGCGAGACTCTACGGAGAATGTTCAGCACACACTTGACCAAGCCTCCATTTTCCCTGTGCAGTGGTCTGCTCTCTCTAATGTGGCTGATTCAATAGTGTTGTTGCTGGTCAAGAGCGCAACGTCAGCATTTGCAGTCCACCCCCTTTTTTCTTCTTCATTCTGCTCGCACTGCCACACACATATATACACTAGCAGCTAGCCATCTGTTTATCGGGCATGCACTGGATTCAATGGACGCGTAATGCTAATTTAAGAATGATCTCGCTCACTGGCTTCACACAGCGACCAGCCAGCCCTCGATGAGATCTCCCCTCGAAAGTCATGCTCGCTTTCTCCCACTATCCGGTCTAATCTGCTTGAGGCTATTGCTGGACGGCCTCCGGAGTGTCGACAGTCGCCTGCTCGAGTTTGAGGCTGGCGGGAGGTACTAGGTAGGTACAGCACTGATCTGGTTAGATTTCACCAAGGAATTCGCACCCAACACTGTTCCATTCCTCAACCAGGAAAGGCAAGAGAAGCAAAGCACGAGCAGACTGCCCCGCCCGACTTGATGCTCGATTCAACAATCCAGTCAATGTCAATAGGTTTCATTTCCTGGCTTGACTATTCTAGAGCAAGACATGGGCTGTTCCAAAAGGAGAGATGGCACTGCTGACCATGTGCGTGGTTGTCGGCCGACTGGCGCCTACCTGAATTGCTGCGTCCCCAGTTCCCCAGTCTCCCTGACCATATATGTCCTCTATTGAATTAGAAGCTGACCTTGCTAACAGTCTCGTAGAAGGTCTTTCCCTGGGTCTCAGCCAACTGGAGCTCCTTCTCCGATGGCTGCCGGCTTCCATCACCCGCGGCAAAGGTGCCTGCTCCCCAAGGTGAGCCGCCTCGGACCTCATTCAATTCGGTCAGAAGGGGAAAGGCGTTGGCATAACCCAGCGGCACATAGATCAATCCCTGGTGAACCCAGGACGACAGGGCCGCGATGGCAGTGGATTCCTGGCCACCTCCTGCAGATGCAGTTGAGATGAAGAGGCCGAAATACTTGCCTAATCTACACATCAGAACAAAGCGCCATCGGACTATTTACAGAGCGAGCGTCATTCGCTGCATACGTACCGTGCAGAGCACCCTTGAACCACAGCTGGCCGAGCTGATCGATGAAGGTCTTCCACTGTGCACTATAGTTGCCATAGCGCGTGGGGATGCCGAACAGGAAGGCATCGTACTTGGTCAATGTTTCAGGCGTCGCAAATGGAATGGACGAATCCTGTGGCGGGGCGTGCAGCTTCTCAAGCACCTCCGCAGGAAGCGTTTCCTTGATTCTGCCACAGACATGTCAGAAGAAAAAGAGAATGGGGTTTTCCTGAGTAAGTCAAGAAAGAAAGGCGGCAGGCACTGACTGGTAGATATCGGCCTTTCCTCCAGCAGCTGCAATACCGGCAGCCTCCTTCTGGGCCAACTTGGCAACGTGGCCGTACAGCGAGTACTGTGGTGTGGCGGCCTGGGTTAGTATATGCTATGGAACGAGGACCACAGCTGCCAACTTACGTAGATGATAGCAACCCTGGGAGCCATTGTGAAAGAGGCTAACTTGTGTGTATAGATAGGTGGTCTTTTTGGGGGCGAGGGCAGGTGTGATGTGATGGGTATGGGGGATGGGAGAAGAGTCTCAAGACATGCCCAAGCACTGGTTCTTATACCTTTGAAGGGTCAGGGTCCGGGCCCATCGGAAGCCTATACCATCGTACAACATTGATGAAATGGTATCATGCCCCTCGGTGGTGGAGTTAGTCCGTCAATTGGGCAGCTCCAGCTGGAAACATGCATAGCCCCTCAATAAGCATCAGAGTTGCTATACGAACTACAGATCTATAGCCTTATGCGGCTTATGGAATCATTGATCAGCGCAACTGTCTGGCTACACTCGTGCATGTCAGCGGGGGGTTTGCCTGACGGGAGTATTTCGTAATGCTGACCTGACCCCTCACCAAACCGCAAAAACAAACTAAACCACAACTTTACTAATTCACTGTGTTAAGCACAAAGTCACTTCCCACCACTTCCACCACTTCCACCACTTCCACCACTTCCACCACTTCCACCACTCGTACACCTGACAACAACAAGCAGTGGGTGGTGAGTCAAGTTATGAGACAGGGGTATCGTGTCGGCTTCTAATCCTCCTGCTCTTCCACCTTGCCACTGGCCATCTGCACGCAGCCACTGCTAGCTAGCATGGCGCGCTGGAAGTCTCTATGGCCTGTTCAGCGGTCAACATGAAGACACAAGCTCGCCATTCCAAGGCGTCTGCCAATCGCTACCGAATCGGTCATTCCGACTTCTGTATAAGGCCTTTGCCGCAGCAATCACATTCCCGCCGCACTCCGTACTCCGAACTCCGCACCGATGGCCTGTACCACTGAGTGATGTTGGTACCCTCCATGCTGTTCATGCTGTACAGCAGTATGTCAGCAGTAGGTATGCAACTTGTGGGTCCTAATGGCCGTTGGCAGCTGGCAGTTGGCAGAGCAACCAGTGACATCTTCGACACGCAATTGCCTCAAGTGGGCGTGCATGTGGCCTGAACTGCTCTATCCTTGCAGGCGGCCTTTGTGAAGATGCACAGGACGGACGTGTATTGGACGTGTGCTGGTGTGCTGGTGTGCTGGACGTGTGGTGGATGTGCACAGCCAACGACTCAACGCTGTCAGCCAGTCTGCATTTCCTTCAGAGATCAAGAGTGCGGCCGGCGGCGGGACGGTACGTATTCGGAATCTCGAACCAATAGCAGATGACACTGCAGGTATCTGAGTCCGGTCTACCTCGACAGTGTTGAATTCGACTTGCACCATCTGATGCCTTGGGACCTGTTCACGCTCGAACATGAATCGAACCGATCGTACCATTCTCAGAATCACTTGTGCAGAATCATCAAGTCAGACAAATTTCACATTTCAACCCGGGGCTCGACATTCGGCACAATGCCAAAAAAAATGATGTATATGTAGAGGACCAAGCGTAGTTGACCTGTTAGTAGTGGTAGTTCCAAGAACAGGAAAAGGCAGGACCTCAAACAGGACTAGCTCCATTCCACGGAACCTTAAATTGCTGATCACCGAACCAAAGCCTAAGTCATGCCAAAACGAAGCTCGGCCGCACCACAGATAAACGAGAGATAGTGGCTGGCTTTCTTCAGGCGGCGACAAGTAGAGTAGAACGCTTTGTGGCAATCGCTTCCAGTCGCCAACATTCGGTGCAAAAGTCAGTCCAAGGACAGAGAAGGGCAAGGAAGGAAGCTCCGGTGGAGATCGAACAGATAAGAGGGGACAGTTGGAAGGAGGATTGATTAGACAGTGCAGGGCAAATATAAGGATTGTGGTGTGAGACTGAGTTTTATCATGGGGGCTTGTCGAAGTGAGATGGGGTTACAAGGGCGAGACATTCACTCGGATGAGTGTCAGGGCAAATCCCCACCACGGCACTAGAGGGGGCCAAGCACGCACTGCACGCACTGCACGCACTGCACGCGTCTCTTTTCAGGATCTTGGACGAGGGAAGCAGAAAAAAAGAAATGGACACAGTGGCACAATGTTGCCGATTTGCACGCAGGCAAGAGACAGAAGAGATAGAAAGGAGACGTGACTAGAAGCGAGATCGCAATCGAAAGAGCAGGCACGACGGGGGCGTCAGAGAAACTGATGACGAAGGAGCGAATGTGGTCGAATTTGACGATGCGCAGGGACTGCCCGACGCTTGGGTGGTCCGGGTGGGTCAAGGGCACGGCTGTGAGTGGCCAGGGCGTGCCAAGCCTCGTGGAAAACTGGAGCAAATCCTGATTTTAGCTCGATTTCCGACACCCAGATGAACAACCTGCCAGCAACGTGCGAGGTGTGTCTTGGTGCGGGCTGGGAGGGTTTGCAAGGTCCTCGGGTCCTGTGTCTATCGCACGGAGCGGGCATGTCGCACGATGAGAAAGAGAGAGACAGAAAAAAAGAAAGAAAGAAAATAGTGTGTATGTATGTATGTATGTGTGTGGTTCGCCGATTGGGCGGCGGAGGCAGCTGCACGTCAAGTCAAGTGGCAACCACGGGGGGCGAAAGCAGAAGGAGCGCACGCAGGAAGGCACAAGTGAGGAAAGAAAGCCAAGCAAGCAAGTTCTTTTCCCTTCTTCCCGCCGTTCTGTCCTACAGTCAAAAATTGCTGAAATTGCCCACAAATCTCAAATGGCCAAAATGGCCCAAATGGCCCAAATTACTCGGCTCTGAGCTTGTCCGTACGCTTGCTCACTCGCTCTCTCGCCCTGGCTGAGTCGTTGATATGCCCTCTCTGCCGCCTTCGCATCGTCGTTTGAGCCTTGCCCTGCTGATCTCATCTGATGTGTGGGCGTGGCTGCCTGTCTTCTAATTCGTCGATCGCCGCTTGGTCCTTTTTGTTCCGACCTGCTATCCACTATCCACTATCCACTGGCCGCCCGGTCAGAGGGACGACACAGGCGACTTAGTATTATTCTTCTTCTGCTGCTCTTCACCCACCCACCCCCCAAGCCAGACTACTCGGCAAGCTAGCGTCATTTTCCCGGCGCGTGCCTTTTTTGCTGCAGCACTTTGCTTCGCTCCCTTTCCCTTCTTCCATATCACTACTGTCCCGTCCCTGGCAGCTCTGGAGAAAGTCTGGGCATTCTCCCGCCTGTTCTTGCTTCCATCGCCGCCTCCTGGTCATCCACCCGTTCTTTCCTATTCTTCTATTCTTCTGTCCCCCCCCCCCACCCACACACACACACCCTTTCATCTCACTCTCGGCCGCGCCTTGTTTGTTCTCCTCCCACCTGTCCTCCCCGTCACACTCGCTTAGAGACTTGGCCTTGCTGGTCTCCACCAAACCAAACCACTTCACATACTACCACTAGGCTGACCCGACTGACTCGCTCGCCCCCAGCATTTGATCCTGGGCATGCCGACTCTTTGTAGAACTGTGTGACGGCAGCGGCATGAGATGAAGTCTTGCTCTTCATCCGCCCCGGCCTGTTCCATTCTTTCGCCATGTCAACATCTGGCGGTGTCGCCGCCGCCGCCACCGCCGCCGCTGCCGCCGTGAATTCTGCTGCACCGTCCACGCAGGGCTCTCTCTCGCCTCACGCTGACGCATATGTTCCGCCAAGAACAGCTGAAGATGAAGTCCATCCATCTGCCACGCCGGCCGCACCAATCGCTGGGCACGATGCACAATCACAACCCATGGCGGCCAGTGCCCCAAACTCGTCCTTGACCGCCGGAGTCGATAATGTAGACGACATTCAGAATGTGTACGGCACCCGATCACGGAATCGGACTGGTGGAACGCGTCCCAACTACGCCGATGACAAGGAGCTCGATCTTGAGATTGAGGCGGCGGGCCGCATTTCAAAGTTGGCGCCCAGGAAGCCAACTCCGGCATCCACCCCCAGCACTACTACTGCTGCCGCTCCTCCTCTTCCTCCCGCTCCTGCAGCCCCTCCTCCTCCTCTTCTTCCCGCTGCTGCTGCTGCTGCTCCCACCGCCGCCACCACCGCCACCACCACCACTCACACCCCGGCCTCACAAGCTGCATCAACCGGCTTCACGGCCGTCAATGGAAGCGGCACAATGACCAGTGGTGACGCCACACCACAGTCTGTGGCCAGAGCCTCCACGCCCTCGTCGACGCCGGTGGTGTCAAAAAAGCGAAAGCACCCAGGTGGCCACACTTCAGCAGCTGCCCCCGCCGCCCACTCGGCCCACTCGCTTGACTCGCGATCCCGCCACTCTGGCCAAGCATCGTCCTATGTCGAGACCAACATGATGAGCTTCCAGCGCGTAGGGTCGCGGCTGAATGCAAAGAAGCAGCTAGTGGCTGATGATGGCACCGTCCTTCAGGCCGACGGTACGCAAACCCCACACCCCTTCTGACCTCTTCTCTTCCCGCGCTGACTCGTGCTAGATCATGCATACTTTGTGTGCGAACCTCCCGGCGAACCTTACTACCTTGCCCGAATCATGGAGTTCCTGCACGCAGGCAACGACCAAAGCGCTCCGATCGACGCCGTTCGAGTCAACTGGTTTTACCGGCCCAAAGACATTGGCAGAAGAGTCCAGGATACACGCGTGGTTTTTGCCTCGATGCACTCCGACACCTGCCCGCTGGCCTCGCTGCGTGGCAAGTGCACGATCCAGCATCTCAACGATATCCCCAGCCTCGACCAATACCGCACCCAGAAGGACTGCTTCTGGTTTGACAAGCTGTACGATCGATACATGCTCCGCTACTACGAGGTCGTGCCCACGAGTAAGGTCGTCAACGTGCCACCGCGCGTCAAAGACGTCCTCGATGCGCGCTGGAAGTTTGTCCTGATCGAAGTTGGCCGCGCCCGAGACCTGACGACGGAGAGCAAAAAATGCATTCGCTGTGAGCAGTTTGCTGCCAATAGCGACTCGGTCGACTGCGCCGTCTGCAAGAACACATACCACATGCGCTGTGTGCGCCCGCCGCTGCTCAAAAAGCCGGCACGCGGCTTTGCTTGGGCCTGTGCGCCCTGTAGCCGGAAGCAGGAACTCAGGATGGAGGCTCAAAATACACCGTCGCTGGCCGAGTCCGCTGCGGCCGGCGATGATGAGCCCTTGGACGAAGATGATGATGATCTAGCCGCCGTCCACAACCATGATACCAGGGCCAGCAGCGTCACACCCGAGTCGCACGCGCCGCCCACCGAGACCCAAGTGGCCCAGGCAAACCGCTGGCCGTGGCGCTACCTCGGAGTGCACTCACGGCCAGAGGATGCTCTCGACTATGACGACCGCATCTATCCGCGAGCAAGTTCCCGGCTGGGACCACGCCACCAGGCAAATGTGAACGTGTGGCATGGCCGCCCGGTCGAACTGGTCAAATCATCCGAGATCAAGAAGAAGTACATGAAGAATGCAGGTTCTAAGAAAGACGGCAAAATGACCAAGGACACACTCGCGGCCATCGAGGCCGACAAGGAGTCCCGTCTCAAGCGTCCCAAGTGGGTCCTGGATGAACCCGTGGGCTACATTGCCCGTGGCAGCGATGAACCCGTCGAGATCAAGGGCAAGAAGGAGCACACAGCCCAGCTGACCTTCAAGATGCCAGACGCCTCCATGTTCACCAACCGAGGCGGCGGCGACGACGGCGACGACGGCGACGACGAGTCGGACCGGCGGCCGAAGAACGCAGATGCATTGGTTGATGAGTACATGGAGAGGGTCAAGCCTCTTGCAGCACGATACGACATCGAGCCGGTCTCGGTCGACTTCCTGACCAAAGCGATCGAAAAGCTACAGGCGAACGACTACAACATTGAGCAGGCGCTGGTGGCAATGCAGTCGCTGTCGAAACGAGCCGACTTGAAGATGCCGGATCTAAATCGCGAGGAAATCAAGCGGTTTGAAGAGGGCGTCCAAAGATACGGCAGCGAGCTCCATGCAGTATGCCGACATGTGGGCGGCAATGTCAAGGAGTCGCGCATTGTCCGCTTTTACTACATGTGGAAGAAGACAGACAGAGGCCGCCAGATCTGGGGCAACTATGAAGGCCGCCGATCCAAGCAGGAGTCGCGCAAGGTGGACAAGGATGGCAGCGGCAAGCCCGTGGACGACGTTGCCGACGATGCAGACGATTCGGCATTCGACAGCGAGAAGGCCAGCCTGAAGAAGCGCGGCTTTGAATGCAAGTTCTGTGGCACTCGGTCTTCGCGGCAATGGCGACGTGCTCCAGCAACCGCTCCAGGTACACTCGTGCCGCGAGATGCGACCCATGGCAACAAGAATCCGAAGGACAAGAGCGCATGGCTTCTCGTCGCTCTCTGCGGTCGTTGCGCCTATCTATGGCGACGATATGCCATCCAATATGAAAGCATCGAGGAAGTGGCCAGGAAGATCGCCGCGGCCGGCGGACGCGCGTCCAAGCGCAAGGTTGACGAAGAGCTGCTTCGCACCACGCTCGAGGCGCACTCCAAGTCGGGAGACCTCATCCCGCTGCACGTTGCAAATGAGGTGCAGAAAACGGGAGTCGAGCTCCCCTCGGGCATCATCCAGACGGAGGAACCGCCGAAGAAGAAGAGCAAGCCGGAGAAGGAAACTGCTCCCGCCGCCACTCCTGAGGCCGTCGTTCCCGTCGAAAAGAAGAAGCAGGTAGAGAAAGCAGTCGAGGCACCGCTAGCCCCAGAGCCTCCACGCGTCAAGATTCACCCATGCGCCGTCTGTCATGTCATTGAAGTGCCGGGACACGAGCTGCTTAAGTGCCGCGACTGCCGGCTACATGTACACGGCGCCTGCTACGGCGTGGCGGATCCTCCATCGAAGCCGTGGTTTTGCGACATGTGTCGAAACGACCACAAGCTCCAGGTTTCCACCATCTACGAGTGCTTGTTGTGTCCTGTTGTGCACACCCACCAAGAGCTTATGGAGCCACTGAAGGTCTCACACAAGAAGAAGAGTGACCGCGAGCGTGAGAAGGAGCGGCTCGAGCGTGAAATGGTGCAAGAAGCCAGCCGGCGATGGCGACAGGATCAGGAGGCAGCCGGCAGACCGGTCAACCCGCGAGAGGCGTTGAAACGGACGGCATGGAACAACTGGGTTCATATTACATGTGCTCTGTGGACAAAGGAGATCAAGTTCGGCAACGCGAAGCTGCTCGACGATGCCGAGGGCGTCGGCTTTATCCCGCGAGAGCGGTTCGAACACCAGTGCAAGATCTGCCGCAAGGGGGCGGATAAACCGACGGTCAAGTGCAGTTCCAGCGTATGCAACGGCTACTTTCACGTCGGCTGCGCCCACCAGGCCAACTACATCATGGGCTTTGACGTTGCGCTGGTCAAGGGCAGCCGACGGGACTCGGTCAACATCATGAAGCTCGATCAGGAGACTGGCATTGTCACGCCTGGCATCTGGTGCCCGGCCCATGCGCCAACGACCTATGTGCACAGCATCGTCGAACTGACCGAAGACGGCAAAACGACGGCGCTGCAGAAGTACGCCGAGATCTACAAACAGGCCGACACCTCAATCACCGGCACCGTGCGCCGGGCTGCCCAATTCACGACCAATCTTCAGTCAACAGCACTGGCAGGGCAGCCTCCTGCACAGAGACAAGCTTCCACCATCAACGGCGTACACCTGCCCGGCACCTCCACGCCGTCCGAGTACTTGGCCCACCAGAATCTGCAGTCTTCACCCGATGTGTCAACCAGCGATGCAGCAGACGCTATGGCCGTGGATTCAGAAGCCGAGGTGCGCCCCCCCAGGAGGACGAAGAAGTGCTGCACCTGTCTGGTCGAAGCGAGCCCGAAATGGTGGCAAGTCCCCCGCCGTGGTCCCTCCCTGGCCAGGGCGACGTCTCCGCGCGACAGAGCCCGGTCAGAGGCGAGCTCACATCTGGCAAATGGCCTGCCTCCCGCGGCCGCTCCCTCTGTCTCAGGTGGCCACTCATCCAGCTCAGCCCAAGGCCGCGATGATATTGTGACCAATGGCATTGTCAAGCACGAACCGAGCGACAGCGGACATCTCAACCCGGCCGCTTTCATGCAGGGTGAGTATATGTACCAGTGCCACAAGTGCCATGTCCAGAAGAAATCCCCACCCTCGTCGCCTTCTCAGATCCGAGCGAGAGAACGGCCGCGGGTTGAACCGGTACCCCAGCCAGTGTATCAGCCACCCGGACCTCCGCCTGCTTTTCCCTACACTCGACCAGCCTTGGACCCGACTCCGCCGCATACACACCCGACTCCAGTCCCGGTGGCCACCCATCACTCTCCTTGGCAAGGCGGTGCTGCGCAGTGGTCGAATCCAGTCCTACACAATGGACCTCCACCGGTGGTGCCGCCGCCGCCGCCGCCTCCTGCTACCAATGGGCCTCCGGCATATGAGACAGGACCGTTCAGACCACCGGAAACTTCGTACACCTTCCCGCCACGCACAGGGGCACCTCCATATGCACCAGCTCACCACTCGCCACCGCCACCGCCGCCACCAGGACCGTTTGTCATGCCGAACCATGGGGTGCCTCCTCCACCAGTGCCAAGAGGCCCCCCGGCGGTTGCGGGCAGGGCGCTGTCGCCTTCACGGCCAGGGTACGAGTATGGAGCTAATCCTGCATTGGATATCGGCCCAGCAGGCAGTGCACGAGGCTATGCGAGCGATGGGCCCCGACGCAGCAGCTTTGGGTCTCCAGTCAACGGCTTTCCAACTGTGTCACGGGCGCCTGGCTATGGTGGTCACCAAGCTCCAGTACCGCGGCCAGGCCCAGCACAGGCACAGTCGTTGGCTCAGATTGCGCAAGCAGCCGAAGCCGCTACGTCACTGCCACCACCGCTAGCACCGCCCACGGCGTTGGCACGCCCACCGCAGCCTCGGCGAACGAGCGACGGACCCAGCGGGCCAGGAGCAGGCGGTCGAGTGGCCTCTGGCGGATACGGCGGACCGAGTGGGAAAGAATACATGGTGAGTCCGCCACAGGCACAGCCGATGTCGCCCCGGTGGCCAGAGCGTGCGCGGGACGCCGAGAATGCCGGCGGATTGGATAATGGGGGAGCAGCCAACAGTGCGGCTGCGGTGAATCCTGTGGTCAAGAGTGCTGGACCGGGAGCGAGTGCGAGCCCGAGCCTGAAGAATCTGTTGAGTTAGGGATGGGACTGTGCCATTTTGTCATGATGATGATGAGGATGACGACGACGACAATGAGGAAGAGAGGACCTACAGCAGAAATCCGAGTAGGGCACATCCTCGTTGATCTTCTTTTACTGCTTTTTGGTTCCAAGTGCCAAATGGCTGTATAAAATATATGGCTGCGCGCGGGAAGCTTGAGTTGAGCCGAGCTGACTGGACTTGGACTGTATTCTAGAATTACTATTATGAAAGAGTAGAGGAGGGAGGGAGAAAAAAAAGTTGACACTGGTCTGGATGTTCTTTTCTTTCGAATACATTTTGGTCTTGAACCCGTCCGTCCGAACGAAGGAGTTTGTGGTTGAGATCTATCGACGTTCTAGCTCTCGCTCTCCTGGCTCTGCTCTTCTCGTCTTGCTCTTCTTCCTGAAGTTGTTGTTGTTATTACTACCACGACCACTACTGCTGCCGCTGCTGCTACTGCGGCTGCTGCTGCTGCTGCTGCTTACCTGCCCTCCTACTCGTCATCGTCATCGTCATCAATCACCCTGCGCTTTTTCCTAGCCTGCGGACTACCAGGCCCATCGGGGGCAGGCGAGTGGTGGTCAGCATTACGCTTCGGCGATATTTCTCTGCCACGAGGAGCAGCAGCTTGAGAAGATGTTTTTGTTGTTGTTGTTGTTGATGTTGTTGTTGCACCAGTGTCTTCGACTTCGCCGTCGGCATCTTCCTCGGCACCAGCACCAGCACCAGCACCAGCACCAGCACCATCGTCATCATCATCGTCGTCGTCGAGAAGTTCTTCATCCTCAGACTCGTATGTTTCCAGCTCCTCGTCCGAGGCCGCGACAAAGTCGTCTTCGCGGTCGTACTCGTCCTCCTTGGTGCGTCCGCGCGGCTGCGTCTCGTCTTCGTCGTCCGAGTAGATGCTGCCGCGGCGGTTGCGCTTCGCGCGGCGGGACTTGGTGGTGCGGCCGGCGCGGGCGCGGGCGCCAGCGGCGGTGGGGTTTGCGTTGGTGTTGTTGTTGTTGTTGTCGTCGCCTTCCAGGCCGGCAATGGACAGGCCGCCGCGATTGTTGTTGTTGTTGTTATTGTTGTTGCCGCCAAGGCCGGAGCGGCCGAGGATACGGTCGCGACGGTTCAGGTCGCGGTCTTGGGCGTTGGCGGCGATGCGCTTGCTGGCGGCGATTTCCTTCTCGGCGCGCTCGGCGTCGCGTTTGGCCTTTTCCGGGTCGACGCGGATCGTCTTGACGTTGGTGAACGGGTCGAAGGTGTTGTTCTTGCTCTTGTGCAGCGCCTGTTGCAGGGCTAGCTTCGCGGCTTGGTCCTGGTCGGCGGTGGGCAGCACTTTGAGTGCCGCGTCGAGCGGGCGCACGATCTGGTAGTCGAACCCGGCGGTGGCGTGCGGGGCCACGAGGTAGTTGTTGGAGTCTTGGGTAGGGTCGTAGGCTTGGTTGGGCTGCGCGGGGGAGAGGGTGTTGGTCTTGGGGTTGTAGTTTTGATGCAGCGGTGTGGCCGACAGCGCGTACTGTTTGGTTGGGTCGGAGGCAAGCTGCAGGGTCAGGCTGCCGTCAGACCAGCGGATGATGCGCGCGTTGGACTGCAGTAGCGATGGGGATTTGGGGTCGTGGCGCCAGTAAATGGTCGACATGGCTGTGTCGTAGGCGGAGAACTTTGTTGACGTCGCCGTCGCCGTCGCCGTCGACGCGCTCGCATCATGGGGCTTGGTGGGTGCTTCGTAGGAGGAAGGGTGGAATTCCATGTGACTGAGGCCGAGGAAAGGCGGCAGATTGACCAGGTACAGCTCGTCGCCGACGGGGCGTGTGAGGCGTGCAAACTGGACGTGCATGGTACGCAACTCGTGGAATTCTGCGCCGTCCTCATCTTCATCTACGTCTTCGACGCTTTGAGCCACGCGGTCATTGCGGTGTTCGTCGTCGCCCGAATCGAGCTCCTCATCGTCCAGTCTGCGCGTTGTGATATCTGATTTTTCAGCACGCTGGGTTGTGTCGTCGAGCTCGTCGTCGTCGTCGTCGTGGCCGTTGTCGTCATCGTTGTCGAGCCCATCTTCGTCGCCAAACAAATCACCGTCATCTTCCACTGGATGCTGGTCCAGGCCGGACGCGACCGGAGACTCAGCGTCGGACATTGTAGTACTTGCGCATGTAATGGCGCAGACGGAGAGCTCGAGCCTCTTCCGACGAGACAAACTCGTCAGGGTCCTCGTCGGGCGCAGCTGAGGCCGAGGCTTCTGTTATTTCGGGCCCTTCTGGTGCCGAGGTACCGTTTGAAGGTTCTGCGGGGTCTTCGGGCTGGGAATGAGGGGTGGTGGGAGCGGTAGTGGGAGCAGAGGACTCGGTGGCCTTGGACGCGAAGGTGGCAGAGGAGGAGGACTGTCGGGGCTGTGCTTGGGGCACTGCTTGATCGCCAGGCGCGGCGGTGTGCTTGTAGCCGTTGGCGTTGGCGTCGTCTTTGGAGTCGTCGCTGGCGTCGGCGTCGGCGTTGACGTCGATGTCGACCTTCTCGTCCTCTCGCGCGGCGCTGGGATGCTCTGTCTCCTGCGCTCGTAGGTTTGATCCAGCCTTGGCAGTGGAGTCGGCCATCCCTCACTCTCAAGGCACCTTACCCAAGTGCGTTAGCTCCAAATGCCTGCTAGTGTGTCTTGATGCAGTTAGCCAGAGTGGATCAGAGGCCAATGCCAACCACTAACCCTTGACAAGTCACACAGGAGAGAGACCAGACTTTCTGGACTTGGGTTGCTGCAGAAAAAGCCAGAGAAGAAGGGCAGACAAAAGGGAAGGAGGAGTAAAGTGAACAACTCCCGGCCGCCTGTGAGTTCCAGTTCTCCCAAAACAGCCTAGTGGTGGTCTCCCTCCAGCCAAAGCCGAGAAGATGGCGACCTTCTTCCAGAGCGTGTAAGTGCCAACTTCTATACTGTCCGCAGGCAGCCGCAGCCGCAGCCGCGTCCCCCTCTGCTCCTTTCTCCTTTCTCTCTCTCAACATTGCTTGTCCAAATGTCTGCCGTGCCTGCTGCCTGGCCATCGAGCCTCAAGGCTGGGCCGGTGGCCTCCCTGGTCTGTCTGGCCAGCCAGGCCGAGAAGGACTAGACGGATTAGACGGACGTCCTGTACTGACTGACCGGGGTTTAGTCGTGGCTTTGCGAGAAGCAGCACCAAATCGAACCAGAACCTCAAGGCAGGCTACAACAGCAGTGCCAGCTCCTCCTCGTCAGCCCCGCCAATGCCCTCGTTGCCGAACGCCTCCTCCCTCCAGGCTGCGGGCCAGTTTGCAGAAGCCAACGTTAGCGTCGAGCAACCCAAGCGTTTTCTGTCAGAGAAATATGCCAAATGTTCAGTCAAAGGCAACTTCCTCACTCTGGCGGCGCAGCCCAAGAATGTCGAGTTGGGCGAGTGGCTGGCCCACCAACGTGAGTCGTCGCCCTGTGGCCGGCATTGACTCCTCCGACTGATATTGTTGCAGTTGTCGAGATGAACAGACTCCTGGCTGGCATGCTCCAGGTGGTGCAAGAAGTCGATTCAAACACAGGCCGTGCTCTCTGCAACGAAAGCTCGTGCCCAACAATGTCTGCTGGAAGGTCAGTCGGAGAACAGAGCGGCTCGATCACGCGGCTTGTTTGTACTCTGGCTGCTGACTGACTGCTGCTAGGCTCACCTACACCTGGCTTGAAAACGGCCGACCAGCCAAGATCCCCGCCCCGGCGTACATTGTGCGTGTGCAGCGCTGGATCGTTGGCAAGATCCACGACCCCAACATCTTCCCTACCGAGCCACCCAAAGAGGTGGATGCCCTAGCCTTTGCTTCCTCCGATTCTTCGACACCGACGCGATCCCAGCCTCTGGGCCTGTCTTCCAGCATCCTCGACCAGCACGGCCAGACGGAGAACAACTGGGTAGGCAAGGCCTCTGGCTTCCCAGCCAATTTCCACGCCGACGTCAAGTCGATTATCAAGCAAATGTTCCGCTGCTACGCCCATCTCTACTACGGCCACTTTGACAACCCGTTCTGGCACATCAACCGCCATCTCGAGCTCAACAGCTGCTTCGTCCACTTCATCACGGTGACCCTATACTACGATCTCCTGCCTCGGAAGGACATGGAGCCGTTGCAAGGGCTGATCGACATCTTCATCATGCAAGGCGTGATCCCGCGCGAGGCTGTGGCTGTGGCGCAATCCTGAATCTCCTGAATCTCGCGCAACTGATGACCTGTTGACACGAGGGATTCTGTCTTAGCATGAAGTGAATACACACAAAAGGCAGGGTTGATGCTGTGCTGGCGTTTTAGCGATGAACAATGAATGAGCAAGAATAATGACCAAATGGCCTTGCATAGTTGGCCTACCTGCCACAACCTGGTGTTTGGCGTTGAGCTGTCTGTGCCTGCTAGCTCAGACCTGACAGCGAAGTGGGATATGGGTCAGGGCACATATTTTCATATCACTTTCAAAGCCCGGTGCACGAGCATGGTGTGGGGTGTGGCAAGGACACATGAACGAGCGCAGAGCGCAGAGCTGAGCATGGCTGGCTGGAGAGGGGAGCGGCAAATAGAGCATTTGAATCGGTAACTTGCTGGGGCAGTCAATCCGATCGAGGCTCTTAGTTGACTGTGTCGTCGATAAAATGCGTCCTCATTGACCGATCTTGATTGAACAATCACTCCATACATTGGTGAAACAGAAGAAGCCTTGACGGTAAGTGATTATGCTCTCACGCAATCTCGTCATTGATGCAGATGCCATAACTTACTCCTCACTTCGGTCTTATGTCTTCTGTCTTATGTCTTCTGTCTTCTGCCACCCTTGCCTGTCTTTTGTTCCTTTTGATCCTTTTGATCTGCTCAGCCAGCCCGTCTACGGTCTTACGCAACTGACTGATGGCGGATCGCAGCTACAAAGTCGTCTACAAGTCTCGTGATTCAACAGGCGAGATAATCTCGGCTGTTGACACTGGTGGCCGCAATGCGGAGCATCATCGTTCCCCCAAGCGTGGGATGAAAAAGACAACGTATAAAGTTGCAGTGAGCAGTAACAACGATGCTTATGTGAAGAAGAATGGCAATGCCGTCCGTGTCGATGCTCCAGAGATCATTCGGTCGCGAAGAAATGAACACGCTGCCTCGACCGAGTCATCCAGCGATGAGTACGAGAGGGACACTATCGTGATCGCTGACACGCACAGCGAAGCTGAGGAGCTGGCGCCCACACGTGTGAGAGACCGCTCGCTGAGCAGTGGCACCCTCGAAGCCATGAGACAGGTCCGCGTCATCGAAGACGATGACGATGATGATGATGATGATGATGATGATGATGATGATGATGATGAAGATGACGAAGACGACGATGACGACGACTACTCCTCCAAAACACGTTCATACAGGGGCAGGTCTCGCAAGACCCTTGTTGGTCAACCCCCAGACAGACGGGCTCCCTCTGCCTTGAGGCGCCAGCACTCACCTGCCAGCATCACGGCGAGACGCTCCCGCAGTGTCGGCTTCTACAAGAGGGACGTCGACAATCATGACGCCAGTGACCGGACACATCAGCGACCTGGAGCTGAGGCCCATCTCGCTGGCAGGTATCTCGTCAGCCAGAGGGGCGAGTATCGAGGCAGGCACTATGACGATGACGTCACTGACGTCACACCCCGCAGCATCAGGCCGCAAGAGCGGTATGACGATAGCATCAACAGACTCAGAGGGCGAGAGCACTATCCACGCAGGCCGGGGGAGCAGTCGTATCGAGTTTTACGGAGAGAGAGAGGGTACGAGCGACCGAGAGCAGTCATACCAGGCCAGCGATATGCCCACAGACCCGGCGACGACATGGACGAGGACTTCAGGCCATATTACCGATAACAAGCACAAGAGGGAGGCAGGAAAGGGCGGGCGAGAAGGGCAAGGTGCACCTTCCATATGCAGAGCTTGGATGATGCTAAAATTAAGCCATGACATAATTCGGCTCAGGTTTACCCCAAACGGTGTGGGGAAGCTGCGAGTGGGTGAGTCATCCGAGATACAGACCGAGTTTATTGATAAGATCGCCAGAGAGATCAGAATTAATAGAATTAATCCGGCCGGTGAGCAGTTGCGCCGAACTGGGACAGATTGACCCCAGGAAACAACTCGGCGTATGAACGGAAATCCCCACCGGGTCAGTCTGGGTCAGTCTGGGTCAATCTGAGTCGATATGGGTCACTATGTCAATCTGGATCAATGCTTCCATATGCTTCCATATGCTTCCATATGTTGCCAGCCAGTAATGCCGATTGCTCCGCGCCCCCAGACCTGGCTTGACCTTAGGCAGGCGCCGCCCAGGGCAAGCTTCGAGTCACGTGCGCGGCAAGCACGAGTGGGCAGCAGCCTATCAGCTCCCTGTCATTTCTTATCAGTGTTCCAAGCCCAAAAAGCGACGCCAACTCTTTTACTAAATCAAAATAATCACCTCCAAAAGGCCAACCATCGGTTTGCTGCCCACCGTCTATCCTGATCCACTTGGCAACCAACTCAGTTGGCTTTTCGCTGCCCTTCCCAATCTCTACGTATCGCATTTCCACTATGGTAGCACTCTTTAGCTCAGCCTTGATCACTCTCTATCTCTGTCTGAGACCACCACAGACAAGACCTCCTTTCTGTGTCGCACATCCACGCGGCGCTCCTGTTGTCCCCCCCTCCCCGCTCTGATGCGTGGTCGTTGTATGTAAAGACTGTATTATCTCTCTCTCTCTCTCTCTCTCTCGGCTTCACATGGAGGACGCTACGACAAGGCGAGCCGCTCCGGTAAATACTGGCATTGCCTCCGCTGCTTTGCCCAGCTCCCTTGCCGATCCCACCCCCCGGCATCGACCATTGTAAGGCGCCAACCCCGATCGACCCTGTAATCATTCATTCTCAAGCAAAAAAGAAAAAAAAGAAAAAAAACAGAGCTTTATCTCAGACTGAACCATGGGCCGTGATAACAGTGAATACCATACCCACCCCGCGCCACCTCAAGACTCTCGTGCTTCGCTTCCAGCAGACCGATCTACCCACCACCACCCCCATCTTCAAGCACAGGTTTCACTCAAGACCACTCTCGGGTATGGTCTCTCCCATCTGGAGCCTCTGGCTTTTCCACCATGCCGCTCTTGCTGAGTATGGACAGACTACAGCCTCATAGATACGCCAAGTACATCGGCCCTACCGACGAGCATGACTTTGCCTTGCTCGACTTGAGGCTGTATGATGACACCAGAGAGACACCGGCCGACCAGGGCTCCTTTCGCAAGGTCGGCCCTACGGAATTCTTTCACCAATTCGCCGATTCCGACCACCCGGGCCAGTCGCAGGACAATGACGACCTTGACCGCATCGAGCACATAGTTGCTCCCCATGGCGCTGCCTTGATCAGTCTCTACTTTCGCATTGTCCATCCCGGCTATCCCATCCTGGAGAAGAAGACCTTCCTGGAGAAATACGCCCGCGACTATCGGGAGTTTTCTCCGCCAATCCTGGCCGCCGTCTACATCCTGGCCCTGAACTGGTGGTCCTACAGCCCGGAGCTGGCCAAGCATGTCAAGCCCGACCTGATCGAGCTCGAGCACATTGCCTTCCGGAGCCTGCAAGATGTCTCTCAGCGTGCCAAGTTGTCCACAGTCCAGGCCGGCCTTCTTCTCATGCAGAGACCGAACCACCTGCAAGGATGGCAGTTGACCTGCCAGCTAGTCGGCATAGGACAAGATCTCGGTCTGCATCTTGACTGCTCCAACTGGAAGATCCCCGAGTGGGAGCGGGCGTTGCGAAAACGGCTGGCATGGGCTTTGTTCATGCAAGACACCTGGGCCGCCCTTATCTATGGTCGGCCGCCACACCTATCCATGACCAATTGGGCTGTCCAACCGATCACTCCGGCCGATTTTCCCGACGCCGAGCCGGATCTTGTCGATGATGATGATGGTGTCGACGATGATGTCGATGATGATGAAGCTGGCGCCAGGGAGATGGAAAAGTGCCGGACGCTTTTCAGCGCCATGATTGCCCTGTCTAAGATGCTGTGTGAAGTCCTCGAGGACCTATACTCGCTCACGGCCGACATGCACATCCGAACAGCCTATGATTCGACCAAGGCCGTTCTTGAACGAGCAAAGCCGATCCAGGTCAAGCTCAAGGCCTGGTGGTCCGAGATGCCGGATTGCCTACGTATGGATGCCACCCAGGCCGGAAGGCTGAATTCGGTTGGCTATCTTCATCTCGCCTACTTTGCCACCGAGATCACTCTCCACCGTCGCATTATCCGGTCCCTTTCTCAGGACACCGATCCCTACCTCGTGCAAATATGTCGCTCTGCGGCCAAAGCTCGTCTGATTAGCGCCATGGATTTCTTCAACAGGCTCAAACCCGAGCACTTGAAGTCATTCTGGTATTTCTCCTCCAAATTCAACTTTGCCCTCATTGGTACCTTTGCCGGCCTCTGCTTCGTGACCTCGGTCAGCCAAGAAGAAGCCGAATTTTACAAGCGCCGACTGCAGGAGTACCGATGGACCCTGAGAGTGTCCAACAAGAGTGCTGAGTTCCTGGAAATCGCTTCCGGCATCCTCGAGTCTGCTGTCGGTGCCCTACTCAAGGCTACCGATTCCATTGACAGCAGCCGACTTGACTTTCCCATGCTGCAGAATGCAGCCCATCAGGAGGGAACCTTGGCCAATTCTTGGGTGAATAGATCTGATCCCACATACACTGTTGACGTGCCGATGGAGAAATGAATCTTTAGAGGGCGAGTGAGAGAGAGCAAGAAGGTGCCAACAGTAATTTAATATTGACCTTGCCTTGCCGTGCCGTGCCGTGCCCGAATGCAGTCAGTGGACTCACAAGTTGCAGAGCCCTCTCTCTCTCTCTCTGCCTCTTGCCCTCCCTTTCTATTCTATCGATATGACGGCGTTGTATGACAAAAGCAAAACAGCGTGTGAGAGAAATGGAAATACGACTGAAATTGTACCAACTCCATACCATATATACCACACGCTCAATAACGATAATAGAGACGTGACATGACAACCAACGTCTTTGCTGGGAATAATAGATCTTGTCTTGAGTGATGTATCAAACTCTAGCACAGTATGAATGTGTAATGTATAAAGGTATAAATATCTATATATATATATCATCAACTAGGAACTAGATTTTGGGTTTGGCCGTGGCTTTTCTTCTTCTCAACGTTTTAACGTTAACTTTAAAGCGAAGCTTTTTGTTCCAGTGTATATGTACACGTGTACACGTGTACTACACAGTATATATACTTTTTACCCCTAGGAAAGAGAAGAGGGAAAATGGCGATGATGATGGTGATGATGTCATTTGATATCAATATTTGAATCGTCGCTGAACACGAGAGAATATATACACTGTGGGCATGTTGACTTGACTTTCACTCTCGATAGTATGTATATACTATATCCCTATTCTGACGCTAGACAATATTAATCAGCCAGTATATAGTAAGTAGTACAGTAGAGCAAAGCTCCAATTAGACAACAGTAGTATATGTATATATGTATATGTATGCATGTATGCCTCCTATTTTCACAGGTGTGCCAATGGCTCCTGTTTGCTGCTGCTGCTGCTGCTGCTGATCATGTTCATAATAATCATCATTATCGCCCTTTTCAGTCGCCTGCTTTGGCACAACCTTGTGTGCTCTCTTTTTCTTTTTCCTTTTCTTCTCCTCCTCCCTCTTCCACTCCAGCAGACTGTCTCTCCTTGTTTTTGGTCTTGATCTTGTCGGGCTGCGGCTCTTCCTGAAAACTTGAGGCGCGGCAGCTGCTATTTGCACTCTCTGGGGGTGTGAATCGTTGCAGACCCAGTTCCTTGGGGAGAACTGACATGTCCTGGCTGACTGGTGCTTGGTTGGGTGTGATGGTAGTAGTAGTAATAGTAGCAGCGTCGTCGTCGTAGCTGACAACCCGATCAGGCTGCGGATCTGCAGGCTTGCTCTCGGGCACAGGGCAGCCCGGCGCGGGTTCTACAACCTCATGGCCGCCGCCGCCGCCGCCAGCGGCTTCATCGGCATATTTCCACACGACTTTGAGTCGGTCAAGGGCTTGGATGCCCTTTTGCCTGCTGCCTTTGATGCCGTCCATTGCATTCCAGTCAATCTCAAAGACCCCGGAGTTGTAGCCTTCGGAGCCGCCCTCGAAATAGGCATTGAACCAGACATGGGCGACGGAGGTGACCATGGTAAAGCCGGCATAGCCGGCTCGGTTGCGTCGTTCCAGGTCGATGTTGACATCGCTGGTGGGGAGAATCACTCGTGAGGCTGGCTTCAGGATCACTGTTTGGACAGGGGTTGTATGGGGGGAGGAGTATGTAGAGTAGGAGGATCCCAGGCTAGAAGAGACGGTGGACGATCGAGATGTCGACTCACTCGTTGGAGGACTGGCGAGGAATTCAGGGTCTTTGGTTTGGTTATTGGTGTTGCTCTGGTCGACAACAGTCTTGTCGGCTCGGGTAAAGGTGTAGAAGGTCTTGATGGTTTTGCCGCCGTCCACATAGCCGTCCACGGCGACCTTGACGCCTTCGCTCAGCCCCCAGATGTGGACTTCGACAATCTCGACCGCTCGCTCGACGTACTTCTTGCCCAGCTTGTTCGCCCACCGGTCAACGTACCCCACGTAGCGCAGCTGGCTGGGGATGCTGACGCCCTGGCCAAAGCCCGCACGCATGCGGCGCGTGGTGAAGCGGTGCAGGGCGTCTTCCCTCTTCCACCCTTCCTCGCTGATCAGGTAGGCCGTCGTCACCGTCCCGCTCCGGCCCTTGCCCGCCTTGCAGTGCACCACTGCCACCCTCTGCCTCTGGTCCTTCTCCCGGCCCTGCCGGCTCTCCTCAGCTGGCTCCCGCTCCCGCTCCTCCTCCTCCTCCCCATCCAGCCGCTTGATCCAATTCCTCATGGCAGCCATGATGTTGGGCAGGATGGCAAATGGCGGCGGCTGGTGGTCCGGCCAGGGGAAGTGGTGAACCCGGCCATGGACTTCCGAGTCTGGGTACCCACTGCCCTCGGCCCTGAACTCGAAGATGCACCAGTCCTGGCCGTGCTTCTTGTCGAGGAAGGCAACCAACTGGTCGACCGGGTTGCGATACGCCTTCTTAGGCCACTCCGAGCTGGGCCCAGACGTGACGACAATGTGGTCGGTCACATAACAAAGATCGAACCCGGCTTCTGGGTGTTGAGCACGGGGGCCGGCGACGATCTGCCGAAGGATTGAGGCCATCCGGAAAGGAAGGCTCGTGATTCTATTCCGTCTTGGCCATGCGGACTACGGGCTACGGCCTACTCTGTGGTAGACTGGGAAAACCCCCTCTGACTCGCTGCCATTGTTATTGTTATTGTTGTTGTTGTTGTTCAGTATAATACAATAAATAATACCTGACGTCACTGGATATCATACAATAACATTGATAGAAGTGAGGATTACAATTACAGGCCACACTCACTCAAATCTATTTTACCTGTACACAGCCATGCAAGTATTGACCCCAGTCTCACATGTCCCTGCTTCAGACCCATTCTTTTGGCCTTTTCAGAACTTGCATCAGCTTCTCCTCCTCCTGCTCGGTGCTGTCGATGGATTCAGGCTCCTGTACACCGGTGCCGGATACCGGGTGCATGTATTCCCACCGCGCGGTCAGTGGCAAGCTCATCAGGATGCTCTCAATTCTGGCGCCGGGAGTCCGAAGGCCAAAGGCAGTGCCCCGATCATTCACCAGATTGAACTCAACATACCGGCCTCTTCGGATCTGCTGCCAGGCCTTGTGCTTGGGTAGATACGGCATGTCCTTGCGTCTGTTGACAATGGGGAGGTAGGATGGCAGGAATGCTTCGAGCCCACTGGAGCAGAAGTTGAAGATGTCCTCGCGCGGATTCTTGGATGATGGCTGGGCAGAAGCGTCAAGGTCGTCGAAGAAAATGCCGCCGACACCTCGGGCCTCGTTGCGGTGAGGGATCCAAAAGTACTTGTCACACCACTGCTTGAACCTGGGATAATATGACTTGTCGTGCTTGTCGCAAGCAGCCTTGATAGTCTTGTGGAAATGGCGGGCATCCTCTTCGAAAAGATACGAGGGCGTCAAATCCGTTCCGCCGCCAAACCACCAATTCTGCGAGGCGGTGCCCGTTGCATTGACTGGGTCACGCGGGTCTGAAGTCTCGAAGTATCGGTAGTTGAGATGGACAGTTGGTGCCATAGGGTTGTGTGGGTGCAGGACAAGCGAGATGCCGGCGGCGAAGAAGTTGAGCTTCTCGATCTGCGGATCGACAAAGGACTTGTGGTCGGCCCTCATCTTGTCAATGGCTGAACGAGGCAGCTCGCCGTACACGATGCTGGTGTTGACCCCGGCCTTTTCAAACACATTCCCGTCCTGCAGCACACACGAAATACCGCCGCCGCCGTCCGGCCGGGTCCACTCGTCTCTGCGGAACTTGGAGCCGTCGAGCTGCTCCAGCGCGAAGACAATCTGTTGCTGGTGTTGGTGTATGAGCGCCTCCATGCGCAGCCTCATGGGCGAATGCCGCGTGATCTTGGTCTTCTGCTTGGTCACTTCATCGACCTCGGCCAGAGTCGTCGTCTGCAAGGGCGGGCCATCAAAGTGCACTGGCCGGGTCTGGAGCGTGTAGGCAAAGCCGCCAGCAAGGAGCAAGGCACCGGCGAGGTGGAAGGAGCTGAAGGCGACACTGGTGCTTGTAGGCGCTCGAGGACGAGTCGATGCGGAGTAGTATCTTGGGGATGGCCGTTGCCTCGCATGGAGCACGCCGCCCAGGGTTCGAAAGGCTCTAGAAGGAGGCATAGCTGTTTGAGGTTGACGGTGACAGCGACGATGACAAGGACACAGAAAAAGATAGAGAAGACTCGGAGCGGACTAATACCTGCCTAGGGGTATTTTTACATGACATTTCGTGGACGTGGTGTGACTTTTGATGATGTGGATTTATTTATTATTATATCGATAGCATGATAGGATGGTTGTGGCATCTGTCCCAGTATTACGGCGTATATATATTGTGGACATCCATCTGGTGGCAACAGAGTGGACGGCAGTTGGCAGCAGTTGGGTGTGTGTGGGTGTCTGAGCATACTACGTCATCATCCCAGGGAGCTGTAACCAAAGGTCGGCAGGCACAATCAGGTGGCCGGAAGTGGCGATGACGGCAGGTGTTGAGGTGTTGTGCCTGCAGTGGCTGTTTCCTGACTGGCCCTGCCCCGCGCCTGCCTGTGCCCGCGCCTGCGCCTGCCTGTTCTGCCACTCATAATTACTCACCGACCATCAGCCTAATTATAGTCTACCTCTCCCTCTCTCCTCGTTGTCATCCACATCGACATCGACATCGACATCGACCTACATATCATTGTCCCGAATTCCGTCAAGCGGCCTCCTCTTCGACTAGCCTACCACTACCCTGCACCATCACCGTCGCCACCATGCGTTCCAAGTTCAAGGACGAGCATCCATTCGAGAAGCGCAAGGCAGAAGCCGAACGCATTCGTCAGAAGTACGCCGACCGCATTCCGGTATGTAGGCAGGCTCCTTCTCTTGCCCGTGACGAGAGCGAATCCATGGCTAAGGCTGGCTGTGACAGGTCATCTGCGAAAAGGTCGAGAAGTCGGACATCGCCACGATTGATAAGAAGAAGTATTTGGTGCCAGCCGACCTGACTGTAGGCCAATTCGTCTACGTTATCCGCAAGCGCATCAAGCTCTCGCCAGAAAAGGCCATTTTCATCTTCGTGGACGAGGTTCTACCGCCCACAGCTGCACTCATGAGCAGCATCTACGACGAGCACAAGGATGAGGATGGCTTCCTGTACATCACGTACGCCCACCCCCTCTAAACACGCAGCCTGCTCTTTACTCTGCTAACCCGCATCAATAGGTACTCTGGAGAAAACACCTTTGGCGAGGCGTGATCGATCCCCCCAAGTCCCTCTGGGTGTGCTGCTGTGCCACACACAACACCCCTCCATTCGATCAAACTGTTGACGGGTGGTGAGGAGATGAGACGTGCGGAAGCAAGTGAGCTGATTGAGATTCCTTGGGCTGCGACCGGAGTTTGGATGCCATTATGCTGCTTTTCCACCCCTCGAGCTATATGAAGAAACAAAGACCCAAGCAAGATGCGTCAGATGTATATCGACGCCAGCAGGATTGAATGCATGTGGGCCTAGATTGGATTTGGACATCCATAGCCACCATAAGCCAGGGCTGCTATGCTGCGCCTGGATTGACCATGTCGTGTACCTGAGCAAAGAGTATGGACTGGTGCTGGCAATGCAATCCTCTTTGAAGATGGTGACGGCGAGGCCAGCTCGGCCATCAGCCATCAGTTCCGCTTCTCAGACAGATCTGAGCTGTCGTCTGACTCACCTGAACCAGGTGTCCCGTAGGAATTCCGCGCGTCAGCGAGTGAAGATAGCATAACTCACTGTCGCCAGTAGCCGATGTCGGGTGTAGTCACCACGCTCTGGACTTGCCTGGTTGATGGTTGACGGTCGTACTCCCCCTGTACATACCCCTCGTCTGGCTCATCTCCGCCACGAAGAAGGAGATAGGCGGGCCAGACGGGCGTGTCGCCGTGCCCTGGCTAGCTTCCCCTATTCTCGCATATTCTCCGCTGGCTTGGTATCCGCTGTGGCACTGCTGCTGCCCACCGCCGCCACTATTGTCTCTTACCACTGTAGGGCCATCACTAGGCCCTGGTTTGTGCCTAGATTACCGCTGCTGGCGGGCGTCACTCTGAGGCTGACAATCCTCAGCCTGACCACGACGCCTGTTCCTAGGCCGATGCCGACACCGACGCCGACGCCGACGCCGACGCCAACCAGGCACAAGGCCGAGAGACCCACTGGTAGAAATTATTCCAGATACTTCGATGCAATAGGCGAACCCACAATGGCCGGCTCACGCCCGTCCAAACCAGAGCTTCCTCCCAGCTCACGATCGGGCAGGTCGACGTCGTATGCGTTGCCGCTGTCACTAGGAAATCCCAGCGAGCTGGCTAACAGAAAATCGGCCCGGCTGACGGAGGAGAATTTGCAGGCTCTGCTGAGTGACTTGGAGAGCCAGAGGAGCGCCCCACCTTCTTCTGTCGGCGGCCGCTCTGCCCGTTACTGCCGCCGCACCAGCGAACAAATGCCCAAGACTCAATCACCAAAGAAAAAATCGACCACCACTTCTCGCAAGTCCAGAGCCGCACCCGACTCCCATCCACTGAATCTACACCCCGACCAACTCGGTCGCCTGTCTGCAGCCATGGCCCGTGAAGAGGCCCGCCATGGCACGCCCATGCACCTTGATGATCCGCCTGTGATTAATAACGGCGTTTCTGAGGCTGCTGATGGTGCCGGCGCAGCAGCAGCAGCTGCGTCTACCACGGCTGGCTCGGGCGCCCACAAGCAGCCTCCATCTCCTCGCGGCCAGGACGGCAAAGAGAAAGAGAGCACGGATGCAGGAAATGAAAAGAGCCCGACTCCGCCGCCACACCGAACGCCGCCGCCGCCCAAGGTCGACCCAGAGGCGTGCAAAGCGTCCGGGAACAAGTTCTTCAAGGCCAAAGACTACGACCGCGCCGTACAAGAATATTCCAAAGGTGAGCAGGGACCCGAATGAAGCCTCTTCCACACACACACTGACCTGATCCTTATCGATGCAGCCGTGGAAGCAGACCCTTCAAACCCCACTTATCTGTCCAACCGCGCAGCTGCATACATGTCTGCTGGCAAATATGAGGCTGCGCTCTATGACTCCTTGGCTGCCAGCCGGTTAGATCCCGGCAACGAGAAGATCCTGCACCGGCTGGCCCGAATATACACCTCGCTTGGTCGATCGCAGGATGCTCTTGATACGTATGCACGGATCCCATCGGCCTCGGCAACCGATACCGCAGCTGCCCGGCAAGCCCAGCGATCCATAGATATCGCCCAGAAGCAGATCGATGCCCCCGATGGCAACGGAAACATGGCTCTCTGGAGCATCGACAACGCCAAGCAGACTCTGGGATCGGGAGCGCCAATGCCCCGTACGTGGCAGATCCTTCGGGCAAAGGCCAATCTGAAGATCGACTCGCTCAACTCGCTCGGCGAAGTCCAAGCAATCACGCAGGCCTTGATGAGGCAGAATCCGGGTGATGCCGAAGCCATCACGCTTGCCGCTCGTTCATTCTACCTCAAGGACGACAAGGGAGTAGGCAAGTCGGATTATGAACGTGCTGAGCAGTACTTCCGACAAGCGCTCTCCCTCGACCCTGATAACTCGGATGCCAGAAACTGGCTGCGCACGATGAAGAAGCTGCAGCGCGCTCGCGAGGAAGCAAACGATTTCTTCAAGCGAGGCAACTATGCTGTTGCTGTCGAACACTATACCTCAGCCCTGAGCATTGATCCCGCCAACAAGATCACGAATGCGAAGCTCCTTGGCAATCGGGCCCTGGCTAATATTAGGCTGAAGAACTACGAGGCTGCGAGGTCCGACTGCGACCGAGCTCTGAAGCTTGACCCCACCTATGCCAAAGCGAAGCGGACTCGAGCCAAGGCCGTGGGCGAGGGTGGCGACTGGGAGCAAGCGGTGCGCGACCTGAAAAGCCTGGCAGAGGAGAATCCTGGGGACAATGAGCTCGCTCGAGAGCTTCGCAATGCCGAGCTCGAACTCAAGAAGTCGAAACGAAAGGACTACTACAAGATTCTGGGCGTTGACAAGGATGCCGGGGATAAGGAGATCGAAAAGGCGTACAAACGCAAGGCAGCCCTGCTGCATCCGGACAAGACCCAGGGTGATGAGGAGAAGACGAAGCAGTTCAAGGACTGCCTGGAAGCAAAGGAGATCTTGACTGATCCGCAGAAGCGGCACTTGTATGACCAGGGTCTCGATCCGAACGACCCAACCAGTGGAATGGGAGGTGGTATGGGAGGCGGAATGGGAGGCGGAATGGGGGGTCACCCCGGCGCTGGAGGCATGCAGATCGACCCCGAAATTCTGATGCAGATGTTTGGCGGCGCTGGTGGTATGGGCGGTGCGAGAGCTTTCCCTGGTGGCATGGGCGGAGGAGGCGGCGGGTTTCCTCCCGGCTTCAACTTCAGCGCCGGCGGGCCTGGAATGGGAGGACGAGGAGGTGGAGCTTTCCCATTTGGCTAAGTGGTACTAGCCAGTGTGCCAGTGCCAGTGTGCCAGTGCCAGTGTGCCAGTGCCAGTGTGCCAGTGTGCCCTGGTCATTGATCATTGATCATTGATCTTGATCCTTGATCCTTGGTCCTTCTTTCGTGCGACGACATCGTCCGGCTCCAATAGACGGCAACCAGAACATCCCCCGGCCACAATCAACCAACATCCAGCACATCTACACTAACCATGTCAGAAAGAGATCCCATCAACATTCTTCGGCAGATGGATTGCATAGCGCTGCGGGCATGGATGGTGTATTTTTCACTTAAGATGGTCTCATCCCCTAACAGTGGATTCCCCCATTGTACCATTCAACAATAGAATCACGGTCCCTCGTATGCGATGCGTGGTACTGATCCGTGTCTCTGCCTAGACTGCATTCGGTCCTTCCCCGCGGATGTCTTCGCGTCACGTCATCAACTGCCTTCCCCCCAACCCAATAGCCCCGTAACTCGCCTGTATGAGGGCTCAAGAAGCTGACGTGTGAAGAAAGACCGCCAAAGTATATATAGAGATATGCGTGTGTGTTATGTATGTATGTCTATTTGTTCTTGACAACTGACTCGACTCCCTGAGTATCCCGTTTCCTCGTAGCCCACTTCTCCCCCGCTGAATATCGACCATGTCTGGACAAATCGTCCTCTTTGACCTTCCTTCCCTCGCCCCCAACAGGAGTTGGTCCTTGAATCCCTGGAAGAGTATGTCCGCTGGCTGTCTGTCGTTCGGTTGACTCGAGAGCTGACTCATCCTCTTTCTTTCTTCCTCCCTCCCCCTCCAGCCCGCCTCGTCCTGAACTACAAGGGCATCCCGTACAAGACGGAATGGGTCGAGTACCCGGACATCGCATCTAAACTCAAAGCTGCCGGTGTCGAACCCAACCCAGACGCGACGGGCACCCCCTACAGCATTCCAGCCCTCACCCTCCCCTCGGGCAAGACAATCCAGGATTCCTGGCCCATTGCCCAGGAGCTTGAGCGCCTCTACCCGAGCCCATCACTGCAGCTGGACTCGCCTTACATCGACAAGGTCGGCGATATCGTCGGTGACATCGCCACTGCCCTCAACCCAGTCTGGATCCCTGCATTGCCCGGGAAGCTGCTCAACCCTCCCAGTGCTGAATACTTTGTACGAACCAGGACCGAGAAGTTCGGTGAGTTTTGAGACCTAATTCTCTTTCTTTTCTTTTCTTCTCTTTTCTTCTCTTCACATGTATTGCACTGTTAAAACGTCCAATGCTAAACAATGCTGCCACCAGGATTCGACCTCAACACCTGGGCAGAGAAAGAGGGTGGAGAGAAGGCCTGGACAAAGGCTGCGCCTCACCTCGGCCGCCTCGCCGAACTGATCCAGGAACATCCCGAGGGCCCCTTCATCCAGGGCAAGACTGTCACCTACGCTGACTTTGTCTTGGTCGGCTTCCTGGTCTTCCTTGAAAGACTCGATGCTTTGTGGCACGCACTCGACGTCGCCGAGTCTGCCAAGACAGGTGCCAGGAAGACAATTGAGGATCTCTATTTTGCGTCTGCCGAATGGTTGAAGCGGGCTGACCACTGAACACATACCTTCTTGGCGCATGAGATGAAAATCCACCATTCATTCGTCTCGCTGAGCAGGACTTATAGCAGTAGCCTGTTAGCTGGATTACGGTGGTAAAATACTACGCTAGTGCCAGTTCAAATGACAAAATAAACTGTACGGTGTGTTCAACTAGGCCATTCCTCTTTTGGCTAGCATGTAAATCTTGGCATTAAGTCCTTGGCACACAAATCGCTTTCGCGACCCGCATCTTCAGTCGGTATTCCTCTAGACACACCTTCACGGCCCAACTTCCTCCAGGTCCATTCGCAACAATGTCTCAGCCAGCTCTTAACAAGATCGCTGCCAACAGCCCTTCGAGGGCACAGCCCTCAGAGCTGGAGACCTCGATCGCCAACGCTCTCTACGAACTCGAGACCAATGTTCCTGACCTGAAGCCGTCTCTCCGTCCCCTTCAATTCGTGTCTGCACGAGAGGTAAGCCAGTTTCCTTTGCTCCTTGTCGCATGCCAAAATTTCCAGCGGCGCAAAACACCAGCGAGACGAAGTTTACAAACTAACACTCTATCCTCTAGCTCGAGGTTGGCCATGGCAAGCGCGCCATCGTCATCTTTGTGCCCGTCCCCCTCCTGCCAGGCTTCCACAAAATCCAGCAGCGCCTGACCCGCGAGCTCGAGAAGAAGTTCTCTGACCGCCATGTCCTCATCCTGGCCTCGCGCCGCATTCTCCCCCGTCCCAAGCGCTCCAACCGCAGCCGCACCAGCCAGACCCAGAAGCGACCCCGCTCCCGCACCCTGACCGCTGTCCACGACGCCATTCTGGCCGATGTTGTTTACCCCGTCGAGATCGTCGGCAAGAGACTGCGCACCAAGGAGGATGGCAGCCGCGTGCTCAAGGTCATCCTCGATGAGAAGGAGAGGGGCGGTGTCGACTACAGACTCGATACCTATGCCGAGGTTTACAGGAAGCTTACCGGTCGCGTCTGCGGCTTCGAGTTCCCTGTCAGCGGTGCTGTTGATTATTAGACCACACCCACACCCACACCCACGCAGAGGGAGACCGATAATTTACTAGCCCAAGGAGAAAGACAAAAAGCCCCTTCTGCTATTGCTGTTTGTTACTATGACGACCAAGACATGTCCTTGAGCGGCTCAGGGGGCGGAGGCGGGAGCCGGCCACTACCCAGCAAAAGAGACCGAGGAACCCTGCATGGCAGCCGGATCTCTCTCTTGTTGGTGCATTATGCATTTGCATTTTCGAAACCCTGCGTCGAAGTCGTCCCAAACGACCTTGCTTTGTAGTAGTGGAGTCGTCGACCAATGGGTGCCCTTCGGGGTTCAGAAGAAGACCCTTGACGCAAGATGACACTGCATGGGGGAAGAAGAGATCGACAGAAGACCGAGTTACTGTGAAATGCAAATACCGATGCAAGAAAAACCAAAAGCAGACCTCTCTCACACCTGCCTTGAAAAAAAAAGAGCCAGCCTTTCCCCATCATCTCCTTCCCCTTCCCCTTCCTCTTGGGCTACTTCAGGCAGTTTGTTCGAGTACAGCACTTGCTGGGCTAGCTTTATGGGTTTTTCGCACGCGCCGCGCACCAACAGCCTCGCGGTTCGAGGCAGAGTAGTTGACTCTTTTTTTCTGCTTTTCTATTTGTGCCGCCTTTGCTTGTTATTGTTATTGTTAATCCATCGCTCTCCCTGGTGGTGCCAATCCTCGCGGTACGCTTGGGAATGGTGGCACGGATTAACATTTTACTGTCATGTCTTTACCCTGCCCACGCCCAGGACCATCCAATAAGCGACCTCTCGCCTGCCGTCATCCCTCATGGCTGCTTCATCCTCTTCCTCATCGCCCTCGCCCTCGTCTAACAGGCGGGAAGAAGCCTTGCTCGTAGCAGTCGACTTCTTGCTCGCCGCCCGCCTGGCAGCAGCAGCAGCAGCAGCAGTACCACCGCCATCCTCGCCCTCGGTCTGCCTCCACTCAAGCCTGACTCTGATAGGCACCTCGACCACATCCTCATCCTCATCCTCTTCTTCTTCTTCTTCATCAAATCCACTTCCATTCCCCCCCCTCGCCCTCCTCTCAATCAAACTCGGCACAATCTCCACCACCACACTGACCCAATTCCTGCCCTTGTCGTAGACCTTGCCAGCAATCCCTCGGCCAGTATCCGCTGCCACTACCGGTCCTGCTGCCGATGCCGATGCCGATGCCGATGTCTTGCCCAAATCCAGCGCATCATCCCACACATCGCCACTCTTGCCGACTTCAAACTCGGGACACAAAATGGTCACGCGATGGCGGTGCCGGCCGGGGGTCATGGCCTCGGCGCCAAGCGTCACATTCACCTTCTCATACAGCGGATTGCGCATCGTCAGAATCCATTGGCTGGCTTGGCCTGGCTCGAGGATGACATTGCTGCTGCCGTCTATAGCTGCTGCCTGCTGGTGCTGTTGCTGTTGGTACTGCTGGAATAACCCTGCAGACCCCGGCATGGGCCGCAGGGTTACAAAGGGGATGTAGTTCAGCGCCAGCAGTCTGATCCGGTACCGCGTCGAGGTTGGTTTGAACTCGGGCCGCACCAGGATGTGCGAGCATGCCGCGCAGCGCTTCGATCGTTTCGTGCGCAGCAGCGCCGGGATTGGCCGCAGCTCGGATACTGATCGGGCGGTAGGGTTGCCCAGGCTGCAAGGGTGCTGCTGTTGCAGCTGTGATAGCGACGGCGTGTCTATGTAGTCGTTGTAGTCGTCGTCGTCGTCGTCTTCTTCTTCTTCTTCTTCTCCTTCTGCTTGGCGTCGCGGCTCTGGCTCCGGCGGTGAGAGCTGGAAGCCTTCGCTATGGGTCTGGGCCTCGCGCATGATCGTAATCTTGGACCGGGTTTTCTTCATCAGGCTGCCTCCTCCGGATCCTGCTCCTCCTGCTCCTCCTACTCCTGCTCCTGCTGCCCCGGACCCAACGCTGGAGTACAGGTTCATGATTCGCGCGAGAGACGAAGGCGAGGAGTACAAGTCCAGACCGGCCGTGGGCAGGCCCGTCTCGCTGGCCGAAGCCGAAGCAATCTGCTCTTTGTAGAAGCTGCGGAGCGCGGTGAAACGTGCATTTGCGTCGAGCGCTGGAAATTTTGAGCCGCCTCGTCCTTCTTCTTCTTCTTTTTCATCGCCTTCTGGTGCGTCTGAAAGGGTTTGGTTCACACCCCCCCCAGAGTCCGCACCAGAATATGGTGACAGCGGCGCTCTGGCCAGAGACGACCTTCTGGCAGGGTCGGCACCAATCGCCGTCACACTATTACCACCAGAGTCGACTCTGGAAGGCGGCTTTGGCCGGCCGCCGTTTGCCAGTTTGTCCAGCTGCGCGCGTATGCTGGTCGGCTGGGCGAATGTGATGCCGATATCCAGCGTGGACCACATGCAGTAGTTGCAGTTGAGAATGAATGGCCCGTCTTTGCTGCTACTGCTGCTGCTGCTGCCACTGCCACTAGTGCTGTTGTCGCCGACGGGCGCCGTGACAAGCTGGGACGTGCATATGGGGCAGTTGAAACAGTTGCGTGCACATCTGTTGCTCTCATTCCTCACCGTCGAGCTTGGTGTTTCGAACAGGCAGTAGGGGCAGTACCAACATAGAATCTCTTCCTTGACGCAACGCGGACACTTGAGGTCGTGGCACTCCTCACAGTACAGCAAATGCTCGGGCGGGTACAATGAGAATGCAGAGCGGGCATGTCGAGGATCAAATGAGTTTTCCTCCTGATCGACACCTTCAACCACTTCAGTGTCGCGCGAGCCTGGTCTGCTGCTGCCTGCTCGTACTCGACGACGCGAGGTATCTGAGCATGGGCAGGATATGTAGGTGTATGGAAATGCGAGGGCCATCATCTGCTGTCGGGGTATTTCTGAGCACCCAGAGCCCCCTTATTATTATTTTTTATTATTTTTTCAAAGCCTGGAGGCCTAGCACATATACTGCTGACTCTTGACTAAATCGTCTCAAGTTGATGTCTGTCTGTACTGGTGTAAAGTGATGACCAACCCAATCTGGCCTAGCCTTTCAATATGGATCCTATTCCAATTAACGTTAGATCGGCCTGTCATATACGCCTATCCTGCTTGGGTTGGTTATATCTTGGCAAATAGGAAGCCTTTTCATTCGACGAGGCGATTTCTTAGTCTGACATTTTTACAATCGCTGATTGGATCCCTGAGCTGACTAAGTCAAGGCTTGGCATTGCATCTGGATTTCCTCTCACTCCGGAGTATTCCCGAACCTGCGCCCCCCCCCTTCTACAGCCAGAATGCGCCCGGCGGCGCTACGTCCATGGCTGCACATTTCGGCGCTTCGACGGCGGCGGCCTCAGGTCCGGTCATATGCCGTTCAAGCACCTGGCAGGCCGTCGCTCCAAATCTTCAATCAAGACGTCAAGTTTCTCCAAAAGGAACGCGCCGCGGCGCATGTCACGCACAGCCGTAGCGCCGACTATCTCAAAGACGAAGTAGCGCGTCGGCTCGTCGACCGGCTGCTTGACATCAGCCGCGACTTCCCCAATGTGCTGGACTTGGGAGCCAACAGCTGCAATGTGGCGCGTGCTCTGGCCGCAGCACCGCTCGAGGCACCAGAGATACCGCAGGAAGTGGTGCAGAAGACACGGCCGTTGTCAGAGCGGATTCACCACCTGACCTGCGCCGACACGTCTCCGACGATGCTCCACCGCGACGACGACCTGCCGCCGCCTCCCGTGCCGATTCAGCAGACCGTGCTGCCGTCGCTCGAGACCCTGCCCTACGCGCAAAACACGTTCGATGCCGTGCTCTCTTCGCTGTCCCTGCACTGGGTCAACGACCTCCCGGGCCTTCTCTCCTCCATCAACGCCATCCTCAAGCCCGACGCGCCCCTGATTGCCGCCATGTTCGGCGGCGACACCTTGTTCGAGCTCCGCTCGTCTCTGCAGCTTGCAGACCTCGAGCGGCGCGGCGGCGTCCAGCCTCACATCTCTCCGCTTGCCGACGTCCGTGACATCGGTGGCTTGCTCAACCGTGCAGGCTTCAAACTTCTCACCGTCGACGTGGACGACATCATTGTCGAGTACCCAGACACTTTTGCCCTGATGCAGGATATCCAGGCTATGGGCGAGGGTAATGCCATCTTCAAGAGCCTTGGAGGCCCAATCAGCCGCGATGTCTTGCTCGCGAATGAAGCCATCTATCGCGAGCTGCATTGCCGCGAGGATGAAAAGGATAGGATTCCTGCCACCTTCCGGGTGATCTACATGATTGGCTGGAAGGAGAGCCCGAACCAGGCGAAGCCGCTGGCGAGAGGCAGTGGAGAGGTGAACATCAAAGATGTGCTTGGGGGAGGCGACTTTACTGGTCGGTAGTAAATTAGCACAGGAGCTGTTGATGTTGGCAGAGTTAACAAGGCCAGGCTCCTGAAACAGTCTTGTCTTTTCTTCTTGTGCTTTTTTATCTTTTTTTTTCAATGATCATGGCTCGTGAGGACTGGACATTTCTTTCTATACAGTTCGTCGATCACTCAGCACTCGCACGATGCCACCCACCCCGACAAGCTCGACCAACTTCTCATGCCAACTCAGCAACACGCTCATCGTCTGGCCGCCACCGCCGTCGCCAAAGTTCCTCGCCTGTATCTGGCTAAAGCCGGAGGAGGTCCTGCCAAACCCGAACCCGTCGACGCCAGCACCGCTGCCGGTCCCCTGCGGACTTGCCCCCTTGGACCCGGAGCTGTTTCCGCCGCCGCCGCCGCCACTGGCCATCCCCTTGTAAATGTACTTCATCAAGGCATCGCCCAGTGCCGCGCCTCCAGGCTGCTTGAGCATCTCTGCGAGTATCCTGCTCGCATCGCTCTGCCGGATGCCCTGGAGAACCTCGAGCACAGTGGCCAGGTGGACCTGCTTGGCGGCCTCGTCCCCGCCCAGGGGCGCCGTCTCGAGCGCCGACTGCAGCGCCCCCAGTGTGTCGCCCGCTCGCAGCAGCTGGCGGATCTGCTGGCCAACCTGCGCCGCTTCAGCCGACGTCGACGCGGCCGGCAGCGTCGACGGCAGCACGGTGCTGATGTCGAAGTTGAGCGCCGAGTCCGGGTCGTAGGCGTCGACGTTGATCGTCCGCCAGTTGAAGTTGGCCATCTCTTTTTTGTGTGCACACACACACACAACAACAACAACAACAACAACAACAACAACAACAACAACAACACTAACTCAGACCTCTTGTTGAAGATGCAGCGCAGTCGACAGCGCGTGCGTCGGCGTTTGTTGGCTGCCGAGTGCGGGGAGGGGCGGAGAGGAGGATAGTGGTTTCGTTCGTGTGCGTGTGCGTGTTCGTGTTCGTGTTTGTGTTTGTGTGCGTGCGCGTGTGCGTGTGCGTGGGTGTGGTCGTGGTCAGTAGCCTAGAGTTCCATGCTACAATACTTTTTGAGTCGTTCCGATTCAGTCCATGCCATGGCTGGGAATGAAGTCAGTTACGGTACGCAAGTGCGACTGCCCTAGTCGCCTGCCAAGACACTTTCGTTACCTTAGTTCCTATTAGCGTGGCCCCCCACGACTTATCCCCGGATTATCCCCGGCCTCGCCTCTTCCATTCTGTCCTGCCAATGTCGTCACCACACAACATCTGCGAATAGACTGGCGTAGACGAGTTGCTAATAATTTGCACTTGTGGATTCCAACACACAACCTCCCGAGACATATTCGCGTCTGAAGGCGGGCTTTAATGGAAACTTCGTACGACAGACAGTCAGAATATAATTAATTAAACGAAAGGAGGCTCCCTCTTGCGATCATCTCACTATCCCACTTGTCTAGTGGTCAGGATATAGCATTGGTAGAATTTAAAATATCTGGCTCATTCGATTCCAGCGGCGATCCGTCGTACAGGTATCTGTTGATCTATTGCTTGCTACGTGTCTGACCGATATAGTTCATATCAACGGTCAGAAGCATACTGCCTGTACTACTTGGGCTTCATGTTGTGATACCCCTCTCCACTCACACCCCCCACACTCCCATCATTATGATTGCTAGTATGTACTGCAAATGGATCCCTCCTTTATATCATCTCGTTTGACCGGTTCAGCCCATCATTCCGAGGTGATTTTCTGGGTTGCCCAGAGCATTTTTGCTCATCCAGCTTGTATAGCAGGAGACATACCCAGATCTGATCTGACTATCCATTCCTGAAAACCAATGCTCTTTCTTTCATGATCTGGTGTTTGATATCGCCCTGTTTGGCGTCCTATAGCTTGGGGGTCTTTTCGAGCACCGATATTTGCATGAAAATCGGGAATAATGACCACTCCATTTGGGGGCGATATAGGCCAGATCTGTTATGTTTAGTGACCTATCTATAAGATGGTGTAGCTGTAGTGTCCTTAGTTGGTTGGAACTTGGATGGATTGATGATAAAAGATGAACCTGTTTTTGAGACTGCGTAAGGTTCTTGCGACGCTGGCACGAGCATGAGTGTATGTGAATGCAAAGCCCTTTAATGGTTGGTTTTAGTTCCTGCCTTTATGGTCAGCGAGCTTGTCTTCAGCCAGCTGTATTCATCATCGTAGTTCGGTTGCTTTTTTTTTCAAATAATTCGTCTTCGCGAGTGTTTTGGGCCAAGGACTGGAGCGATATATTTCAGCCTTGTTGGTATTTAACCAGACAATACCGTAGGGCCGTAGGGCGAACGGCCGAACGGGGCGGGAAAGGCAATCCGAATTTCAGTGACTCAGTCTGTCCCCTGCCGTTCGTTGCCTGCTTTGAATGAATGCAAGCACAGGCAGGCATGCCCAACTTCTCAGACACACATTAGCTCGTCGCAGATCTAACATCGCCAATGCCCGAAGCCAATCGTCGTCTGAACTAGCACATCCGGTTCTGATGCAGACGCCAGAAATTTTCAGGGCAACATGCAGAATGAAACGTGAAGACTAGAACGCGAGTCGTTGATTCAGGCATGGCGTTAGCATTGGCCCGAGTAAGACTAGGGGGGGGTTGTGTTTTTCGGGTTCTTGCTGTTGCTGTTGCTGCCGTCTGTGGGGCTGATCTCAATTAATAATAATAACACGGAGTAGTCTCTTACTCGGTAAGTGGAGCCGAGCAGTGGCAATTGGCTTGTGGCCGTGCATGACCCCTAGATGGGCTTCCCGTGTGGTGGCGTGTGTGGGCGTTGCGTGTGTGACAGAGATCTCCAAATGTGCCTTCTTTGAGCGCAAGTTCCCGATGGGTGATCTACAGTCGACGTATCTGTTCTGTGCCACACACACACACACACACACACACACACACACACACACACACACAGCTGGGCTATCACACTTCGACCGCCTTCACACCCGTGAGCTCTTTGCATAGCTTGATCAATTTCTCCTGGTTGGCCTCTTGGCTGGCCTCCTCCTTCGGGGAGTCCTCCCGCACCCCTGGCCTCCAATAGCCACCGGTTGTCTTCACCTCCGTTGCCAGATAGACATATGTGTCTACTGCAGCCTCCAGGCTCCCTGTCGCACTGGGGCCGCCCATCTTGGTGGCCACCCAGCCTGGATCCATGCTATTGCATCTCGACTGTGGGAAACGGCGAGCAAAGGCCTTGGCAAACATGATGTTGTGCAGCTTGCTGTCCGCATAGGCCGCAGCGTCGGAGAAGTCGCGATTAGCAAACGTTACATCGCTGATACTGCCATCGCCCCCTGCATGAAGACTGGAGCTGAGGAAGACGAGTCGGTTGGGCGTTGGCTTCACAAGGCAAGTTAGGATATATGGCGCAAACGTGTTGACGGCAGTCAGGGTCGGAAATCCATCTCCTGTTTTGTTGATGCCTCCCAAACGATAGACACCAGCGTTGTGGATCACGGTGTCGAAAGTACCATGCCTGTTAAGTTCTGCCGCCAACAACTTGGTCCCGGAAATCGAGGAAAGGTCCCCGACCAAACAAGCTTCAGCCCCGGGACTGGCTCTTTGGGCATCGGCTGCTCGTTGGGCGTTACGTGCATGCAATACCACCGCATGGCCGTTCTTGATCAGTCGCTGTGCAGCCCAGGCGCCGAGGCCATCGCTTGATCCGGTAATGAATATCCGCACCATGATGATCTAGTCCTGGTCCAGCAGTAGTTGCCCGTGATCTGATGATGTACAGGTGCAGTTTGACCGTGGGAGAGGACCGCTGCACGGCGAGAGAGGGCGGCAGTATGCTGTAGTCTCATTAAGCCTAAGCGTTCAACTTAGACGAGGTTGGGCCGCCTGTTAAAGCGGCGCTAAGATGCCCCAGTTTGAAACACCAAGTTGCGTGTTCGTCCAATCAGAGCTCTGCCGAATAATCCCCAGACACGCGCTCCCCCGAACTGCTGCCCATTGCCATGCTCACCGTCTATACCAGGTCTAGCAGACCCCAACCCCCAAACCCCAAACTCTTCGAGCTTGTTAGCGTTCTTTTTGTGCCTTACAAAATCCTGGCCGTTATCAGCTCGCACCACCCTTGAGATGTCTCACATCTCAGCTCCCACGTGCTTGTAGCCGAAGTCGTGTGCCTCAAGGACATAAATGAGACCCTGGCTGGATGTGAGCAGGTATGGTTCGAGTATTCCACGCTTGCCGGTCGGAATGTACCGTGTATCTGCTATCCCAGGAGCACAGGGCAACAGTGCTTACTATGTTGGGGGCGACTCGCGCTAGAAGTCCTTACCTATACAGCACCAGATGATGACGACCATGATGACGAAGCCGACGATAACACAGGAAGAGAGGCACTAAGATATGTCACCCCCGGTAGTTGGCACTATTCGAAATACGGCTTAGAGTAATGGCACCCCCCCCCATGCCTTGTCGAGTTTCCACGTTGCGTTCAAGCCGTGCCCTACACCCCTTAGCCATGGCTCTCTTCCCCGCCCTTCTGGAATCCTTGTCATCCGAGAAGACAGGTGTCACTAAACCCAGAGGGACAACAAATACACTAGTTTGATTAGTTTCGAAAGGGCTCAGGCAGACACGCGTTGACCTGATGCACATGGTACATGCCAGGTCGCAAAGGTACAGGATACGACTTAATAGCAAGGGGTGTGCCCTCACCGCTTCAGTTGGGCGCAACGGCTGCCTGATGAGGCCAAGGACATATTACACTGTACTACCAGACTTCAGACTGTTTAGTACATGCCAGGGTGCATTTCCTCCACAAGGTGGCTCGCTGAGGATCGTCGCCAATCTGGTTTAATATTGAAAAGCACTTGGCAGGCTTGCATTGGCCTACCTCTATTGGCTGGTTTTCTCGTATCCCTATGTCTTGGGAACCGACCTAGGTTTCAGGGCGCCTACGGCCGTCTATACGTAATACGCTTCAAATTTCAAGGCTAAAATGGCCTCCTCGGCAAGCGGTTCATTGGTGGGCGTACGGCAGAGAGACATCGATCGTGCCTAACTGCCACGTGCAATTTACCCAGGACTTGTCGTGGATAGCCCTGGGAGCCTGGTGTATTATCAAATGCTTTACTCAGCAACCTCTAATGTTGATATCGCCCAGCCTGGGCTGAGAGTTGGACCCCTGGACTGTCCTGAGCCCTGACTTTGTTTGAACTGAGCCCTGACTTTGAATTGAGCCCTCAGGTGAATCGAAATATTCATTTGCATTTGGGAACTTTTCTCTCTTCTCATGCCCAGCACATCATTTGCCGACGAGCAGTGCTAAAAATACTTGGCCTCTCTCTCGGAAGTACTTTGTACCCTGGGACAACAGGAGGAGCAGGCAGATCAACTGGGGTAAATTTTACGAAGAAAAGTGGCCCGGCCAGAACTATACGTATAACATGACGGGCAGTCTCAAGTGGAATAATCCAATTCCTGAGAGGCGTCAGCTAAATAACACACTCTGCCCACCCACATCCACAGGTACGAAAACGTGCTCGTGCATGATGAGCCGCCCTAGACAGAAGTCAGTGTGGACACCACCTAATTTCCCTCTTGCCTATAAGTTTTTTTTAATTCTGAGTTGCATGGAGGTACCTGAAACCATCGACCTTAACACAGAAGTTGCGAATACCTGACGGTGGTGTGATGGAGTATCTGTATGTGTGTGTGTGTCTCTCTCTCTATCCGTGTGTGTGTGTGTGTGTGTGTGTCTGGGTTTCTGTGTGTGGTATTTGGTATTATGTATATTTCATGACGGCTCCATCCGTCGCAGCAGCAACTTTGTTTATTAATCCATGCATGGGTCGTATCTGTTCTCGGCTACTCGCAGCGGATGTAGCCTTCCCGAGCCGGCCCTGCTTTTGTTGGTCATGAGCCGCAATGTCGACTTGCTCCACACACACTCACACGCAACACACAATCTCTCTCTCACTTACTCACTTGCACAGATATTGCAATGGGAAAGGGTGGGCAGGGGGGGGGCTTAACTGGATGTAGGTGTGTGGACGTTGCATGATTGTCCGTGGTGTGGAAAATCTTCGCAGATTTATCCCAGGCCAGATCCACTTAATATAGGCGCAAGACAGTGACTCATGAAACAGGGTAAATGAATTAAGTTCAGAGTGATGTACGTGTATGTAGGTTGGGTGAAGGTAGCACAGCCGAAGGTTAAGGAAACCAGTAGCAACGACACGTTGCCGACTCACACACACGGGAGAGGGCAACCTGGAATCCCTGGCCAGCTTGCAGGAACTACGAGGCGCAAGGGGCCTAGTCCCGCTGTTTTACCCTTCCGCCCGCCGTTGGCCTCGTATTAGTGGAAAAGCTAATTCAAACCCCCCCCCTTGCCCTCAACCTCGACGGGGCTGAGACGGCTCCAGACCTCTGCCCCCCCCCCCACACAGGGTTTCGTAGCCTGCTAACAAAATTCTCTCCGCGGTTGTTTGCAACCCGACAGACAGTTCCTCAGCCGTCGCCCTAAAGGGAACAGCCCCCAGTGCCACCGCCCCCCCCCCCCAGCCCAGTGTGCACCCCCACTATCACCACCACCACCAACGCCGAGGCTGATTGATGAAGGTTCCCGCATGAAAAAGATTTTGGCTTCTTGGGTTTCGCCCTCTCTCTCCTTATGGTGCATGAAGCTAATTTCTGTACTTTGGTCTCGACTGACACTGTTTTGTCGACTCCCTAGTTGGGCTTCATCACCGCTGCTGGTTGCTCCGCAAATGCAAATCAAAATAAAAAAAATAAAAAATCAAACAAATCATCTTCAGCTGATCAGCAGCTGGTGTGGACAACGGCAACGGTGGTCACCATCTTGTGCGTGTGCGCATCGAGTACTCCATAGGTCCGGCCGTTTCAGGGTCCAGAGTCCAGACGGAATCCTCCTAGGTAGGTGTGTGGATGGATACCTTGTCACCCCCGTGTCCGGTCCGAGTGGGCGTCCACTCACGATTTGGGAGGAGGGGTGAGAAAAAAGGGTACAATTTACAGTACACCACAAACTGCCAAAGTGTTAAGCTCCCAAAATAGGCGGCCGTAAGGGATCCTCCCCGGGCCCCCCGTCGATGGTTGCTGATCTTGGGACTCGCCCTTCTCCACCCTGATCGCGTCTAAGAGTTGAGTGAGCGAGGCTAACCCAAATCACCCATCCATCCATCCCTTGGACCTTGGGGCTTTTTTTTTCTTTCCCTACAGCAGTACCCACTCTCTCGGCTTTTCCCTCACCATGGTCCATGGTACCGACGGGTCCTTGCAAACGTTATTGCTCCTTGTTCGAGGTGACGCCTTTTAGCGTAGTGCAGCCACTAGCGCGGCGCCAAGTCTTAACGTCTATATTTATGCTGGCCAATCACAGCGGGCTATCCCCTCTTCTGGATTATTCAGGAGGCTCCACAACAGTCGCGTGATGAGCAATTCAATTACGGTATTGATGCAGAGGATAAATGCCTTTCTATATGAGTTGGAACAAGAGCTCAAGCTTTAAACCTAACAGCTCCTGGCTTTGCAAATGGCCGAGGCTGAGCAGGCTAGCGGGAATTTAAGCCTCAGGACTGGGTAGGAGCAATTTATTGCACGAGGATTTTCCTCCTCCAGCGCGAGTGAGAGAGAGAGGAGTAATTCAATAGTGTTTGTATTATCACACTGAATACCAAGTGGATGCGCTAAAGACGCCACTTGGACCAGGGGCAATAACGTTTACAAGGGCCCTTATGCGTACAAGTTAATGGTCTTTTAGCTCAGGCGGGTGAGTTGCAGAGAACCTCACGATGGCCGACCAGTCTATGGTGTTTGCATTTTTTTGCTTTATCTCGCTCGTTACCTGCTTCGCCTCTTCGCCCTGCTGTATCCTCCCGTGTTCCCTCTTGTATCGCTCAAGAACAAGCGAGCCGTGAGCCAATAGATTATACAGCACGGCTCAGCCTCGACTTGGCTGCCCGCTCATAACAACCCAGCTGCTGCCTTGCTAGTCTCGGAAAGTATTCGCCATCATCGGCATCGGAGGTTGGGGGGAAACGGGCATACATGTCGCTTGCGATGATGAACACTGCAGCGGGGTGCAGCGCCACATTCACCCCAATCAGCACCAGCAACGGCAGCACTAGCAGCACCAGCACTAGCAACACCATCCCCAATACCAACACCAACACCAACAAGAACAAGAACTGCGACCCCATCGACCACTCGTGGCAGCCCATACAGCCCACACAGCCCACACAGCCCACACAGCCCACACAGCCCACACAACTGACAGATCACAACACGATTATAGCCCCGGCGGCCAGGTCGGTGTCGTCTCAGCGCTCTGGAAGCCTCTGCAGCAATATCACCGATGGCTTCGAGTCGGCTGGCCAACCTGCTCCGAGCATGACTGAGGCGGACAGCCCCCATACGGAGCCGGACGCAGTTGAGCCCCGATCTCCAGCCAGCGTGGCAGCAGCACCCAAGACCGAGATGTCCAGGCGGCAGCAGAGCTGTCATGTGATTCGGCTGTCTAGCATCGAGCACTGTATGCCACGGGCCTACATCAGAGTCTGCCTGGCCTATCGCCTGCCGCCCGAGGTGGACTTTGAGCTTGTCATAGCGAAGCTGAACAGATTCGCCTACAAGGCACTGGATGCGAAGCCCTATCTCGCCGGCTATGTCGTTCCGGCAACCGATTCACAGGGGCGCTCCAACGTGGCCGAGATCCAGTTCACCGACGAGGATTTTCTAAACTACCCGGGCGTTGACGTGCGGTATCTCACCGAAGACGAGATGCCGTTTACCTATGACGAGCTGGATGCACAGGGGCTGCCGCCTTCGCTGATCCGGCCGGAGCTGGTGTCCGCCCTGCCCGAGGGCGCTGACACTGACCGAGCTGCAGTCTTCCGGATGCAGGCGAACGTGGTCAAGGGTGGGCTGATTGTGTCGGTATATCTGCACCATTGCATATCTGATGGAGCTGGTCTTGGCTTCCTGGTAGCTGGCAAACCTCTGGACGATGACTTCGACTTCGACCGGCAGCAGCTGGATTCGCAGCACCTCTCTCGGGACCGGCTACGTGAGCGGTTGGCCTGCTGGTGCAAGGAAAACTGCGACGTCCGATCAAATCTATCCTGGATTCCGCAGAACCAAGCAAGCAGTCGGCAAATAGAGTGCAAGAGAATGTCGGAGTCACCGAGGACCACCACCCATGTGGCTCGGCCTCGAGGCCAGGGCACCGTCTTCACCTTCTCCAAGAGCAGGCTCGACGAGATGAAGGACGCGGTGGAGAAGGAAGTGCAGCCGGGTTTTGTGAGCCCTCACGATACTCTTTGTGAGTTTTTTTCTTCTCCATGATGATGGTTTCTTTTTCTTTTTCTATGCCCTGGATGATTATGATGATGATGATTGATGACTGTCCACTGACACAACGCTCATAGTGGCCCTGCTGTGGTATCATATGACCCTGGCTCGAAAGGCCTCTGTTGGCAGTTCGATACACACGTCGAAGCTCTTCATTCCTGTCAACATCCGCAACAAGCTGACAGCCCCCCTGTCAGACTTCTATTTCGGGGCTGCGGTGGACTTTGCCTGCGCTGAGCTTTCCCTGTCCCACTTTGCAGGCTACAAGTCAGACCAGCCGCAGACGCTGGCAGAGATGGCTATTGCCATCCGAAAGGCCATCGCCGAGGTGGACGAAGCATACATTCGACAGCTGATTGCTGTTGCCAACCTGCCTGACCCGGAAATCGACATGAGAGACGTGATGGCAACCAACATGAACCGGGCCTCGGGCGCTGACATGTACATCACCAGCTGGGAGAAGCTCGGGCTCTACGACGCTACGTTCGGCATGGATCTGGGCAAGCCCGACTGGGTGCGCAAGCCCTGGTCCAAGGACCCGGGCTCATGCGTGGTGCTGCCGAGGGACGAGCGCAAGCAAGATGTCGAGGTGCTGGTGCAGATGACAGAGGATGACATGGCCAGACTGCTGACGGACGAGATCTTCATGTCCTTTGTGACAAGGGTGATTGACGGTGACAGGAAAGTGCCGTGACGGGGCTTGGGGGGCGGGAAGATGGAGGGGTGTGGAGGGAGAGGGCACTCAACCAGAAATACGACCCAGTGTGGCCCCTGGTGGGCGCAAAAGGACATTTTTGACACGGAGAGATTGTGAGAGCAGGGCGGTGCAATCTGCGATTGCCGATCCCCACGCCGCTCTGGAAGAAGAGGGAGGGAATGGAGACAACCGACTGTGCAAGGCCTCCACACGACCACACCCAGCCTGCCTGTTGCCCGCTTCAAGTGGAACCCCAAATGGATTGCGATGGTCCCGTCCACCCTCCTCCGCCTCACGCTCCATACGATCTGCGATGAATTTACGGCTCAGCAAAGAACTACCCAGCTTAGTGCCGACGTCTTGTGCGACGGTCTTCTTTTTTTATCCCTCTCGGCTTTTCTCCACCATCAACAATCACAGCAGGATTACGCTATTATATATACAAAGCTTGTACTATGAGTACTGTACATGTGGGAAATCAGGAACTCAGGAACGGGTTGGAGGAGCGAATGCAAGACAGACAGACAGACAGACAGACAGACAGACAGCCAGACAGACAGGCAGAAGACAGACACAGGCAGACACCGACAGACACCGACAGACACCGACAGACACCGACAGACACCGACAGACACCGACAGACACCGACAGACACCGACAGACAGACCAGGGCGCAGGCGGCGGGGCTGTCTGGACAGCAACTGCAGAATACTGTAATAATGTTAATCAATAAGAAAGAACGCATGCAATCTAAGTTGGAATAATATACTTCTGTCGGGGGATGGTGACTAGTGATTAGTGACTGGTGAACTGTGACTGGTGCTACCGCCCTCCTGTTGCGGCACCACTGAACAGGGGGGGAAGAGGGCGGCGCCGGGGGGGTCGGCGCCTGGCTGGGCTGCGTCTGCGGCACCGAACCAGGCCGAACAGGGACTCGTCTTTAGTCAATTGGCTCGGTTGGTTGGGCGTGATCGGCGCTAAAGCCGTGGCCTGTAACGGCGGCAGCTTCATCAAGGCCGGCGCTTCGGGTTTCCCAAACTTCTCGAGTGTCACAATGCACAATGGCACAATGGCTCTCCTTCTACACGTGGACTCTGTACTGCCTTCGCTGCAGGGGAAGCATTCTGTTGCCCCCCCGTTCCCCCCCCCCTCGTGCCAACAGTGCCAACAGTGTCAAGTTCTGGCCTCCCAAGTCATGCCACCCCCCATGGGACTTCTGCCTGTTTTTGGCACACTTGTTGCACCAGAATGCATGCTTCTCCGATAAGCGACCGAGCCAAAATCGAACAACAGGTAGGATGACCAGGTGATGATTGGACTCGACCTGGGTGTGTCATGCAATACCCTTGGTACAGAGCACACGATGGACCGACGGTTGGGTTAAGGCGGAGGGCTGCGTGCTCGGTCTAGGCGCCTGGCAATGCATAACCTCCTGGCGCCGCCCTCCTTGCGTTGCGCTTGAGTGACTGAGTGACTGAGTGACTGAGTGACTGACTGAGTGACTGACTACTGAGCAACTGGCTAACTGACTAAACCGATCACTCGACTCTTTTGCTGTCTCGTCCCTGTCACTATATCAACCTGCCCCTTCTTCTGGATGCGGTGCTGGCGCCGGCACTGGTTGACCGACCCATTCATATCACTGCCTGACTGTTGATAAAGCCGAATCGACAGTGCGGATATGCGATCGAGACCGAAGAAGCCGAATGACAACAAGAACAACAACTACTACTACTACTACTACTGCTGCTGCTGCTGCTGCTACCTCGATCTGCCCACTATTCGCTTCCAACACTACGGACTGGGATGCACGCCCAACAAGTACACACGCTTGTCCTCTTCGTCTCGCTGCTCATCTCCATCTTTCTCGCCGTGGCTGCGGTAAAGTATGCAGCCTGGTCACATGTGATGGTTGACGGCATGGGCACTTGGCTGTGAGTTCCTCCGCAGGCCTGGCGTAAATGGCGCCGATTGTTACGCTATATGTACTAATGTGAGTCGTTGCAGGGGCCTGATCTTCTATCTCAGCTCGATGCCAGTCTTTTCACTCATGTATGCGTCTCTCCATCTTTTGCTTCTACACTTCGACATCATCCCGTCGTCGGCATCTACGGCCGAGGCCAAGACCTCGATTTCGGTCTTGACGGCCCAGTTCATTCTGTCGATTCTTCAACTCGTTGGATGGTTGGTTCAGGCCTTGCTCTGCACCTTCTGCGAGCTGGGTCCTGTCCTCGCGGGCCACCAAGGACGGGTGCCGCGCTGGTGCCCGCAATCACAATTCCGAAACCGCGGCAAGGCCAGCCTTCCAGACATGCTGGCAACTCTGGTGCAAGCCAAAGACTTTACTCAGTGGGCCATGGTGCCGTTGAGCGGGGTCCTGGTCGAGTGCGCCCGTCGCCAATGGGTGCGAGGCCGGGCCAGGGATGCAACGAGAGCCAGGGCCATCGGCTACGGCTACGGCTATGACAATGGGCCGAAGACAGGCGGCAACGAGGTGTACGTCATGACCAACTTGAGGCTCGGGACAGCCGCCCCTTTGGGTCGGAAGGCTCCGAATAGTAGCTGGAATATGATATGAACGGAGCTAGACTGTAAGTGTATTAGCGTGGGTTCTGCGTGGGTTCTGCGTTGGTTTTGGTTGATCTTATACCATCTCGAGACTTGTAAGCGGAAGGACCAGACAAGGTTGGCCCTGCCGTGGTTGGGTTTATCATTTCTTCTGGGGTCTGAAATTTCTTTTTTCTCAACACATTTCATGACACATCTGGTGGATTACAGGGTTGATAGGAAGGAATCCAAACTGAAGGTTGTGCTGCCCAAGTACGACAGACGGCTTCTTGACCAGTCCAGACTATTTGCCTTATCGTGCTTACTGTGGGATTTTTGTACTCTAGTATATGCTGCTGACAAAAGCAGATAGTGTGGGTGGTATTGGGGCTCCACAGTGCCAAGGCTGTCCCTCATTGCTGCAAGTGCAACCAGTGCAAATGGAGGGGCGTCACTGGCTGGGGAACTGCCTCCACATCTCCACTCCACGGTGCTCAAGGACAGCGGAATCATTCCTCTTTGCCCAGGCACACTGCACGTGCTGCCACTGAGTATCCCGCCCGGCGGTGACAGCGGCTGCGGCAGTCAGGCAGTCCAGGAGCATGTCGGCCTCGCCCGACTCAACGGCGCCGCACGGGGTCAAGAGGAAGGCCGACGATGGCAACCCACCAACACCGCCCACCGGCCAGCAACACACACGCTCGAAGCGCAACCGCTATATCTCGATTGCATGCAACGAATGCAAGCGCCGCAAGATCAAGTGCAATGGCCAGACCCCCTGCCACCGCTGTGGTAACCTCAACCTCGACTGCATCTACGCCCCCAACACGCTCAAGGACTCGGCCGAGTTTCAGCAGCTCAAGCAGACCATCACCACACTGCAGGACCAGGTGCAGGACCTATATGCCCAGCTCAGTGAGCTGCGCACCACCGCCCCCCATCCCGTCTTTGCCGATGTCGACCTGGGCTTCAGTCCCGGCGGCACCCTCCGTCGCCGCCGGTCGCAGTCTGGCTCGGCCACACGCATCCTACCGCCGCTGGTCTCTCCGAAGCCACGTCCGCCGCAGCGAGTGCTTCCCGCCTTTGTTGGGCCCACCAGCTCGGCCTACGGCTTCAATGTGGCCAAGTCGACGCTGCAGACCATGGGCATTACCAACAGCGGGCTAGAGGACGGGGCCGTCTCGCGCGAGCGCAGCCAGGCTGCCTCACCAGTCTTGGTGCATCCTCAGAAAGATCCGCTGTGGGAAGTCGAGCTTAAGGAGGTCCTCCGCCTGCTGGACGTGTTCGAGGAGGAAATCGGCATCACCTATCCTGTGTACGGAATGGATAAGCTGGCCAAACATGCAACCCTGTTGTACAAGTTTATTGACGCATCGCGGCGTCAGGGTCTTGTTCAGCCACTGCTCCCCGGCGACGACACGCTGGATGATGATGACACCACCGTATTGAAGATGGTCCTGGCATGTACGCTCGCACTCGAGGGCAACGGCCGCAGCGTGCTCGGTTCCCGCTTTTTCGAGTCAGCTAAGCCGGCCATCGACCTCAAGGTGGTCACTACCACCAGCCTGATGCTGGTTATTCAACTGGTCTTGACGGCCACGTACTACTTTCAGACCGATGAGGAGACACAGGCCTGGCGCTTCATCGGAATTGCAGCACGCATCTGTATCGAGATGGGCCTGCACCGCCGTGATTCGCTGCTTAAGACCTTCACCAACGAGGCCGAGTATCAACAGGCCCTGCGTATCTTTTGGTCCGTCTACGCGCTGGATCGGAGATGGAGCTTTGGCACCGGTATGCCGTTTGCGCTACAGGATGCCGACATCGATCCAGCCCTGCCGGAACCGGTAAGTCAACCATGATGCTGAGGAGACCTGTGGGGGAAAACACCTGTGTGAGTGTGCGCTGACAACTGCACAGGATGACACGTATCCGTACTTGAAGCATATAACAAAATATAATCAGATCGCCACCAAGGTATGGTTCCACAACGTGGCCTACGAGAGCGGTCAGACGCCGACGAAGAAGGATGAGATTGGCTTCCTCGACTACCAGATTGTGTCCTGGTACCAGGATCTGCCGGCTGATTTGCAGTTCAACAGCCGCGAGCTGCAGCGTGAGAACGAGATTCCCGGGCGTGGGCGCCGACGGCTGCGCATGCTGATGCATCTGCGCAAGAACCAAGCACGTATCTCAATCTATCGCCCGATTCTGCACTCAGCCACCAGCATCATGGAGAATCGGCACCATGCACAGCAGGTGGTCGATGTGGCCAAGGAAACCATCACCACGCTGACCGGTATTAGCCAGATTTCTGACATCTACCTTACACAGCAAGTAATGTACCACTACTTCCTGGTCCAGGCCCTGGCTGTGCTGTTCTTGGCCGTTGCACATGCACCTGCGGTCTTCTGCAACCAGACCCGCCAAGAATTCTACGCCGCGATGGAGCTGATCAAGGGCTTCAGCACCAAGTCGCACGTCTCACGCCGGCTGTGGCGTATGACACGCGGGCTGAAGGAGATGGCTGATAAGATTGGCATGCTGGCTCGCAACGGCAACGGTGACGGTAGCAGTAGCAACGAAGGCGATGCCGATGCCGATGCCGAGCCAGAAGCTGACCCCCATTCGGATGCAGCTGCTACAATGGTTGGCATGGCCGGTGGCCACTCCCTCGGCTACCCGTCGCTGAACGGGGCTGGCAACGTGGATCCGCTGATGATAAGTCCCGACAACACCTTGCAGATGACCAACGAGCTGTCAAATCTGTTTGAGATGGCCGGGAATTATGGTAACTTTAGTGGCCAGGCTGCACACGGGGTCTATGGACCATCGTCATTTACTCCCACGAATGGCGATGGCCATGGCGCAATGGACATGAATGGAGCGCCCTTCCAGAACGAGCCCGAATTCTCACGCATAATGAACGAGCTGTTTTGAGGAGAGAGGCGATGACGAATGGGATGGACGGCATAGTTCATTCAGCCTTGGCCAGCCCTTTGGCCAGCCTTGTCCCTCACATGGCGAGCCTTGCGCCAGGGTTTTTGGTGGGGACCTTTTGATCACGTGCATGCCAAGGCCTCTGACCATTTCTGCCAAGGGCTTGGGCCGTTGCCATTGTGGTGGGATGGTGCAAGTTAGCAGATCAAAAAGCATCTAGCAAGCAGGAGTTTGATCAATTGCTACATAGTAGTATTTCCCTTCCCCTGGCATCTTTGTCCCTGTCTTGGGCGTGTTGTGCTCTGTTTGTGCTGCAGCAAAAGCGCTGCTGTCTTCTAACCCCAGCCTGTACCTGCCACACCTGTGCCTGCCACAACCCACCACAGCCTGCCACAGCCTTTTATTTGTTATTGGGCCCTCTCCTGCGCTCTCTCCCGCACTCTGTCTTGCTCAGCTGAGTGAGTAAGTTTCTCTGTTGTGGAGAAGGCTGTGTGTGTATTGTGCAGTGCTTCACTGGCTATGGCTGGCTTCCTGTGCTGATAACAAGCAACCACACACCACACCACACCACCCCTCTTCCCTTACCACCGACTGCCGCCGCCCAAAGACGGCCCAGGTTATCCTGTCTCAGACACAGCAATCTGTCGCCCCCTACTGTGCCTGCCTTGGCCACTGGCCTAGACAGGCTGGAACTGAGCTCGCACTCGCCACTGTCACGCTACACCACGCAGCTGACCCTCTCCTCCGCCACATACTCTGACATGTCGCAGTCATCGTCGCAGTCCCCCGACTCGTGGATTGCCCAGTTCTGCAGTCTAGTCGGCCACGAGTACTTTGCCGAGGTTAGCGAGGACTTTATCGAGGATGACTTCAACCTCACCGGCCTGCAATCGCAGGTGTCGATGTACAAGGAGGCCTTGGAGATGATACTCGACGTCGAACCATCCGAGACCGGCTCCTCGCTGGTGTCGGGCGAAGAGGAGGAAGAGGAAGAGGAAGAGGAGGATGACGATGACGGACTGCTGGGCGATGAGCTGGACGCTGCCGCGGCGCACAATGGCGGCCGCCGCCAATCTGGCCGCCAGTCCTCGTCCAGTCGGCGCCACACACGCACCAACTCGGACACGTCCATGATCGAGTCCTCGGCCGAGCTGCTGTACGGCCTCATCCATGCTCGTTACATCACCTCGCGCCCTGGCATCCAACAGATGATGGAGAAGTACGAGCTCGCCCATTTCGGCTACTGCCCCCGCGTCTACTGTACCGGCGCCCGTGTCCTGCCCGTTGGTCTCACCGATACACCAGGCCAACAGACGGTCAAGCTGTACTGCCCCAGTTGCCTGGACGTCTACACACCGCCCAACTCGCGCTTCCAGGCCGTTGACGGCGCCTTTTTCGGCACCACCTTTGGCTGTCTGTTCTTCATGACCTTCCCCGACCTCGACATCTCCCCGCCGAAACGCAGGTCGATACGGGACCAGACCATTGCTGCCGCTGCCACTGCCCCCGAAGACACCGAGGCCGTGATGAGCCACACCGAGCAGAGTGCCTCCCACGTCACCCCATCGAGATCATCCAGCCTGACGCTGCCCAACGCGCCTCCCATACCTTCTCTGACGAGCGCGAGAAGCGAGAATTCGGCAGCAATTGCAGCTGCTGCCTCCACTCTCCCGCCACAGCCAGCCTCGATCAACGGCGTGCACACGTCCAACCTTGCCCCTGGGCTGGGCAAGGGAAAGATCTACGAGCCCAAAATCTACGGCTTCCGCGTCTCAGACCGAGCCAAGTGCGGCCCACGCATGAAGTGGCTACGGAGTAAGCCGCTTGACATCAACGAGCTGGATGAGGCCAGACTATGGCACGAGCGCTACGGCGGAGATGTCGATGGTGATGGCGATATGGACGCAGACGACCAGGACGACAGCGACGAGGAAGCCATCGGCGAAGAAGGCGCAGAGGACGAAGAAGCAGACGAGGAGGACGAGGGCGGCCACGGTGGCGCTGAGCGAGAGCCGCCTGAACGAGATGGAGACGTCAAAATGGCTGGTGGAGCAGGCCCCAGCAAGGAGAGAGAAAGCAAGCGGAGACGAAACGACAAGAGAAGTAAAGAGAACGGCGGGATTGGGTTATTGAAGGCGGGATGAATAATGTGTATGGTGCGCAGGCATGGGTGGCCTGCATGGTGCATGGTGCATGGTGCATACTACATGGTGCATACCGCATAGATGTGGAAGAATGAAAACAGGGGAGGAATGGATCTGATTCGATTCATGCAGCAGCATGCCGGTACAGCAGCAACGCCTGCGGAAAAATAAACCACCCCCATTCTGCCGTTGATACTACTAGCTCTAGTGTTCTTATGTTAAAAGTGAGCCTGATGAAATAGAGAGAGTAATTGACAGATCAAATGAGCTTGTATCTCTTTGTGTCCGTGGAGAGATGACTGAGTTAGTGATAAAGGTGTAAGATAGATCCATGACGATGACTGAGTTAGTGACAAAGGTTTATATATATATATATCACAGACAGTGGAGATGAAAACGGCGGCTTCGAGTCTATCGAAACCACCAATTCGCACTCGCCGTGACTCCAGTCCCAACCCCTCTGACACTGTGCCACCAGTGTTTGGGAATGAAGAGAGCTTCCTGCGCACCTACATGAACGTGTTGGCCATATGCCCGCATGAGTTCGCGGGCGACTGATGTGCTTGTCCTTGTCGTCGTTGACGATGATGATGATGATGATGACGATGATGATGACGATGATGATGACGATGATGATGACGATGATGATGACGATGATGATGACGATGATGTAGTTGTTCCCTCTCCCTGGCCATCACCATCATCATCATCATCATCATGCTGCGACCACACGACATCATGCAGAAGATCAGCCTCAAGCCCGACCATCATCTCCTCGCCTCGGAAGGCGGCGGCGGCAGCAGCGGCGGTGGCGGCAGCAGCAGCAGCAGCAGAGGCGGAGACAGAAGAATGAGAATCCCGCCGCATCTGCTGCTGCTGCTGCTGCTGCTGCTGCTGCACCTCCTCCTGAATAGCCTCAAAAAGCGCGTCGCCCACCTCTGGCGGCAGCAGACGAACCTCCTTGTTACCGGCCAGCTGGATGAACAAGTTCGGGTTGGGATCGCGGTGCAGCGGCGTGTACGCGGACGAGGCGGCGCCCAGCCACAGAGACGAGGCGTAGATGTCGCCTTTGCCGGCTTTCAGCACCATCTCCGGCGTTGGTAGGTCGTTCTGCAGGGGTTCGGGCAGGGATGTGAGGGAGCATTGGGCCAGGTAGATGGAGAGTTCTTCTGAGGGTGGTGGTGGTGGTGGTGGTGGTGCATTTGGTTGTGATTGTCGTTGGTGTTGGTGTTGGTGTTGGTGTTGCTGGCGCAAGTAGACGAGGAGGATTTCCAGCGGTACTTGTTCTGAGCGGTGGAAGAAGGAGGAGCGGCGGCGGCGGGGGTGGTGGTGGTGGTGGTGGTGGTGAGTGCTATTATTAATAGCAGGTGCGCCAGGCATCACACTACTACACCTACTACTACTACTCCTCCTCATCACCCGCCTTGTTGAGCTCATCTCTAAACTCACGGGAACATCCTTGAACTTTGACCAGAAAAGCGGATCCAGGGCCAACCCTCCATCAGTAGTAGTACCATTGCCCTTGCTGTTGCCGTTGCTGTTGATGGTGCCGCCACCGCCGCTGTCATTACTCTTGGCGAACCACTTGGAGCAGGCAGGTGGGACATGCTTTCGGCTCAAGGGAAGCTTGGCCGGCAGTGCGGGCTCATTGAAAGCCTTGGCTCTGAAAACATCCAGGTCCCATGTTGGCGGCAGTTCCTGCACACTTGGCAATGAGAATGATGATGATGATGATGGTGGTGGTATTGATGATGACATGCGCCGGCTCCATCCTGAGAATGGCAAGTGCTGGTGGTGGTGGTGGTGGTGGTCCCTGGCTCGCCTCAACAACAACAACAACGGCGGCGGCAGTTGCGGCAGCCGCAGTTGCCATCCCATCATTTCCATTTGATGAATTCTGATTGATTTGAGTTTTCCCCCCCTCCCCTCCGAAAAGCTTCAATCCCCTGTTTTTTGCTCCCCCCCTATCCTTGTCTGTATTTTTTGCTTTTTCTTAAGCTTTGCCTTGTTTGTGTTTTTTTTTTCTTTTTTTTAATGAAAGCATCAAATGGACAAATGGAAACCGGAAGAAAAAACACAAAGTTGATCCATAGTATCAGGATAGTGTGGCAGAACCCCTGTCTATGATCGTATATGTCGTATGATTAGCTCCACTCACGATTAGGCAATTGGTTGATCGATGGGCCAGGTGGTCTGCTGCAGGTAATTGCACTAGGCCTTATATGGTGGGTTCGCCTTGCTCCACTGAGGGGTATGGGGGACGGTTTGATCTTGGCTCTTTCCTCAAAAAATGCACCCTCGGTGAATTTAGGAGGCGGGGGGAAATGTGAGGGGAAATCTTGGCCGCATATTCAGATAATGAAGGTTGTCTTAGGTATTTTCTCTATGGACGGGGAAAAAAAAAACCCTACATAAGCCTGGATCGAACGGCAAAGCAAAACGAGTCTGCCGAGTTTTTTTTCTTTCAAGGCGGCACATAAGCACAGTTACGGATGGATAATTATTCTGCCCATGCTGGGATTGCTTGCTTGTCTTGTACAGCTACTGATGATCATTACTGCAATTACGTCTTCGGGACCTTTTGAAGTTGGTGCTGGGATTGAGTATCGTTTACGCCTGTGTGTTGGGGCACTACGTACTGATAATGCACTAGACATGTATGGCGTAGAGGCTAAGCCTTTTTCATACACACCTTACGGGGAATTTTGATCCAATGAAAGAGCTGGAAAACTGGGTATCCGACCAGGCTATCCAATTGGGGCACCATACACGCAGGGCGAGAACTCTATCTGCACACGTGTACCTTTGTTGAAACCATCTTATGAAACGTGGAAGACTACTGAATCTCTTTGCCGTTGTTGGAGCTGATGATTGAGATTCCTCGGCTTGCTTACACATTCAAATACGAACCAGACACGGGTAACTCACAGTCAAGTGCCACAAATACATTGGATCATATGATACCTTTGGGGGCCTCCCTCTAGTCAGAATGGGGTTAAAGTTAACTCCAGCCCGTATTCAACCAATTAGTCCCCGGCGCTATTATAGAATGTGGGGTTAAGGACCTCGGTCCAAAAAACTTGGGGTATAGCCTGGCCAATCAACTGGCTAATGTAGCTCCACTTAGATTCACATTGCATTGCAAGCGCCCCCATCATCCAACTTGGAGTTGACTCCATGGGGGGAAAGGAGTCTATAAACCCCAATACCTCTGTGCGCCCCCCCCCAGAAAGTATGGATTTTTCATCCAGCCGACATCATGGCCTCCTCACCACCCGTCGACCGAATTCGCCGGGTGGGCACGGCGGAAAAGGACCTATACACATACTACCCCATTCTCATCATCGGCGCAGGAGAGTCTGGGATTGCGATGGGATGCCGACTCCGATCACAGCTCGGGTTTGACCAGTTCCGCATTTTTGAACGCCGATCCGGCCTCGGCGGCACATGGTACGCAAACAAGTACCCGGGTGTTGCGTGCGATATTCCCGCCATCTGCTATTCATTCTCCTGGTACCAAAACAGCAGCTGGACAAGCCCATTCCCTTCTGGTAAGGAGATAGTGAGGTACCTGTATGACGCAGCGGCCAACTTTGAGATCTTGGACAAGATCCAACTCGACACCTCGGTCAAGTCGGTAGTATGGAAGGAGGAGGACAAGGAGTGGGAGGTTGTGCTCGACCACCTTGCGCCCGGCGTGGGTGACATGGGCAAGCATGAACGAGATGCGTATGAGGAGACCCACGGGCCAGGCTCGGGAATACTGCGCTCCGAGACGGTGCGAGCCAAGATCGTCGTCTCTGCCGTCGGCGGCCTCGTTGAGCCCAAGTCCTTTGTCGACGTGCCCGGCATCGACTCCTTTCCCGGCCCGATTGTGCACACGGCCCGCTGGGACCCCAGTCTAGACGTGCGCGACAAGGACGTCGTGATCGTGGGCACAGGGTGCTCTGCTGCTCAGGTACTGCCAAAGCTCATCTCGTCCGAGTACGGCGCGCGCCATGTGACGCAGCTGCTTCGCTCGCCGCCGTGGACGGTGCAATTCTTCTCCGAGGCAGTGACGGAATGGTGGAAGAAATGGATGCCGTGGCTGTGCACCAACGTGCCCGGTTTCCAAAACGCCTTCCGCAAGCTCATGTTCACCACCCTGGAACTGGAGTGGCTGACTTACTTCAAGCCGGGCGAGGCATCGCGCCAACAACGCAAGAAGAAGGCGCAAGCACTGCTCGCGTACATGCGCAAAAACACGCCGGAAAAATACCACGAGCTGCTGACCCCGAACTACGAGGTCTTTTGCAAGCGGCGCGTCATCGACGAGGGCTGGTACAAGTCGCTGCAGGAGCCGAACGTCGAAATCACCTCGCTGCCGCTGACCCGCATCGAGGGCAACACCGTCCACCTCGGCCCCGGCCGCCACTTCCCGCCGCTGTCGGTGTCAGACAGCAAGGTGCCGACGGAGGCACGGCAGATCAACGCCGACGTGATCATCATGGCCAACGGGTACGAAACCAACCAGTGGCTGCACCCGCTCGACGTCACCGGGCGCGACGGCCGCTCGCTGTACAAGGTGTGGGAGGAGCGCGGCGGTGCGCAGGCGTACCTGGGCATCGCCATGGACGGCTTCCCCAACTTCTTCATGATCTTTGGGCCCAACACGGTGACGGGCCACACCAGCGTCATCCTCGCTTCCGAGAACATGGTCAACTACACGCTCAAGTTCGTCAAGCCCATCTTGCAGGGCGACGTCACCACCTGGGAAGTGTCAGAAAGGGCTGAGCGCGACTGGACCGACATGGTGCAGCGCGAGCTCAAGGATACCGTCTACACAGGAGGCTGTATCAGCTGGTACAAGAAGTCCAATGGCTGGAACTCGTCCACGTACCCGCGCAGCCAAATCGACCATACCCTGCGCTGCTCCTTCCCTGTCTGGTCTCACTGGCACGGCCAGTACACACGCAAGGGCCTGTTCAAGCTTGCCCTATCCCGCAGTCTGAAGCTCTGGGTTGCCAGTGCCGTCATCTACGGCCTTATCGCCCTCTCTCGAAACGGCAGGTCTGCCCAGGATGTTGTCAAGCAAGCACTTGGCAGGCTGCGCGGTCTACTCAAGCTTGCGCTTGTCAGCCTGTCTTCTGCATTGTAGCACAGCAGTAGTGGCGAAGCTGGTACCGACTGCTGTCTGGACTACTATGGTACTCGTCATCGCCCATTGCCATCGCTCTTGGCTCGTGGTCTTGGCTCTTGGCTCTTGGCGCTTGGCGCTTGGCATTGACTCTTGGCTCTTGGCCCTGGACTGTGATTGACATTGACTGCTCCTCAGTTCACTGTCTGATCGTTTCATCGTCTCATCGTCTCATCGTCTCTCAGGCATAGCCCCGTTGCGCTCATCATCTTCGTGCTTGGCAACGAGCGAAGCAGGGAACAGCAAAGGCTCTAGGGTGTTGGTCGTTGTTAGCTGTTTTGCCTTTCCTTTCGGCCGTTATTAGTCTACAGTCTCTTCGCGCGCGCTGTGATTACTCTTGGCGGTCAACATCTGATATGAATACAACGTGGCTGAGGGTGCGAGTCAGAAGCCCTGAGACGTATGGAACAGGCCTGGTCGCGAAGAAGGCTGTGCTTTCGAGAACACGGCAGGGCACGGCAGGCCGTGTACGTGTTTCTACCAACAACAATTCAAGTTAGTCCGCTGGTTTGAGATACCGAGATGAGGTGAACTATTTATGAGGATCATTATTATGCTAGGATAGTCGGTTGCATTACGGGGATGCTGGGTAAGTCAATACACCTGTTGCGCTTCTACTTTGGGCCTCGCTTCCATCTCTTGTCTCCCAGAATGAGAATGCCGAACTTCGCTTAGCAACGATTAATCATGGATCACTAATGACTTTCTCGCTGTCCAAGAGTGTGCCGGATTGAGGACCAGTCAGCTTAATTCTGCTGCCTGGCTGGACTCTGTATCAGACACGTACGAAATTACCGTATTTTACAAGGGTCCAACAACCTAAAATCCGTTCCTTCTCTCCTTTGTGCAATCTCTTCTTGAAATCATCTAGAATGATTAATTACGATGCTGAGATTGGCATGGCCAATTCCTGTCTATGCGGCTTACCTAATAACTTATATTTTATTACACACACACTCGCACACACACATAAAACACACACACAAACACAAAAAATAATACACTGCACCTACAGTAGGTATTCAAAGTTTCTTCCCAAACTAGAAAGCTTTTGGCCCTATCACTTTCCTGAATTGATCATGTGCAGGGGGGCGGAGGAGGAAAGGAATTAGTTAGTTTGTCAGGCGGCATTTGCACTGCCCCCTGACCCCCTGGCCGTTTTCGATCCCCGAGGTGTGCAATTGGAGGATAAGGACGAGGTCTTGTTCTGCCACGAGGTTGGTTGTGTTCCAGATGGGTTTTAGGCTAGACGCGCGGTCCATAGACAGGTCGAATAAAAGAAGGAGTTGGAGTAGGAGTAGGAGTAGTGGCAGCACCAGCACCAGCACCAGCACCAGCGACGAAAGCAGCCCCCAAACCACTGGGCTGAGATTTTCACCAAGACACCTCGTCCAGCCAGGATAAATTGATTAACTAGGACGGAGCTGTTGTATCCGTGCCCCCGCTAACTAAGTAGTGTACATGATCGGATGGGTTATTTTTAAGGCTCGCTTTGTCAGCGCTGTCAGGCGCCTAGCTGCATCTGGCCTAGTGTTGTGGAGCTGCACGGTAGTTGTGGTCTTGGACATAAATGAATCCTTGGCACAGATAGAAGTCTATCCTCGGCTTAGGTCTTCGGTTGCAAGATGCACTTGCAGAGAATTTGACAAAGGCCAGGCAGATCAGTCAGACATCTACGTAAGTACCGTCGAGGCTGAGGCTCTCTCGTTAGCTGTTAGCTGGTCTTTATACCGGCCGATAGCATGACTGAAAGCCTGACCTGGCTGTGACGGCAATCAGACCAGCCAAAGCCAGTTAGATCAAAACCCTGAGGTGGTTGTGACGGCAAGTAGACCTGCCACAACTAGTTAGATCGTGGTGCTGCCTTGTGTGGCATGGATCGCGTTGCCGCGTGGCGGGTTTTAAATTACAGTGATCTGCTCGTATCCCGTTTGTCACGGGGCGTTAAGTTACCATACACCGTTGATCGCAGAGCGGTCCACCCCCTCCCCAGTTTACTCTCCCTTCTCAGCCCTTCGCTGAGTGGGCCCTCGCTCGCCCATGCTGGCTGGCTGCCTTAAACGGAACGTTGCATGTTCGATCCTATTCCTGCAAAGGACCCCGGTTGGCCTTTCGTCATACTGGTTCCCCCCCCCGTGTTTGGAAAGCTTTGGCCTGTTGCCCTTGTATTCAGCATTCGGCCGCATCGGAGTAGATTTAACGCTACTCGGCCCCAGCATCATGTATCTTTTCTCCAGTACTTCTCGCTCTTGGGAACCACCAGTCTAACTGCTGCCTGCAACATCAAACAATCCACCCAAGTCAGTTGTTGCTCTATCGCATCCCATCGCATCCCATCGCACTCCCCAAACACTCAGCCAAACATGACTGGACACTCGAGATACGCATCTTCTCATGCCGGCAGCTCTGCCTTCAGTGCCTCAGCCAATGCCAATGAAGACTGGACGAAAATTTCGGACCTTGCAGAAAGGCGGCGCATTCAGAACAGGATTGCTCAAGTAAGTTGGTTCCCCCAAGTATTTCTTTGCCCTGCTGGCGGCTTCTTAGTTTGTATATGTGTATGTGTGTGTGATTCCCTGATGTGCTAACCTCTTGCTACAGCGAAACTATCGGAAAAAACTCAAGCGGAGGTTGGAAGATCTTGAGAGACGTGCTGGGTCTTTCTCGGCCTCGCCGGAACAGCAGCCATCTGAGCTGGCTTCTACCTCGCCTAACGAGTCCAAGTCTGTTCAGGGGTCCGGGTCGATAGATTGTCAGGAAGTGCAGCAAGTGTCGCCGGAACTGCTTGCCTTGGACGACCACCAATTATTTGAATCATCCCGGTCATTGTCTTCTCCCTCGCCCCGAACCGGCTTTATTTCCTCAGCACACTCTACGGCCACGTTGGCTCACCTTCAGCAAGAATATCAACAATCATCCTCCTACCCTCTCGAGCAGCAGAACTACCTATACACCTACCATTATCCGAACGACTACTACCAATCAATGCCCCCGATGTTACCCACCATGTTGCCGTCCACGTATGCCAGCAAATACGGCCCTTCGGTCGAAGAGGACATGATGAACCCCTTCTCCATGAATTTTGCATCTCTGGCTGGCCTGGAGGTGCCCACAAACCATCAGGCATGTCACAGCCCCGGCTCACAATCTCATGTAAATTCCACCAATCCCCCCTCCCGCTCTTCCCGTTCACAGTGCTTCTGAGCATGATGGAAGCTACTGCCAACAAAAGCCTTTCAATATCATGCTGACCTGAGACCGACAGACTCCGTCGTTGAGCGATCACCACTCTCGGGACCGGTCGCCGTACCGGTCGCCGTACCAGTCTCCCAACTGTTTCAACTTTCCACCTACTCCAGAATCACACTCAGCAAGCCCTGATCTCAAATTTCTGAACATTCCATGTCAATGATTTACATATGTACATATGCGCATTTTGCTTTTCACTACTCACACGATCGTTATTTTTTTTACGCCAAATTTGAGCGATACGACTGCTTTACGAGCGTTCCAACATATGGAAGGGGGAGGAGGGGGGAAGGTATAGAAGAGAGGGAGACGCCAACAATCTCATGGATGGAAAAAGCGCGGCCTGAGTGAGGGAAGGAGAGAAGGCAAGGCAAGGCAAACAAACGGTCGTTGTAACTCCTGACAGCTGGGACTGTATCAATGCTAGAATGTTGCATTTAGTTAGCACTGATTGGAAATGGGATATAGATGTTTACCACCGGTTTACAACCACCGGGTTTGCCCACTTTCTGTATCATGTTTTGAGTTTCTCCTGCATAAATATATAACTACGGCCGAGCAGCGCAGCAGACAGATCGCAGCCTGATGAGAGGTCGTGCGACAACCCTTGATGCTGATCAACCGTTACACTTGATTAAGCGAAACGCCTAGGGAGATTGTGGCTGCGGGAGAGGTTCGGTGGTGGTTCTCTGATGGGAGACAGACAGACAGACAGACCCCTTATCACAACAGCCTTGGGCAACACACTCCTGGATTACTCATCGATGAAGAAAAAGAGGGAGGAGGAACTTTTTCTTTCTCTCGTCGCCTTATCGATGTATATATATCCCTCAGGCAAAACCCCCCGATCTTACCCTCCTCGCGCTCATTGGTTAGCTCATTCGTATACTATACGTCCGATCTTGAGTTTTTGCTTGCCGCGCGCCCAGACTTTTTTGCAGGCCAGGGGTCGTCGGTCTGCAGCTATATGGGGGGGGCCCTGATTCTTGGTTTGTTTGCCTGGTGTGTTGTGGATTATTTTTTTTTTCTTTCCTTTGCGTACGTACGTACGTACGAAGTGTGATGGTGTGCACACCTCCCTTTTAATGATCTACATAAAAAGTGGTTAGATTAACATACCGACTTTTTCTTTTTCTTTTTTTCGTTCGATGGAAACATACAATCAATGCGCAGAACGAAAGAAGGAAAAAAAAAGAAGACGGATCTTATTTGTGCCGGTAGCCGGACATGTACGCAACAACCAGAGGGACTTTGCGTAAACTATCCCCCGATGGACGGAACGCTCGGATGGTTTTCCATTGATTGATGAAGTTCCCGTGGATGGGATGTATTTCGCATTTGATACGGTACAACTAACTGCCCACCACACACCACACACACACACACACACAGGCAGCTCGCTCTACAGCCCAAGTGGACGAGAGGCAAGCATGACAAGCATGACAAGCATGGCAAGCACAGCAAGGCAAGGACAAGATGCAAGATGGAAGAAAGGTCAGGAGATTCAAAATCAAACTCCCCAGCACTAAATTAATCCCAATCCCAGTCCGGGGTTCCCGCAGGACAAGACCCGGGCCGTCTTCTTTTTTTCTTTTTCTTCTTCTTTTTCTTCTTCCTCCGTCTTTCCATGTCCCCGTACACGTGGCCAAAGACACACAGAACCCGGAAAGCACTTTATGACGTCGACTGCCGCAGCAGATCAATTAGCGCACTGAATTTGTGATTACGAAGCAAAGCAAACAGTGGGATCTCGGATAGCATAGTAGCGTGAATAATGAGATGCCTGTTGACTTCCATCATCATCATCGTCATCATCATCAGAGTGAGCAAGTTTCCCAGACGACAACTACGAAATACTGTTGTGGTTCCCACAGTACATACTGCCTGTTCTGCCCGTACTGTATTTTATCCTGATTTGAGGCTCAGTTAGAACTTCTCCGGTAATTTTTGGTACTTGTACATACACGTATATACACGTGTACTTGTGAAAAAAAAAAGGACACTCTCTCTCACACAGCACAGCCAAACGGCCAATTCTTTTTACATCCCTGTCTACCGACGTACTGTTCTCTTGGCTGCCCAATAAGCTCCCACATTAACTTATTATTAGTGTTTTTCTTTGGGTAGTGTACACTACTTCGTATGGCCGCTAACTGGACCTATGGGCGCCGAATGCCGAGACCAAAAATACGCTGCCTATCATTTTCTTGCCCAGCCCATCCACACATCCACCCCCCTTCAGACACGGAGTTTAGTCGGACCCGAGCCGAGACAGAGGGGGGGGGGGGGGGAAAGAAAAGCAAGGCAGCAAGGCAGCAGATGCCAATTTGATCATCGCATATTCAATGAATTAGCGGGGCCCGCCAGCTATTGGGAAGGGGGGGGGCCGAGTCCGTGTCATGTCTGTGTCTGTGTGTGGGTGCCAACTGGGTGGTGTGTTGTGTTGTGTTGAGGTAAGTGGTGGCGTGACAAGGGAGAAACCGAGAATCCCAAATGGCCACTCAGACTACGACCCGAGATCTCGCGTGTGAGTGTGTGTGTACGCACAGACAGTGCTAATAATTTGTTTTTTTCTTTTTTAAAATTGATAATTTGGTTTTTGTTTTTCTCACCTTCTTTTTTTGGTTTCTTTGCCTTTGTTCTTTTTTTTTTTTTTTTTTTTTTTTTTTTTTTTTTTTTTTTTTTTTTTTTTTTGCTGCTCACATCAATCTGGCAATCAGCGATGGGTAAATTAAATAATCAAAAAAGGTTCAATTATATAATATAATTAATCATGAGAGGTATAGCGCGGGAGCCAGCCTAACGCGCGTAACGCTTGGGCCCCTCTCTTACCACCCCCCCCCGCGACTTCCCAACTCCCGAGACCGGGGGAGGGAACCAGGGGTGGCCAAGCATCATTAGAGATCTGACTGTGCACTGTGAATTAACGACATTATTATTCCTTCATTTTTAAAACAAAAAGATATGAAGATCTCCAAGGGTTTAAGGTTTCATATCTTGCATAATATAAACCTATGCTCTTGGCAGGATGAAAATGTCAAAAAGTCCATTGGCATTCCTGTTTTAACCGGCGCGCGCGGGGCGGCGGCGCGCCCGGTCGCACCTACCTTCTACACTGCCGGGGCGCAATTGCCAGAAAAGAAGCAAAAAACAAGGCCACCCCCAAAAAAATAAAAAAAATAATAAAAAAAAGGAAAAACACGAACACGAACGCGCCAACGCAAATGCAAATGAAAATGCAAATGCAAATTAAAAAAGTAAAGGAAGGATTTCAGGCTTCCTCTTGTGCGGCGTGTGGTTCGATCTCAATCATTTCATTTGCATTTCATCCACCCAAGACTAACTGCTACCCTGGTGTGCGCCGCCACCCACGCCGATCGCCGTCCAGGGGGGGGACCTTTTCCTGCTCATCATCACCGCTCCTGAAAGAAAAAGAATAATTGCCGAATCTCGTTTCGAGCGAGAGCGAGTACTACCACAGTATTAATAATTCCTTACTAGTCGACACACTTAAACAATCACACAACACAATACACTGGTACAAACAGAACCAGGAATCACCAATTCAGCCCCCATCGCTTTTTAGGTTTAGTGGGAACGCAGGCAGCGGACCGCCCCACGCGATACGACGGTCAGGCCACGCTAATATGTAAACTGACTAGTGTACGTATTTCCAGACATATAGGGCCCCAAGTTTTAACTGGCTTACAATACCATACAGTATACAGTAGTAGTCTCAAAATGGATCTGCTTGTTTGTGTTTCCAGAATTAATTTTCTTAGTTTCTCGCTGCTTTTTGCCAAATCATACAGTACTGCTTGCTGTACCACATCCCAGCCCACGTGATGAGAGAAACACTAACTTAACAGCCCTTTGCTTCCTTTGAAGATTGACTCTGAGACTTGCAGTAAATGCTAGATAAGTATTATTGAAGGTAAAAAAAAATTAAGGTACTTAGCTCTTTTTCTTTTTTTTTCTCCCTCCCCATCTCCCTTATCTCTGAACCGATGGCTTTCTTTTCCTCTCTCTCTCTCTCTCTCTTTTGTGCAGGTAGGCAGCAGCCCTACTGAGCCAAGAAGACCGAAGATCTTCCAAAGTAACGGACGTAACCTTTTGCTTGCGATTTCTTTTTTTAGATACACACCCAGCACGAAGCATAGCACAAAACAGCATAAAATAGTACACTACACAGATAGCACCTCTTATATGCTTGTCCATCCCCAGACAAGTAAGTGTACATACACTGTGTGCTACATGACTATCTCAGAACCCATTTTTATTTTTCTTGTGTTTCACTAATTTCAGTGTGTGTTTCGAAACCAAAAAAAAGGGGTTCACTACGCACGAACTTGGCTTGGCGTTTTATCTTTTTGGACAAACAAAAAAAAAGGGCAGAAGAAGCGAAGAGAAGGAGAAACATAGGCCGGCCTGTTTTTTTTCCTCATCGTCTTTTTTTGTTTTTTGCTTAGGGTCTCTCGTCTTACCGAGCGGCGGCAGGGATTGATGATCGGTCGGCGACTGGCCCGCAAGCGATGCAAATCATTGCCTACAAGGTGACAAGTCCCAACGGTCGGCAGATGGGAAAAGAAATGGGGTGGTGGTGGTGGTGGTGGTGGTGGTGGTGGGAAAAGGCTGTACTGGTACAGTATGTGTAAAAATCCAGCATCAGTTAAGATTAAAAATTGATTGAATTGAATTGATAGTAATTAGACGAAGGTCGCTACGACACACCAAGGGGGGAAGGGCGACACGGTGGCTTTGGAAGAAAGTCGGGGGGTGGTGGTGCGAGGCGAGCGAGAGCGAAAAGCCGGCTTGGCATAGAAGAAATAGGGTTTCTCTCTGTTTTCTTTAGGGTTGTCCAACCGAATGAAACTCTACTGGCGGTGAATTTTTTTGTGATGAGTCTCCTACTGTTATTATGTGATGATACCGCTACTACCCGCTATATTACCCCGTACTATTACTACTACGACGGTATGTTTCTACTAATTATGATGATCATGGGCAAAAATATCGAATAATCCTCGTCCCTCCCCTCGATTGTAACACAACCCACACCGGGGGCTGGGTTTCTGAGAAGAATCTTCCACCATTTATTTTCTCCCTGGTACTCCCTCGCTCTCTCCACGCCCTCCGATTCACCCGCCCGTCTCCATCGAAGATGATCGTCAGCTCCATTTCCGCTCGGGCAGCTTGGGCTAGTATGGGTGGGCGGAGGGGGCAGCGTGGGTGAGTCAGCGGGTTGTGTGGACGGTATCGACCGGGGGGAAGAGGGAGGGAGGGGGGGTGAAGAGCGAAATTGTAATATTGCGTGCGTGCCTGGCTCAGGAGGACGAACACACTATCCAACCCACATTCTGTGTACACACACATGCAAGGTAGATAGAAACTTTCTGTCTTCGCACCCCTTGCGTCTGGCCATGCATGCCCTGCCTAAATCGCACGCACCTACGCACCTACGCACGCATTGACTGACTCGAAATTTCCACCACGTGCTCCTCGGGGAGCATTAATTCCTCAAAATGAAGACAAACAAAAAAATAAAGCATACAAAATACGAGGTCAGTATGAACTGTTTGTCTGGTTCAACGTCCATGCTGTGGCAACTTTTGTGTGATCATCCAACAATTCAACATATCAGCCAAATGGCCACACACCTCCGATCAAAATCTGCGTCGCTACTATGCTCACTTGCCCGAACGCCATGCAACAATAGCAAGACAGATGCCGTGGTATGGGGGGCCATCATATCTTAACGCTCCACTCGTGCTCATCTTCTCCGTATTGAATGGCCTCGATCCACTCCTTCATCTGCAGTGCTGTCGCTCCCGCCTCTTCGTTTTCTTTCAGGCCACAGTCGATCAGTCGATCCTTCCATTCAATCCTCCTCACCGGCGCCACAATCGCCGCCGTCCCCGAGCCAAAGACCTCGACCAGCCTCCCGTCTTGCTCGGCCTCGTATAATTCCGCCATCGTCACATACCGCTCTTCAACCTTCCAGCCCTTGGGCACTAGGCGTTCACGTGCCAGTTGCAGCACGCTGTCGCGAGTCACCCCTTCGAGGATGGTGCCGTCAAGAGGCGCAGTCAGCAGTTCAAGCTGTCCTGTGCTCTTGTTTTTGATCACCATGAAGAGGTTCATGCTGCCAACTTCGGTGATGGTCTCCTGCGGGCCAAACAGCCACAGATTCTGGCTATAGCCCTTCTTTGCAGCCTGCAATTGCGGAACAATGCAGGGGGCGTAATTCGCCCCAAGCTTCTTGTCACCAACGCCACCGGGCCACGCGCGAACAGCGTAGTCGGTCGCTTCCAGATCGATCGCCTTGAATCCTGTAGGGTAGTAGGGGCCAACGGGTGAGGCAATCAGGAACAGCAGCGCACTGCCTGGCGGGCCAATTCCCAGACTAGCCTGTGTGCCTATGAGCGTCGGCCTGAGGTAGAGGCTGTAGCCCTTCTCCGAGGGGATGAAGCGCTCTTCAAGCTGGCAAAACTTTCCAATCAGCTCCCTCATCTTGTTTTCATTGAAAGTCGGGAGCGCAATCCGAGCTGCCGACTTGTTCATCCGTCGCATGTTTCTATCCGGCCTGAACAGGCGCAGGCTACCGTCTCGGCACTTATATGCCTTCATGCCCTCGAAGAGCTCGAATCCGTAGTGGAAGACACACATCGCCGGGTCGAGCGAGAGATTCTGGTAGGGTTTGATGTGCGGCGCAGACCAGCCCGAGGCGGCGTTCCATTCGACGGTGAGCATGTGGTCTGTAAATACAGGTCAGTTGTCAGTTGGCGGTGTAGACGCCGCTGAGTGAGGCATTAGCTAGATTCACGAACCTGTAAATGTGCGTCCAAAGACAAGCTCACTATTAGGCACGAGCTGCTTTGGCGAGGCTGTCTTGGTGATAGCGAGCTTTGCTGGGTCGATATCTGGAAGGCTCGACGGCAACACCTCGTCCAACACCCGCTTCTGAAGCTGCCATGTTGATGAGAAGCCCCGGCTCTGTCTTCGTGCGATGTGGGAGTCGAAGATGGGTGATCGCACGCGGGAAGAAGCAGCGCGCAGAAGCCTGTGTGGCTGCATTGTGTGCTCGATGCCGAACCCGTCGAGTAAAGAGCGTGGGGCAAGGAAGGACCCGTGGTAGAGCTTTATTAGAAGTTTGGCGTCTACCCCTGATTGGGCTGATTGGGCCAGCGGGCGTCCAACTCTTCGATCGTATGACTTTGTTCCTGTGACGAGAAGTTTTCCACAGGCGCAGGTGGATTCTGCCTCAACGAGTGGATCCTGAACAGACGACCTGACAAATCAACGGTCTACAATCCTTGTTCAAGTGCTGGAAGGAAGGTGCGGAACAGGGCCGAAGGTTATCTGATCTGAAGGTCCAAATATCTAAATATCTAAATCTCTCTTTTCTACACGTGTAGACGCGCTTTGCTCCAGAATTAGAACCAAGTTATCTTGGCCAGAGAAGCGGAACTACAGAGCAACTCTGCTGGCAGCTAAAACGATGACGAGTAGCCCGAGACCTAAGCCTCGTCTTTGCTGTTATTGCCATTCCTTTTCTCATCGAGAGGTCACAAGTCAAGTTGCAAAGCACGAAGTGGACGTCGAAGAGGCCGATATAGCAGATTATGTGTGAAGCCACTAAAGTCGGTGCCCAATCAGATTGGCTCAATGGCGCGTGGCTGATACTGTCGTTCGATTGATTGGCCGCTTTGCCCAGTGTGCTTGCCCGAAGATCGCTCCTTCCTTGCTTGGCATCAGACTCGCGGCCCTGCCAAATTGGGCCTAGCTTGGGCGGCGGTGACGTGACTCACGTGAGGCGATCTATCTAAATTAAATGCTTTCATTCCTCTGCCACCGCCGTTGTTTGGTCCTGCTGTCCAGGCCTGCTGTTCTGGCAAGGCACAACTCGCGGTCAAAAGGGCGGGTGGGCACCAACGATATGATGTGATAGCGCCCGTTACACCCGACACTCGCAGACTCATCATCACCCAGGAACGGCTCCCCCGGCAACAACCATGTTCTCATCAGCCTTCAAATCATTTTCGTCAAACATCTCGTCCAACTATGATGTCTCGAGGCAGCCAGCGGCTACGGCAGGGCCATGGACTATCTTTGACGCCAAAAAGAAGAGCACTGGTGCCCAGGTCTCTGTCTTTGTGCTCAAGCGCGAAACCCTTGATCAGGCCAATGGCCAGTTTGGAGCCAGAGCAAGTGCTACTTCGATACGGAAGACTCAGGATGTCGTTGTCGACCGGCTTAAGAAGGAAGCCAGCATTCTAGCCCGCCTTCGCCACCCCTCTATTTTGCAGCTGGTCGAGCCTGTTGAGGAAACCAGAGGTGGCGGTCTGATTTTTGCAACTGAGCCCGTCCAATGCTCGCTTGCGGGTGCACTCGCACAGCAAGACAAGGGCTCTTCGTCATTGAATAGCGATGGGACCAGCTCCCGGGCCACTCGAGATATTGAACTGGACGAACTTGAGCGGCAAAAGGGCTTCCTCCAGGTCGCAAAAGGACTCGAGTTCTTGCATGACTCGGCCAAGTTGGTCCATGCTAATCTGACACCAGATGCTATCTTCATCAATGCCAAGTCAGACTGGAAGATCTCTGGTCTCGGTTTCGCAGGACCGCCAGACAACGTCGAGGCCACGCCAGCAAATCCTCATATATCTCTGTCAGAAGTCTTACAACATGATCCTAGGGTCCCACGCTTTGTCCAGTTGGACCTTGACTACACCTCGCCCGATTTTGTGCTTGATTCCAACGTTACACCTGCCGCCGACATCTTCTCTCTCGGCCTTGTCTTGTTGGCATGCTACAGGACACCGCCCCGTTCTCCCATTGAAACTCGTGGCAATTCGTCCACATACAAGAAGATATGCAGCAGCGTGTCCACAGTGCCCAACCCAAGCAACAATTACCTGTCAGGCAACTCTCTCCCTTCAGAACTCTCCCAAACACTGCCCCGAATATTGGCTCGACGGCCGGCCCAGCGCATGTCTGCTACCGAATTCCAACAATCCCAATATTTTGACAACGTCTTGGTCAACACTATGAGGTTTCTCGACGATCTCCCGGCCAAAAATGCGTTGGAAAAATCCCAATTCATGCGAGGCCTTGGCCGCATCTTGCCGCAGTTCCCCAAGTCGGTACTCTCGAAGAAGGTCTTGAGTGCGCTTCTTGAAGAGCTCAAAGACCGGGATTTGCTGGCTCTGATCCTGCAAAACACATTTGCAATTGTCAAACTTGTCCCTGACGGCAAAGACATCATGACAGACAATATCCTCCCCCGACTGCGAGAAACGTTCCTGTCAAAGGCCAAGTCTGAGGAGACAGACAAGAGCAAGGAGGCAGGCCTGCTCGTCGTTCTTGAGAATATCCAGCTGGTGGCGGATAACTGCACGGCAAAACAGTTCAAGGACGACTTGTTGCCTATCATTCATGTTGCCCTGGAGTCAAGCACTCATTCACTTACCGATGCCGCCCTTCAGACCGTGCCCACTGTTCTCCCCTTGATTGACTTCTCGACTGTCAAGCATGAATTGTTCCCTGTTGTGGCAAGGGTGTTTGCCAAAACGTCGAGCCTAAGCATCAAAATACGTGGCTTGGAAGCGCTCGGTGTGCTCTGTGGAGAGCCTGGCCCTGGTGCAGCCAAAGACAAAGATGGCCTCTCTGGTATCCCAGACACAGACAAGACGCCCAAAGGCTTGTCTAGCCTGGACAAGTTCACCATGCAGGAGAAGGTGCTGCCACTCCTGAAGGCGATCAAGACGAAAGAGCCTGCCGTCATGATGGCCGCACTCAAGGTGCTCCGTCGGGTAGGCCAAGCTGCCGACATTGAGGTTGCTGCTGTTGATATCATGCCGATATTATGGAGCTTCAGCCTGGGGCCTCTAATAGATGCAGCGCAATTCCGTGCCTTCATGGACGTAATCAAGGCCCTGTCAGCCAAGATTGAACGTGAGCACACCAGAAAGCTACAGGAATTGGGACCATCAAGAAGCTCTGAGCCTCGTCCAAACTCAAGCACGCATGCTACACTGGGTAATGGTGCTAACTCGGTCTCAAGCCCGGCAGGCAACGAAGACGACTTTGTCAAACTGGTGCATGGTAACAAGGCACCAGCCAACGGCGATCCATTTGCTGGCGCACTTTCAGACGGCCAACGACTCACACAAAACCCCCCCAGCTTTTCGTGGCAGTCTGCAAGCGTGGCGACTGGCTCAACAGCTGCTGTCTTGGGCACTGTCAAGTCACAAGCGCCGTCTCGGTCGATAACGCCTGACGTGATGTCGGCTTTCCCGAGTTTGCAGCCGGCAGCTTCGTCTTCGAACGTCTGGGCATCCACATCGTCGCAGCCAGGTCAGCCACAAGTTCGCTCACCTCTCTCTGCCTCGCTACAAGCGCCAACTCCTTCCACTTTTAACATGCAAGGATCCTCAACCGGTGCGCTGGCGAGTACTAGTAGCTTCGTCTCCACCCCAATCCTACCACCTCCACCATCGGGTAACACGGCAGCAAACATCTGGAAGCAGCCAACCTTGAGCGCGCCGCCGAGCTATCCCCCCATCCAACCTTCTGCTGGCTTTCAGTCGCAGACCCAGCAGCCCAAGACTGGCCTAGACAAGTACCAATCACTGTTGTGACCCAAAGCTATGCTTACAGGGTATACCATGTGTTCACCTGCAGACATTGTTTGATACCAGCGGCAAGCTTATCTTGATTTGATTCTCTAGCCCCAGCGGCCTTGGACAATCAAGTATGGTGGCGCCACCCAACAGACCTTTGTTCTCGACTCAGAGTTCGACATCGTCAGAGTGCATGCCCATCGCCTGATTACTACAACGTCACAATCCATCGGTATACTCGATCAGCACAGCTGTGCATAACAAGATCACCCCTGCTGAACATCCTGAGCCCCCCCCCTCTTCCACGGATCCAGCACCCGATCGGCGATGCCAAGCCTTGCAAGCATATTCTCCCTACAGCAATATAGGGCCTTGGTCAGATGGTTGATTAATGGCAACTTGACATTCCTGCGTAGGAAAAGAGATGAAGAGATGGTCAACGGACAGTTGAATAGAGAACAGGAAAGGTGCCAGGATCCGTCTACAGCACAGCGGCAAAGGAAAAGGGGGATGTTCACAACTGGGAGAACAGCAGCCTGGATATAGCGCCATCTTGCGGTGTCGAGGAAGAATAGTAATACTATACAGTGGGACAATACCAGCCAGAGAGATGCTCCTAATCCGGGATGCCGCTTTTGAGTCCCCATCACTGGGTCCGTCGTCGTCGTCATCAGCTTAGTGCTCGAAGAAACCACCGTCGCCCATCACGTCGTCGCCATCTGAGTCGAGGTCCTTTTGATCAATGTGACCATCCTCCTCCAGCCAAGCAGGCTTCGTCTGGCCTTGATCCGGCTCGTCCTTGCCCGTCTTCACCGCCGCCGCCGACGCCTCGCCAGCGCTTCTCACTGCGACGGTCTCGATTTGGGCTGGTAACCTATCCCTCAGTGCCTCCAGCCGTCGTTTTACCGCAGCCTCATCACCGCCCGCCTGCATGCATTTTTCAATCTCAAACCACATCGGCGGCTTCTGGCCGACCCCAGCCAGCTTCACCACGCCCGACTCTTCATTTGCTTTGGTCGTAATCTCATCATCATGTGTCGTTGTTGTTGTCGCTGACTTTTTGTCACCGTCCTCGTTCCCGTGCCCGCCGTCCGCTTTTTCATCCGCAAAAATGCCAATATACTTCTCGCCCAGAGGCGAGTACAGAGCGTAGTTGAGATCCACTTGCGCCTCGTGTACCTGTTTCTCCAATGCAGTCAATCGTTCCCGCTTACCGCTATCCTCGCATACAGTCATTGTGTTGGCATCGTTGTCGTTGTCGGTGGTGGCAGCACCACCAGCACCAGCACCAGCACCAGCAGAATCTTTCACCTCGTCCTTGGTCGTCAGGCCAAGCGCAGTCTCGAGCTCCTTCTTCTCACGCAACAGCCGCTTCAGCTTCCGCTCCGCCTTCTTGCGCTCAAAGAATCTGACCATATGGTAGCGCTGCAGAACCTGCCTCTTTGTCCGCGTTACCCGCGCTTTGGCCTGGTCGTGCAGCAGTCCGGCCAATTCTCGTTCCTTTTCTCGCTTCTCCTCGGGTGGGAGAATATCTCGAGCGAGCAGCTTCTTGAGAGAGTGAATGCGTGTTGAAGGGTTTGTTGCCCTTTCCTTCTTGCTGTGAGTTGGGCCAGAGGGGCGTGTACTGGCCGCGGCTGCGGAGGGTGTGTAACGGTCGGTACGGCGGCGCTTGGTGGGCGGACCGCGGGCGTAGTCGGGGCGGTATGAGTCGGTGTTGTCATTGCCACCATGTTTCTTGTGTTTCGAAGGGCGGTATGAATTCGCCATATTTGCGGTGCGCTCGTTGAGATCGGCTCGACTGCAACTGCGCAGAAAGTTGAGGAATATTTCACGGTTGTAATTAACTTGTCAAAAAGTTATAGCGCTGCAGAGAATATCTGACTAAGCCAACTGCCTGCTTAGATAAGGTTTTGGTCTAGCCCAATATAGAATGGTTCGTAATTAGCGGCATCTACCTCGTCGTCGCTCGTCGTCGCTCGTCGTCGCTCGTCGTCGCTCGTCATCCCTCGTCGTCCTTGTTGACCTAGAACTGGCCTACTGTACGAGTGAATATTTCATCCCCTCCATGTTTCTCTTTCGTCATCCCAGCAGCCCTGATAAGGGCTAGAAGCCAGAAAAGATGGAGACTGCCATTCGGTACTCCCGCAATTCCCTGCCAGGTCGTGACCAGCGTTTCCTGCTCGTCGACGTCGTGGGGAAAGCATTCAAGCTCGAGAAGATTACGCAGCGGACTAGCAAAGCTCTGGTATACGAGACTGTTACCACTTCGGCCAAGGTGCCGCCTTTCCGTGCCTTTGACTGGCATCCCACTAATGAAAGCCTCATTGCCGTCGGCCAAGCGAGCGGCGAAGCAACTCTGATCAGCATAGCCGAGGGCAAACAAGACTCAGTCCTCTTTCCCGTGCGGAGTCAGCGTCTATGCAATGCCGTCGCCCTCAACTCTGACAATCTGCTTGCAGCTGGATTGGACCGGGTGCGAACTGATGTGTGTCTCAACATCTGGGACTTCAACCACCGTCTCCCGTCAGCGGGCATGACAGCCTTCTCCAAGAACTATTCCGAGCCTGTCCACCGACTTGCCAGTGGCGAGCCCATCACGAGTCTCAAATTCTTCCACGAGGATCCACAGCTCCTGGTTGCGGGTGTCAAAGGCCAGTTTGTCAGATTGTATGACCTACGTGACCCTGCAACCAGCAGTGGGCTCCAGTTCGCCACGAAATGTGTGCACAATCTCGCCATTGACTGGCTGGACGAGAACTACATCGCATCATGTGCGCCCTCACCCGAGCCCATGATCAGTATCTGGGACCGTCGGATGGGATCCAGAGGCCAACTCGCTCTGTCTGGCCTCGGCAGTGGCAACACTACTTCTTCAGATCCGCGGCAGCCCGAGGTCTCGTTGGAGTTGAGGAATGCAATCAATCAGCCAGGCTCCATCTGGAGTATGCGCTTTTCCAAGAGCAAGCGAGGCTTCTTGGGCGTCTTGTCTAGCACAGGACACCTGAAAGTGTACCAGTTGGCAAAAGACTACCTTTATGTTCCTGCCACTTCAGCAACGCAGGTGGCCCAGCTCCATGGCGCGCAACCATGGGAGACAGAATCACCACAAGATATCTTCCTCGACCGTACCCAAGACATTGAAAAACAATTCTCACATCCATCTGCACTAAAGGCGGAGAAAGCTCGAATAGTTTCCTTTGACTTTACCACCACAGTGTCCAGGGATAAGCAGCCAGAGCTGATCACCTTGACTGGGGATGGAAGGATCTCTATCAGAGCCACGGCTCCGATTCCCGAGCCCTCAGCTTTTGAAGCCAGTGGCTGTGTTGTAGCCGGCAACAGCCTTATCGCTCTTGACGATTTCTCTGGCTCTCCCGAGGCTGTTAAGGAGGTGCCATCACTGGCCAAGGACCCTGTAAAAAAGGGCAACAGGAACAGGAACAGGAACAGGAACAAGAACCGGATCAAGACAGTAGTCTGGGAGAAGCAGACCTCATATCAGAGACATCAGGCCGAGGCCGGCGTCAACTTGGCCCTCTTGTCGCTCAAGCCACGGCTGGATAGAGATAACATCATCCGTGAGCGCGCTGTCGATGGCTACGGTATCGACCCAAGCGACAACAAGGAAATTGTCGAAGACGACGAGTGGCTGCTTGCCATGTGGGAATGGATTGAGCATGCGACCAATCTTCATGAGGAGAACCAGCTGAGTAGGGACAATCTTGATCTCTCCTACCTCGGTGTCTACAGCATCTGGATGGAGGACATTCCCAACAGGTCAGCCCGCTCCTTTGGGCCGACTTCTTCTCGCGTCACAAAGACAATCGAGAACCTGGCCCATGAGCTAGATATTCCACCGCTGCGTGGTGCTGAGACAAGCCGTCCTGCCCACCGCCAACTCTGTCTCTACATCTCGAATCTGGCATGGAGTAAAGAGCTGGTTCGACAGGCCACACTTCGCTTCGCAGAACAAGGCGACCACACCAAAGCCGCCTTCATCGCGCTCGTCGCGTCTGAGAGGGATCTCGCCCATGAAATCCTGACTGGGCCCAACAGCACTCCTGCTCACAAGTCTCTCTCGCTTGCAATTGCCGGTACGCATCGTCAGATATCCTTTGGCTCGGCTGCCGATGCCTGGAAGCAGTCCATCAATGCTCTCGCCGAAGAGGCCGACGAGCCATATGCGCTCGCCATTCTTGCCTATGTCAAGCATTCCAGATGGAGCACACCTCTCCTCAGCGGTGAACTCGACATCCTCACCCTCTATTTCCGCACTGCCATCGCCCTCCGTCATCTGTCCGAATCAGATCTCACATCGTGGATCTCATCAACCACCGACCAGGTCGTTGCCCAAGGTGCTTACCACCCCTCACCTCCACCTCTTCCCCCGTCATACCCCATCACTTGCTAACTTAATACCAAATAGGCGACACCGAAGGCATCCTCCTCACTGGCCTCGCACACCGCAAAGCCGTGTCCCTCTTCCAAGCCTATATTGCCAGGTTTAGTGACGTGCAAACTCCCGTCCTGGCTCTCTGCCCCATCATCCCCCGTTATCTCAATGATCTAGACATCATCCGCCGCTTTGACGCCTGGCGCAATGGCTATCGCCATATACTCAACTCGTGGCGACTCTATATTGAGCGAGCAACGCTCGACGTTCAATACAGCCAAGTCGCAATCGACAACGTCACCAAACAACAACTCCTACCCGTACCGCCCCCGCAGATCCGATTGGTATGTTCGTATTGCAGCGCAAACATTGCGCATCACGCTGCTGCCACCACCGGCAAGGCCGACGGACTACGAGGCAATGCTAGCGATGGTGGCAGTATTATCAGCGGTGGGACTGATCAGTATGCCGCCGAGGGAGGCGGCGTTGGCGTTGGCGTTGGCGGTGGCGGCACCGTCGTCCATGATACAGCGCGCAACCCATTGACCCCAGCGACCGCAGCAGCCATTGGCACAGTCTGTCCCAAATGCGGCAGACACTTGCCACGCTGTGGCGTTTGTGATCTGTGGCTAGGCACCGAGGACGAGTCCTGGTTGAAGTGGGCCAGCTACGATGATGATGATGACGATGATGATAATGACAACGACAAGGATCATCATTTTCATCAAGCATCAACAGCATTCGAGAAGAATACCGATCTCAGCAGCAGTGCTCACACCGTTGTCGGTCCGGGGGCGAATGGTAGTGGTGGTGGTGGTGGTGGCAGGAAAGGGAGAACAAGATTACCTGCTGCTGCTGCTGCTGCTGCTGGTGCCCCGGGCGCAGGCGGGAAGACTACTAGTAGTAGTAATAATAATAATGGGAGTAAGAATGCGAGAAATCATCATCAGAACGGTGGTGAATCTCGGAACAACAAGAGGAAGAAGGAGAAGGAGAAGAAGGAGAACGACAATGACGACAATGATGACGACGACGACGATGATGACGATGACAATGATGATGACAGCTCGACATCCACTAAACGTGACCGGGGAAATTCAGATGCCAACCAGGCCGACGAGCAGCTGCTCGATGCCACAATGGCCCGAATGCTCACATTTTGCATGAACTGCAGCCACGCTTTCCACTGGAAGCACGCCAAGATCTGGTTTGAGGGAGATCCAGCCAGGGGACGCGCCGGCCACCGCGTCTGTCCAGTGCCCAAGTGCCAGTGCGCGTGCTACGACGACAGCAGCGGCAGTAACAGCAGCAGCAGCATATGAAGTGAACCATAATGCAATTGCAATTTCATTGTTATCATATATACATGCATCAGAAACAATTGGATATCAATCAATATCGTGGATGATTCGCGTTATTACCTTTTGCTTCCTCAGAGTGCGAGAGGGTGTCTCAAAGAAGGGTAACTTTCAAATATCCCACATCCATTTGTTGCGCTGGCCTTGCTCGTGGGTGAATTCGGCTGACATCGTCTTGCTGGTCATCTCAATCACGCCCTCTCTCTCGTCCTTTGTCCAGGCGGCGCCAGTAGTTCTGCCCAGCTTTCTGGCATTGACGATGCGCTCGGCGCCTTGGATAATCGCAGTCACGAAGCAGATGCAGTTCATGCCTTTCTCCTTGGGATCGTTGTGAGTTTGATCTGACAAGGTTTTGATGACTCCAACGCACGAGGAGAAGACGGCGAACGGGTTGATTGCTGCCGCTGGTGCAGCCATCATTCCCGACTTCGTTTTTTGTTCATCCCGCAGCTCCTTGTCGATGACTGCAGCGAGAGCAGAGAAGCGGGCGCATGGGTTTGGATCCGTGGACACGGCTTCCCACTGAGCGTCACTGACCTTGTATTCTTGCTGTTTTATCTTGAACAACAGGCAGTCATCTTTAAAGCCAAAGTCTTGCTTCTGTCCCACGCCGAGCCCGGCCGCTTTTTTGGCAGCATGGGCTGGGATGGCCATGCACCAGCTATCACGCTGGCTACGTGTGCGGTGTCCTTTGTTGAACTTGAGTCGTGCTCCGATGTATCGAGTCCAGCAGGCTCGGAAGTTGCTGGTAGGTCGTCCACCAGGAAAGAAGGTGCTTTCAAACTGCCTGCATAGAAACTCGAGCACTGGGATCTTCTGTAATCCTGCCAGCTGGCCTAAGATATTGTAAGAATGCAGAACCGAGCCGACATAGTGACGATAGGCAAACAGCTTCTCTCCATAGTAGTGGCCCAGGTCGATCATTTCAAGCATGTGGTTGCCTGCTATCCATGGGGATTGGAAGTAAAGATCCCAACACCGATGTCTCACATATTCCATCAGCTCCATCTCGAGGTTATACAGATGGAATGCCAGGGTTTGTGGGCATTGGCATGGAAAAGACGTCTTATCCACCCGCACATCCTTGACACTGAGCATAGCCTGCTGGGCAAGTCTGAGCGCGGATAGGCGACATGCAGCCGGCGAAGACTGCGAGTCAAGATTGAGAAGGTATGCCTTGTAGCTCTGTGAGAGCAGCTCCAGCCCAAAAGCAAGCTTCAAGCTGCCCGCCGATTCATCGCTACGCACCATGTAGCCCTTGATGTCCTGATACACCGTACTGCTGTTCCTGACAATACCTGGAGACGAATCCCCAGCCGCCAAAAGGTGCATCAAGTTGTCAATCAAAGCACGAGCCAGTTTCAAGTTGTCATCTTGACCCAATGTTGGAGCGGACTGAACAAAGTCGGCTGGTCGTTGCATACAAGTCGAGCACGAGACAATCTTGATGGATTGGTGACCATCAGTGTAGTGGCCGAGGGCCATGTCCGTGTTTTGAAGTCGTTTGATAAAGCTGTGCAGATCCTGCGGTTTGTCTCGGTCTGTGTCAAGGTGACCCCCCGGGACTGTACAGCACATGGCCGCAATGTCTGGCAAGCGGATCGTTTCATCCTCATCCCGCAAGCTGGCCTCAAGACGGGATATGGCCGCACACGCCACATTGGTCATTATGGAGGCCGTTATAATGTGGAGGCTTCCGCAAGCTGCTTGCTGCCACAATTCCTTGACTGCTTCGACATGATCTGAAATCGCCTAGTGGGCAATCAGCAAGCGATAGCGGGTGTCGGTGGCACTAGGCCAAACGTACTTGCATAACAATATTAACCTGAATGCGCCGAGCCAGATCATCATCAGCAAACACGATATCCTTCTGGGGCCCAGGGCATGAGCGCGGTTTTATAAACTTGCATTCCTCACATGAGTCGGACTGAGATACGCCGTCATCCGTGTCGGCGTCCTCATTCTCATCGCCGTCTTCCACCAGAGCTATATGGCCAAACCGATTGGCAATCTTTTCCTCGCTGGTACGAGATTCCTTTGCAAGGCGGATGCGTTCTTGTCTCCGCTTTGTCTTTGCACACTTGGTGCACAGAATTTCGTATATTTCTGTGAGACTTTGACATGATCAGAATGGGGGATCTGTGCAGGAGATCTGACGAACCTAGTGGTGAAATGCTCGTGGTTGACAGTGTCGACCTCCTCAGGGGATGAGTCGATGGAGCCACGGAAATACTTGCTCAGTCGCTTCCTGGCTGCGATTGTCTCGCGAAAATGGAAGTGAATAACATCAGGCAGTTCCTTTAACTTCTCTACCGCAGCTGATGCCAGCCTCGCCATCTCCTTCAGGGGTAGGCTTCGTGCCCCAGCCCGTTCAGGTGGGCCAAACTGAATGATCCATGAAACAATAGCCCTGGTGCCCTTTTTATACCGGACATAGGCATCAAGGATCTCTGGAGGGAGTCCACTCAAGGTGATCTTATGAGATGGGTTAATAATCATTGTGTAACTAGTCGTTGCTGGCTGTGTAGTCAGTCTTGCAATCGGACAATGGATGAGGACTGCCCTGAACACAAGGAGAGGCCCAGATAGGTCTGAGTGCTATATTGCTTCTGTTATATTGAAGTGTGTCTGGCAATTGGTGTTCTGCTGTGACGTGCTGAGGACCTACCATGGCATCTTTGGCCAATCAGGCGAGCCATTTTCGATGAGGACCTTAAGGCTATGCCATGGTCTGTATTCTTTCGGTATCCCAAAGAGAGACACGAGCCCCTCTAAGTTCGGATAGCAGGGCTAGAACAAGTAGTTCCTGCATGATCATCATTCCTTAGCTTACCCACATGGGAGCCTGGCCGCTCGAGACAGGTGGAAGTTTGAAGTTTGAGACCCATCCGTCTCGGAGAGAGAGTCTATGTCTGACTGACATCTCACCTGGGATTTCAAGCAACTAGAGGGATAGGTGGAAGTCATCAGACAGACAAGTCACAAGAGCTGGGGGATGACTGGGTGCCCATGGTAGCAACTTCAAGTGCACTCAGGGGTAGAGATGACTGGTGTCTAGCAAGACAAAGCTGTGTGTCTGTTCTCAGCTGATGCACATTCTCACTGCCATTGGTATGGATGGCGACGATAACTGTCTGGAGGAGAGCAGTCGAGCACCTGAAGAATAAGAGAATAATCGTTCTTGCGAGGAAACAACAACGAGCCCAAGGCACCTGCCATCAGTGCACAGTCAGGGCTTGGCGAGACCCCTCAGCAGAGTCAGCACTGAGATCATCAATGACAGGAATTCAACTTAGCAGAATGTGGGGCAATAATACTACCATGGTGTAGGGGATATTTTGTGGCACTAAAATCGAGCCTGAACTCGTATTTAACCATAACCAGCCTAGGGCAAAGAAGACAGCAAGTGATCATGTGATCCTTTTGCGGCATTTTCTGACAGGCGGAGCCAAATAGCCAATCATCAGTCGTATATCCTGACATCTAGCTTCCTTTTTCTACTTGTTTAATTGGTGTAGAAAGGGCAGCAAGACTACTAATACCCACTAAATCACTAGCTTACAAAATATCCCCTAGTCTCCCCGACATTTTAGAACTCGTGTGACTTTTCCTGCTGTCCAACTCAGTGTCTATACCACGCAGCATCTTCTCCCCAATGGCTGCCAAGACAGCAGATGAGCTGTCCAAGCTCGCTCTCAACGGCAGAAAAGAGACAGCGAACAACCCTTCAATAAACGAGCCCAAGGGCGTGAACGGCAACCTGTCGGACCAAGACGACTCTGAAGAGGACATTGAAGACGAAGCAGCAGTGACGGGTGAAGGAGAACCGGCTGCGGCAAAGAAGAAGAAGAGAAAATCCAAGAAGAAACCCAAGAAGAAGAAGACTGCCAAAGTGCAGTCCGACCCTCCGCGCGTTCCCCTTGCGCAGCTCTTCCCCAATGGCGTCTACCCAGTGGGCGAAGAAGTGGAATACAAGGACGACAATGCCTATCGTACAACGAACGAGGAGAAGCGTCATCTCGACCGCATGAACAATGACTTCCTGCAAGAATATCGAAAGGGAGCCGAAGTCCACCGACAGGTCCGCAAGTGGGCAAACGACAATATCAAGCCAGGCATGTCGCTGACAGAGATCGCGGAGGGAATTGAGAACGGCACACGAGCCTTGACCGAGCACTGGGGCCTTGAAGAGGGCGACAATATCAAGGGCGGTGTCGGCTTTCCCACCGGGCTGAGCATCAACCACATTGCAGCACACTACACGCCCAATGCAGGCAACAAGTGGGTGGTGGGGCAAGACGATGTTATGAAGGTCGATTTCGGAGTGCACGTCAATGGCCGCATCGTTGATTCGGCCTTCACCAAGACGTTCAACCCCAAATACGACAACCTACTTGCCGCTGTCAAGGATGCAACCAACACCGGCATCCGTGAGGCGGGCATTGACGTGCGCCTTGGCGAGATTGGCGGCCTCATCCAAGAGACAATGGAGTCGTACGAGGTCGAGCTAGATGGCAAGACGTACCCGGTCAAGCCGATCCGCAACCTCAACGGCCACGACATTGTGCAGCACAGCATCCACGGTGGCAAGTCTGTTCCAATCGTGAAGATGAACGACAACACCAAGATGGAGGAAGGCGAGATCTTTGCAATCGAGACTTTTGGCTCCACCGGCCGCGGCTATGTGGTGGACGACCTGGAAGTGTCCCACTACGCGCTCAAGCCCGACCATCCCAACGTGCCGCTTCGTGTTTCATCTTCACGCACTCTTCTCAATGTGATCAAGAAGAACTTTGGCACTCTGCCCTGGTGCCGGCGCTATTTGGATCGACTTGGTCAGGAGAAGTACTTGCTTGGCTTGAACAATCTGGTCAGCAGCGGGATTGTGGAAGCATACCCGCCGTTGGTGGATATCAAGGGGAGCTACACGGCACAGTTTGAGCATACTATTCTGCTCCGCCCGACTGTCAAGGAGGTCATCAGCCGCGGCGACGATTATTAACGAGGGGATGATGAAAGAGAAATGCCATACAATGAATGTTTTGCGGTCAGGGCAGCTACATACTCAAATGAGATTCCTGCTACAGCCTGTTATCTTCACATTGAATAAGGCCGCCGGCAAGAGTGAGGTAGATGTACTGGAGAAACTGTGTTAGAGATTAGATATAGATTGATTGATTAGATTGATAAGATAACCATCCCCAACCGGCGCTAAAGTGATGTAATATTAGTAATGTTCCACTTCCGATTTCGCACAACCAGCGGCACGATTCTCCGGAATTTATCAACACAGTCGTCGTCTTCTCGTCTCCCTTCACGCTGTGCAGAGCATATTGCCAGTGGGAGAGACGGACAACAATGAGGGATGCCGGCTCGGCCCAACATCCTCGCCCGTAGAGCCCGTAACGTGGCGTCGCCGTCGCCGTCGTCGTCGTCGTCCTCATCATCATCATCAACATCATCATCCTCCTTCACCCGTCTCACGCGACCAGTGCAGCAGCATTCGGCCTTCTCAACCACATCGACAGCGCGGTACAGCAACAACAGCAACAGCAACAGCAACAGCATCAGCGCCAAGGAAACACACTATGACATTCTCGGCGTTGACCCGGCCATCTCGGCGGCCGAGCTCAAGACCCGGTTCTACACGCTGTCACGCTCCACGCACCCGGACCTCAACCGCCACGACCCGTCCGCCCAGGCCCGCTTCCAGGCCATCAGCGAGTCGTACTCGGTGCTGGCGAACCCAGAGAAGCGCAGCCGCTATGACCGCGACGTGATGGCGCCCCTGCACCGCCACCGCTCTCACCAGCAGCACCGCCGCCAGCACCAGCACCAGCACCAGCAGCATGCTCACCACCCCCACGAACACCACCACCATCATCATCACCACCACCACGACCTCGGCGGCACATACGCAGGCAGCAGGCCCGCTCGCGGCTTGAGCAAGCGGCGCAGTGCCTTCCGCGGGCCGCCGCCTAGCTATTTCCGGCACGGCGGCGGTGGCGCTGGCGACAACAACAACAACAACAGCAACAGCAGCAGCAGCAGCAGCAGCAGCAGCAGCAACGCCCGCGCCAGTACTACTGCCGGCGCCCGCGCCAGCGGCGTGGGAGACGCATGGGCGGGGACGGCCGAGTTCGACCCGACATCGACGCTGCGCACGCAGACGATTGAAGACGAGCGGCGGGATCGGCGGCGCGAAGCTGCAGCTGCCGCCGCCATCCGGGAAGGGGATGACGCGGGCAACTTCTGGGCTCGCTTTCTGATTGTCACCGTCATTGTGACTGGTGGTGTCAGCGTGGGCAGCTTGGTTGGTAGTTACTGGGATCAGCGGCCGCGTGGCGGGCTGGTGCGTGGGGATGGCACGTTGAGGAGGGCTTCCTCTTCTTCGTCGTCGTCTTCGTCGTCGTCGTCGTCTTCTGCTTCTTCCTCGTTCTCCTCGTCTTCGCCTTCGCCTTCGCCTTCGTACACCCCTACGTCAAGGTCGGTGGCAAAGAAGAGGGAGGTGGAAAGTGTGGAAAGTGACCGGCCAGTTGTGCATGCCGGTGATGGCGCGGCCTGATGGTGCGAGACTGACTACGTAGCTAGATGCAAAGCCTGGAATGCGAACAAGCACTAAAGTTTGATTCTATTGAAAATTGGCAGATTCGAAGCAAACACAAGGCGCAATGGTGATGATCTTCTTCTTGTAGCTCATATCTGTACACAGGCGCTGCAACGCCACGAGCGCCATTGAAAAGAAGCACGTTCTGTCCCCCCGCTTTCTCTCTCATCGCTGCTCCACTCGCTCTCTACTCTCCTCTTGTTGGCATGCGGCTTTCGCTGCAGCCTTTCACGGCAGCTCTTGTCTATCCCTCAAAGGTGAAGCTGGCACCAACCTTGTGGCTGGCCTGGTTGAGGTTCTGCGTGTCGAACGAGGCGCCCAGGCCCAGGGTCGAGCCAGTGCCGAGCTTGACGTTGTAGGCGAGGGCGGCAATACCGCGGTCATTGATCTTGCCCTGAAAAAGGAAGTAGGGTTAGTGTTTTAATCCAAAAAAACAAAATAAAGACGGAGAGTACGGAGGGGATCGCACCTTGACGAAGCTGCTGGGGTCGACCTTGTACTTGGTGGCAACCTCGAGGCCAACGTTGGAGCCGGCGGCCGAGTCCCAGGTGGCCTTTGCACCAGCCTCAACTTCCGGAGAGACCTTGTGGTAATAGGAGGCGCTGAAGACCGACAGGTTGTTGGTCGCCGTGATGGCGGCGCTGTACGTGGCCTGGCTGTAGCCGGCAGCCAAAGCGTACTTGGTGATGGCAGCCTTGCTCACATCGTAGCCACCCTCAGCACCGACAATGAAGCCCTCATGGCCGACAGTGACGTCGAACAAGCTGGTGGGGCCCTTGGTCAAGTCGGTGAACAGACGGGTGTGGACATTGGGCTGCTTGTAGAGGATGTTGACACGACCACCGTACGTCTTCTTGGCCGGCAGGTAGTTGGTCAACAGCTCAGTCTTGAGACCCTTGGTGATGTTGTCCTCGAGTTCGAGCTTGGTGTCGAGCGAGTTGGATGTCGTCCACGTCTGGGTCAGGGTGAGGCCTTGGCAACCAGTCAGCAGCGGGCAGAGAGCGACTGAGCGACAGAGCGAAGGGGGGCAAACTCACCAGTGGCCTTGTCCGAGTACTTGCCCTCGAGCTGCCCACGTCCATCATTAACACGAATTCTGTACCGGTCACGTGTGACAGTGATGCCTACCGAGCCAGAGATGGGGCCATCGTGGGCGGACTTGCCCTTGACGTTGAAGCTGCGGCGCCATCAGCACAGGCGCGCTCGGCCATCGAGCGCACACTCACACAACGCCGTTGGGGGCTTTGGACTTGAGCTCAAGGCTGGCGGCGGCGGTGTGGTAGAAGTCCTTGTTGAGAAGCTGCGACCAATGTTAGCTAGGGAGGAAGGAACACAGGGCGGGGACTACTTGCGTCGTTTGCCGGCTTAGCGATGTCGCTGAACGGCACTGGGATACCAGACATGATGGGCGGCGGTGCGGATGAGAGAATGAGTGGGCGAAGGAGACGGAAGGATAGGAGACAAGATGGTCAGCGATGGCAACAATTGGGACTGATGTTGAGCGAGCTCTAGAAAATGGCGGAGCTCTTTCGAAGAAGGAGCGGGCCCTTGTTCGGAAGACTTCGCGCACCTCCGACGGCGGCCCCACCCGACACAACTGTAATTACACACCACACAACTGTAATTACACCAGACCGCTGTAAGGCCATACCACCACACGGTAAGTATACACAGCTGTAAGTATACACAGTACGGCACACAGCTGTAGCAAGACACCACACAACTGTAATTTACAGTCCACACCACATTGAACAACTTCAGTTAATATTAATTAGTCAACAAGAGAAGCACTTGGCTAGAGGCCCTTTATACACAGTTGCCTTCTACCGCTGTCTCATCCTCGTCCTCAGTCACCCAGCCAGCCAGTACAGTGATTTCAATCCTGTTTCAACCGGCCAGGTAGGCTCTGCTTCTCGGTCTCCCTTGGCCAATACGCTGTCTCTTGTTCAGCGAGCAGGCTGGATGAGGGCTCTTTACCCTCTATTCGGCGTCATGGCCACCAGAACAAGTCAGGCATAGACCGGCTCATATCATTGATGGCACTAGTCTCGGTTCTGGCAGCCCGTACTTACACCGCCTCTGGTTGAGCGGCCTTCAATTGCTCGCCGTGAAATTGCAGCTGTATGATCGCTCGCTGCAGGTATTCGTACGTCAGCATTGTCGTCATTGCAGCCGGCAATGCGCGCACTAGATTGACCCCGATGCCAGCGTAGAAAGCACCAAGCCCTTCTTGCTTCAGCATCATCTTGCACGTCTTTATCAAGCCTCTGTATTGTACAGGATTCAGCATCCCATCCGAGCTTGTCTGCGCTCTCTGCTGTGTCTGTAGGCGAGTGCGCAGAACCTCATGCGGATAGGTGGCTGTGCTAGCACACACCTTGCTGAGGAACGTTGCCGCTGAAATGCCCAGGAAATTGCTCTCCCCGTCCGGGGGGTGCTCACCCAGCTCATAGCCGGTGAATTTCATTTTGAACCATTCGTACAGCGGGAATTGCACCGCCACGTGTGTCAGGCCCAGGAGGGCCGGTGTGAGACCGGCATAGAAGGAGCGGATGCCCTCGGTGCGATACATCTTGCGGAAGGCGTCCAAGGTCGAGGTGTAGTGCCAGGGGGCACGCATCGCTGCAGAGGTTCCTTTGTTGCTCTGCGACATCAGCCGTGTCTTGACGACCCAGATGGGATTGGTGAGGATGGTCGAACATGCTCCTGCCGTAAGCGACGACCCGCATCGCGCCACCCACCAGTTGCCACATTGGTCAAACCAGAATTCGCGTGTGTTTTCGTAGACTGTCATGTACACAGCCCATGTTGGCAGATAGCCGAGCAGCATAGGGCCCAGTCCCCGATACATGCCCCTCAGTCCTTCTTCCCGCCAAATCACCTTGGCTGTGCCGGTCATACCGCTGTATACCTGCGCGGATGCTGCTGCGTATTCACCGCCGACTGTTCGGGTGGCAAAGCCGCCCTGAGCCTGTAGCTTGGTCTTGATCACATCCAGCGGACATGTCACCACCCCACTGGCCAGACCGGCGGCCGCACCTGAGATCGGGTTGATCCACGCCCTCGGAATCGATGTCGACAGAATCTGTATGCGGCTGAGCAGGTTCGACTGCGAGCTCTGGTCGGTCGGAGGCATTGTGCTAAGGGGTGGTCGCGGGCTGGGATCGTTTGTCGTGTCTGCATAGTGAGAATCAGACGATGGGAGAATAACGGGCTGCGGAGCAGGGGGTCGGTTCCAGGACATCACTCTGCAGCCGCAGGCTGGTGCTCAAGTGTTGAGGCAGCAACGAACAGCAGCTGTGAATGTGAGGGGCATGGTGCAGCTCAAGGGACTCGTGGGGGTGGGAACAGAGCTGCAAAGTGAATGAATGAATGGTGTGACTGCTACTGCTGGTACGAATAGTATTTGTCCTTTTTCTTGGTGATGTTTGCTGTGGTGGCTGACGTCGCTGACGTTGCCGCCGCTGTCGTCGTTATCAGTGTGTTGGAGACTCCGACAGCAAGATGGCTCCGAGCAAGCTTGGCGAAATCACTACTAAAAATCAGACGATTGCGGGGTTTTGGGACCAGGATAATGATGATGGCGTGGGCGAATTGAGTCTCGACTGACTCAACTGACTCAACTGACGGACACAGGGCCAGCTTCCAGCACAGAGGCAACTACGGTCGAGAGGAAAAAACACGCGGGGGGAAGCTTGAAGTGGGCTGGCCAGCACCAAGCAGAGGGTTGTTCGTGAACGGAACGCTCGTCACTGTGCGTGGTGCATGCTCGGCTGACCAGTCGGGACTCGGGAGCAGTTGCGCCTTTTGGCTCCATCATTCCGGCCTTCGGGTCCAGAGTGGGCTCCAATGGCACGCAGGCATAGTAGGATTACTCAGAAAACGTAGCAAACACATCAAACAGCCGTGTAAAAGAAGCAAACTTGCCCAGACTGTCCCTTCTTGCAACAGCTCCTGCGACGACCACCCAGTTGGCGACCAGTATCTCCCGCCACTCCTTGCTCAGCACAAACCTGCACTATGTCGGCCCCTTCGCTTGCCCCCTATATCCTCAAGCGCCCGTGGCTCAAGAGGTGGATGGTGCCTCTGGCCAACTGGTACGCCGACGCAGCTGGATACAGAAAACTTGGTATAGCCTGGCCACGACCTCAATGCATCACCGCACCCTAATAGAATGCAGGACTCAAAGCCGATGACTTGATCCCCGAGGAGAACGCCGTTGTCCAGCTCGCCCTGAAGCGACTTCCCCCTAAAGAAGCATATGACCGCGTCTTCCGTCTAAGAAGAGCTTTCCAGGTACTTGACCCTTGCGCTTCAGCTTAACCAAGCCGACCCAGTCTGATCGGTGCTTAGTGCTCGCTTGCTCATCAACTGCTCCCACCTTCCGAACACACCAAGCCTCAAGATGTAAGCAAGGAAAAGCTCGCCGCCCTCGCGCTGTCTTGGTCGCTGACGCTTATCGCAGGACACGCCTTATATTTCCCCCATTATTGCTGAAATCGAGGCGAACATCAAGGAACGAGCCGATTTAGACGCCATCAAGGTGGTCAGGAATTAGGCCATAGGCATGACCAGTTGAGAGCGCGTTGTGTGGTCCGGCCTGGCCGAGAGAGCTAGGTGGGATAGTGTACAGATGTATGGCATTAAGAGACTGGCTCGATCCCATTTTACCCTCCCTCTTCGTTGTCCTTCCGCGCAGTCCCAGTTTGCATGACCGTGACATCGACATCCTCCACCCGCCACATGTACCACATGAACAGACTCCGGTAGGGCGCATACTTGGCCGACTTGTCCAGCATATCCTGCTCACTCATATACTTCCACTTCCCTCCGCCCTTGGCCTTCAATTTCTTCACATCCTTGCCGAAATACGCTGCCATGCCCCGTTGCACGCCGAGATCGCCTGTGGACAGGATGTCCATTCTCTTCAGCCCGAAGCAGGCAAACATCTCGACGCTCCACTTGCCCAAGCCGCGCACAGCGATCAGCCTTTCCATGACTTCCTCGTCTGGTGCCGTCATGAGCATGTCTGCACTTAGCTCGCCGTCCCGGAACTTCTGCGCCAGCCCCTGGATATACTCTGCCTTCCTTTGTGACAAACCTGCAAGGCGGAGACGGGCAATGTCCGTGCCAGCGACCTGCGCCGGTGTTGGCCAAACGCCCTTTGGAGCCTCGCCTGCCTGTTCATCGTTGAATAAAGCCACAAACTTGTCCCTGATCGACCGCGCAGCCGCACCTGATACTTGCTGGCCTATGATCCCGCTGCACAGCGATCTGAATGGATCAATTTCCTCTGCAAGACCCTCGGCGGAGAAGATGGAGCAATGGTGCTTGTCAATCAACCCTTTCATCCGCGGGTCCACTCTAATAAGGTGCGCGCATGCCTCCTCTAGGAGACTACTCGTCGTTGCCACCGGGCGCGACAGCCCACTTTTGGACGGCGATGATTCAGGCAGTCCATTTGGGTAGGCGACTTTGCGTGTGCCGCCGGGCGTGACGAGGACAGCATTGGTGACAGAGGGCCCAGCCACGCGGTCCTCCACTCCCACTGAGCCCTTCAAACCCGCACCACTACGCCCACGCGAGGCCCGTATCAGGTGGACCAGACTGGGCGTCGGGGTTGGAGGCGGTGCGGTCACATCACCACTTGTGTCTGTCGGTGCAGCTCGACGCTTGCGCACCGGCGTCACTGGAGGCTCTGGTTTCTGAAACACGGGCTCAGGGCCGTCGGGCACCTGCTCTGAGGAGCTGCTCTTACTTGCCTTCGACCTCTTGGTCGCCTTGGGCGCGGTTGAGCCTTCGGCTGTACGCTTCCTGGAAGCTGTCGGGCCGGTTGCATGACTAGGTGAAAGGGGTTCGAGTGTGCTGCCCAGAACCCTGGCCGAGCGACGTAGCGACATATGTTGGAACTGGCAGCGAGAAACAGGCACACTCACGTTACTCACCTTCTATTCTACACCTGGACTCTACTGGTGCTATTTTTGCTGGAATATGTGGGCAAAGCGCTCCATTAGAAATCCTCACGTGATTGCATACGCGCGAGTCCACTAACGACACGCACCAAAGGGCAGTTATTGCACCGTACCACTGCAGGCAGAATGCTCCGAGCGATGGATTTGAGGGTCGAGCAACAAAAGTACTTGTTGTTCCCCCCCACAGAACCTGTCACGTCACGCCGACGAGCAAAAGAAGTGGCGAGTACGGCAAAGCCGCTGCCATCGGCACATCGCATCCTGTTGCTCTGTTACGCGTCCAAGCTCTCCTGCAGATACTACGGAGTACACTGTAGATACCGCTGATACAGAGAGTGGGTGCTAATTAGTAGCTAGTGCACTGATTTAGATTGAAGCTTGTTTGCTGGAAATCGGCGCGGAATCACATGTCCAGTGCTCAACAAACCAGAGAGAGGGGAAACAAACTCAGCGATAAGTGCGGGCCCTTTTAAATTGACCACGATCAGATCCAGAGCAGCAAGCCCCAAACAAGCAAGGCTCTTCTCTACCTGTCAAAGGGTGTGAGCACTGGAGCAGGGATCGACAGAGCTGACCTGGCAGGTGCGTGACGGTATTGTAACGGGCACCCCTAGAATTGCGATGCGATCTTGTCGAGCTTCTTTCCGCGCCCTACTCCAACACCAAAACACACAAGAGCCAGAGCAGGAGCGAGGTTGTCTGTCAGTCAACGTTGGGATGTCTTGGCTCCAGGAGGAAGAGACCAATACGATTGCTGTGGTGGAAAACATGCAGGAGACCAGCTCGGTCTTTAAGCTCCGATGCCAGTAATAATTAAGTAAAAAGTTTCGGTACCTGCCTGGGACCTTTTTTAGCCTCTAAGCACACGCAATTGCCTGAGGAGTCGTCGTCAACATGGATGGGGAGGCAGGCACGAGCTAGTTAAGCGTGTATCACCCTTGCCGTCGATGGAGTATGGTGAATACAGGGTAAGTAATAATTACACATACTGTTTGCTGTAGCCCCAGTCATACAGGATACAGATCTGGAAGACAACAACGACCACCACGACCACACAACCACACGACCATGCCGAGTATGGACCCTCGCAACACGATGAGTCCCGTCAGAGTAATGTCTCAGATCAATGAGCCGGGTAATGGGTGCTCCGCTGTGGTGATTTGCCAGGCGGCTGGTTGTCGCAGGGGTTGGCCCGCACAACCGTGGGCTTGGAGTGTGGCTGAGGGCCCCAGCCTATCGGTCAGCCAACGTTTGCGCCGTCGTTTCTAGGCGTGACAATACCCAAGCAACCACACAGGTTGCCACTTTCCGCAAAAAAGCCAATGTCAATCCGAGCCCACCGCGTGGTGGAGCAGGGGCGCTGCTGCCATTGCCAATTGCCAATTGTTGCGTTCGTGGCTCCAACCCTCCCTGCCTGCATTTTCTTGAATCCTGCGCTCTGTTCTCCTGCCATCCGCTTTCCTCACTGTTGTTTGGTCGTTGCTCCCCTCTTCTAGACTCTCGTTCGCTCTTGCCAGCCACGCATTGACCTCATCAAGTTGTTCTTGACGGTCGTGACTGCAGCGCGTCTGTCTTCACCTTCTTCAACTCACTCCCAACACTTTGCCCCGAGAGCTCTCTCTCTCTCCTGGCACCTTTCTTCCATCCACCTCTACCACTTCGACCAGCACCCTTAATTCCATCCAAAAGCAGTTCGAGTCCTTCATATTCAAGCTCGTTGTCGTCTCCTCCACGACTCGTAGCCGTCATCTGATTAATTCTGCATTTCAGGTAAGATTGTGAACCTGCCTGCATCCTCGCTGTCGTCCTGGACGCGCATGCCTGGGCCAGCTGCACCCTCTACATGGATCACATCGACTAACATCCATTTTCACAGCTACCAGCGGACACATAGCAACGCAATGGCTGCCAGATACATCCTTCCTACCCTCGCCTTTGCCGGCGCAGTCCTTGGTACGACCTGAAAGATGAGCCGGGGTCAAGAATGCAAAAGCTAACTGCACTTACACAGCTCAATGCTCGGGCGATCTGACAATCAGCTCCTCATCGGATGCTGCTACCCTGCAAAACTGCCAGACATACAAGGGAGACATTACCATCTCTGATGAAGCCGCGGGCACCATCGCCTTGAACGGCGTGCAGGCAATCAACGGTGACCTGACTGTCAACAATGCCACCCAGTTGACTGCCATTACCTCCGACCAGCTCAATGCCATCTCTGGCTCCTTCACCCTGACTGGCCTGACCATTCTGTCCACACTCCAGTTCGACTCGCTGAGTGCAGTCAACAAGATCAACTGGGTTGGACTGCCCGCTTTGCAGTCGCTCAACTTCGCCCAGGGTGTCTCCAAGGCCAATAGCATTGTCATCTCCAACACCCAGCTCAACACGCTTACCGGCATTGAACTGAGTGCCGTCGGCAGCATGAACATCAACAACAACCCTTACCTCACAACCATCAACGTCAACAACTTGAAGAACGTGACCAATGCCCTGTCCTTCTCAGCCAACGGCCGCAATCTCGAGATCAGTTTCCCCAACCTTCAGGCAGCCGCCAACTTGACCTTCCGCAATGTCAGCTCCATTTCGCTGCCCTCGTTGTCCTCTGTCGAGGGTGACCTTGGCTTCTTCTCGGACACCTTTGAGTCCTTTGCTGCCCCTAACCTGACTGCGACCGGTGGCTCTCTCTCTTTCGTCGACAGCCCCAACCTGGCCAACCTCAGCTTCCCCGAGCTCAAGACCATTGGTGGTGGTTTCGTGATTGCCAACAACAGCGACCTCAAGTCCATCATTGGCTTCCCCAAGCTTGCTACCATTGTTGGTGCTCTCCAGCTGACTGGTGATTTCGATGCGTAAGTGCTTGTTTGTCTAGAGTATTGGATCGTGTCTAACCTAAGCAGTGTTTCTCTGCCCAAGCTTGGCGATGTCCGAGGTGGCTCCACCGTGTCCACGACCTCGACCAACGAGACCATCTGCGATTTGTTCGATGCTGCTGCCTCCAACGGTGTGATCAAGGGTGTCAACAAGTGTGATACCAGCAAGGCCGAAACCTCATCATCTGGCAGTTCTAGCGGCAGCAGCGCGTCTGAGACCTCGTCCGGTGCCGCCAACCCATCTGTCTTCAACCCGTCTGCACCAATGACTGGAGCTTGGGCCATCCTCGCCGCTCTGCTGTTTATCTAAGTTTAGGCGGCAAGCAGGGAAAAGTACTGGGATCCGGAGTTGAGACTACTTAGACTAAGCTTAATAATGTGGTGGAAGCGAAGGACACAAATTGCATGCTCATTCGTTTTCGAGCACTTTTCAGCGAGTCTGCTTTCGCACGCCCATGGGATTTTTTAAGGGTACGGCTGGGCAGCAAGGCCTAAGGCTAGGGAGGTGCAGTCCTGACGTACGCACCGTGGGCAGCGTTGGGAATTCATGTACTGGCATTGTGGTTCGAAGAAAGTTGACACACGCTGTGAATGGATAGGCGTACAAACGAGATTAGATTTTTTCTTTCCTTGAACAGGGTCTTTTGACTTGATTGTGTTGTTGATTGTTGTTGAGTTGCTGCAATTAGTTGATGGTAGGGATTGTGAAGTATGTATGGCAGAGGCGAGGGGGAACTACGTGTAATATAGTAATAGGAAGACGAGTGTTTGTTTGAATCCCATTATCTTGTATTAATCCTCATTTGACATTGAAAACACTCGCCACGCCCCATATTCACTTCCCAGAATGAACCTGACCGATCCAACATGCAGAAATTGGCACCAATGCAAGAGAGAGAGTGAAAGAGAGCAAGTCCTGATGTGGGGTCCCAATTTCAAAGGTGTTTGTATATGTATAGATATACATATAGGTACGGACGGATGGATATATATATATTTAGAGAGAGAGAGAGAGGGAGAGAGAGAGATTTTGGAGCAAAAAGGAAAACCATAAGGGGTCCAAACTTTTGTGGTGTCAGTACACTACTGAAAAGTTATGATCCAGGGTTATCGTAGCTAGCCTGATGGGTGGCAATTGCTCGGCCGCTGGGGTCTGTTTGTTTGGACCAGGTCGGGGTCCATCGTGAGACGGTGCTGGCACAGGTAGGGGGAAACTGCTGGTCGAACATGAGACGGTACCAGTAGGCCTCCTTGGTGTCGGGGATGTCATCGCCCCATTCGGCCTTGGGGTTGGCCATCATCTCGTCCGTGATCACACGGTCGGCTGTGTCCTTGAGGGCGTCGATCCAGCCATAGCCAACGCCGTCAGAGAACTGCTCCTTCTGCCGCCACAGGATGTTGTCGGGCAGGTAGGGCTTGGTATCGGGCTCGTCCGAGGTGTCAAATGCTTTGCGCAGGATGTACTTCTCAATCCGGTCCGGTGTGATCATCTTCTCGGCCGGGTCGATGTTCATGGTCATTTCGAGGAATTGCTTATCCAGGAAGGGCACCCGGGCCTCGACGCCCCATGCTGACGTTGATTTGTTGGCCCTCAGGCAGTCGGCCAGATGTAGATTCTTGACCCGACGCACCGTCTCACGGTGGAACTCTTCCTTGTTGGGGGCAGCGTGGAAGTAGAGGTATCCGCCAAAGATCTCGTCTGAGCCTTCTCCTGACAGAACCATCTTGACACCCATGGCCTTGATCTTGCGGCTCAGCAGGTACATCGGGGTCGAGGCTCGGATGGTAGTGACATCGTAGGTCTCGAGGTGGTAGATGACGTCTGACAGGGCGTCCAGGCCCTCTTCCAGCGTGAACTCAAACGCATGGTGGTTAGTGCCGAGGAATTTGGCCACCTCGATTGCGGCCTTGCTGTCTGGCGCTCCGGGGAGGCCGATGGAAAAGGAGTTGAGTTTGGGCAGCTTGGTGACGGTGGTCAGCTCGTTGTCGCTGTCGATGCCGACGAGCCCAGTGTCGGCGTCGTCCTTGTGTCCATTGGTCAGGCCGTTGGTGTTCTTGGACAGGGCCTGTTGCCTCAGCGACTCACGCTGTGCAATTGATGCGACCAAGCTGGAATCGAGGCCGCCGGACAGCAGGACGCCGTAGGGCACCTCGGCCATAAGCCGCTTGAGCACCGACCGCTCCAAGGTGCGGCGGATCAGCTTGTAGTCGACCGGTGTTGAGGGCACGCGGGCCGGGTCCCACCACGTTGGCTCAAAATACCTGGTCAACTTGTCCGTCTTGGAGTCATATACATGGCCCGGGGGAAAGGCGATGATGTTGTCGCACACATCCTTGAGCGCTTTTAGCTCCGAGGCAAAGAAGACTGCGCCCGGTGTGGTGGTGGAGCGGCCGAGGTAGAAGGAGGTGATACCGATGGGGTCGCGGGCGGCAATTACCCGATCCTGAGTCTTGTCATAGAGCACAAAGGAAAACATGCCGTCGAGCTGCTTGGGGGCGTCGACGTCATACTGCAGATAGAGCGGAATGATAATCTCGCAGTCACTTCGCGTCTTGAAGTTGTATGGCACTTTGCTGACCTTGCGCAGGATTTTGTGGTTGTAAATCTCGCCATTGACGGCCAGAGCCAGAGTCGAGTCATCGTTGACTATAGGCTGGGAACCCGAGTCGACGCCGACGATACTAAGTCGCTCATGGCAAAGAATGGTGTTGTTGCCGGTCCAGTTTCCGGACCAATCGGGACCACGATGCCGCAGCGTTTTTACACATTCCAGCGCCTTGGCCTTGAAGGCTCCAACGGATGGATGTCTGGGTGAGCAGCCAAGTCAGGCTGCGGCTTTACGGAAAGGTGCGGGGAAGGGCAGCGCGCAGACAGGGCACAGAGAAAGAGAAAAAAAAAACTTACTGGTAACAAGCAAAAATCCCACACATGGTGGCGGCGCTGGCAGAAAGAGGTAGAGGCGGTGCAGCACAATCGACGAGGGTTTTGAAAAAATGAGTGGCTCGACTCGTCAGGAAGGCGAGTCCGGGCAAGGGAGCAGCAATAAGGAGTGTAGGGGAGGAAGGGGAAGAAGAGGGCGGGGAGGAGGAGGAGGAAGAGGAGAAGAAGAAGAAGAAGAGGGCGAGGGAGGAGCAGTTACAAGTGTGGCGTGGCGACGATGGGGGATGACCTCCATTTTGAAGCAGCGGAGAGCGTGGGATGAGTCAAAATATTATTTTGCACTGGGGTGGTAGACGATAAGTACCGCACATTCTGGCCACACAATTTCGACGCCCACGAACAGGTGATGACGTTGGAAGACAGAGTTTTTGTCAGTGGGCAGTCGCCAGTCGCCACGCTGTTGGGTTGGTCTTGCCTAATTCCCTGCCCGCCTGCCCGCCTGGGAAGGCGCGGACAAATGGCAGGAGCGAAGATGGTCATGAATTTGCTCCCTAAGTACTTAGCAGTATTAGCACAGGCCGAATGGGAAGCAAAACTGCTCGCAGACTGAATCAGGTTTGCCGATTTGGGGGTCTGAGGGGGTGCTTTTGGTTGCTTTTTGGTTGCGTGTGGTTGCGTGTGGTTTCGTCTGGTGCGTGTGTGGTTCCTGGGCTGGCAAGATCGATCCACAATCGATAGCACGCGACAGTGAAACCCGGGGCTAAGCCGTGGGCAGCAGCCTGTGAGCCAGTGAGAGCGGCCGCCATCCCACTTAACGTGACCGTGCAGGAGCGACACAGCCATCCCCTCTTCCCACCTTCTTACTTGATTCGGGAGTCATAAAAGAGATCTCGCGCCACCCCCACGCCATTCCTAAAGCGGCGCCTTCCGTGCCGAAGTCGCTGGCATCTGAAAGTGGAAGGAAGACAGGATAGTTGTGGCTGGAGGTATATAAGTGAAAAAAACAGAGAGAGAATGCTCTACGTATCCATGAAAGATATGCTGCTCTGTTGCTGCTGCTGTTGTTGTTGTTGTTGTTGTTGTAGCTGCTGCTGCTGCTGCCACTGCCACTCCTGATGCCGCCGCCAATCAAGATAGAAAACTCGTTATTTGCCCGTTCCTCTGCCATGCAGAAAAAAACGCCGTTGCCGACCATCACACGCCCCGTCCGATGCTAATATGCCAAAAAGGATGGGGAAAATTGGTGCTGCCTCCCCCTGAGTCGTGAGTCGTTCCGTTTGGGAGCAAGCCACAAGCCGGGGGCGGCCAAGAGTATGTATGTATAGGCATCAAGGTGCTGGGTTTTCTTTGACCACCTGCTTGATTTTCCGCTCATACGCTGCCCGGTCTTTCTTGAACAGGTTGTAGGCCTCAGCCTGTGCGGGGGAGTCGGGGTTGGGCTCGTTTAGCAGTTCTTGGATGCCCAGTAGGATCTGTTTTATCGTGATGGCCGGCTTCCACGCTTCTTCTTCATTTAGGATCGACAGGCAGACAGTGCCGGAGGGATAGACGTTGGGGTGGAAGAGCGGAGGTACGAATTTGCCTGTGCGCAGCGGAAAAGATGACAGGGTCAGTGGACGCTGGACGATCAAGTGGACTGGAAGGAAAGCAGCAGGCTGGAGAACGTACATTTGGGTGGCTTCGTAGGATATTCGTCGGGAAAGACCAGAGTCAGTTTGAACAGGCCGCCCTCCCAGATGGTCTTCTCGCGGCCGGGAACACCCACCTCCCATGTCTTGAGGTCGACAACGCCGTCTGCGCCTCGCACGGGTTTGGCGTAGAACCCGAAGGGGTGGTCTTTGCGCCACTGCTTGCGCTCCTCGCCCAGCCTGGCGAGACAGAGAGACATGGGGACGGTGCTTGGTTCGGCGGAGGGATGAGAGGATGAGAGGGATGAAGTTGTTGGTTGCCTGGCGGTCTATCAATATCAATAATGGCAGGAATCACCCTGGTTCATGATTGATATCGGATTAAATCACTGAGTTTGCGCCAAAACAAGCGACGTAAATGCAGGAACTGCAAACTCCGATCGACCAATCACAGTACACCTCTGCCTGAGTAGTGCCCCACAGTAGAATCTTGGTATTATACGTGACAAAACGGTACTACACGTATATCAGTGACAAAACGGTCCAACTTGTATACCAAGTCATATACGTGTAGTACCGTTTTGCCACTGTAATATCTAGATATACTTGATCAGTCTATCCAGGTGCTGGACCCATTTCTGGGCAAAGACCTCGTCGCTAAACCGGGCCACACTCCTCCTGCCGCGCTGCCTCATCTCCAGCCGTTGCTGCTCGTCCAGGCCGTAGACCTTTTGGAAGGCGGCGGCATATTCCTCCTCGTTCTGAGCATGGTAGCCTATTGGTTGGCCTTCGAAGTCGACCACAATGTCCAGCCAGGGCCCGCCACTTCGGTGGACAACGGGTATGACTCCGGCAGCCAGAGCCTCGACATTGCCGATGCCGAAATGCTCGTTCCACATCCCGTTGACGCTGATGCTGGCCTTTTGTAGATAGGAAGTGATGAGGGAGAAGGGCGCGTCGCAGATGAACGTGGTGGCGGCGTTGATCTTGAGTTCGCGAGCCAGCAGCCGCAGGTTGTACACGTGCTTTTCATCTGGCGAGTTGGACCGCACGGAGCCGATGAGCACGAGAACCGGTGGCTTGTCCCACGATGGCCTGGAGTGCAAGTATTTGGCAAAGGAGCGCAGGATGAGCGTGTGATTCTTCTCCTGGCGGAACTGTGCGATATAGAGGATGAGATGGTCCCGAGGAGGCGAGGACGGCCCCAGGCTGATCTTCGCGCTAAGCTCTCGCACAGGGCATGGGGGGTAGACAATGCTGGCAAAGTCCGACGAGGAGGCTGTAGACGAAGACCGCGACGGTTTCCAGAGCGCAGTGATGTGATTTCTGGTCCAGGTGGAGTTGCACATGACTAGATCGATGCGCGACCCAGCCAGGGAGTAGAGGCGCGCGAAGAGGCGCCAGTACTGCTTTTTTGCCCTGCCGCGCCAACCGGAGCCCAAGCCTGCATTGACGCCCTTTTGGCCGGTGCTGTCGTCGAGAGAAGAAAGCATGTCGGTCGAGATGGTTGGATAATGCACATAGGCTGCGGTGGGGAGCGAGGGGAACAGCAGTTTACAAAAGGCGACGGCAAAAGCATAGCCCATGGTGTCGATGAAGATGTCGGGAACCACAATCGCGACCGCCTCGTACGCCAGAACGAGAGAGCCGAGGGACTGACCCAACAGGGTGAAACGCGGATAGGTACTGGCAAGGACAAGGTTGCGAGTGGTCAGGTGGATGAAGTGCAGGGTCTCCGGGCGTAGGCTGATGTCGAACCGGTCTTTGACGGTGGAGACAAGAACAGGCTTGTTGAGGCCGTGGTCGCCGGTGTAGACGACACAGATGGCGTTGGGCCATTGTCGCTGGGTTGCAGCAATTGCGGCCCATAGCACCCTCTCGCCGCCGCCACCGGCGTTGCAGAAGGGATGAAAGAAGCCTACGATGCCGCTGAAGCCGTCGTCGATCGGTGTTGGGCCATTGGGGGTAGCGGTGGCGGTAGCGGTGGCGGCGGTGCTGGTGCCATCGACTTTCTCCCAGCCTTCATCGTCGACAGCAGGGGAATTACCCCTCTGTGAACCGTGTTTCCTTCTATCACGGTGAGAGAGCGAATAGATCACATCCCGTCGAGTTTGTGCGCCAGCGCGGAGAGCGCTGCCCCATGCTCGAAGAAGGTAGGGAGTCAGGAGGAAGAAGGAGATGGGGGTGAGAGCAATTGCGGTCAGCAGGGCAGCGAGGAGGGATATCGCCATTACAGCTCAGTGTGCTAGCGAGCCATGCCTTTTATCCTTGGGACTGTGGAAAGGAGCCATAGGCCACTGAGTGGTGATGGGTGATGGGTTATGAGTGATGAGTCAACGTCTTTTTTATCTTCATTACGCGTATTATAAGTAATTGAGGACAAAAGACGAAATTTATTTTTCATGGCTTGGCGCGAGATCGACAGCGACACAACTCAACGACAGAACTTGTCTGTTCGCTCAGACTCAGATGTTATATATATCGATCCTATAGCATATATATATTTCAGAATGCCGAACATTGCTTGACTTGGACAAGATTACCTGTCTTTTTGTGTGTATACTGTGTAGGGCTCCCTGCATTCTCAGTGGTGATAGAAATCCTGTATTTCTTGTAGAAAGTCATGCGATACCTACCATCATGTTTAACAGGGATCAAGATGACAGCAGGTGAGTGAGTGCGTCTGAAGTTCCAGGCTCTCTTAGATCAAATTCTGCCATCTCGGTTGAGCGTGGGTAGCTTCCGTGTCTCATTCGTCATGCACCGCTTCTCTGGCCTGAAGGCGTATGTATGAACAGCTGAAGGTGCAAACCTTCAAATCATGATGAATCCTGATAATCTGACACCCTACCACAGTCATGTTTTATTTTATTTTTCGAGGAAATTCTCAGCAAATAAGGAACCTTAAGCATCCTGAGCCTTGACTGAAAACCGGTCGAGTACCTCTGGTTTTCCACGGCAGGTGGATTCATCTGGGCGAGCTCCGAAATGAAAACTGGTCGTATCACATTATAATCTGTCTAGCATACAAGCCAAGCGGAGTTATGTCTGAGAATCAGGGTTCAACAGGTCCAAGACTACACCTCTGGGACGAGCGGCATATCCTGAAGGGAAATTCGACTCGACAGAGTGACAGCTGTATGATATTTTGAAGAAATTATGCTCCTGGTGTGCAGGGGTTCTGTGGAAAGGATAATATCACCCATGATAGTCTGATGGCAAATATAGCGCAAGTCAGAGTATCTGTCTTGGCTACCCAGACCTGAGCTGGACGTTCGTGGTAGTCATCATCGTCATCCACATCATCCAGCGGACAACCAGGGAGAAATCACTGCTGTTTGTGACACGTCGTTGAGTCTGGGATACTATCCGAATGCCAGACTTTGGTATCCATCAACATCTTTGGTCTTTTGGACGAACTCCTCTGTCCATCAAAAACAAAAGCGTCTGAATGTTATTTCGACCAGTTTAGGCAAAACAGAAACAACTTCCGAAATAAGTCTAGGCAGATTGGTTCTTCCTCCAATCACAGTGCATCTATCACGTGCTACACCAACAGGAACACACTCAATCACGTGCCTCAAAGCATGAGTACTTGACTTCTTGACTTTGGGTGAGAAAGGAGGGCTGATGAAGGCTGCATAGTTGTATATCTTTCAAGGCTGTATGGAAGCGAAACTCAAAACGCCGCTGCTATGGCTTGTACCTCTGCTTGCTGCTGTCCAATTTACAGGAGAGGAAATCACAACTTGGCCTTGACACCGCCTTCTGGGTCTGAGCCGCCGGCGGTAGCATCCGCGTTTACGCTGACGACACCAGTGTTGGGACCATCCCCAAAGAAGATGACTTCCACAGTCAAGTCGTCTCGGTAGCGGCGGCTGTAAGGGCTGGGCAGCGTCAGGAGCGCGCAGACCATGTCGCTGTCCTTGCCTCCAAGGGCATTGCGAACAAGATGAGTGGCCACGTTGCGGTCTTGCACGACAAAGCGCGACTGCGCCTCGGCGGGGACGTTCCACTGCTGTTGCCGGATCGGTTTCTCATCCTGCGATTGTGGAGCAGGCTTCTGACCTGGCCCGGGCGGCTGCTGAATACGGCCCGTCTTGTCCATGTTGCCACCCTTCTCCACAGGCAGCTCGACAGCAGGCGAGGCGCCAAACCAGGAGCTGAGCCAACCAGCGGATGAAGGCAACGACGAGCCCGACGCGTTAGCCTTCTGCTTCAAGTCACGCTTCTCCTTCTCGATCCACTGGCCGACGAGCCCGACGACCTCTTCGTTTGTGAGCATCTCCCACAAGCCATCAGTGGCCATGACGACGAAATCGCCACGGGAAGGGTCGATTTGCGTCGATGTCACAACCGGCTCTGCCGTCACATACGGCGGAGTCTGGAGCAGCGGGTGCGGCGATCGGCCAAAGAAGTGCCGCTTGATCCGGTCCTGTGTCTCGCGCGTCCACTTGTAGAAGGCATCGCCAAACGCACGTGTCGGCTCGAGATTGCCCAGCACTCGGCCGGCACGGACGACGTTAGGCTCACCAGGGTGCTCGGCGCGTAGGCGGGCCTGCTCGTTGGGATTGCTGCCGGTCTGGTCCTCCGACAGTGGTGTGGCGTACCACTTGCCAGTTGTCGGATTCAGGCGGCCCAGGACGGCACGACTGTCACCAGTGCAGGCCACCCGCAGCGTCTTGGAGCGCGAGTCCCAGAAGGAGAGCAGAGCGCAGGAGCCAGACAGGGCCGGGGCTAGGATCTCGGCTGCAAGCCTCTTAGATGGAGACTTGGTCAGTCGGGAAACACTGTCGATGCAGATTTCGTTGTCCAGCTTGACAAACGCCGTCTTCAGTGCTGCGTCAACCGCTGACGGGGCTGGGAAGGGCGAGGCTTTATTGGCGAGCGCAGCGCGGTAGGTGGTGTTGAGCTCCCGCGCACAGCGTGAGATCAGAGCCTCGCGCAACTTAGCCGATGTCGTCCAGCCCGCGTGGCCATCGAACACGGCCCAGAAGATCCAATCAGATGAAGAGGAGCCAGAGTCAGGGTCGGTCGCAGCAACAGTGTTGGGCACCTGAACGATCTTCTCTGCGTGGTCATCCTCGATCGGGTCGTTGGAAGGCAGCTGCACCACATCATAGCGTACCACACCTGAGCCGCGGTTGACCAGGAAAGATTGCTCCGTCTTCCGCAGGCGCTCAGTGGCCTGCGCCGGGGTCATCATCTCGAGCACTTTGCGTCCGTAGTCGTCGGTATCTTTAGCCAGCGGGCCCTGGCCGACGATGCCGCCGGTGAAAAACTGGTCGTTGTCTACCACCAGTGCTCTGCGGGCAGAGTCTTGTCCAGCCTGGCTGGCCTCGGCGACGACGTTGGTGGCGGATGTGAATGATGAGCGCGCGGTGAGAGACGCCGACGTCGATGTTGCTGTAGACAGTGGCTCAGGTGTCCCGTACGCGTACCATGCACCGATAGCCCCAATGGCACCGATGCCTCCGGCGAAGAGAAGGGGTGTTCGCATCGATGAGGCAAGCACAAGGCGGCGGGTGGAGTAGGCGCGGGTGTGGAAACTCAGGGGTTGCGATGTCGACAGGCGGCGGGTCAGCACATGGCTGCCGCTGCTGCTGGCGGAGGCGGCGGCGGAGGAGGAGGAGGCTGTAGCAGTAGTTGCTGCTGTCCTGATGGTCCTTGTCCTCACTGTATTGAGGCTCGGAGCCCTGCACACGCTCAAGCCACGCGGCCACTCAAGATTGCGGAGGGCCGATCGGCGCACAGAGCGGAGGGTCACCACTGCCGCTCGACGCATGGGGAATAAAGAGCGCACTGCACCTGGCACGGCCGACGTAGACAGAGCAGCGACAACACGCAGCCGTGGGTGAGATGACAATGAGACCACGGAAGCAGCCAATCGGATATGATATCCGATCAAACCACGCACTAGCCAAATACCCAACTAACGCTAACCTCATGGGGCGGGCTGCTCTTATGCGCTAATTTTAATAAGGCTTAGCCTTGTCCGGGCTCTAGGTTTTAAAACGCTGTGATTGGTGGAAACGTGTTTATTCTTGTGGGGAATTGAGATGAGTTTCTTCTATATAAAAGACGAAGACGCAGCTACCTCGAATCCGTCCAACGCCTCCCAGCAGCAGCTGCTGCTGCAGGAGTTGCTGTTCAACCAACATCAACTGACGATGAATCCCTCTGTGCTCCCTATATCCTGTGGGAAAGCTGCAGCAGCAGCAGCAGACCTCCCACAGGCCGTCAACCAAGGGAACTCATCCATTTGAGCGTGTCCATTTCGATGTGATCCTCGCAGACACAGCGTTCAACGGAGATCGCTACATTGTGCAATTCTGGTGTGACTACTGCAAGGATCATCAAGCCTTCCCTATTCCCAACCACAGGAAACAGACAATCCAGCCTATATTCACCTCTATGATTGTATTCACGTACAAGATCGAGCCTCACGGGGTCAGAATATGGCACATATACGACGAGCAAGGTATCAGCCACCAAATTAAACAAGACCTCATTCAACACAGAGGAACTCTTGATATATCCACTCCCTACACTCCAAATCAAAACAGAATCCTCCAGGACAGTGATAACTGAACAAGTGAGATCTGTAGAACTATGTCGCTTGGACAACGATTCCACACTTAAGGAAGGAGGAATCGTTGTACGAGTTCCCCTACGATTAGTATAGGGGGCCCGACGCTATATCATGATGGGTATGCCTTGTCACCTGACTAGGAGTGGTGACAAGATTCCTCCTCGTGGAGTCGAAACTACCAGTTCAACTCTGGCCAGAGACCCTCCACGCAGAAGATGGTTTCCGGCACTGCACCGAAGACTTTAGGCAATTGTTTGCACAACTGTGCCAGCCAGGATCCGCAAGAGTCAAGCAACCGAGGAGTTGTTACTTAATTGTTACTAAACAAGCAATCACGAACCAGCGCTGCAAACGCTTGGAAATGGCACTTGCGAACAGGACATTCAGGCACTGAAGCTCTACAACACCTTGTTAACTGCAGTGAGGGAGTCCGTATCAAGGGTCCGACGACTGTGCAGTGTGAAGAGTGTGCGATATCGAAGATGACGAGGCAAATCAGCAGATTGCCAAGGGCACACAATAAAGGCCCTGGTTGGTGGCTGGCAATTAACCTATTTTCATTCAACAAATCTGCTGAGGGATACCGATATCTGCTGCCTACAACGTGTCGATACTCGAATGTACGCTGGGATCAATACCTCAAGGATCGAGAGGCTATGATACAATGGCAGACGTCCATATCTGCAACGACCTGGCAAGCTTCCAGACCTTTACTCCAGAACGCCACGTGGCAACTGCTGGAGATAATGGGATGGAGATCCACGGATATGGAGACGTTCAGATAGCCATCGAGATGGGCAGCAAGCCTCTCATACGCAATTTCACCTTGAAGAACGTCGCATACGCCCCCAACTTCCATACAAACCTCATATGTGCAGCCAAGCTACGCAAGGTTGGACAGATCAAGCAGCCTGAATCCCAACAGAGTTCACCGTCGGGGGGGTGGGACTGGAATCCCTCCGCACCACTCTGCCAGAGCCAAAAATGCGCCGAATCCAGATAGACGACGACGAGCTTTCTCCACGGTCTCAGGCGAAATAGCAAACTCGGACGAGAGCCTCGTGGATCCCGAATCAAATCCTCCACTGCCTCCAAGCGATATTGCCACTCTGACGACGTCAAGCCTCCCCTCAAGAACTGGAAAGAGCTCATGAATCACCTATATCAAGACAAATTCAGGGCAGCTATCCAAACCGAGCTCAAATTGCTGCATTCTAAGCACACCTGGGATGAGGTAAAAACAAGCGAAGGAAAACACCTGCTAACTAAATAGGTATTTACTTATAATCGCTGATTTAAGTATTGAAATATATAGAAAAGAAAAGAACTGCAAGAACGTCAAACATGAGTCAAGCATGAATGACGCAGGAGAGGCGCCAGCGCCGGCGAAAGCACAGGTGCAAGCGGCACAGGGGGGGGGGAGGATGGGGAAGGGAAGAGTGAAGGAGGAGGAGAGTGAGCTTGAGCTCCTAGCGGCTGAGATCAAGGGGCGGGTCTGAGCCTAGCTGACACGGCATATGTCGAAGCGCACGGGACCGGAACAGCCGTTGGCGACCCAGCCGAGGCGAATGCTCTAGGCAAGACTTTCGGAGCAGCAAGAGCTAGCGACGACCCGGTCTTGATGGGATCGTTCAAATCCAACATTGGCCATCTTGAAGGTGGCTCCGGCAGGCTGCAGCAGAAACAGCACTTTGAGCAACGCTTGGCCGGATTTGACCGCCCTCATCGTCCTCCCCGCCGTTCCTCCCGTCCCAATGCTTCGGCGACCCCTGGGGAGGAAGGAAGGCTGGAGGGCTATGGGCCCCCGGAGGAAAATCCCCCCCCCTTAAACTCCCTGATATAGGGATAGGACCGAGAGGTGCCAAACAGGCAGGGAACAGGCGCCTGTGACCTGCCAGCTGCGAGGTTTTTCTGCCGAGAGAGGTCAAGTCTATTGTGACTTTTCCTTTTTCCGACATCGGACTCCTAGGCAAATATGCCAAGAGTCTGCCTGGTTACATAAGTACTCGGAACAATGAATCATTCTACTTCCAACCAATCAAGCTTCCGCTGAAATCACACTATACAGGCTCTAGTATCACGTGGTGGCGAGGCTTGGCGCACAGATCAAATTATCAGCTCAATATTGTATCCGTAGAAAGCAAGACAAGCAACAATACAAGACTGATAAACACCAAGCTGATCCTGACGGATCGAATGCCATTCATAAACCAATACGGGATTGCTGTCCCACCAAAGGGGGTTACCCCGACCACCAAACCAACGCGGATCCCCGCGATATCTAGGCCCACATAGACATGAAGTAAATTATTATTACTAAGCAGGCAACAGTGACCGATGTTATTTCGCCCAGTGTGGACTAGCATGAAGCCATTCCGATTAGGATTAGCGTTAGATTGATGCCTTTTTGGTCATGTGGGGTGAGATCACGTGATATGGAATGATCGGCGATTTCGGTTCATCAGCGTAACTGATGTATCGCCTGCGCTTGTCACCGCCGCCACCCTAACATGTCGTCACGGGCCCTGCGCAAGTTGCAGCGCCAGCAGCAGCATGTCCAGACATCCAGGAAAGAGCTTGCAGCCTCTGCCGCCTCTGATGCAGTTGACAATGGAGTCTCCGCCGCTGAGGACGATGACGATGACGAGCCCTCATCGCCCGTCTTGCGACCCAAGAACGGCTTCGACATGCTAGGTGATGTCGACGGCGAGGCTGGTGAAGATGATGAGAATGATGATGTGCAGTCAGACCCAGGAAATGCTGGAGACATAGTGGGCGCTGATGCCGACGCCAACGCCGACGCCGACGCCGACGCCGAAGCCGACTCGTCACAGAAGAAGTCGAAGAAGAAGAAAAAGAAGAAGAAGAAGAAGCAGAAGAGGATGGAAGAAGCACCGGCGGACACACCCAAAGAACTTTCCGAAGACGAGATAGACCGTGCGCTGCGTGAAATCAATGCGAATTCCAATTCCACCCGCGCACCACCAGTCAGTCCAGGCGTGGTCGACGATCCCACCAACACGGCCGACCTGCTCGGAATCAACCAGAAGAACCTCAACCCGACAGCAGAGATGCGCGGCTTGTTTGGTAGTGTCGCCTTGGAGGGTGAGCAGACCCGCTCCAACAGCCGCACGGCCGGTGGCCAGCGACGCCGCGAACAGCAACAGCACGGGCCTGTTGACCTGGCCACCGGCCTGACCGGCCGATACACGGTGGCTAGCCGTGGCAGGGAGCTCGGAGCCATGGCACAGCGCGCCAATCCACTGGTGCAGGGCAAGGCCGACTGGCCTCTGGCTACCAGCGGCGGGCTCAGCATGGAGTACCTGGCGGACGGGGGCAGTGCGCGTGAGAAGCGCTACAAGATCGTGCACAGTACCGCCTACCAAGAGACCCAAGCGCAGTTCAACTCTGTGGTCGAAACCATGGATCCACAGCGGCTGATCGGCCTGCTCAGCCTGGCGCCTTACCACGTCGCCACCCTGCTCCAGGTGTCGGAAATCTGCAAGCATCAGGGCGATCACGCTCTGTCTGGTGATCTGATTGAGCGTGCTCTCTTCTCCTTTGGCCGCTCACTGCACAGCTCCTTCCCGCTGTCCATGAGACACGGCCTAGCTCGGCTGTCCTTCTCCGAGCCAGCCAACCGAGAGTTCTACCTGGCCGTGTGGCGGTACATCCGCAATCTCGAGATGAGAGGAACCTGGAAGACGGCCTTCGAGTGGGCCAAGCTGCTTCTCCAGCTCGACCCTCGTTCAGACCCGTACGGCGTCACGCTGATGATTGATCAGCTCGCCCTCTCCGGCCGTTCACACCGCCAGCTGCTCGAGTTGGCGTCCGACCACGCGTACGGACAAGCCTGGCGCCATCTACCCAATATCCAGATCTCACTGGTCCTGGCCCATCTGCGTGAGAAGCAGCCACGACAGGCACGTGAGCAGCTGGCCGTCGCCATCCACCAATACCCATACATACTGTCTGCTCTCGCCTCAGCCCTCGACATCTCCCCAGTGCCGAAGAGCCTTTGGGGCAAACTGCCGACAACGGATGCGCAAAAGCTCTACACAGAGCTCTATATTCACCGAGCCAAGGGCCTCTGGAACACTCCTGAAGCCTCGGCCCTCCTTGTTGAGGTCGCGGACAGCCTGTCCTACTACTGTTCAGTTACCTCTGCGCTCGAACCCGCTCCCAGGCTCGAGATCTCGCTTGAAGAGGCCCGTCATGTGCTTATGCTTGAGGTTCCTGCTCTCATTGCCCTGCTTCCTCGAAAATTCACAACCTTGCCCACCTCATCCTCTGACCCTCTCCCCCCGCCCTCCTCCGCGCACGACTCCTCTTTCACCCTCCGAGAACCTGCAGCTACAGGCAGCCGTGGCTCTGGGATCAACCCGCTACAGTCGATATTGGACGTTGCCGGTGCCGCTGCTGGCTCTGCCAACTCTGCTCTGCAGCGCTTTGCCAACTGGTTCTCCAGCCCCGCCAACAACGCCACCGCAAATGCCGAGACCCGCTCCGAGGGCGAGGAGGCCTTCCAACAGCTGCAGGCTGAGCTTGGCCAGGATGTCCCTCCAGAGGTCCTAGAGCAACTTCTACACCTGCAACTGCAAGAAGCCGCCGCTGGTCAAGCTCGACCCAATAGAGCCGAGCCCGCCGCACCAGCAGCTACCGGCACAACGGCTATGGCCGGCGACTGGGACTACTACGACGATGTGCACGACAACGAATCAGAACGTGAAATATCAACAAACGACGAGAGTATGTCCAGCAGCTTCGAAGACGCCCGACCCAACGTACCCCCAACCCCGCCACAGTACGACCGACACCCGCTAGCAGCCACCGTCGAAGACGATGACAGCGATAGGGACAACACCAACAACAATAATAATAACAATAATAATGCCAGCAATCACAATAGAAACACAGGACCCAGCTCCTGGAACAATACTGCCGTGCTGCAGCGCGTAGATTCTGACGACGAGCATGAGTCTGGTCAACAACCGCCACCACCACCACGGCGGCAGCAACAACAGCAACAGCAACAGCAAGCGCAACAGCAACAACAAACTCACCCTGAACAGACCAACACCCCAGACGACATCGACATCGAAGCTGACCCGCAACGCCTGCAGCGCTGGCTTCTCACCACTGGCCTGGCCGGCGTCCAGACCAGCCCCGGCAAGATGAACCTCTATCTGCGCCGGCTGACCCGGCTGAGAAAGCCCCAGCAGCTCTGGATACTCAACGTCCTCCGCCAGCGCGGCCCGGACGCCAGTGCTGCTGCCGCCGAGATATCCCGCCGTCTGGAAGCCCTTTGACTCGACGCCTGGGCCGGACCGGGCCTTGCCTTGCCTCGCAAGTACAAGCAGTCAGCTAGGTATATCTAACTTTCAAACACTTGCTTGCTATTTTTATTATTATTATTATTATTATTTTACTTCTTTCTTTTCCTGTCATGATCATAATGATGATGGCGGCGCCGCGCTGCTCTGACTTCATTCACCCTTGTAGACAGATCAAAATTTATGGAAGATCGTCTTCTCTGTATGGTTGATGGACAGACATGATGATGAAGAAGAAGAAGGAGTGTGTGAGATGATTAAGACTATGATTAGATTAATAATGAACTGTGATCATTCACACTCGAAGAAACAATCGACTTTGCATTCTTTTTCTAAGAATTTGACACGACTCGGGTGGGATGAACCAGACCCTCGAGTGTGTTCAGGACATAGTTGTACATCTAGAGGCGCAAAAGCGCAAAACAAGTTTTGAGAATGGGAGATGGATGCATCTCTTCTCTCCGTGCGCCCTCCTCCTTTGGTCACAGCTTCCAGTCGTCGCTACTGTCGCTGTCCGCGCGTGCTCGCCATCCTCCGAAATCCAAGCCTCTGGCCACCGAGTCCGCATACTTCAAGGTCTGAGTGACGGGAGATTGAGTGAGATTGGTGGTGTTCAGGGTCTGCTTGACGGGAGACTGGGTCGGATTGGTGGTGTTCAGGGTCTGCTTGACTGGAGACAGGCTCACATTGGTGGTCTTCATCATCACCTTCTCAGCTTCTGACTGCTTCTTGGCCTGCTCCATCTCGCGAACCAGCGCCTCGTATCCCGGCCCCGCTGCTGTGCGTTTGATTTTGGTCTGGTTTGTCTTGTCCTCTTCCACCTTCACACCCTTTGGACCTCTGGATCCCGCCAGCTCCACACCTGGCAGGCGACAGAGCGCTGTCACATCTCCAAAGACGGCACTTGAGTCAGCCTCGACCATTGATCGCTTTGGCTGATCTTCCTTCACCTCATCACCACTCATGGGTGTTGTACGAGCCTTGAATGACCCGGAGACATTTTCCTTGTTTGTGAGCGCCTTGAGAGCTACTCGACCGCTTGTAGACTCTGTCTTTGAGGCAGGAAGAGCCCAAATCGAATCGTTCAGGGATTTTGTCCACTCAGGGCTTGGGGGAGCCTGTGTTGGGGCAGTCTTGGAATCAACATTCGCCGTAGAGTTCGCCTTCTCGGATTGCAACAGTGCTGGAAGCGTGGACTCTTGCATCGGATCACCAGACTTCATGCCCAGTGCCTGTTTGAGGTATTTGACCAATCCGGCTATTTCCTCTTTCTCAACAAAGTTCTGGATGCGGTCGGCGTCAAACTGCGCCTTCTTCGCAGTCCGTGTGCTCAAGGGCGACCCTGGTTTTGTCCCGACTCCCACAATTTCTGGATCAAGAGGTGCCGACATACCAGTCTCCGCACTTTCACCCTCAAGGTATGGGGAGATAAGCATCTCTTCACCTGACTTGCCTTCTGTGAAGCCATCTGGTCTGATATTGGGAGTCCCGGATCCATTTCCGCATGCTTTAGCAACAGGACGCTTGTCTCCAACAGGCTCCGCCGCCTTTACAGTGAGTGACGCCCCCTGGATGGTCATAGCAGGCACACTTGGACCCTTCACAGCAGCAGGCCGCTTTGTAGCAGAATTAGATGATGCTTGTAGTTTAGGCAGTGTTTTTGTCACTGCTGCCATGAAGCTGTTAGGGTCGGCAAGTGGTGGAGCAGCGACCAAGTGCTCGAGGCCTTTTGGCGGCCATGGGCGCTTTTGGACGACTCTATCGCCAGTTGACGGCCGACTCACTTTGACGGTGGAGTCATGCAAGAGCACATTAGGCTTACCACTGGCGCTAGACTTGGACTTGGTCATCGCTTGCAGGCCACCTCTGCCGTATCTGGAGTCTTTCTCGCCTGCAACGACAGCAGGGTCGAGAGGGCGATAGTCCTTGATTCTGCCGTTGGTTAGCAAATGCCGACTATGTGTGAAGACGAGTAAGCACCTTGGATCAGTCACACCCAGCTCTCCGGGTCTGGTACCTGGTCTGGTACCCGGTCTGGTACCCGCTCCTCCACTAGCATGACCAACAGGACGAGGAAACGGGGCCGGAGCGGGCTTGTGGCGGACGCGTTCGTCGTACGAGTCTTCCAAGGTCAGCACACCTTCCTGGCGAAGTCGCTCTGCCATAGCCTGTCTATGGGATTGGCCGTTCGCGATGTTATCTAGCTGTTCATTGGCCGCACTCTTCGCAATCGCGGTGCTGCCAAAGTCTTTGTTGTCAGCATACTTCATACCTCTCCCTGATGCCAACTGTTGCACTCACTGCACCAGCTTGTGAGCTGTGACTTGTTCTCTGCGGCAAGCTTTGCTGCGGCAGAGCCCGGCAGCTCACAGTCGCGGCCTTGGAGGAGCTTGGTAATGTTGACGGGCTGTGGACGACCTTTGTCAACACCTGTGATCTCGCTTCGGCGGGCACTGCCCAAGTCGGCCTACGCAGGTTAGCTTGGAAGCGGCGATGAGCAAGTATCTTGTTGCGCACAATTGACATCGAAATCGCGTTGCGGTCCTTCTCTTCTTGGCTCAACTCTGGGGCTCGGGCTCTCTTTGGCAGAGAATCGCCATCAGACTCAGAGTCGGTATCCGGCAGAGGGACCCTACGAGTAGGAGGATTGGCTTTTCGCCGGGCAGAAGACATCTTGAAAGATACCCGAGGTGGAGAGGGAACAATCATAAATACAGAGACACGTTCAGGGGTGGGTGAAATAGGGAAACGCGATTTTGGTCTTGGCTGCAAAACAATGGAGGCAGACGGCAGGGAGCCCCAAATCCTTGTCTGCAACTTACCGGCAGAATCAAGACAGGGGCAAACAACAAAGTGAAGGCAGAGGACCACACAATGCTGTAGAGATCGACCAGGAAGCTGTTGTCTTTTGGTTGCTCTGGACAGACTCTGCGCAGAAAGACAAGAGCAGAAAGCAGATTTGTTGGCAGGGAAACGGGGAGGGAAGCCACGTCAGCTTTTCAAGTCTCAACAGACCAAATATGTGCAATCAGATACTTGCCACTATGAACATTTGATGTCTTCTTGATGGGCACTGGAATTCTCATCTCAATGCCAAGACGTCTGGACAACAAGGCAACAAGGCGCCTCGCTCCTTCCCAGAATGATTCCCTACCTTAGCACAGCCACTGGCTATGCTGTCATGCTCTTGAAGAAGACAGCCACACCAGCATCGTCAAAGACCCGTCCAAGCAGCAGGAAAGCCAGAAGAATAAGCCAACCAGGCAGCTGTCTCTCGACCCAATAAATAGATAGCATCTGTAGGGTGTGTACTGGCTAGAGGCAGCGTCTGACGGGGTGGGAGGACATTCTGAGAAGGAGCCTCCCAGAGCATCGGAGTCCGACTGAGCAAGCACGCTAGTGGAAGATTTCCATTCCTTGCCTCAACAGCCCCGGGTATGCCGTCATGTGCTTATCCAACCTCTGTACCTGTATCTGCATCTGCATCTTCAACAGGATATTACCTCACAAATAGAATTCCAGAGAGTGGTTGGGATGGGGGTTCCTGCAGCACCGCTGGTAGAGGAAGACGTCAGGTCAGGAGAAGCAGGTCCAAGCTTCCGTTTGTTGAGATCCACACGGAATGCCAAGGCCGTACGTCCGTCCCATTGGAGTGCAGATTGCGGGGTTCCGGAACTCAACGAAGCTGGATGAGGAAAGTGGCCCTGTGGTTCACCGTATCTTATATCATCCGCCTTGTCCACCTCTGCCCACCGCTCCTCCCCCAATCCCATTCTCATCATTTGTAGTTGTCCGCCAAAGAGCTGTTATCCTCCAGTTGGCCCCATTGACCGTCTCGATTCTATTTGTTTTATGAGCCCTCCCCAAGACTACGTCGACCACAGCATCATTCATACCATCCACTGAGCTCATTCACTTTCGATTCGTTATCAACTAGCTGCTCCCTGTACAATGGCAGCTCCCCGTGCATCGTCCTTCAAGGTTCTGCGCAACCTGCAGAAGGTCTCGCCTTCTGTGCCTGCCAAACGAGAGCTGCACATCACCGGTGTCCACGCTGCCCCAACCCGCATCGATCCTACCCATAAGAAGACTTATACCCCATGGTCGCTTCAGGACCTGAGAGGAGAATGCTCCAAGCGGAGTCTGTCTGCTTCCGGGACCAAGCATGAGCTTATCGATCGTCTTGCCGGCCATGACAGCCTTCAGGCGAGAGCATTCTCCATGGCCATGCGGAGGATCACTGCCGAGCAGACTCGCAAGCCGATCCGTGTGTAAGTTGGGATTTCCCTGTGTCCGGTGACCTCTGTACTCATGTCCTGTAGTGCGCCGGCCGAATCCAGCCGCGATTTCAACACCTCTCCAGAGCTAAACGCTTGGAGAGACACCTCTACCGTTGACTTTGCCTATCTACCTCACCTTTTCGAGGACTCGTGGCTCCCCAAGCCCACAGCCATCAGAGTGCCCATCCTTCCGCACATCGAGTCCGATGACGCAGAGGCCGTGTTTGACAAGAACCCACACTTGGACGCAGCTGCAGGAGGCTACCAAGATACTGAAGTAGGATCAGCCCAGATGAAGGCCGAGATTTCGTTGGAAGACCCAGACGCAGCCAGTGCTTTTAGCAACGCCCATGACGGCCACCACGATACCGCGGGCACCATAGATGCGCTTAGCGAGCTCGTGAACAAGAAGGACAGGTCTCAACAGGAAGAAGGGCAACTGCGTCAACTCTGGCAGGGTCTGCTGGATGATGTTCTCGGGCCCAAGCAGAAATGATATCTGTCGGCTATCTTGAGCCTGGAAACAGGAGATCCGTCTGTACAGAATAAAATGTTAAACCTGTGTACCCTGAGCAGTGAGTAGTGAGTAGTGAGCACATCTCGGAGTCCGCGTGTATCTACACGTGTAGCGGCCAGCCAAGGTTCGGAACGGAATGCCGTAGATAGAGATCCTTCATAGACTATCCCATTTCATCCCTGAACGACGTGGGTCTCGGCGAGTGCCTGTGATCAGTTTGATGGCTTGGCTTGGCTTGGGTTTGGAGACTTCTTCCACTTGTCCCGAGATGGGCTGTTTCATCCCTGCGAGCCGTGGCTTCCAAGATTTGCTCTCCTGCCGATGTCCGACCTCCCACATTTGACCTGCTGTGATGCTGAAGACTGGGCTGGTAGAGATAAGAGCCGTGCATCAGCAACAGCGATCAAAAGAACGTACTTGCTCTATAAACAGACGGTGCAACAGCGAAATCTCGTTTAACACAAGAGCACCATTCATCCCCCTTACTAAAGGAAGGGGATCCACAGACCCTCTGTGGCGGAGATCGCCAAGACACTATAGTCCCGCTATTGCACAGGCCCATACGATTTAGCGGCCCAATAAGAGCTGTGGCTGCTCACGCCCCTGCCTATTTCGGCGTAAACGTGGAGTGTGCAGTGTATTAAGCGCAGGAGCCACCTCGTCACCACCTTCTCGGCGTTAGGGTTTTTTGAGACATCCTTGCCCCAGACGCATCATCAACATGCAGGAACGTCAAGTCTGTTCTCCTTTCACGCACACACACGCTCAGCTGTTAATAATTAGTTATTTCGTCCTCCGTCTGTCATATTCCTGCTCTTTATTCTTTGTTGCTCGCTCCTTCCGACGGATCTCTTGACTGAGAATCCTGATTGTGTTGTCCTAGTTTCACTGTTTATATCTGAAACGGATGTGCTATTATCACTCCGGCTGTGCACTTTCCCATCCTCAAAAGCAATCGATCAGCATAATCAAAACCCAGGGCTGGCTCCTCCATCGCGTTTGAACTTCCAGAGCACCAGCGAAGGGTAGAGCATGCATCAAAGATGGATGACTCTCTCGCTCTTCGCTTCGTCAGCATGGGCTTTTTACCCCTACCTGACAAAGAATTCGCCTACTACGGATGCCCACAATAAGAGATTCGTGCCTACAATTCTCTCTTCCGAGACCACCGATGGCGCGGGCGGCATCACTCTGGACATCAAGAAGATAAGAGTATGTTCGGGCTCTGGTGGCTGGATGGTGCTGGTGCTGACTGTTTAGCCGGCAAAGCGAGACAATGACTTCTCTGTCCTGCTCTCAAACACACCCAGTGCAGACAATGCCATAGCAATTAATCAGGATGGCTCCGACTACAGCTATTTCGCCACTCTGAAGTTTGGCTCCAAGGGGCAAGACATGTACATGCTCATCGACACTGGCTCCGCCAATACCTGGATCATGGGCTCCAGTTGCACGTCCACCGCTTGCCAGACGCACAACACCTTTGGATCATCGGACTCGACCTCACTAACTACGACCACACAGACATGGAAGATTGCTTATGGTACCGGTCAAGTGGCTGGTATTCTGGCCACTGACAAGGTGACTTTCGGCGACTACGACATCAACCTTACCTTTGGCCTCGCCACACAAACTTCCAACGACTTCAACAACTACCCCTTTGATGGGATTCTTGGGTTGGGACCTACTTCATCCAACCAGTTGGATAGCCCGACGCTGATGCAGGCCTTGGACGATCAGACCTCGTTGCGAAACAATGTCTTGGGTGTCCACCTGAGCCGAGCTTCTGATGGCGACAAGGATGGCGAGCTCACCATCGGCGGCGTGGACGATTCCAAGTTCGAGGGCGAGCTCAACTACCTGTCGACCGTCAAGACCGACAGCTGGGAGATATCTGTTGATGATGCCATTGTGGACGGGAAGGAATGTGGGCTCACGGGCAAGACTGCCATTGTCGACACAGGAACCAGTTACGTCCTCATGCCCCCGAATGATGCACAAACTCTCCACGCCCTGATTCCGGGCAGTGTTCAGGATGATGAATCCTATACTATCCCCTGCGATACGACAACAGAACTCCAGGTGTCCTTGAACGGAGTCAAGTACAGCATTTCGCCCAAGGACTATGTCGGCAAATCTTCTGGGGACGCTTGTAGTAGTAATATTATTGGCCACCAGGCTTTCGGTGCCAATGAGTGGATTCTTGGGGACGTCTTTTTGAAGAACGTCTACGCCGTCTTTGACTTTGACAAGAACCGGATAGGTAGGGAGGCCAATGATCTCAAGTTCAACTACCCAGTACTGACCATTTACAGGCTTCGGAACTACGGGGGGCACTTCCGCCGCAAGCTCTTCCTCAGCAAGTGTATCATCGTCATCAGCATCGAAATCAGAATCAGAATCAGCATCAACGTCTGAGTCTGCCTCGGCCAAGACTACCTCAGGAAAAGCCTCCGTGAGCACATTAGCCGAGGTAGTTAGCAGTACGGCCACAGCAACAGGCTTGTCATCAGAGAGTTCCGCTGCGGCAACTTCTTTAGCTGATGTCACTTCTCTCGAAAGCAGCAACGGCTCATCTGAGCCGTCAAGCGTGGCGACTGCATCCAACTCCGGCGCCTCTGGCACATCTGACGCAGCCATGGCCCATGTGCCACTGGCTATGGTGCTACCAGTTGCTTTCGCAGTAGCCCTGATGGTGTAGCGTGTTCTAGATAAACTGATAGATAAGTTACAATTCACTATTAGAACACAATTCGGTGTGTCATCTGTGGTCTGTGCTAGGGTACGATTACCCTAATCTTCTTAAGTCGACGCGTCTCCTGACAGGCGTCATAAAGTAGAAAATAGTGAGTGCATCGAACTTCGTCCTCACGATGACTTGCACGAGACATGACCCATGAAGATGGCTTGTCAAATGGCGATATTGTGCGGCCTAACGGCCTGCCAAAGGACGGTGCCCCTCTCCTGCGCCCCTCCCTAGACGCTGTTGATGACGACGGCAGCGATGATGCCCTTGAACCCTCCCCTTCGACCTCCCTGGACCTGGCTGTTGAGCCTAGACATCTACGACCAGGAATCAAGCGACACTCTTCGCTCTCACAGCCCCGACCAGATGGCACCCCACGAACGCCAAACAGAGTGCGGTTTGATCTTGCAGACACAACGCTAGGACGGCAGTCGGAGGAGCAGTGGCTCGACGACGAGGACTACATCCACCACCACCCTTCCAGCCAGAATGCTCCCTTACTCACTGATATCACCCCGCCATCGGCGTCTCCTTTCCTGTCCGACGCTTTCCAGCCCGAAGACCATCTGCCCAATGTGCGGCCAAAGAGCGGCCTGGCCAGCGCAGTCATGAATATGGCCAATTCAATCATTGGCGCCGGCATCATCGGCCAACCATACGCCTTCAAGCAGGCGGGAATGCTGACTGGCATCCTCCTCCTTATTGTTCTTACGATCACGGTGGACTGGACCATTCGCTTGATCGTCATCAACAGCAAGCTGTCCGGAACAGACTCGTTCCAGGGCACGATGCAGCATTGCTTTGGCCGAAGTGGCTTGATAGCCATCTCGGTCGCACAATGGGCTTTTGCTTTTGGCGGCATGGTGGCCTTCTGCATCGTCGTCGGCGACACGGTGCCCCATGTGCTCGAAGCTGTGATCCCCAATCTCAGAAATATGCCTTTCCTTTGGCTTCTCAGTGACCGACAAGCCATCATCATCATCTTTACCCTTGGCATCAGTTGGCCGCTGAGCCTGTACCGCGACATCGCCAAGGTATGCATGCGCCTCCAGCGATGATGCAGACAGACCGTCTTGATGGCTAACCCGGTAGCACAGCTCGCGAAAGCATCGACTCTGGCACTCATCAGCATGCTCGTCATTCTAGTTACTGTTGTTACGCAGGGTCCAAGGGTAGATGCCGAGCTTAAAGGTGGTATAAAGAGCTCCCTCTTTATCAACAGTGGCGTCTTCCAAGCCATTGGTGTTATCTCATTTGGTATGTATTCGAGCCGCATATGTATGGTCTTGAGAGAGAAATATGGGCATGGCTGACACATTCGCCCACAGCCTTCGTTTGTCACCACAATTCTCTGCTCATTTATGGTTCGCTCGAGAAGCCAACAATTGACCGATTCACCACTGTGACCCACTACAGCACCTTCGCCTCCCTTGTGGCCTGCCTCGTCATGGCCCTAACAGGATTCCTGACATTCGGTGACAAGACCAAAGGCAACGTCCTAAACAACTTCCCATCGCAAGGGTTCATCATGGTCCAGATAGCACGGCTCTGTTTCGGCCTGAATATGCTCACGACCCTGCCTCTTGAATGCTTTGTTTGCCGCGAAGTAATGAACAACTTCTGGTTCCCCGAAGAGCCCTACCAGCCAAACCGCCATCTTATCTTCACCAGCGCCCTCGTTGTCAGCGCCATGGGCATCAGCCTAATCACATGTGACCTTGGAGCCGTGTTTGAATTGATTGGCGCCACCAGTGCTTGTGCGCTGGCATACATCCTGCCGCCACTGTGCTATATCAAGCTCAGCGTCAGGGGCTGGAAGACAATACCTGCCGTTGCTTGTATCGTCTTTGGTTCTGCTGTCCTTGTCATCAGCCTGTTTATGGCGGTGGGAAACATGATGAAAGGTCAGTCGTCGTTATCGTGTCATTGCTTCTGTCGCTAACTTTTTGTTTCTCCATAGGGACGGGGTCACCTCATCAATGTTGATCCTACAGAGTTAGGTATAGTGTGTATATAATCAATTTTAACCGTTAACAGTGCATCTCTAAAACGCGGCCGCGTGCATATGCAGCCCTGTCTCTCCCACTCTCTCTATACAATGATATGGCTGCTGAACTTTCTGCATCCTTCCTGCCATTCATGTTGCATTCCAGACGTTGACAAAACTAAAAAAAAAACAAAAAAAAACATCAAGGGTGTGTGTATATGTTCATTCATGTATAATTAAGGGGAAAGAGTTTCTTGACAGACTCTGGATGTTTCCAAATCCTCCGCGGACAAAAGAGCCAGGTGCCAGGTACCAAGTGCCAGGAACGAGGAACGAGGAACCTGGCTGTGGAGCACAGGTAGGTAGGCACAAACGAACATGCCCAACCCCCGACCGACCAGGATATTCGTGGGAATATGTACAGTACCTTACTGTGTACACATTAATTTTAGTGTAGGTGCCCACTGCCCAGGGCCCCTGTTCTCTTACTAATTATTATCCCGATCCACAATAGGGGGTTTGCAGTAACTGCAACAATGTCTACTGTACAGAACCAGACTGTGTAACTGTAGATCAGATGCAAGGAACATCAGGTCAGGTCAGGTTACATGCAGTACAGGTCAATCAATATCGAACATGCTTGCTGACGAATTTCTTGCTCAACCAAAGGAAAAAAACCATGGCATTGATTTCCTCAGTGAGATAAAGAGAGTGAGTGGGTGAGTGAGTGAGTGGATGGAATGATAGTCCCAGCACTGCCGAATCTTGCAAACGGGCTATGGCTATGCAACTTATCTGGGTTCAAACGTCATGTCATGTTTACCGATAAACCAGGAAGAGAGAGGGGGGGAAAAGAGAGAGAAATTCTACCCAGAGTCCAGACACGTCAGAAAAATATTCTATTCTCAATGACCTGTCAGCAGTGGGCGTGCGTGTGCTTGTGTAACCATCCATCTGGTGACGAATGCCGCACTACAGCTGCAGTCTCGACGCCAAATGTTGAACAAAGCAATGGACAAGGTTCTCGTTAGAGTCTATCAATCAGGGCATGAGCAGGCATGAGCAGGCATGAACAGGCATGAACAGGAGATCAACGGCCTGGACCTGTCAACCCCAGCCAACCATTCCAAACAACAAGCAAGCACGAACCTCCAGCAGCGCCAACGCCAACGAACGTCATGAGCCTGAGTGGAGAGAAAACGCAAAGTTTCCCCTCCCCTTTTTCTTTCATTTTGCCTTTGATCGCAAGTGACTTCCGCGTCTGTCGGTCAGGTCAAAATGATATCACTGAGCAAGCAAGAAAAGGGAGAGCCGGGCTCGGGAGGAGAGAAGTGGACTAAGAGAGAGAGAGAGCTCGGAGCTGTGGACCTAGAGTATACAGTCCATGCCAACAAGTGACGAGGGAAAAAGACCTGTTTTTTCTCTCTCCTTTGCTCAGCAACGGATCCTACCTCCTACGGCACTCTTTTCCGGACGTCGTCATCTCAAGCTTCTCTCCCCGTATCGCTCAAAGTATAAAAACAAGTTGGAAGAAGAGAAAGAGAAAAAAAGGGGGTGGGATGGGGAACTATGTCTGCCCCGGGCCAACTCCACCAGCTGTCTGTCGAGAGCGTGGCTTGCTGGGTGTCGATGTCAATGCCAATGTCAATATTAATGTCAATATCGTGGTCAACAGCAATGCCACGCCCAGATTGGAACCCATAACAATTACCCGTCATCCCACCAGCACGGGGGCAGTTTTGCGACTCTCTGCTCGTGCTGGCAAGGTGCTGACTGCCCCAGTAGCTTCCCACATCTCCTGTCTCGCTCTGTATGCAGTTCAAGTTTTCCTCCTTTTGCGGGGACGACAAGAACCATGGGCTAGTGCTCATGGTCGAAAGACTATATCACTCTGTACGACAAAACTTGCTTACACTTAGGGGGGCAAAGGAGAGTAAAGGAGCTCTGTGACGGCATATTGTCTTCCGAGACCAACAACTCCAGTCTCATCTTATCTCATCCATATTTCGGCCAAGTGTCATTAAATTTCCATCATGATGGATAAGCTACCGAAGCCTTGGGAAGCAGACCATTACGTACCATAGAACATTGGAGATGTTCAGAGAATATCGGCAGTGATTGAAGTGGCGTCAAGGGAAGGAGCAAAAAAAAAAAAGAGACAAGGAACTTTCCCTATGATACCATAGCGTCGGAGAAAAATGGGGGGGGGGAAAAGAGTGAGTGTGGGGGGCACTGGGGAGAGAGGGAAGGGACGGCTGGCCCCCCCCCCACCCCACTTGTCACAAAAAAAAAAACTCGGAGCTCGGAGGGAAAGACCAAAGTTAACACTTAACACTACCCAACCGCCGCCCGCGCCCACCGCTGGTCAAATTAAGTTAATGATATTTGCCGATAGGAGAGAAAAAAAAAATTGCTTTCTGATCTACACTTACTTACGAGTAACCTGTCAGCCAACCAGGTTTTTGTTGCACTACACGCTACACATGCTTGGCGATACGATTGTCGATTCTAAGCGCGCGCGCACACACACGCACACACACACACATCTGGAAATTGACGAACGCATTAGAGTGCATGTTGTTCTCGTTTGTTTTTTTGTTATTGGTTTTTTTTTTTTAGCATCATGTATGAGATTTCAATAGTGAGGATAATAATAATCATTGATCAAGGATTTGCTTGGTACGAACAAGTTGGTCCCGGGGGGGGGAGGCGCACGGGCGCGGGTAGGCTGAGCCACAGGATTCCAGGCTCCGCTGAGCTGGGCAAGGGAAGAAAAGAGTCTGGTCCGGAGTATAAAAGTATAGTGGCGAAAGGTTTACAGGTTGTGGCACAATACTTCCGGGGCCCTCCCCCCCACCCCACCCCACAACTGCCCCCAGTGCCGAGCGGGCTGAACCAGATTTGAGAAGAAGAGCTAGTGCATAACTGGGGAAAGCAGCGATCTCTAGGTGTTATTACCACATGCATTTTCGGTTGTCTGCACAAGTAGCGTACTGGAAGGCGGAATGGGTGACCGGGGGGTTACATTTGCTGATGAAAGTCACTGACCTCATCGCATTACAAATCGTCGATGCAAAAAATACGAAGAGGAAGAAAAAACACCCATTGGAAGAATATAGTGCTTGCAGATAGTAGAGCGTAAATCTGTCGCCGATCATGCATACTACCAGTAGAACATATTTTTTTCCCTCTTGTATACGTGTGTGTACGTGTATACCTCCCGTGTGTACCTGCACCAACAAGGGGTAAAGGTCGAGTCTTATCGTCATATTGCCGTAGCCTTCCCCAGGAAATGTTTCCCTTGGTTGACGCAAATATAGATCTGCCACTACTGTCCCGCTGCCTCCACATGCTAGTCACCCCATGGCCATCCTTCGGCTAAGTTGGTGAGCTTAGCTTGTGAGCTAGCATCCAGATTGTCTCCTTGATCCGAGCAGGAAAGGAAGTCGCTAGTCGCTGGAAAACGTCTTCCGCGGACGGAGATAATGGGGAGAGGGAGATTCAAGGGCAAGACATTTCGCCTACACAGGGTGATACACTGGATTGCAGGAGAAACTTTTTGGCAATTTGCTTTCCAAAGCTGGCGACGACAGACCTATTGATGTGGCGCACAAGGTTTTTGTCCTTTGAGAACCTTGAACAGGATATTCATGGCATAGGTTTTGACATGTCGGTACCGATTGTCAGCCGCTGTAAGCCAGCCAGCCTAAGACATGATGACAGGTCTCCAGAGGGCCAGTACCAAGTAGGCAATCAAAGAAGTTGGGTTCCTGCATGATGTTTGTGCGGCCTCGGTGACATGATCGATGCTGTGTGGCCGAGGTATGGCAGAACTTCGACCCAGAGTGTCGTCAGCTGTGCATTTTGCCAGGGTGTGCGGTGTTGTTAGCTCTAAGTGGCGGAAGGAGGGTGAAACAAATAGTAGCTCCGAGGCGGCTCCTCCAGAGGAAGGTGGGGTTGCGGCACGGCCTGTCAGCGTGGCAGGCACGCCCCAGGGTCACCGGTTGGCCGGGGTCCGGCGATTTAACGTCGATCCCATGTGGCGCTTACAGTCCAATTGGCCCATTGCCGAATCCACCCAGGCGCGATTACGCTCCTGAGTCAAGTTAGGCTCGCGCCGGCCGACCCAAAGAGGACTGGTGCGACTATACCTTTGCTCCTTCTTCCAATCACCACTCCACCTGCCTGGTAAAATCTTAAAGAAATGCTGGCACAGTGCAATAAGCCATCCAGTCCACTACCAGAACACCTCCCTGGCCTGGTGCCTCCCTTCATCTCGCCTCTCCCAATAGGAGGCGCTCGATTGTCTCATATGCTTCAACAGCTCCGCTATCAGGTAGTGTACCTACAGTATACAACCCACATGCTCCTCCTCTTTTCCTCGGTGACTTGTTGACTAGACTTTTTTTTTTCCCTCCCCAACGCCCACTGTCACTCGTTTTACAGCCGTGGCCCGCCTGACGCACCATTTCGCTCATTGCCCAAGAGCACGCATTCCCTCGTTAAGATCAGCCAGCTTGCACACCCCTTCGTTCTTTTTCTGACCGCGGATTGAGTCTGCCGGGACACCAAAGGTACAGCACAGGACAGGCTTCTGCGGTACTATTATAGATTGAGAGAATATCTTCAGCACCACCAAGATGCATATCAAGAACCTCGCTGTCGTTGCTGCCTCCCTGGCTCTGGTCGAGGCCAGATACCAGCCCCGTGGATATGATGGTAACTGGGGGGATTGGTCCAACTGGACCAGCTCAGCCGTGTCTGGCTCCAGCGCGGCCGAGACGACTGCTCCTTCCAGCTCCTTCGTTGAGACGACGTCCACCACCGCTACTTCGGCAGCAGTAACACCGTCAACCACCACCACCTCTGCTGCTGCCAGTTCATTCGCTTCCAGCTCCTCGGTCGAGTCCAGTTCGACGGCCTCAAGCACATCAGTTGCTGCCAGTTCATTCGCTTCCAGCTCGTCTGTTGAGTCTACCTCGACAGCCTCGAGCTCAACGGTTGCTGCCAGCTCGTCTGCAGAATCGTCTTCTTCGGAAGGCTGGGCCTCCTGGACTGGACCAGCCTCCAGCTCGACTGTTGCCCCCAGCTCTGTGCCTTCCAGCTCTACCGCTGCAACAACATCAAGCACCACCTCTGCTGGCTCTGTTGTAACCACCTCCAGCACCACCTCTGCTGGTAGCTCAATCCCCTCGGGCTCTGTGGGAACAACATCCACCTCTGCCACCAGTTCAGGCTCCGTGGAAACAACGGCAAGCTCGACCTCTGCTGGTAGCTCGATTCCGTCCAGCTCTGCGGCGACGACTTCAAGCACCACTGCTGCCGGCAGCTCGATCCCCTCTGGCTCCGTAGCTACGACCCCCAGCACCTCTGTCGCCAGCTCGGGCTCTGTTGCCACAACATCAGCGACCAGCACCTCTGTCGCCGCTTCTTCTGTCCCGGAGTCATCTGGCGTATGGGGTTCTTGGACTGGACCCGCCTCGAGCTCCACTGTTGCCCCCAGCTCCGTGCCGTCGGGCTCTGTCGGAACCACGTCAAGCACCGCTCCTGCTGGCAGCTCAGTTCCATCGGGCTCTGTTCCAACGACACCGGGCACAACCTCTGTCGGCAGCTCCGTGCCTTCTGGTTCTGTGCCAACCACATCTCGGAGCAGTACCTCGGTTGCTGGAAGCACATTGCCTTCTGGTTCTGTCCCAACTACCGAGACAAGCACCTCCGCTGCTGGCTCTTCTATCCCTGCATCGTCAGCATGGGGTTCTTGGAGCGGACCAGTCTCCAGCACTGTTGCCGGCAGCACAGTTCCTTCCGTTCCGGCCAGCTCTGCTCCTTCGGTCCCAGCAAGCTCAGTTCCTGCTAGCTCTGCACCTTCAGTTCCTGCAAGCTCTGCTCCCTCAGTCCCTGCAAGCTCGGTTCCCGCTAGCTCTGCTCCTTCGGTTCCTGTGCCCTCAGTTCCTGCAAGCTCTGCTCCTTCAGTTCCTGCAAGCTCAGTTCCTGCCAGCTCTGCACCTTCGGTCCCGGCCAGCTCTGTGCCCTCAGTTCCTGCCAGCTCGGCTCCTTCGGTCCCTGCAAGCTCTGTGCCTGCCAGCTCTGCTCCTTCAGGTCCTGTAGGATCCTCCACAGCATGGGGCTCCTGGACTGGGCCAGCCACCAGCCCCACTGCCCCCGGCTCGGTTGTGTCAGGCTCTACCATCCCGACCCCACCGGCTAGCTCGCCTGCCAGCTCAGTTCCTGGCTCGTCCATCCAGACTACTCCTGCCAGCTCGGTCGCTAGCTCCATTGGCAGCTCCGTGCCTGGATATTCTGTTCCCACCATTGGAGTTAGTTCCGTTGTTCCTGGATCGTCCGTCCCAGCAACTGAGGCAAGCTCCGTTGCCAGCTCCATTGGAAGCTCAGTCGTCCCCGGTTCGTCTGCCCCAACAGCCCCAGCCAGCTCCATTGGCAGCTCCGTTGTGCCTGGATCTTCCATCCCAGCAACTGAGGCCAGCTCCGTCGTTCCTGGCTCTTCCGTTCCTTCCGCGCCGGCCAGCTCAGTGCCCTACGGCGTGCCCTCTGGAGCACCCTCTGGAGCACCATCGTCCGTCATCCCAGGCAGCGGTGCACCGGAGAGCCCAGTCGCCCCAGGCACAACCGCACCTGCCACATGGGGTGTGTGGGGCTCGCCGGTTGCTTCGACGACTACAGATGTGGAGGCTGTTCCAACAACTGTCAGCGGTATCGTCAGTGGCACTCCGACCACCTGGGTGACCACAGTGCGTCTAACCCGAACAAGCACTCTCTATCAGGTAAGTTTAGCGTTAAACAAGAGTTCTGGCTTGTGCTAACCGTTTTAGTGGGTGACCTCAACATCAGCAGCTGGCTCTGGCAGCGTCGATTATACTACAATTCACGGCACCCAGACAGCCACGGTTACTGTGCTGCCTATCTCGCCCAGTGAGGCAACCCCAGTCGCAGCTGCCACAGCTTCTACTGGTTCAGGCTCCGGGTCAGGCTCAGATTCGGGCTCTGACTCCGGTTCTGACTCTGGCTACGGCTCCGGCTCCGACTCTGGCTCTGGGTCTGGCTCTGGTTCTGGCTCGGGATCCGGCTCCGGCTCTGACGCTTGCGGTGTTTCTGTTGTGTACAGCACGGTGACGGTCATCTCAACCGTCACTGCCGAGCCCACTCCGGCTGGCTCCGCTGCCCCATCTAGCGTTGCGCCGTCTGTTGCATCATCTAGCGCCCCAGTCAGCAGCTACACTTATATCAACGGCACTCACCCGGCCAGCACGTTCGTGCCCAGCTCTGGCTTCCTGACAGTCAGCAAGTCGGCCGCTTCGTCGGTTCCAGCGTCCTCAGCTGCGGCCTCTTCTGATGCATCGTCTGTGGCCGTGACTTCTACTGCGCCATCCACCAGTGGCTGGTCCAGATGGTAAATCATGACCTCAACGAGTCATTAACCAAGCGCGTGCAGGTATATGTGGGGTGTGCGTGGAGTTGGGTAGGTCATGGCGAGCGCGTGTTGAAGATGGTGATCACGCAGGAGCCGTTGACCTAAATTTCTCTTCGAAGCTTGGGATATATATCTTGATCGATCCTTGAATGAGATCTTTATTTGTGGTCTTGGGTGACTATCTGATGAGCAAACAAGACCAACCATGCTTTATGTTCTTTGGCGTACAATACAGTAAAGAAAGAGACAGAAACAGCAATAACGATTAAGTAGCACCAGATAATTAGATGTCTTGTTATCTTACTCTGCGGCAAGCCCAGTTTCTCGAACTCTCCCGAAACCTCTCGATGCCTTGGCCAGATTTTAGGAGAAAATTAAGAAAACTTTGATCCTTCAGAAAAGTTGTTATCGAAATTTCGCGTACAAAAGACACAAATGTACAAAAGGTTCGAGTAACTAGTTTTGCTGCCTGAAGACTTGTTACCGGATTTGGTTTAATTCCCTAGGGCTGAGGTGTCCCGCCGAGTGCCAAGAAGACGCCCAGCCAACCACGCAACCGGCCCAGGTCGAGCCAGAGTGGGGGGTGGGGTTGTGTGGTGGGGAGTGGGGGCGAGAGACATACGTATGAGTACATATAGCACACACGTACACGGTGTACATACATATATATACTGCTTGATCCGTAATCATGCATGTACATGTGTATCGTGCAGATGAACCAGCCCTGACCATGAAACGAATTCGCACAAAAGTCGCGGGATTTTGATTGGGTTACAGTGAGTAATGGAAAAGATATCTACTGAAATGACGCGCGTCAAAGGGCCCGAAGAAAGAAAGAGTGAGGGGGGGAGTGATGTCGCGACAGAAAGCAAGGAAATCACGCCCATGCTGTTGCTGTTGCTGCTGCTGCTGTTGTTGCTATTGCTTCAGTTGCTCTTTCCCCGCAATGAAGGAATTTTTTTCTCTCTCGCTCCCATTGCTCCTTCCTAACAAAATAAGGATCTGCTAACCAATTAGGAAATGGGGTGGCCGCATTAGCCAAAAAAAAAGAGGCTTTTCTGAAATTCAAAAACCTGTCTGGAATTTAATTATTATACCGACAAATTTCAACAATTAAAAGAAAAGAAAAAACAAAACAAAAAGGAAAGTTGTACAGTAAGTTGATTTGTTAGCTGAGTGAGGGGGGAACAAGAAAGAAAAAAAATAATTATGGCGGCGGCAGAGGCGCCATCTCCCGCGGCGTCTCTGGCAGACCTCTCTTCTCTGCGAGATTTCTTTGCCGAATCGCTACGGGATTTTACCATAGACCCGAGACAACAGTTCTCTGTTGTTTATAGCCAGGCAGCGCCAGTACAGCCGGCGGCGAGGACGGGGACGACGACTACGAGTACGGCTCCGCCAGCAGCAGCAACAGCGACAGCAGCAGGAGCAGGAGCAGCAGCAGCAGCTGAGGCCGGGGCTGGAGAGGCGGGGCAAGCAGCCACGATCAGCAAGTCGGTTCTTATTCTCGACTCGAGTTTCAATCCACCCACCAAGGCGCACGAGTGGATTGCCAAGTCGGCTCTTTTGGAGCAAGTGCAAGCAGCAGGGAAGAAGCGGGAGCAGGGGGAGCAGGAGCAGGAGCGACAAGGAGATGGTGAGGGAGATAGAGAACATCAGTCCGAGGGGGCCTCGATAACGACGACAACAACGACAACGAGGCTGCTGCTACTGCTGGCAACGCGGAATGCGGACAAGCCGGTTCCGCCGAACCAGGCAGGTGGGTTTGTTGATCGGATGGTGATGATGGTGTGTCTGGCGCGGGACCTTCTGGCCGAGGTGGTGGCAGTGGTGGCAGATGATGATTTTGGTCGCAGCGGCCGGGTTGTGATTGATATTGGCCTGACCAAGCGGCCGTACTTTGTCGGCAAGGCCGAAGCAATTGACCGGAGCGGGGTGTATGGCTATGGCAATGGCGTGGAGCAGGTGCACCTGGTCGGGTTCGACACGCTCACCCGCATCTTCGAGCGCAAGTACTACGCCGAGCTTGGGCTCGAGGTGTTGGCGCCGTTTCTGAACCGGCATCGGCTGAGGGTTCTGACGCGGCCGGACGATAAGGATGATGCGGACGACAGGAAAGGCTGGGGCAGCGGCAAGGAGCAGATGGAGTGGTTGGGCAAGATGGCCAGCGGCGAGCTGGAGGATCTGGGCTGCAGAAGGGAGTGGGCCCAGCGGATTGACTTGGTCGATGAAGAGGGCGCTGAGGTGCTCGGGGTGAGCAGCACCAGGGCTAGAGCGGCTGTCAAGGCTGGCAGATGGGGTGACGTGGACAAGTTCCTGGGACCAACAGTGGCGGCATGGGTGAGGCAGTCGGGCCTGTATCAGGACGACACGTGAAGGCAGAGAGCGAAGGGGCGAGGTTATTGTCTGAGTGTTGGGTGTGTTGGTCTTTTGGTATTATTATGTCCTTTTTTTTATATTTATTTATCTTTTGTTGCTACAGAGCCGCACATTGGGCATATACAGGGAATGGCAGGTTACTGGGTATTTCACTTTGGTCTTTTGTCTTCTGCTTCTTCTTCTTCTTCTTCTTCTTCTTCTTCTTCTTCTTTATACATCACCCCGCTCCTCTTCTTCCTTGGACCGTTTCCCGAAAGTGTAAGCCAGACCACCGCCAATCACATTGGCCAATGCCAGTCCCATGGTCACCCCACGAATGATGCCTCTTGTACCGAATCGATTCCACAGACCCTGCCTCCGCCTCCCGGCCAAGACGAGGTATGAGCCACTCAAGGCGGCTGTAGTGCCGGCGGAATCAATCTTGAAGCCATTCAGATTGAGGTAGGTCGAGAAGAGGAGGAGTGGAGGAAAAAGCATTGGGACGACTTGGAAGGGCCGTGCATGTTGGGCGAAGACGAGGGTGGCGAGGAGGGTGGGCGGCAAGGGTGATTCTAGGACCAGGTTAAGTAGATACTCTAGCAGCAGTCAATCGCCGCCGTAGTTGGCGTGAGAGACGGGACGGAGTGGAGGGATGGGGAAGTGGAAGTGGAAGTGGAAGTGGAAGGGGAGTGAGTGGGAGGGCAGGGCAGGGACAGAACAGCGCAGGATATAACAGGGCGAGGGAGGACCGTACCTCCCCAGTGCTTTGCGCGGACAATGAGCGACTGTTTGGCCTTTGTGCTGTTGGCCTCTGCGTCCGGTTCGGCCATCGTGATAGAGGGTGTGGGAACAATCGCGAGCGCGGATCTCGAGGAAGCATGTTGTCATTGCCAGTATCACCACCACACCCCGTTTCGGGTGGACGGTGACGCCGCCCTGTGCTCACCCTGGCCGCCGTCTTAAAGCAGCGATGCGAGCTTGACGTTGAGGCTAGCGCTATTCCGAAGCGTCAAACTAAACATGTGTCAACTCGTATACACGTGTAGATAGGAGTGAGTAGTAGGTATAGTTGTAGATATAGTAGCAGATATGGTAGTAGGTGACAATTTATTTGTCAATTTACACAGTCGGCTACACCCACCCAATGGCGTTTTCAAGAACAAGACTTTCATCTGCGATGCCGATAAGACACCTTTTTCACGAGTTGCAGCAGACTCGGTTCAATTCTTCCCCTGCGTCGGATCCGTTCTTTCCAACTACGGGCCGCTGGCTGTGGAACGAGCGTCGTCAGTGACAAGAACACACACGGAAATTCGACCTCAGGGCTCTCGAACATATCATAATCAAGACAACAGGATCAGCAGCTGATATTGTCATTCGATTTGAGAAACTTGCGGAAGGCGCTTCCAATAAAGTCTTCCTCGCTGTTGTTGGGAAGCAGGCTGATTGTTAAGATCCCTGACCCGGTTGTCCCACTACGCCACGCTTCGGCACGGCAAGTGAAGTTGCTACACTTGAGTTCTTACGGTGTCCGAGTTGGAAATACCGGTGCCCAAGGTGTTTTCATGGAGCGACAACAGTGACAATCCGGTCGGTTGTGAATACATCATCATGGAAGAGGCTCAGGGGAGAGCTTTGAATACCGTATGGTCTTGCCTGGAAATACCAGAGAAACTCACTGTCGTGGATGAAGTTCTATCTATTCAAAAGCAGCTTGCCACCACCAAGCATTTGTTTACTGGGTATGGGAGTCTATACTTTCTTGATGATGCTGCAAAACTTGGGTTTTCTCAGTCTCTCCCTGTCACGTCAACCACCACTACCCCAAGGTATTGCATTGGCCCATTGGCACACCAACACTTGCAGCCTCTGGGGTGAATTGTGGCCCGTGTAAGTCCTTGTGGCAGATTCATGGTTGCTTGTTTGCTCACTAGTTAGGGCGTACTCCACAAGAATATCTCATTTCCGTTGCACGCTCGTCACTGGCATAGATTGAGATGCACCAACACAAAGATATGACTGCTGATCGAGCGTTCTCCTTCCCGATAAATCCAGCAAGCAACACGTCGGCCATAGCATTGTCAGATATGCTCAGAACACTTTGCATGGCAATACCACATATTCTTCCACGCTCCACAGACCAACATCTACCGCTAGTGTGGCATAAAGATCTTCACTTTGGCAATTTGTTTGTATCTCCAGAAGGAAAAATTACCTCCATTATTGATTGGCAGGGAGCTGATATCCCACCATTGTTCCTGGCGGTTCGAATCCCCCAGTTTATCGATGTGGAATGCGATGCAATTCTTCTGGAACTCCCAGAGAATTTCTCAGAGATGCCAGAGGCAAACAGGCTTGAGATTTGGGAGAGGTACCGCCAATCGATGCTTCAGCAGTATTACCTAGCCGATCTTAGGGAGAATGTTCCCAATCTTGCTGCTTTATTGGAGGACGAACAATTAACCCCCATTCAAAAGCAAGTTGAATTATTCGCCCGAATCCCCTTTGGACACGACGTTGACGCCCTTTTCCTGAGGGAGACACTGGCACGAACAAAGGACTGAAAACTACAACTCGCCCCGACCGTGCCGCTTTGAAAACCCCTATCCCAGTCAGTCAGGTTCCAATGATAAAGCCTGTCATTAAAGTTTAGACGTTCCTGTTCACTCTCCAAACTCGATAGTCTCCTTGACCGCAGTTTTCAGGTCGTCTTTCCGTTCTGCAAACTCATCCAATGGCACCCAGCCCTCTTCAGCAACTGGTATGTTCCTGGCCTTTAGGAGGTCTTGGAATTCGTTGTAGCACCGTCTATCCTTCTGGTGGTTCGTCAACTCCTCGCCCTCAATCTTGATAGGACATTCCAAAGCATTATCTCCATCGTGAAGGAAGCCAGACCAATGGCGCTGAATCCGAAGGAGTGACGTACAGGATGTGATTGGACGGGGCGTCTATCCGCGGCTAGACCCTTTCCGGTCAGGTGCTCCTGCCTTGACTGAGTTGACATGACAAGGCCGGCAAGAACTCATAAACGAACACTTTAACCTTGTGATGGCCTTGCTAGAAACCGGAGCGTTTACATGTCTCGTTTGTCAGTGGTGGCATAAAAATAGGTGTTCTGATGGTAGTCAAGATATTCCCAATACTTGGGTTGTAGGCGTTGTAGGCGTGCGTGTCTTTGTCATTGGCTTAGCCCTGTCCGCCTTTTTTAGCCGGCCGCCGCTGCCGCCACCACCACCACCAACCATCATCCATCACAGTGGCCACATTGCTCTATCACTGCTGTGCCCGAGTATATGCTTCACCACTGCTGGCGCCTGCGCTAGTATAATTACAGTGCGCTCCCCCCCTTAGCCCCTCGAGCGCATTTCGTTCGTCTGCCCTCCCCCCGGGCCCTGGGTCTGCTATTGTCGCCGCTCAAGCCAGTGCAGCGGCATGTCCGCGACTGCATCTGGCTCCTCGGCGAAGGCCAACGGCTCCGCAACCAACCGATCACACAAACAGGGAAATCAAGAACGCACCTACACGGAAGCGCAGAAAACAGAGGTGCTCCGAATCCGGCGATGTAGCCCGACGGCCTACTACGAAATTCTGGCAGTGCAGAAGACGGCGTCAGATGGCGAGATCAAAAAGGCATACCGCAAGATCAGCTTGCTGACACATCCGGATAAGAATGGCTATGATGGCGCAGACGAGGCATTCAAGAGTAGGTAGGCTCCTGGCTGCGTTGCTGCCGGTGGGTGCTGATGAATATTCTGGCAGTGGTGTCGAGAGCCTTCCAGATCCTGTCGGATGCCGATAAGAAGGCCAGATACGACCAGTTTGGCGGCGACCCCGACAACCGCTTCTCCAGCAGCGGTGCGGCGGCGTCGGCCAGCTCGCCCTTTAGTGGCTTTGCGCGATCGCCTGGGCGCGGCGGTGGCATATTCGACGACGAGATTTCACCTGAGGAGGTGTTTAATCGCTTCTTCGCCGGCGGAGGGTTTGGGGGGCCCTTTGGCATGGGTAAGTAGTCCCTTTTCTATGCCCGTCTGGCTGACGAGCGGGCGCTGACACATCGAGCAGCGGGCAATGGCTTTGGTGGGCCACAGTTCGTCTTCAACATGGGCGGCGGTCCTGGCTTCCGAGTACATCGCATGGGTGGCCAGGTGCCACGAGCACGGCCGCGGGATGCAGAGGAGCGGGCCGCGAGCGGTGGGTTTGCTGCCTTTGCACAGCTGCTGCCGCTCCTGCTGCTCTTCATCCTGCCACTGCTGTCGTCGCTCTTCAGCTCATCAGGGCCTTCGGGGCCATCGGTGCGCTACGACTCGCCGGTGCCGCCCATGACCATGCACCGAGTCACACCCAAATACCAGATCGACTACTTTATCAACCCGGCTGATGTGGATGGCTGGAAGGCCAGCAAACTGCACTCCCTGGACCAGCGCGCCGAGGTGGACTATGTGTCTAATATACGATACCAATGTGAGGTGGAAACCCAGCGGAAAAGGCAGGAGATACAAGACGCCACCGGCTTCTTCTTCACAGATGAAGAACGGCTGCGCAAAGCACGGGCGATGCCAATGCCTGGATGCCGGCGACTAGACGAGCTACGCATAGCGCGGTAGTTGCATTGAAAGCACGATGAAGCATGAACGAACACCAACTCCTGAATCGCCGATCTGACTGTGGCACTAGACCGTCGATCTGGGGCCTGTACCAGTAGCAGCAATCGCTAAAGGGCGGCAGCAATATAATAATTAAGTACAGTGACGGCCGTAATTACGCGTACTGTAAATATTTTTTTTAGTGTAATTGTGCTGCCGTATTTGGTGTAGCGGATCTTTGTTACAGGTAAACTATCGATAAGCTTAAGTGCGCAAACTCCGCCACATACGGTCATTGTCGCCACGACTGCGGTGTCGTTCTCCCCACCGCCCACCGCCCACCCATCACACACCCCACGTTCTCGTCCCCGGCATGTCGGAGCCCATCTCGGACGCGGAGAAGGTAGGGTACTCCTGCACCGATCCGTCGATGGTGCTGACCGACTGCAGATCCGCAACAAACGCCTGGCCAAGCTGCAGCAGTCGCAGTCACAGTCACAGGCACAGTCTCCGCAGCCAACATCCTCGTCGTCGCCGTCCCAGTCAATATCACAGTCGAGCCCAGATGATGGACCAGTGTCCCAGGCCACGACACCGCAGGCCGAAAAGACCCCAGATGCGCGGTCAGAGTCACCCGCAAAGCCGGGCATCAGCATCGCTCCTGCCCGAGTGTCGTCGCCGTCGCCGGCATCAGGCAACAGCGTGACGCCACAGAAGCGGGAGATGAACGGACTCGAGAAACCCAGCCGGCCGAGCACGCGGCTGCCAGAGACAAATGAACAGTTTGAGGACCGAAGCCTGCGAACGGCCTTCCGGCTGACGCTCGACACCAACCAGACCAAAGATGCGGCCGGTAACAGCCTGTATGCCGTGCCAGACCTGCGGCAGGAGCTTGAGGAGGAGGGCAAGCCAGTGCGGCTCAGCGTCGACGTACTCGAGCAGGCCATTGTCGAGGCCGCCCGCTCCCTCAACCCGGCCAAGACGACGCCGCATGCCTGGCTGTTCGCCTCCTGGAAGCGCGTCAACCGACAGAGCCGGTCGCTGAAGGACCGCACGCCTGGTAATCCACGCTTTCTGATGCTCCAGGAGGCACGCCGGCTCTGTCTGAGCTGGTGCATCTTCTCTGTCACACTTCCTGACATGTTTGGGCTCGAGTACGACGGCACGGCCGCTCTGGCCGACCACCTGCTGGTCGACCCAGATGACGACGAGGGCATCGATCAGGACTTTTTGACCGAGGTCGTTGCCCGATTTGACCAGGACGATAGCATTGCCGCTGTCTTTGTAGCCGCCGTCGAGGAACATAGTCGGCGACTGTCGTCCAAAACGATGGACAGCGACTATCAGCGCTATACGACCGTTTTGCGGCAGCTGGTCCGCTTCAAGCCTCTCGCTGCCGCCATCACCGAGTCGAGTATCTTCGTTGATGGTAGCCTTCAGGCATCTGCGCTGGAAAGCAAGACATTGCTCGGCCCCTATTTTGCACTATCGCCGCTGCAGACAGAGGTCAGCAAGCAGTATTTTGTCGGCCCCAAGACCATGGATCCCTCGCGAATCCGAACCTCGCAGCAGGCCCTTCAACTCTCGCTGCGCGCCCACCAGGAGGTGCTGCGCGACATCATCAACCCGCTGCTACGGGCCTCGGATGCCGCCCGCAATCGTGTGCTCGACTGGTTTGCACTGTGCGTGAACTCGAATCACAAGCGCCGGGCGATGCGAGTTGACATGAAGACGGTGTCGAGCGACGGCTTCATGATCAACGTCAACACGGTGCTCGACACGCTCTGTGAGCCCTTTATGGACGCGTCCTTCTCCAAGATCAGCCGGGTCGAGGTCGAGTACCTGCGCCGCAACCCTAGGGTCGTGGTCAAGGATGAGACCAAAATAAATGCCGATCAGGAGGCCTCGGACGCCTTCTATAGTACGACAGTGGAGGGCCAGAACAACTTCATCTCGGAATGCTTCTTCTTGACCGTTGCTGCCCACCACTACGGCACCGAGGCTGCCCGCAACCGGCTGAAAGACATGGATCGCGAGCTGAAGCACATGAACAAGCAGATTGAGCAATTCGAAACCGACCGCCACAAATACGTCAATAATCCGATGCAGCTCCAGATGTTTGACAATGCACTTCGCAAGTACAAGGAGCAGTACGACAGCGGCCTGGCGTACAAGTATGCCATCCAGGGCGTGCTCTTGGACGAATTGACCCAGGCCCGCTCGATGCAGTTTATGCGCTTTGTCACCGTCTGGCTGCTGCGACAGGTCTCGCCGCACGGCGCCTATCCTTCAGAGCCCCTGGTCCTCCCACTGCCGCCGGAGGAGCCTGATCGATTCGCGTATCTGCCCGAATACTTCCTCGACATCATCTCGGGCAACTTTGCCTTCATATTGTACAACCTGCCCCAGGTGATCTCCCAGCACCAGTCGGAGGAGCTGATTATGCTCTGCATCACCTTTTTACGGAATTCCGAATACATTAAAAACCCCTATCTAAAGGCCTCCTTGGTCACCATTCTCTTCCGCGGCACCTGGAAATGGCGTCAAGGCGGTCCTGGCATTCTGGCCGATCAGTACAACGGCATGGAGTTTGCGCGAAAGAATCTCCTGCACTCGTTGATGAAGTTCTTCATTGAGGCCGAGTTCATGGGCGGCCATGGCCAGTTCTTCGACAAGTTCAATGTCCGATTCGAGATCTTCCAGGTGATCAAGTGCATCTGGCCGAACAACGTGTACCGTGAGCAGTTGTCGAGAGAGGCCAAGGTCAACACCGAGTTCTTTGTGCGGTTCGTCAACCTGCTCTTGAACGATGTCACATTTGTGCTGGACGAGTCCTTCACCTCCTTCCACACCATCCATGAGCTCACTCGAGAGCTCAGCCTGGCTGGCACCACCCTGAATGAGGAGCAGCGAGGCGAAAAAGAAGAGGCGCTGGAGGCTGCCAAAGGCAAGGCCAAGTCGTACATGCAACTGACGAATGAAACGGTAGCAATGCTCAAGCTCTTTACCGAGGCCCTGGCCGATGCCTTTACCATGCCTGAGATCGTGCAGCGGCTAGCAGACATGCTCGACTACAACCTAGATGCCATGGTGGGCCCCAAACGAGAGTCGTTGAAGGTGGAGAATCTCCAGGAGTACAACTTCAATCCGCGGGCGCTGCTGAGTGAGATTGTCGACGTCTATCTCAACCTGATGAACAAGGACAACTTTGTTCTGGCCGTGGCCCGGGACGGACGTTCCTACAAGCCAGCCAACTTTGCGGCAGCTGCTCGCATCCTGAAGGACAAGGTGCTGAAGTCGCCCGAAGAGCTGGCCAAGTGGGCCGAGCTGGTCGACAAGATCGCCAAGGCCAAGGAGGAGGACGACAACGTCGAGGCCGAGCTCGGCGACATCCCCGACGAGTTCCTGGACCCGCTCATGTACACCTTGATGGAAGACCCTGTCATCCTGCCGGTCAGCCGCACGATCATCGATCGAAGCACTATTCGAAGCCATTTACTGAGCGATCCTCACGATCCGTTCAACCGCGTTCCTCTGAAGATTGAGGACGTTATTCCAGGTATGAATGACCTTTTCTTGCTTGTTGTGTTTGACTGATTGTCTTGTCTTGCTTGCCGTGTTGTGTGACCAGAGCTAACCCGATACATAGCCACCGAGATGAAAGAGAAGATCGAGCGATTCAAAGAGGAGCGAATTGGCGCCAAACGGAAAGACTTTGTCGAGACGGTCAAGACTGAGGATGCTGGACATGATCCAATGGACACCTCTTGAGATTGGAAAAGAGGCCCTGTACGAGTACTGTGATGGCTCATCACTAGGAATAGAGAATCTATTAGCTAAATCCAACATTGCAATCGTCGTCGTCGCCGTCGTCGTCGCCGTCATCATCATCTCCTCTCTCTAGTCCTGAACTACCAGCTGCTGCTGTCCTTCCTGAGCAGCCCACCGCTCAGCCAGCGCATCCAGCCACTTGGCCAACCTACGGCCAGCACGTCTAATTTGAATATCAACGATATCCTTGGCCCCCTGATAGTACTCCTGACCAAGATCGACATCGCCACCACTGACAGCCTCCACTCCCCCCTTCAAGACATAATCGCACACGTACTGATTAGCCTCCTGTGCCCACTGCAGGACACACTCGATAAGATCATCATTGCCATTGTCGTCAGCGTCGGCATTATTACCATCAAAAACACACTCGGCACTCAAATCCACGCCCTCAGGATCCGAATGCAGCAGCTCCAACGCCCACAGAAACGCGGCCTCCTCCTCGCTCTCGACCGGCCGCGTCTTGTCGAACCACTCGTCGCGCCGCCGCCACTTGTGCGCGACGAGCGTGTCCCACACCGAATGCAGATTCGTGTTGGCGGTCGCACGCGCCGCCGCCGCGTCAAATCGCACCGCGATCTCGTTGCCCCCACGCGCCAGCGCCTCCGTGTGCAGCGGCTGGTGCACGTCCCCGACAAAGTGCAGCACGAAGCGCAGACTCTGCCCGCGCGCCCACCGGGGCAGGCTTGGGTTAAGGATGCGTGCGGTGTGGTTGGCGAGCGCGGAGATGATGCAGCCGTCACTGCCGCCGCAGTCGCGCGTGAGGTTGATCCCGCACGAGCGTGGCGGGTCGTCGGCGGCGTCGATGTAGTGCCATGGGCGTGAGTATGCGAATGCCGGCATGTGCGCGACTTTGTCGGGGAATAGTGCTGCTTCGGAGATGTCCTGGCCTAGGAGGAGGGTGTTGAGCATGTGGGTGATGTCGGTGTTGGTGTTGGTGTTGTTGGTGTACAGGGTTGAGAGGTAGGCAACGGTGCGATGGCCTAGTGAACCCCAGCCTGATACAGATGAGAAGAGGAGTAGGAAGAAGATGATGGTTGACTTCATCTTGGTGGTGATGAGATGAGTTGAGTTGGGGGGAGATGGTCAGTCTGTCTAGAGTGAGTATAGTGTTTTTCTTCTTCTTCTATATTGTTGGAATTTCATTCATTCTGCTTGTACATATTTATCAAGTATGGATAGATGGCCGCGTCACGGCCGCAGATGTGGTTGGCAAGGTGAACAGAGATATTACAGGCGAAACTGTACGCGCCCTTGTTTATGCCAGGGAAAAAGTGGGGTAAGGTACTTTGGCGCATGAGTTCCTGCCCGTTCTTTCTGCCCGTTCCTTCTTCCCGCAACTAGCCCAAAGACTATTCCCCACCCCTTTAATATGATTGGGCGATCATCCCCGCCCCTCTTCACGAGGCGTCTTCCTCTTTGACTGTTCAGCCTGACGCCTCAAGCCCGTCCGCAAGGGCTTTAAAGCAACCTTCGCCTCTCCATGTCTTCAATCCTATCAGTTGGACAGAATTCAGTCAATGAATCCCTCAATCCACATTGAATCATGCGCCTCTTGACATTTGACGAGCGTGGAATGCTCAAGCACACCAAAGACCTCATCACTGACATTCCACCCTACGCCATCCTCTCGCACCGCTGGGGCGCAGACGAAGATGAGATCCTGTTTGACGACGTTGCTAAAGGCATAGACACGAGCAAGGCCGGATATGCTAAGGTCAAGTTCTGTGCTGAGCAGTCCAAGAAAGATGGCCTGGAATACTTCTGGGTGGACACATGCTGCATCAACCGGAATGATGCTGTCGAGCTCTCATGGGCCATCAACTCCATGTTCAAATGGTACCGCAATGCAGAGAAGTGCTATGTCTTTCTCAGCGATGTTTCCAAGCATCCTCGCAATGGGCACGACACATGGGCCCAGTTTCGAAATAGTAGTTGGTTTACTCGCGGCTGGACGCTTCAGGAATTGGTTGCACCCTCATCTGTCCAGTTCTTCTCTCAGGAATGGGAGGAGCTCGGGAATAAGAAATCCTTGGAGTTCCAACTGCACCAGATAACATGGATCGCGATCGAGGTCCTCCAAGGAAGCCGCCCTCTTGCCGATATCAGTGTGGATGAACGGATGTCTTGGGCAGACAGACGGACAACAAGACACGAAGAAGACATAGCCTATTCTTTACTTGGTATATTTGGCGTCCACATGCCTCTAATTTACGGCGAGGGTGAAGGAAATGCGTTCAGACGGCTTGAAGAAGAGATCGAAAAGGCTTCACTGCTCGCACGCGGCATACAAGTCACCCAGTCTCTCGTCAAGTTCTACGTCTCTTCTGAGGACCAAGATGCCGACGTGGCTCAAACAGTTGCAAACCTCGAACATCTATCAGTCATTCTCCAGTCGCTCTCGTCCGCTTTGGAAGATCGCATCTTCCGACCTGACGAACAAGACTTGATCAAGAGGATTGGATCTTGTGTCGGCCAATCCGAGAATCTCATCCAACAACTGAAAGGCGAATTTGAAAAATTTGACGAAGCTTCGGCCAGCGGGTTCAAAAGCAGGAACAAGACTGCTGCTGGGCGACGAGTTAAATACCCTTTTCGTCTCACTACTCTGCAGAAGCTCGATGGAAATATCAACGAGATACGGGATAACATATCACTAGCACTCGACGTGCTCGCGCTCAGGGACCACAAGACAATCCAAGACGATGTCGCTGAAACCAAGTCGCTCGTCAAGGCCGTGAGGGCGGATCAACTCTCACGGGAAATCCGTGACTGGCTTAGAGCGCCGGACGCAACAATCAACCATCAGGTGGCATCTGACAAGTGCCATCCAGGAACTGGTCTCTGGTTTGTTAACGGCCCAATCTTCGCCAAGTGGTTGACTCAGGGGAACTCTTTTCTATGGGTCCCCGGGCCTGCGGGATCTGGGAAATCGGTGTTATGCTCGACGGCCATCCAGCACACTTTCCGGCAGAATCGAACTGACCCAAATGTGGGCATCGCATTCTTCTACTTTACGTTCAACGACGAGTCCAAAAAGGATGTTTCAGCAATGCTACGAGCTTTGCTGTTACAGTTGTCAAGCCAACGAGCCGATGATTTTGCAGATCTTACCCGTCTCCATAATTCATACCGCAACAGCAGCCCACCTACCCAAGTCCTGATCGAAACCCTTCGAGATGTTATCCAAAAGTTCCGTCAGGTCTATATCCTGCTTGACGCGCTCGACGAGAGTCCTCGGTACAACCAACGTGGCCAGGTTCTAGATGCAATAGACACAATGCGCAAGTGGCACATCTCTGGACTGCATCTGCTTGTCACCAGTCGAGACGAGACTGATATTCGTGGTTCCCTTAACCCAACAGAAGACGAAGCAGTCATTTTGAAGAATGCTGATGTTAACCAGGATATCAGCAATTTCATCTCTGAGAGGTTGAACATGGATCGCACTCTCGCAAAATGGCAGGGATACCATGGGAAGATTCAACAAGCGTTGACTGAACGAGCCCAAGGAGTGTAAGTAACCCAATGCCGCCGGACCTCCATCGGTCAGTCAGAAGCTAATCAAACATGCAGCTTCCGTTGGGTCGAATGTCAGTTTGACTCGCTCAGGTGGTGTCCACGCAGTGAAGACCACCTTGAACTCTGTTTGCGCTCACTCCCAGAAGGCTTAGACGAAACTTATGAGCGAATATTGTGCAGTATCGATAAGAGCTTGGTTCAAGATGCCCGACGCATCCTTACTCTGCTGTGCTTTTCATCGCGACCGCTGACGCTACAGGAGCTCATTGATGGAATCGCTGTCGATCTCGATGAGCCAGCCGGCCTTAAAATCAGACGTCGATTACAGGACATGGACGATATTCGCGACATATGTCCCGGCTTGATCGATTCCAGCATCCCGGCGAAAAATGAGACAGGCCTCGAGGTCAATCGTGATACCATGAATAATTCAACAATTACCGTGCGCATTGCTCATTTCTCTGTACAAGAATATCTCGAATCCGATCGGATTAAGCTCCCTGTCTTTGCCTTGAAAAGTGCCGCAGCTCATTCCGAAATTGCACAAATCTGTCTTCTATACCTGCTTGAACCAGAACTCTCTAGCGGATCCCTCGATAAAGTCAAGCTTGAGCAATTTCCACTGGCTCATTTCGCTGCTTTATTCTGGTTTCATCACTACAAGAAGATTAGCAACATGGAACCAAAGCTTGACCATCTGCTCTGGGTGCTTTTTCAACAGCCCAGAGAGAGATTTTGCATATGGCTAAAACTCCATGATCCCGACAATCCATGGCGACGACATGTTGATTTCTCCCTTGACTTGAGAACTGTCGCAGCTCCAATTTATTATGCGTCATTACTGGGGCTTGATGGAGTTGTCCATAAGTTCATCGAAACTCATTCGCTTCATGCCAACCGGCTAAGGAATTTGGTCAATGCTCATGGTCCCGCGGGATCCCCTGATAGACCAATACAGGGAGCATTATATCGAGTCCGTGAGAAGATAGCACAGATGTTGATTAATGCAGGAGCTGATACCAATCCTTCTAGAGGGATGCATTCTTCTGCACTACAAGCAGCAGTATATGAAGGCCATGAGAAGGTGGTGCAGATGTTAATCGATGCAGGAGCTGATGTCAATGCTCATGGCAGAGGTCTGACAAGTACACTACAGGAAGCATCAAAGAGAGGTCATGAGAAGATAGTACAGCTATTAATCAAAGCTGGAGCTGATATCAATGCTCTTAGTAAATATTGTGCTCCTGCACTATATGCAGCTGCATCTGGAGGCTATGAGAAGATAGTACAGCTATTAATCAAAGCTGGAGCTGATATTAATGCTGTTTGGGGATATTATGGTACTGCACTATATGCAGCTTCAGTTGGAGGCCATGAGAAGATAGTGCAGCTATTGATTGATGCAGGAGCTGATATTGATGCTTATAGAAGACATTATGGTACTGCACTACGAGCAGCTTCAACTGTAGGCCATGAGAAGATAGTGCAGATATTGATTGATGCTGGAGCTGATGTCAATACTCATGGCAGAGATAGGAGAACTGCACTACAGGCAGCATCAAGGAGTGGTCATGAGAAGGTGGTGCAACTATTGATTGATGCAGGAGCTGATATCAATGCTCTTGGGGGATATCATTATACTGCACTACAGGCAGCTTCAGCTGGAGGCTATGAGAAGGTAGTGCAGCTGTTGATTGATGCAGGAGCTGATGCCAATATTCATGGTGGAGATGGAACTGCACTACAGGCAGCTTCAGCTGGAGGCTATGAGAAGATAGTACAGCTGTTGATTGATACTGGAGCTGATATCAATACTCTTGGGAAACATCATGGTACTGCATTACAGGCAGCTGCATTTAAAGGCTATGAGAAGGTAGTGCAGATATTGATCAAAGCTGGAGCTGATGTCAATGCTCATGGCAGAAGTGGGAGAACTGCACTACTGGTAGCATCAAAGAGAGGTTATGAGAAGGTGGTACAGCTGTTGAAAGCTGCAGGTGCTCAAGATTGAATTCCCCCCCTCAAGCAACTGGTGGTGGGTGCTGTGCGAGGCAATGCAAAAACTGACAATGTGAATTTCGAACGGAGCTCTGGCAAAGGGATGGATATGGATGGCACGGCACGGCATGGCGTTCTTGCAATCCGGACAGATCTGTGAAAGAACACTCGGTATTGGTTGGATATTGTTGAATTTTGTCTCATAGATGACTTGCTTGCTTGCTTGCTTGCTTAGAGATTCAATGCAATATATGGTTTCAAAATGCTGTGAAATGACTGATCGAAGCATTCCCCCCCCCCCCCCCCCTTCAAAGGGGAAGGGGGAAAGGAAAGTACCGTACTTGCGAACTGAGCAGATCCTTTGACAAGAACAAGAGCCTTTGTTCCACTGGTACAGAACAATTTGCCACCTCGAGAACAAAAAGGGGGGTGCGTAGACCACCCTCCCAAGTGAGATCGTCTGCTGTGAATCTTGATATAGGTGTGTCACATTCAAACTTGTAACTGCTGTGGATGGACAACTTAACTGAGTATGGATAGGTACGCATAGTTTCCCATCTTTCATTCAAAAACTGATGTATAATCGGCGGGTAATCGAAGCAGGAGGAGTGAGTGAAGTCAATACCAAGACTCGGGCCACGTGACGGCGCGCTGAACTTTCATGACCCGATGGCAAATGTGATTGGATGCGTGGATTTAATTCTCCAGAGATGTTATAAGTTGGGATTGGCTGATTTCCATATACTTATATGAAAATGATCAAGGGTGCTTCATTCAAACGGCCGCTGAAGGTGCAGAACCAGAGTAATATGACTCAAGAGGTGACAGTCCTTGCCAACAGGCGCCCAAACCATTTGACGTCCTCCCACATGGTCTGGGGATGGTCTGGCGGTGGTTCCACTTGGTCATCTGTCAAGACCTCTTCCTGTTGCTGCTGACCCTGGGCCTGCTCATCCTCTACCGGGCTTGCCAGCCCAACTCCTCGTCGCACGCTTGGCGTATTGGCTGTCTCGGCCAGGTCAAGCTCATCATGCTCAATTCTCAAAAGCACATCAATCACACCATCGAACCATCCATTGTGCGACGCCATCAGTTCTCTCCTGACCTCGCGCTCATCCTCGCTGTCCAGGTCAATATCGATTTGGTCCTCAAAGTTGAGCATTCCGTACGGATCGTCATCAATGTCATCGGTCAGCTCGGCCGAAACCCGCGCGGCAATCTCAGCCTGGGATTCTGGATCTGCCCAGTCTGGATGCACGTCTTCGGGAGAAAAGTGGACGAGCGGGGCGATGGCCGCGTCGGCAGGGTCTGCCACCGAGGTCATGGCAAGATCTCGTCTGCTCCGCCTGGTCCGGGAGCCTGCGCGCGAGCCAGGCCGAGACCCGGGCCTAGATCCGGGGCGGGAGCTGAACGCGGGCGCAGGTACTGACCGAGGCTGGCGATCTCGAACAGGCTCGTCGACTGTAATATGTAGAGAGGCGAGAGAAGTGGATGAGTCGCGCTGCACTATCCATGACTGACCCTTGTTTTCGCGGCTTGACGCCGTCAGTGTGAGACCAGCCTGCACAATCCAGTCGGAGCTCTTGAGATGCAACTGCGACCGCGACGTGGGTGGTCTGTGGGGAGTGGCATGGTGGCCAAGAGCATGGGCAGCAGCGGTAATGGCGCCCGAGGTGGGTGCTGCGGCGTTCGATTCTGCCGTCGCCGAGGCCTGGTTAATGGCGGCGTGGCTGCGCGAGCGCTTCTTCAATCGCGGCCGGCTATTAGCGCGAGACGAGGATGGAGAATTGCTGAAGATACCGCCGGGCGAGGGCAGTGTTGACACGCGCATTTCCGACATTGACGGGTCGAACGAGGGTGAGTAGTCGGCCGGTTCAATGGGGTATTTGGGAGCCAAGGGAGCAAGAGAGAGGTGCTGAAGATTGGGATGCGAGCGGCGCCCAGGCCCAAAACTCGAGGCCGATGGCGACCGCGAGAGGCCGGAGACAGGCGACTGGACCGACATTATCAATCTGTGTTTCTGGGTGGCAGAAGGAGGGAGAGAATGCAAGGGGTTAGGTAGGTAAGTGCTAAGGGAAGCAAGGAGGCAGCCGAGGGACAAGACTGAGTCTATGATTACATAAGACTGATGAGTGGGTTGTTAGCACTTACCTCCATTATGAAGACGGTCAGTTCGCTGGAATTAATATACGAGAAAACACCGACAGGTACAGGAAGAATAGTTAGAAGTACAGAGAGTCAGAACTGACAGACAGAAAGTGAGAAAGTGCAGGAACAGTGGTTCGGCAGGTGGAACATGTGAAAGCACTGCCAAGACCGCTGGCGAGGGAAGTTACGATGAAGACAGTTACAACGAGCAGTTACACGTTTCAGCAGTAACATTATTGAGGCAGTTGCATTTCAGCAGTTGCATCTCAGCAGTTGCAATGGCAGTTGCAATAATAAGGCAGTTGCATGTCAGTTCAATTCAGTACGGTTATTAGGCTCAAATATGTACAATATATTATTAGTCTACGACCTCTCTCACACATCTCCCACCGTCCTGAGCTGTACGTAGCTCCCTCTCTCGCCCTCCTTGCTGCGTCTTTTTGCAAGACCAGTGTCAAAGAGGGCCATGATTCTACTTTGGAGGCTTTCAATCCTGCCCAGCTTCCTGGGCTCTCCCCTCACCGGTACTCGGATGCTGGCCGCCTCCTTTTCCAGCTGCTCGACCGTCAGCCACTTGGGCCGGCTAGCCCACCGCAGGGCCAAGCTGCTGAGCGTGACGCTGATTGAGCTAAACACCATTGCCGTTGCTGCCAACAGGGGAGGCATGTGGAATCCAAAGGGCAGGAAGACGCCCATGGCAAACGGCAACCCAATCACATTGTATACGCTGGCCCAGATCAGATTGACCTTGATCCGGCGGAAGATTATCCGGCACAGGTAGAGCGAGGCGGGGATGTTGAGCAGGTCATCGGCTCGCATGATGACAACGTCGGCCGCTTCTACCGCGATGTCACTCCCCGACACAAGCCCAATGCCAACATTGGCAGTCGCAAGAGCAGGCGAATCGTTGACACCGTCGCCCACCATTGCTACTACTTCACCCTGGCCTTGTAGCTCAGCCACAATTTCCTGCTTCTGGCTCGGCGACACCGACGCGTGGATCGAGTCGACCGAGATGCCGACGGCTTGAGCAATTATGGTGGCAGTTTCCAGAGTATCACCCGTGATGATAGAAGTAGAGATTCCCATCTTGTGCAGAGCAGCGACGGCAGCTGGCGCTGTCGGCTTGAGTGTGTCAGAGAGGCCGAGGAAACCTGCGTACTCATTGTCGATCGCGACATAGATGGACGTGATGCCTGTCGACGACTTGGGCATGCTGATCGACCGCTGCGAGGGCCCAATCTCTGGGTGCTTGATGTTCTTACGTCTGAGGAAGGTGCTGTTGCCGACCAGAACCGTGTGCGAACCGTGTGGGGTGACAACAGTAGCAGTAATGCCACTGCCCACCGTGTTGCGGAATTCGGCCAATTGACCGGGGAGGGCATCTTCGTCCTGCAGCGAGAGCTCCTCTCGCGCTTGGGCGACGATGGAACGCGCGATGGGATGCTCCGAGCCTGATTCGGCCACGCACACCAGCGTCCACCAGAGTCTGCTCTTGTCGTCCTCGCTCCATCCTTCCGGTCGCTGGACCTGCGAAACTTTCAGCTTGCCAAAGGTCAGAGTGCCCGTCTTGTCGAAAACCAGGTGAGTGATGCGGGTCGCAGTCTCGAGGGCCGCACCGCCTTTGACTAGAATGCCCTGCTGAGATGCCTTGCCAGTGCCGACCATGACCGCTGTTGGTGTCGCCAAGCCAAGCGCACAGGGGCATGCGAAGACAATGACCGAGATGCACAGCTCCAGACAGACCATGAACTTGCCCCCGCTTTGCTCCTCCAGGAAGATCTTTGGCGGGTTAGGCAAGATATGGCTGAGGATCATCCAGGCGGTAAAGGTGACCAAACCAAGCAGGATGATGACGGGTACGAAATAGCCTGCGACCAGATCGGCCATCCGTTGGATTGGCGCCCGACTGGTCTGCGCTTCTTGGACTATGCCCACGATCTGGCTGAGCTGGGTGTCCTTGCCAGCACGAGTGACCTTCAAGTCAAGCTTGCCAGCTCCGTTGACAGTGCCTGCAATCAGTTGGCTGCCTTTCTTCTTTAGAACAGGCATCGGTTCGCCAGTAACGACACTCTCGTCCACGTAGCTGTCGCCGCGGATGACGGTGCCGTCGGCTGGTATTCTGTCGCCGGGCCGGAGAACGACAATGTCGCCAACTTGGATCAGCTCGGTCGGAATGCTTCTCTCGACCGCGGCCACGCTGGAATTCTGAGCCGTTTCGGTGTCGTAGCCCGCCTTCTTTTCGAGAACTGGAGACGAGGGATTGTCCCAGGTATCAGCAAGCTTCTCCGCATACAACGGGTCTTCATAGATGGTCGCCATGGACGGAGCCAGAGACATCAGATTGGAGAGCGCTTTCGAGGTCTGGCCTTTGGCTCGATTCTCAAGCCAGCGACCGAGCGTGTTGAAGGTGAAGAGCATCGTACTCGTGTCGAAAACCGTGCCTGGTTTGTTGTGTGGAGGGATGCACACTGCCACGATCACGGCGAAACAGCTGAAGAAGAAAGCAGCCGAAGTTCCTAGAATGATAAGCACGTCCATGGTCGGAGCCCTGTGCTTGATGCTCTTGAACGCTGATATGTAGTAACGCTTTCCAATTCCAAACTGGACGGGCACAGTCAAGGCAAAGGCCACGACGTCGCCCAGGAACAGACCGGGTATAATCTGCCATGCTCCGAAATTCAAGGCCGGAAGGAACATGGGTATCAACATGGAGATGGCGAAGACGGGCAGCGCAAAGAACAGGCAGGTGAGGAAGGCCTGCTTCCACTCCTGAATCTCCTTGGTCTTGGCCAGCGATTCCAGCTGGGCGTTGTTGTCATCCGTCTCGGCCAAAAGGGCATGGTAGCCGGCGCTGTCAACGGCCTCGACAATTGGGCGAATGCCAATCACATCGCCATCGTAAGTGATGGTTGCGCGCGAGGTTGACAGGCTGATGACGGCGCTCTTGACCCCGTCGAGCGACCGCAGTTGCTCCTCCAGGGCTGTTGCCGACACGCCATCCACGAGACCGAAGATCTTGAGCTCGAGAGAGGAAGCCGATGCAGCGATCTGCTCGCCTGCAAGGCTGCTCGAGACGATGGCCGCATCAAAGCCAGAGTCTTCGACCGTGCTTACAATGCTGTTGGCTGAGAGCTTGGCCGGATCATGCACAATCACGGCTCGGCCCGCGAGCAAGCTGATATTGAAACGGACAAGGCCATCGACTCCCTTGAAAGCTCGCTCGATGGCAGAAGTACAGGCGCCGCAAGTCATGCCATCGATCGAGATAGTCGTAGTCATCAGGCCTGACTTTTCCTGCTCCGCTGCTGTCTCTGCCGCTGTGATGGTCGACCGAAGAGGCTTTGACTCCTTGATCTCTGCGTCGAAGCCACGGTCCTCGACGATTTCGGCCGCCGCTTCAGCGGTCAGAAGGGAGGGGTCATGCTGCACGACGAGGCGGTTTGTCATCAGGCTCACGCTGACACTCCTGACTCCTGGCACATCCTTGAAGCCGGACTCGATGGCAGATGTGCAGGCACCGCAGGTCATGCCCGTCACGTTGATGGTTGTCTCGACCCACTGGGCCGGTGTGTCCTCATCTTCCATCTCGAATTGATCGGGATGCGGTATGGCAACGGCCAAGGGCGGGGCTTGTGTCGTCGACAGGACTTCTGCATCGAAGCCGCGGTCTTCAATTGCTTCGGCGATTTGGGCGGGCGTCAGCTTGGTCGGATCGTGCTGTACCACTGCTCTGTTTGTCATCAAGCTGACAGACACCGCAGCTGCGCCATCGACGCCCTTGAATGCCGACTCAACCGCGGATGTACAGGCACCGCATGTCATACCCCCGACGCTTAGTGTCGTCGTCGCTAATCGTGCCGACGGCGTCGAGGCCATGGCGTTCACGGGGCTCTGATGTGAATTGAACAGTGGACTTTGGCTAGCAGGACGTTCTCCGGGTCATTTGTGAACACCTAATCGCTTCCATCACACCACACTGTTAATTAGCTCGTTGTCCCTATTACTAAGTAGTCGTCGGAACCTTTCGCGTGCTCAGACGCCAAGGCGCACTAACCCCACTAACCCCGGCCTTAGGCCCGCTACTCAGCCCTGAGTATTTTTAGTGTTCACTAGTCCACGATAGTGCAGTTCCTCAATCACGACATCCCAGCCATACGGCGCAGATCAATGATGCTCAGGTCCCATCGCTGTGCTACTAGATTACTACGCGGTACGATATTAAAGCACACTTCTAAGTTCTAGGTATGAAGCCTTGAGATACAGACTCATGTCATACAGTACACGTGTACATGTTATTCAGGAACGACTTGGCATTTCAGTTGTGGAGCTGGAGGCCTTGGCACCGGTCTAACCATCTCTGCCCTAGGCTCAAACCTAAAAGTACAGCATCCCATTACGGTCTAGTTCATAATCGAGAAGATCCCCGTACGATATACACGCGATACACATCAAAGTCCATACCATACATACCTCACCACGATGGACCACACCCAGGCAAAGGCCCTGGCGGCCCTGCAGCCCTTCATCCACCTGGCCGTCACTACGAAGAACGCATCCGACCGAGTGGTGGCCGACCTGATCACACGTGCAACCTCCGCTCCGGGCACCTACGTCTTCACCGAGCTTCTACAACTGCCTGTAATCCAGAGGCTTCGCACGCCAGACCGACCGACCGAGTATCAGGCGTATCTGACTTTGCTGGAGCTATTCAGCTGGGGCACTTATGAAGAATACAAAAGTAACGCAGATGCCGAATCGTCACTGCTCCTCAGAATTTGTATGGGATGGGAACTACTAACATGACAAACAGACACACCGAATCTGCCCGCACTCAACGAGGCCCAGACTGTCAAGCTGCGACAATTGTCCCTCCTCTCCCTGGCCTCGCCCTTCCTGCCCGCGACAGCCACTCGCTCAGGCCCCGCCACGCTCTCGTACCGCTCCCTGATCTCCGCCCTCTCGCTGCCAGACGCCTCCGCGCTCGAGTCGCTGGTCACATCGGCCAGCTACGCGTCTCTGCTGAGCGCCTCGCTGTCGCCGACATCGTCGCCGCCCGCCGTCCACATCCACTCGGTCTCGCCGGTTCGGGACCTCCGCCCGCAGTCTCTGCCCGCCCTGCTCGCCATCCTGTCCACCTGGTCGTCGCGGTGCGACTCGGTCGCGACATCCCTCCAGGCGAACATCGACACCATCAAGGCAACCGCAAGAGCCCGCAACACCCTGGCTGCAGCGAGGCAGTCTCGTGTTGACGCTGCCGTGGTCAAGACCCCCCGCGGCGACTCCGCCAAGGAGGGCGACGATAAGCAAGGAGGTGGTGGTGGTGGCGGTGGCGGCGGCGCAAACTCGTCCTCCAAATCCGCTCCGGGTCTGCGGGGCAGCAAGCGTGATCTGGACGGTGATGACGGCGTTGATAGCGACGAGGACCGTATGGATGTGGATGAAGGCTTCGGCGACCTGGCTGGCCCCGCTTATCCTCCCACCCCGCTGAACGCAGCCCAAGGTGGTGGCGGCGGCGGCAGCAGCAGCAGCGCTGCGGGCCCAAGTCGAGGCACCAAGCGGGGGCGACCGCGAGGATAGGACGGACGATTCAGGGCCGTTCGCGCTTACTATGCCAGAGCTACTACTACCTACGTGAGCCGCCGGAAGCTGGTTGACAGATAGCAGACACAACACAACACAACCCAGTGGATGCGTGTCCATAACCAGCCTTGCATGAATTAATGAACGATTGAATGACTGCCCGTATCTCCTTTCTACAAGCCACTGGAGCCAAGGCAAAAGAGAAACAGAAGAAGAAGAAAAATCAAGTTTTCACATCTCTTGGTTCTGTTGTACTTCGAAAAAAAAACGAAAATCGAGTCCATGCAAACTTGCAACAAGAAGAGCCAACTCAGGACCAAAGCTGATATAGTTAAGCTGGCAAACAAACCCCACAGACAGTCACAATGTTTGTTGTTGTTGTTGTTGTTGTTGTTGTTTTTAGTGTAGAAAAAAGTAGTCGTAGTAATACTCGCTCGTCATTCCATTCCAGTCCATTTGGGATGGATCTTCACTCGTTTCCTGCATGAATTTCAAGGTCCCGGGGGGGGGGAAGGAAGTCATATATGAAGCACAGCGTCTGGTGCAAAACAAGAAAAGAAAAGAAAGGGCATGTCGATGTCTGTGCCTTTTCCCCCGTTCTCCGTTCTTTTTCTTCTCTGTTACAAATGAGTGCCAGGGACGAGGATGAAAAGTAAAGACAAGCCAACGGCAACAATGGCAAATAAGACAGTCGCCATCGATGCCCGTGTAACCAACAGTTTCCGCACGTATGGCTCGCGTATGCGTGACCAGTTCAGGAAGGTGTACTCGCTGAGGCCGAGGTATGCGGCCACAATGTCCAGCTTGTACTGGTACGACACGACAAAGTAGGTGCCGATGGTAAAGGGCAAAATTACCTAGACAGTTTAGTGTTGAGGTCACACAAAGGTCGGGTGGAACGAGGAAAAAGAAAACGTACCCAACAGCGGATATGGCGCGGTTTATCCGTCAGAATCATGTAATAGCCGCCCCAGAAGCCGGCCATAAGACTGCACAGTCCCACCACGACGCGGATGACAATCGACAGTGGCACAAGGTTGCCCAGAGCTTTTGCCTGCAGGAAGCCCGGGAAGGCGTCGCGCTCCATGGCCTGGAAGACATAGTCCTTGGCATCGTCAAACACTTCCGGGTCGTCGCGCCCTTCTTCTTCAATGTTGTGGATGATCCGGTTGAGCATCGATTCCGGCAGCACGATCTCGCGTTCCGACCCGGGCAGGATAAATGTGTACAGGATCTTCTCGGCCGAGGCCTTGATGTCTGCTCTGGCCACTGTGTGGCCTGGTGAGTTTGAGTCCGTGTGCGGATCTGCCGACATGTAGCTCGGCCTGGGCAAGCGGTCTGAGGCCGACGGCCTGTCGCCCGATGGTCTGCTGATGTCTCCTCGCGACTGCTGCGAGTTCAAACTATGGGCAGGAGACTGTTCGACGGTGCTTCCGTTGCCGTCCTTTTGGCCATGCCCGTTTCCGTTTTCAAGCCGCAAAAAGGCCGACAGCCGCTGATCTGTGCTTTTGTTCTCCGTGCTTGACGGGTGTGACTCGGCCTCTCCTATATCAAAATGCTCAAGTAGCTGGGACGACCGCTTGCTCGTCACCGCCTTCTCCATCTCAGGCGTCTCCAGCAGCATTGATCGGTGCAGCTCTCGCACGTAGTGTCGACATAGCGACATGTGCTGCGATACATCGAGCCTGTCAAGCATCAGCCTTTGTGCCCATGGGCCCGTATCACTCAACTTACCAAAAGTCCAGGTAGTCGACCGAGCGCTGCTGATCGCGCATGTAGATATAAAACGAGAACAAATCAACAGGGGCCAATGTCCTCCGCCCCAGCACTTCCAGCAAGGTCGGCAGCCGGTTACGATGCTCTGGTACTCCGTCCGCCATTTTGGTTGTGTTTTGCTCGTGCCCTTTCTCCCTTTCTGCTTTAAAGAGTGCGCTCAGACAGTCGCAGCGCGAAAACCCGCTTCACCAATGCTCTGGCGCCTTCGAAACTCTCAGAGATCACCCCGTGAAGGATCCTCGAGCGTCTGACCACGTTCGATACCGTGTCGGTGGGAGGAGGAGGAGCGAACGGCTCTCGCTGGGCGATGTGGTCATGCACGCGTCACCGCTGGACGACTTCATGCACGATCTGTCCGGAGGAAAGTGGATTGGCACTGATGCGAAGCTACAGGTCGGTCGCAGGATGTTGAATGTAGGGATTGGTCCGGCCGCAGGCAGTGTGTAGAGAGAAAGAGAGATTGGCTTCCAACTGTGTCGCTGTCCAGGGACCCAGAGATCGTCTCGCGCTAGTCCGGCTAGATACACGCTAGCAAATTAAGCTTCTGACGTCTAATTTGTCACAGTTCTATTGGCCTGGCGCTAAAATTAGTAAGCCTTGGCTGGGACTGACATACTGACACCACCATCAGTCAAGGACGGTACGAGTACAGTAGTGCCCTCCAGCCCCGAAATACACCGATTGCACCTGCGCTGGTAATCAGTCACACTTGGGGTATCACTTGTTCGTCAAAGTCATCAACCAGCAAATATCACTCTCCTGCGTTCCGCCCCCACAACCCATCATTCAGCAAGGTGAGACCATTCCGGAATGTTCTTGATCTGCTGCCACATAAACTTCTCCAGCTTGTTGGCACTCTTCGCATACGGCGTGGTCTCGTTGTTGTAGCGTCGGCAGTTGTCGAAGATCAGCTTGGCGTCTTTGATAAAATCCTCAGGCTTCTGATAGAGGTCTGCCGTCAGACGCTCTTCCATGGTCGACAAGTCCATCGGCTCTTTGATGACCTCGTAATAGTCCGGTACCTCCTCGCGATTGACCGGCTGGGCAAAAGGCCAGGCTGCCGTGTGGTTCTGCATGTCATTGAGCAAGTGAAGAAGTTGGTTGAAGTTGGGGCCGTGTCGAGGTTGGCGCGAGAGCTCGTCCATTGATGGAGACCAACCCGATGCCTTGATGGCTGGAATCGACATCGGATCAATCGGCACGATTCCGTTCTTCCATTGTGCAGGTGGCTGGTGAACGATGTGCGACTTGCTGACAGCCCGAATTTTGGCTTGCACCGCTTCCTTCTGCTTGACCAGCATTCTGGGCACCTCGAGATAGCGGATCTTTGGAAGCATGCTGCACTGCATAATCGTGCCTCCCTCGTAGTCTTTGATGTAGCCCATCCAGATCGACTTCTCCAGCGTGATTTCTTTGGTGAATCCTTGCTTCTTGAAGTAGCCAATGGCATAATTATCGGCGTAGGTCAGAAAGTGCATGATGGGCGAGGTTGCCTTGACGTAGTCCTTGAGATGGGCCATGAGATGAGCACCATAGCCCTTGACTTGCTGATCTGAAGAAATCGCACAAAACACAATCTCGGCGAATTGACGCGCGTTGAAGGGCCGATACGTAATGCCGCCAACTACCTCGAGAGGCTGCTTGATGATGGCGATGGAGAGATGCGTTTTGTCGTACACCAGTCGCGCGATGTAGTCTTTCGGCATCTTGGGCAACTGCTTCTGGAAGATGCACTTGAGGCCTGTGAGAATGATGTTGTGTTCGCGAGAGTTGTCATTGTTAACCACTCGAAACTCGATCTGTCCTTGCTTCTCTTCAATCACCGCAGCCTTCTCGGGGAAATCGACGGGCGTGGGAGTGATAGGCGGATCGGACGGGCTCGAAGCGGTCTGAGTCTTGTCAGCGTCAATTCCATCTGCCACAGCCAGTTGCTGGCGACTGAAGCCTCTGAATGTGTCGGGCGACATTGTGACCGTCTCTTCCGAATCAGAGACATCAGCCACGTCGAGGTCAAGCGGATATGTGCGACCCCAAGCTGGGAAGACACCCAGCTGTGGTCCAGAAGGCATTGCAAAGTCTTGTGCTGGGATGGCCTGCTCACATCTGCAGATTTGCTTGTGCCGTTCAATTGTGGTGACTCAGTTCTTGCTTTCTTGGATCGAGAGGAGGAGGCATCTTCAGATGCTTTTCGCTTTGTCATAGCTATATAGAAACCATCAGTCTTTGCACATGTCCTGGGTCGCCTAGGGAACGCAGCAGCACACAAAAGAATGAGAGCAGGCACAAAAAGGCGGAAGAAGGATGGGCATAGACAGGAAGAGCGTTGCCATGGACACAGAAGACCTACCTTCACTGCCAGGAGCCATGATGTCTTCATTCAGAGCGAGATGTCGACAGTTCGGCAGATAGGACCCTTTCAACAAGAAGATGAATTGCAGACCCCAAAGTAACTGACTAGAGTATTGTACCATGAGTATGAGTATGCAGTTACAGTAACTTGATTAACTTAGATGGAGTTAGGACATAAGCGGGGAAAGCTTGGCGCGAATCCCTGCATGAACTAACTGTCGACACACTGACTCATCGACAGTCGGCCCCCTCGCTGCTCAAGTCATCGTGACCTCTCATCCCACAGTCATGTGCAACCCAACAGGAAAGGCAGTAAAGTGGCTGGTGAGGGGTGGGCAAGAGCTCGGCAACAACGAAGCAACCAAGCAACCAAGCAACCAGGCGGGCGGGGACGGTGACACCGAGGCGGGTTGGCTACGGGGAATGACAGCGGCGAGGTAAGAGTGAGGCGAGTGCTGTCAAGAACCACACATGTGTGACGAGGCGAGAAAATGTCTGCCGCCTCGTAGGAGAAACTGATTATAGGCCTTCCGATGCCGATACGTCAGAAAATCAACAAACGGAAGTACCCCCATAGTTCCACCAGCTGCCATTTATAGGTAAACAACGGGGGCACCAAGCGGATACTCAAAGCACTTTTGACAACAAAAAGTCTGGCAACGCTCCCTCGGAGACTCTGGAAGTTGTCTGGCCTAGCGAGCAAGATCTGTCGAATATAATGACGACCCCATTGCCTGCTCGCGCCTCGGTGAGCCATCTTGAGCGGCTTAAGACTTCTACAATCCCTTGCGGACGGCACAATTTCTTATGCTGGTAGAAATACATCTGGTCATACAATTCAAGGACTCTGTAACTTCAGGTTATACACCATTCAACCTCCTGCTTCGTACATAATCTGCGTGCGCCCAATTTACCATCCAGTCACACTGCAGGACCTCTTGCACGGTCGGTCGCTCTTCAGGCCTATATCTGAGCATTCGGACAATCATGTCCAAGAAGGCCGCTGTTTCATCGCGAGGCAACTCCCCCATGTCATCCTCCCGTCGAAACTGCTGCACGCGATTCTCAAAGGCTTGCGGCAATTTGGGCCAAACATGTCGGCCGGGTTTTGGCGTGCCTTTGGCGTCAAAGAAGTCCTCTCGATCTTCCCACTTTTCAAACCAGTCGGTCGGCAAAGGCCCCAGGATGTCGACGATCTGACACATGACCTGCGCGTCGGAATAAAAGGCGCTACTAAACAAGGCTTGCATACCCATAATATCCCAGATAGCAGTTGCAAGGCTCCAGACATCGGAAGAGAAGGTAGTAGGGGTATTTGGTTCAAAATGTGCTTCCGGGGGTCGAAAATCCACCGGCGTATGGCAGTCTTTGCCTAGACGGAGCTCTTCTGCCGGAGCGAACGACTCTCCAAAGTCGCTCAGAAGAAGTCGTGCATCTTGCAACGTAAAGTCAGGGGCTTCCTTTTCTATGCAAAGTGGCACTACTGCTGTTGAAGGTACATTGGGGGTGAGAGGCCGTCCATCTAAACGTTTGACAGGGTATGAATCAGGCGTGCCATATTCCTCGCGAAATTGTGCAATGGACAGCTGATTGAAGTCCTTGTGTGGCTTAACCAGCACATTACGAAGATGAATATCTGTCTTATTAGTAGGAGTGGGCCGATGTATATGACCAGGTCACGAACCTCCATGCACATAACCTCTCGAATGAACATATGCAACGGCAAGAGTGAGCTCGTAAGCCAGCGCACGAGCAACTTCAAGACGAAACAGCCGGCTAAATGAGCTCTCTCGAAGGTTACAGGGTGCAGGAATCGTGGTATAGCAGGGGTGGGAGCCATTGGGACCTTCGATCCGGAACTCATCCAGCAACGGTGGAATAGCCTCGGATCCTGGAACATGAACTGTGGTCTGCTGGCCAAGAGCACGAAGGACAGTAACTTCAAAGGGCAAAGAGTCTGCAATGCCCACCTTCAAGGCAACGTACTGCTTCTGCCTAAGGTCATATGCCAGCCAAACGGTTGACCACCCTCCATATCCCAGTTTGTCTATCACTTCATATCGATCGTGAAAGACATCTCCGATTTGTATAGGGTGGTAGCCACCAGGTGTGTACTTTTCCAAGTACTCCACGCCATCTATCAACTCATGTTCGGGAGACGTGGTTATTGTGGAACAGAGGCGTTTGGAAGTTGGTCGACTGATGGCGTATGATCGACATGTAAATGCTCGTAGCAATGATACTGGCTGCTGAAGTCTGCGGTGGGCAAAACTGGGTAAGGACCGAACAGGTCTGGAAAGAGCAATGAAGCAGAGTTTCGAGTGCATTTGTTGACGGGTATTTGATGCCAGAGACCGAAGAGCTTCAGTTAGGGGAGGCCACTTTATTATTAGGCTCTAATTTTGGCACAGCCCCTAGTGCCTTGGCAAACGTCACACTTGAGACTGGCGCCCCCTCCTCTCCGCTCCAAGGCAACTACGACAGACACAGACCATGCAAAGGCTGAACCGGCCTGTAAGCCGACGGTGCCTTCAATGTATCTCACGAAAGAAGAGGTGCAATTCTGAAACACCTAGATGTGGTCGGTGCACCAGGTAATCTTCCTTCAATATGTCAACGGGTCATTTTTAAGCAAGACAAAAGGGTCGGACTGAGATGCAGTCTGGGAGATGCTCTCTCACATGAGGATCCTGAGCACAATGTGGCCGACGACCCCCGGGAGTCTCCCATACCTCTTGTCTACCCCTTAGGCCTTGTGCAAGTTGTGCCAAGCTACGTGGCAGGAGACACAGATCCATACTTCAAGGGCCTGAACCGATGGCTACCAGTTGTCGACGAAACACGTTTCTGTGCTCATCGGAGGCAGATTTCGAGTACTCTGGATGCAAAATTCTCAATTCTTGTGCAGGTCTGTCTTCTGTTGGCCAGGATCTGTAGGCCATTGATCGCAGATGACAGAACACAACTGGCGGAACTATATTTGGTCGCCACCACCTCTCTTTCAGCACTTATCTCCAGAGGAGACCTGAGCCTGGAAGTTCTACAAGCCAAAATCCTCTTGGCCTTGTATGAGCACCTGCAGGCAAACCACATTGCAGCAGCCGGCACAATAGCTTCAGCTGCTGTTCTCGCTGGCAGTCTTGGCCACTTGCACTGCAACTGTAGGACAGAACTAAACCAGCTATCTGCTGTGGATCTCGAAGGCCGCAGGGCCACCTGGTGCTTGTACTCTTTAGAACGGTAAGGGTGAGATTTTATGCCTGTGACGATTTGTTGACAGTGTTCTAGCATGATTAAATCTGTCTACTACAACGACAGTTCAGTATCAGGTTTTTTCTCATGTCCCATACCGTGTTCTGATATCAGGTTCAAAGGTCAAGATACAGACCTAGAAAGCTGTAGCAGCCTAGAGTCGATGGAATCGTGTACTGCAGAGAGAACACCTCCTGACAGCTCAGGCAATAAGACGCTACCACTACTGAAACGACTATCACAAGCGGCTTTTCTTCTTGAGTCAGCCATACGTTACTCCACCCAGAATACAGCACGCGGGATCGAGAAATTCCAGGAAGAGTTGCTCCAAATCGACCAGGCAACCAGCAAACTCGCATCTTCTGTGTGGGGAGACCGTGACCATGGCTCGCCTATGAACTGTTCTATTCTGGCTATGTGCGTCAGGTGAGTTGGGCACCAATCCACTATCTTTTAGGTCGGATGTTCTCATAATCAGTGCCAAAATCATCCTTCATGATCAGGCCAGCAAGCGAGCTACGCCTTTAGACGCGGTCCTCCATCGGACGAGCCTGGAAACCGCAATACGAATGGTCTTTGACAGAGCCAACATTGTCCCCCTCCTGGAGTATCAATTCTCCGAAGTGATATCTCCATGGGAAGTGCACTGCTTTTATCATGCCGTGGACATTTACCGTCGTCACGACCTACAGGCAGCAGGCGAAGAAGCATCTCATAACGCAGTCAAATCGATCAAAGAAACAATACAAGGATATAAATCCCGCTGGAAGCTTGCAGGTAAGATAGAAATTCTGTCGGTACATATCTCCCGTGACTGAGGCCTTGTTTACTAGACGAGTTATTGTCCAGAATGTCAGCGAGCTCAAACGATCCCATTGCGCGCAGTTGAACGAGATCAATCGTGTCGGCTTTGTTTTCAGCCACCAGACAGCTAGGTTTCAGACTTTGTCAGTTTCAACAGCTCTTTGGTGCCTTCAACAATGTCCTTGCTGTTTGTCGTCTCCCAAAAACTCAGCGTGTCCTTCGAAACTGTACCCTTGGTTGCCTCGAATAGCGCCGGGCTGGTATTGTTCTTGAGCTCATCTCGCCCGGGGAACTCGAGCTTGGGAGAGATGTCGACGACTTTCATACCCACTCCCTCTCCCAGAATCTGCCGCAGATGTTGGTTTGCATATGCCCCGCCAAAGACTCCATATGTCACGATCAAGGCAGGCTTTCCGGTCCATGCGTGGAACAAGAGGTCTATGGCGTTCTTCAGCGTTCCAGGGATGCTCTCAAGGTACTCTGGGGAGATGATGATGTATCCATCGTATTTGGCGATCTCTTTGTTCCAGGTCTTGGCCTCAGGATTGCTGAACTGGTCGAGGTCTTTCACGAATCGTGGGACCGTGGGTTCGCTGAAACTAGGCAAGTTGAATTGAGCAATATCAAGGACGGTATATTGCGCCTGGCTCTCTGCAATCCCAGACTTGAGAATACTCGAAACCCAGGTGGCAATCTGTGGTCCGATCCTGGTTGGCCTTGTGGATCCTACCACCAATGCAATCTTTCGAAGGGCTGTCATCTTTACAAGAGGTCTGGAGAATACAAGAAATGAGTACTGATCAGTGACAGAACTAGGACGAGGACGACATGGAAATTTTATATCCCTTTGTCTGAGGAAGGCATTTGAATTGTCTCCTGATCTGAGGGACTAGAGTCGAGTGCATGGTCGGCTGCAGGGTCGGCTGCAAGGTCGGCTCTGATACGATCTAACCAAGTTGAGATATTTGCCAAGACCAAACCCTTCTTGTCTAGCGAATCAGGAGCAGCTTGTCTACCCTCTTCGACCTTTCATTGGCCAATGCGTCACTCACTCTCTCAGGTGCGACCCACATTGATCAGACCATCTTCTGTCCCACACAGCTCTCCTGTATCGGCCGCACAGTTCCTCTGACACAGTGATTCTCAATCCAGAGAGGAGAAATCATCTCACTCGAGATGCATATGCAAGCATTGAGCCGTACTAGTTCCATTTTGTGGGAGCTGTTGTGTGGCGATTTGCCAGCCTGTCATGTTCCTTTACTATAATCACACTGGTTAAGGCTGCTTGCATTCCCTCGTTCTGACTCTACTGGGGGGGAGACTTTTAGCCCTGTTTTGCTTTCTTCCGATGATCGGACTGTCGCCGTATCACGGCCTCCCAAGCATCATCATCATCATCATCATCAGCCTCATCGTTCGTTGTCTCCTCCTCCTTGGCGTTGTCCCTTGACCGCAAGGCTGGACAGTGGCATAGTCACACCAAATATCCTGTGCCTCTGGGCCATGGTTCAAGTTCAGACAGATTTCAAGCATGACTGAATCCCTCACCTTAATCTGATGAAGGATTGGACTGAGCAACGCCAAGCTTCAAGATCACTCAGTTCGAGTTCATGTTCATGTTCATGCCAGGACAGGCATTGCCACACCCAGATGAAATTAGCATTGCCTGTACTCAGGGCAGGGCTTCATTATAACATACATTATCCCATTCTAGGTACAAAACCAACAGTGTTGGAACCAAATCAGGCATCCTGCTTACTATGTCTGGAATAGTCTGGCAGTTTGCTGGCCACTGAATCACCGCCATTCAGGATATTTACTCTTTATTGAGAAATTTTTTACTGCTCTCCTTCAGCCAAGCAATTTCGCCAGAGGTCTGGACAGGCTCAAGGGTACGACACACAGGGAATGATAACAAGAAACGCCAGATGGAAGCCCACTGCAGGTGTGTAGGAGGGCAACTACCCTTTCTAGCTGCTCTCGCCGCTGCTGCTGCACGATCATGGTAGTCAAGTCAGGGAGGATCAACCTTTAAATGAGCATGCCCATCACCAAGACCATGCCAAGACCTTTGTATACCAAATCAGACACGTCAACCCCATCCTAATTCAGGTTAGCGGCAATAAATGACCACCACCCACTCGTCGAGATAACCCGAATGAGGGCCTTCAAATAGGGTGTGAATAAGTCCAAGGTGAGAGCAAGGATGAAGATGTTCACAAATTCGAATGGGCAACACAGTTGGTGGTGTTGCTTAGCAATTTGTGTTTGGACGGTCGAATGAGGCTAGTGTTGCGAGCAGCCCAGAATCCTGAGTCATCATCATGTCTCTGTGGTATCACCATGATGGTTGGGCCTTGCCGATGATGGTATCATATTCAGCCAGTCTGGTACGATGATAATTGCCAGACATGTTAACTTTGCTGATGACGGGGCCTTGGGGGGGCTCCAGTTCTGCCCTAGTAGCTTGAATACAGCGACACTGTGGGTCGATCACGCAATGGCCCTTGGAGACCACTCGCTCCGACCGTCGTTGGCAAATGTTGGAGAATATACGACACCAGTTTATTTCTGCCACTTGGAGGGGTGTGATGCGAGATCAGGAACAGGATTGCCGTGTATGTTTTGATGCCTAGCTAGAATTAGCCCTTACCTCTCCCTCGATGTCGCAATATGAGGGGACCGCGTGGCGTAGCAGCGTGTATCACCTGCACCAGTTCCAATTGGAAGGTTCCTGTTTCAACCTCGTACTCATTCTTGCACTGCACGTATATAAGGCACCGTGAAGAACCGGGAGCCCTCAGACTTGGACACATCGCAGACACTCTAATTGAGCGCGCAAGTTACTGTCAGTTGTCGACATGGCATCAACCACAGCGAGCCCAGTCCCCGCTACTCTGCCCGGAAGGGTTGGCCCAGTATGTTCCCATCAATACCTGGCTTGAAGCTGAAAGCTCGATTGAACTCCACATCCCCCAACGGCGCCTCCATGTGCTAATTGATATTTGCAGTACAAGGAGTTTGCAGACACCAACGTCAACAGGGATAACGAGCTCAAGGGCACGGACAAGTTTGCTGCAGCAACCTATCCCCACTACCTCCCTGTATGGGACAATGAGAAAGGCGTCTTGTAGGTTCCCTGATGGAACACAATCTCATTAGATCCTAAGACTTGTCCAATCTAACAAGGTCGGCAGATACCCGCCTCTGGAGCCTTTTGAGCACGTCGAGCACGGCAAGGATGCCGACCCATCGTTCCCCAATCTGTTGAAATCAGGCACAACCATTGAAGAGCTCACGCCTAGCATCGGTGCTGAGGTAACTGGCGTGCAGCTCTTGGAGCTGTCCGACAAAGGCAAAGACGAGCTTGCGCTGCTCGTTGCGCAGAAGAAAGTTGTGGCTTTCCGCGACCAAAACTTTGCCGACGTGCCCATTGACCAAGCACTTGATTTTGCCAGGTACTTTGGTCGACTGCATATTCACCCAACATCCGGCGCCCCCGAGGGCTATCCCGAGGTCCACCTGGTGCACCGCGGAGCGGATGACAAAGGGTTTGGCGGACTATTGGAAACTCGTACCAATTCGGTTGCATGGCACAGTGATGTTACCTATGAGAATCAGCCGCCGGGGACGACCTTCCTGTACGCGCTTGATGTGCCACCGTCGGGCGGAGACACCATCTTCGTGAATCAGGTCAAGGCATACGAGCGGCTCTCGCCCGCGTTCCGAGAGCGTCTTGCCGGCCTCAAGGCTGTGCATTCCGGGTTTGAGCAAGCGACGGCCGCGCAGAACCGGGGGGGAACAGTCAGGAGAGCACCAGTCAGCTCGATCCACCCGCTCGTGAGAACACACCCAGCGACGGGCGAGAAGGCCTTGTACATCAACCCTCAATTCACCAGATACATTGTCGGCTTCAAGCAGGAGGAGAGTGATGCCATCCTCCAATTCCTGTACAACCACATCGCCCTCAGCCAGGATCTCCAGGCCAGAGTCAGGTGGCGGCCTCGTACGGTCGTGGTGTGGGATAACAGAGTGACGGCGCACTCAGCACTGTTTGACTGGGAGGATGGTGCAAGGCGACGTAAGTTCATTCAACCTGACTCCCTTGTCAGATTGCAGACCGGGACTAACCATGTTGCAGACATTGCTCGTATTACGCCTCAGGCTGAGCGTCCGTATGAGGAATGATGTCCTTTCCCCATCCAATTAACCAAAAGCCGAGGGCAACAGGTCCCTATTTAGCTCAGAAAGCCATGAAGATAGTTGTATGATTCAATGCCGACTCAACAAAATTCATCTCATGTTCTCTGTGTGTGATCTTATCGTTTTCGCCCTTGCTCCTTCCCATCGTGGGTTAATTGGGGAAAGGGCAGGAGCTATCGCCGATAGCCCGTCTTAAGTCCGAAAGCATACGTTTACAGAGCTGCTTCAATCTCTCCATTCAATTACTGTCATTGCCTTCGAGATCAGTCAATCACCTTCTTCGCTCTTTAAGATCCGTCCATTGCCATCGTTGTCTCTCAGCCAGCTGAACATCTACTCTTGTTCGTTTCCATGTCTCTGTACGACGATTGGCAGGCAGCGGCAGGCAGCCCCTTCCAGCCCTCAGTATCCAAAGACAGCCAGCTCTACCTGGGATTTGTCTTGTTGCTAATTGGTATTGACGCGTCCTCAAGCCAAGTATGGACAATGTTACTGACGATCCGTCGCAGGTTTTCTGTCCACCGGCCTGTTTGTCCTCGGCCGCTCCCTTCCATCCCAGTCGCTCTACGGCCTGGTTGCTTCTGTCGCATTTGGCTTCGGAGCTGTCTTCACGATCTGCGGTGTTGGGGTCTACGTTTAGAGAAATTCTACCTATTCCACTGCGCATATCCAGAACATGAGACGAGCTGTCTAGACCCGCAGTCACGATATGGACGGCCCGGTTGTCTTCTCGGCCGTGTCAACTTCAGTGCGTCAGCTCCAGGTGCTCCTCCGCTGCATAGCATTTGGCCCCAAGGCAGAAGTCCAAATCACATCAACTGGCATAAGATTCTCTGTGGACGAGGCACGGGTCGTGCAAGGGGCAACTTTCATCGAGAAGAGTCTGTTCTCCTCCTACGACTTCAACCCTGAGGATGGCTCGGCTGCTCTGCCGCCATTTGAAATCTCAATCTCTGCCTTTCTAGATACCTTGCAGATCCTAGGTATTTCAGATCTTACGCCAGCTCGTAACCAGATCGGTGGCTTCGCATCTTCATACAATAACGCCTTCAGCACTCCGTCTTTGGGTTTGGCTGGGACCTGCAGAATCTCATATGCACAGGTTGGAGCTCCCCTCTGCATAACTATCCAAGAAGGTACTGTCACGACCACTTGTCAACTCAACACATATGGGATTCCAGGCGGGTACGAAGAGACAGCCATTCCTCTGGATCGACAAGCAATCTGTCTGAAGATTATCATGCGAAGTACATGGCTGCATGATGCGATCAATGAGCTTGCAGGCACCCACCCAACCTCTGTTATTCTTAACGCGTCTGAGCGATCGGCGCCGTTCTTTGCCCTGGAAGGAAAAGGCGGGCCGTTTGGAGATGCAATTGTGGACTACTTGCCCGAATCCAAGACTGAGCCAACACCCAGTCTTAGCCGGTCAAAGAAGCGGCCCTTGGTGACCGAGACCTTTTCTGTACCCGCCCCGCCAGGCTCACATGGGCGGGTCAAACAACGGTACAAGTTTGACTTGATTAAGAAGGCTGACAAAGCAATGGCATTGGCGAGCAAAGTGAGCATACGACAGGACCAGCAAGGGGTGCTTAGTCTGCAGTTCATGGTTGAGCTCAGTGGGCCTGGAGCTAGTTCAGCAGAGAAAGAGGGCACACTTGGGGGCGCAGGGTCTGCCGCGGACAAGGCATATTTCATCGACTTTTCCTTCCTGCCTCTTCTTGATGAGGACAGTGATTGCGAGGGCAGCGAGGGCGATGATTTTCTATAGATGGAGGCTGTGGCGTTTAGTTGCAACTTGGTGTGCTCGGTCCAGTGTAGAATGTTTGTCAATCAGCGTAGCTCTATATTGCAATTCAAACCAATACTTCTGTTGCTCCCCAGTCTGTCTTGTTTGTGTCAGGAGCCAGGATGATCAATCCTACTCCTGTGTCACCAGCCTTACCACGCATGGTATATAGTGTGAGGCCCCCTATCCTACTCGTAAGGCGAGCTATACAACAAACAATTCCTCCTTCCTCAAGTATGGGATCGTTGTCTAAGTGGCATAGCTCTCTACCTACCGATTTAATCAATAACCCGCGCCGACCATGTCCGATCCGAGTGACGATGATACTGTTCGCTCCCGCAAGAACAGGGCCGCCCGAGGCCATCCCGTCAAAGGTTAGCTGCAGCCGCACGAGGCCAGTTTTGTATCCGCCACTCCCGATGCTAAATTCAGTGATCGATCTGCTTGGATATCTGTGGTTGTGTTTTTGGAGGTCATTGTGGTCCATTGGCCATCATCCATCATCCATCATCCATCATCACACACAGACAACAAAAGTTACAATGAGCCAAGGCACTCACTCTACACACCTGCTGCCCAAGCCAAGGTACATCAAGATTTCCCAGGCAGGCTATGGCAACAAGTTCGTCAATAACGCCAGCCCTTGCGATATGGATCTCTTTTGTGCTTGACCCTGTGGTTTTCACTCGGATGGCAAACAAGGGAGAGCTTCATGCTGCAGCAGGTGTTGATGTCCTTCGAGTCGTGCGAAACAGACCATCGATATCGATATCAAGACCAAATTCATCATCGCCGACACGCCCCCGCCCCGCCCGCTTCAACGACCCGAATGACAAGACTCATATACGATGACTGTGTTCTAGTCAAGCTCGCTGAAAAACTCAAAGGGGCACCGGTTAGCCGCGTCAACAAAAAGTGTTTGTTGGACCGCTGAGGCGGAGCGAGTTTACACAAGATAAACAAGTGCAAGAGAATAATGGGACCTATGAATGCCTGTGTTGATTAAAATATGCACACAGGGGGATAAGGTAGACAAGGGAGACAAGGGGGATAAGGGGGAGAAGGGGGAGAAGGGAGACAAGGGATTGGGGCTCCATTTGAAAAGACAGGGCCTATGCACTGGCTCGCGGACTACTAGACATCCAATGTGCCTTTGACAGCTTTGACACAATGCTGGCTGGGTGGCTGGCCTGAGAAAGACAAAGCTGACGAATTGTCGTTAATACCCTCCCAAACTGGATGGAGCGGACAAAAGGTATTATCGATTGGGTTATAAGGAGTTTGAGATGTTCTGGAACAAATAGTACCAGCTACTGGCAGTTATAGAGGGCGTCAAAAATGACAAGCATCTTTCTTTTTTGATCCAGTGCTTGATGGACAGGAAGTCCGTCCTTGAGAACCTCTCTCCAAGGCAGGGCTGCGCAAGGGTGTAGGAGGTGACTGCAACGGCGTTCATGCCTACTTGAGGGATACCCGAGATGCCACCGTCCTTCGAGGCTGCGTATCGAGTGACCTGCCTCAGCCGCTGGGCAATAGCGAGTTACCCTCCCAGCACGATGGCTAGGAGGCAGTTTGCGTGCGTACGGCGACGGGTGTGCGTAGGGTTTGGCGCGCGGCCGCAATGGCAGCAGAGGTTTGCGCGTGCGGCGACGGGCCGCAGCCCGTTATATGCTTCCAGGAACTCTGTGACATTGACTCCTAGGAAGTACGGAGGTACTGATCCTCCAAAGGCGGCAGGAGAAAGGGGGTCTTCAAAGTCATTCCTTTGCTGGGAATGATCATTGACTTTGCAATCTGAGCAAAGACCATTGCTAGTTACTTGTTGCCTCGCCGTTTTCGTTATCTTCTGTCGGTTGTCCAAGGATCGTGTATGCTGGGATACCAGCCACAGCAGAAGAGAGCAGAGCAGGTGGAGGTACCACCTAATGATACGGCGGCATGGTACCACCTAATGATACGGCGGCATGGTACCACCTAATGATACGGCGACATGGTACCACCTAATGATATGGCGACATGGTACCACCTAATGGCACGTCTCGACAGAGGACAAGACAGAATATAGACATGGCGAGACCAAGCCATTGATTTCGCCGAGCAAAGAGCGACAGGCAGCTTCAGCAGTATTTGGAGTAGCCGCACGATCTGGAGTACGTGATGCTGCACGCGATGTGACACACGATGTAAAATGCGACAGGGCACCCGATTCAGCATGCACTTCAAGCCTCTGGTTGAGCATAAAATGGATCACATCCCTGAATCGCATAAATAGCGGCCGTTCATTCTCTCTGTGTATAGTGTTTTTCGTATGAAGCAAGAATAGGGGGCTCGAACGGTATTGTAGATAGATAGCCACTTGTAATGGGATTGATCATACAAGATAAGCGGTGGGTTGGGTTTTCAGGATAGACCTGATCTTTTGTATATTGTATGTATATCTGACCAGGGTGTGTATCAGGGTCAGTTGCGGATGCTCCTGACAATGGAGAGGGACCAAAAGCCAAAGGCACGACGAGCCTGGTTTCTTGTTGCGCATTTGGACTGTCACATCATTTATAATGGTAATATGATTGGTTCTGTTGGGGTAAATGTAATGATTATTGTTGCTGCTCTTCTGCTCTTCTGTCTGGCTAGTTTGTGTGCTCCAGGACAGGAGCCAGTGCCAAGACAAGGTACGTACCTCTCAAGTCACGTGCACGTGGCTCAATACCACGTGACCAGCAACAATAATTAATTTCCCAACATCGTGGTAGAAGACACCAGAATGAAATGATGGAATGCTGCATATGTGTGTGTATGCACGCTGTTATCATGTCAGCTTACACTACAGAAAATCAAATCTAATCCGGAACTTGGTAAAAAGGGTGGCAGTGCCGGTACCGGGTACCACCAGCGCGCAGAAGCAAAGATTTGTCCCCGGTTGGGTTGGCCCGGTTGGCCGGGAGTGTCGGAAACAGCAAATGCCGTGATGTTTGTCATGTTTAGAGTTGATCCCGACGATGGACCGAGAGAGAGGGTAGTGGCAGGAGTGATGAGTAGTATACAGTATAGTAGTATCGTGTACACGTGTATGTATAGTAAAGGAGCAAGCAGGGCAGTCCCGTGTGTGTACTGTACAGTACACGTGTAGGAAGGAGGGAGGAGGGAGATTGATTTCCCCGCCCGCCCACGACATACCATGCATGTTATATCCCTGAGATGACGTACAGAATGATGATGAAGACTCACACTCGCTTATCACTTCTTTTTTATCTTCTTATTGTGCATTATTATTACTTGGACTGGGGATCGGAGCGGGCGGATAAAAAAAGGGAGACAGCGTCTTGAGGCGGCGCCGGGCGGGGCAACAGCGACAGTGCTCTACAGTGACACTGACAGTGACAGTGACGGCGCCGAAAAAAAAAGAAGAAAAAAATTTGAATTTGAACAAAGAACTAATCAAACGAAAGAAGAAAACAATTAATTCTACGAATATACCGAGTTCGATCAACGCGGTTTGTATTTTTTGTGATGGACATTCAATTTTGTGATCTTTTGTGTGATCCACAGACGTCATGATCAACGATCCTTCCTGATTGGCAGTAGCACCTGCTTGGTATGAGGCTGAATTAGGGGATGGGAGGGGCAGTAAGGAGGGGCAGATGCGAAGTCAAGTTAGTTTACATTAGTTCTGTTTACTAGCTCGAGTATACGTAGAGTGCCTCGGGGTGAAGCGGTGTGTGTATCTGGGTGTATGACTGTATTCGCTGTGGATATAGGGCTGTGCAGGGAGCACGCAAGAGGGAAATGGAGATATCCGCTCAAGATCAAATGGCTGGTGTACTGTATTACCCCCCCCGTGTTCACACATACAGCAAATGACAGCCATTGTAGAGTACGTTATGTCAACAGAGAATGTTGCATTCCGTTGCATTCCCTCGCCCACCCCACGGACGCGCGTGGTGGTTTGTGGTGTGATGAGCAATCTTTGGACAGGGCTTGGTAAGGAAGAAGTCCTTCTTTGCCCTGGTCCCGGCTCTGCAAGGGAAGCAGGTCTTGTGACAAGCCATGGCACTGCGTCTCGGATCGACCATCGAATGGAATGTGTTTGGTGACTGTTTCATTCTCTGGTCATCGTGACAGTGCGTCTGGTGTACCAGGTCTAGGGCCTTGTGGGAACAGCGCTCATCCATGATTGAAGGAGGGATAGGCATGATCGATGGAGAGCGGTCGGGTCCGCGGGCAGGTCCGAGGGTGAGGTGATATGATGTACTCGTATCGCGCGCGTGGTCAGTGGTGTGACCACTGGAGGGAGGATAGCTCCACTGATTGGTGATACAGCACCGTTATCGTTTTCCCACTCGCGCCTTGCCTGGTTGGTCGTCTTGTGTGTTGTGGTCCTGTCTGGTGGACCCCAGAGCATTCCACGATTCTCCCTTCTTGTCATGTGTCATCGTCTGTGATCTCGACGACCTCGATAATGGGCTCAGATGAGCGACCGTCACTGCCCTTGCTAAATGTGTGTGTGTATGTGGGTGCCGCCGAGTCCAGGGCAAACTGAAAGACCTTCTGCTGCTGCTGCTGCTGTTGCTGCTGCTGCTGTAGAAATTGTTGCTGTTGCTGCTGGTTTTGTGCTATTGTCGACGGCCGGGTGAGCCGGTCGAGGAAGTTGGCGTGACCAACCCAGTGGCGAAGGTCATGGTCGGACTTGCGGCTTTCATTCACAATCTTGATCCGGGCCACGGCGGTCAGGTAGGACAGGTCGAGCACTGGCATTGCCATGTTTGCGAAGGGGGGGCGTAATGCTAGCAGTGAGGACGAGAGAGTGGCATATGTGTACGTATGGCTGAAGGAGGAGGACAACGCAGAAGGAGGACAGTCGAAAACAAAAGGCATCTTTTGTGTGCGGGAGCACGCCTGATTTCTATATCCCGTTGAATCTGGACCTTTAAGTTCGCAGATCCCGGCCCATTTGATCTTTGTACCATAGTAGTCAGCAACATTTTAGCTAGAGTCATCCACAGGGGGGGGTAGGGGGGTTCATCATTAGCCGGGTAGGTCGGGTGGAACGGGGTGCCGGACAAAAAATAAACGACGACTGCGACCTTGTTGTTGTTTAATTGGATTGACAGTTGAATTGACTGCAGTGACTCAGATGATCCCATCACTAACAAGGGAAAGAACCCTCGGGCCACCGATGCATCAAGGGACCTCCTGCCCTGGTCGCCTCCCGCCCGGTTGCCCCGCGTGATATCATTTCTGGCCTGATGATCAGCGCCGGTGACGTACCCCGAATGTGCCGGGTGGGCGGCTGTTTTTATAGCACGAACAGCAGCCGGACGGCACGGTCTTGTCCCTGCACGCTGATCCTCCGTGCATCTTCGATTACTACTCACGATCGATTATGTCTTTTCCTGTTGGCTTATTTATTTTGCCATTTGCAGCTTGGAGCATCGACCCTCCGCTTACAGGCGGAATCAAGGGGGCAAACAAAGACTCACGGAGGCGAGTAGACAACTGGACGGACGGACCCTTTACGCTGCATGCGGAACTGGATCTTGGATCTTGGATCTTGGACATGCTCTGGCTTGTCGCTTGTCAGACTCAGACAGTATTCAATTTCACAAGGTTCATTATTAATGAGGCCTAATCAAAACCTTGCCGCCGGAACAGAGGAGGGACAAGCCAGGCAAGTCAAAGGCCCAGGACCCTGAATGAACAAGCTCCTGGCTTGGGGATGAAGACTGAACTCTGAGCTCTGGCTCCAGTCTATCTCTCTATGTCTATAACTTACAGATAAATTTGACATCTTGGAGGGCATTACTCAATGCATGTAAAGCTCTCATTACCCTACACGTCGCTTTTCAAGCCTTTGGGCGTAGACGGATAGCCCGTCTCCACATCCACCACCGTTTCTTTCTCACCCTTTCCCTCCTCCTCTTCGTCCTCCTCCCCCTTTTGCCCAAACAGCCGGCTGGTCGCCCGGCCCAGGGCTCGGAATACCTGCGCGACTGGGTGGAAAACAACCCGCAAGGCCTTCCAGACCGGGCCGAACACCGCTGAAAAGACCCGTAGACTCCCATTGAACACCACGGCAAACCATTCGTCTGGAAACAGGCGAACAAGCACTGCCCAGAGCAAACATGGCAACGCCGTCAGGATCGAGATCGCCCATTGCGATCCGTCCAGCTTGGTGATTTGGAACGCCTTCCCGCCCACAAAAACAATCAGAATCTGCCCACCCACCATGATACAATTGATCCCTATGAACCAAAAATTCTTGTGAATGTTCTCAAAGATGTTGAACTTGTTGTCAAGCCGTCTGTTGTTGAACTCGTTGAAGATCTGCATCCAGACGAACGAGTTGAACACCACCGTGTCAAGTTGGAGACGACGTGACGGAGGGTAGTTGAAAATCCGCATTCCAGCAAAGTAGAGAGTGAACGTGACCGCGAGCTGGTAGATCGACTGCCCGATGATCATCTTCCACATGTTGATCGTAATCAGCGGCTGCGACTTGGGCTGTGGTGGCCGATCCAGAATCTTCTTCGTTGGCGGGTCTGTCGCCAGTGCCAAAGCTGCCAGCGTGTCCATGATGAGATTGACCCAGAGCAGCTGCACCGCAGTCAGGACTGAGTGATTAGATTCACTCGACACAGCCGACACAAAAGTCAGCACGACCGCAGTGATGTTGACAGTAATTTGAAATTGCAAGAACTTCTTGACCGCATCGTTGACAGCACGACCCCACATGAGCGCAGTGATCGTGGAGGAGAAGTTGTCGTCCAGCAGGATGATGGATGAGGCCTCTTTGGCCACCTCAGTCCCGGCGATGCCCATGGAGAAGCCCACATCGGCGATTTTCACTGAAATCTGTGTTAGCATTGTCACGAATCCATACACGAGGGGGGGTGGTACTCACGGGCTGGTCCATCGTTGGTGCCGTCGCCGGTGACTGCAACAGTCTCGCCGAGTTTCTTAAGACGCTCAACCAGGATGCGTTTGTCCTCGGGAGAGGATCGTGCCAGAACTCTCAGCTTCGGCAGCACAGCATCCATCTCGGCGTCAGACAGCTGCCGGAATTTCGGTCCTTCCATCACAATTTCTTGGTCGTCCTTCCGCAAGATGCCACAGTCACGGGCAATGGCGCGCGCAGTTGTGATGTTGTCGCCCGTGACCATTCGCACAATCACACCCGAATGCTGGCACTGTGCCACTGCTTCAACAACGCCCGGCCGCAGCGGATCGTGAATGCCCACGACGCCAACCCAGGTGAGAGCATGGAAGACCGAGTCGAACTCGGCCATCTTCGGGTTATCCTCCAGCGGCTTCGCATCTGCAGGAGGCCACGCTGGAAAGTCCTTGTACAGCATTCCAATTGTCCGCAATGATTGCTGCGCATAGTCGTCTATGCTTGCTTCAATCTGGCGCCTGTCTTCCGTCGATAGGGGCTCAACATCGTACTGATCTTTCGACAAATTGGTGAGCGCAGTCGTCGCTTGCGCCAACATGATCTCCGACGCGCCCTTGACGAAAAGCCGGAAGCCGCTCTCGGCCTTGACCACGATGCCCATACACTTCCGCCTCGAGTCAAAGGGGAAGATTTGCTTGACCCTGAAGTTGGCGCGCTCAATCGCGAGATTCTCGAGACCCAGTTGTTCCTTGGCCAGTGTGAGCAGAGCAACCTCCGTTTTCGAACCAATGAAGGTAGCAACCCCATTCTCTTCGCCTTCGAACGCTGTACTGTTGAGCGTAATAGATGTGCGGATCAGCTCTTTCGCATTTCGGCCCAGTTTACCAAACACTTTGCCTGTCGGTTCGAGCACGTCTCCCTCGGCCACGAGGTGGTCTGAGGCGAATCTATCCGTGAGGCCAAGGGTACCTTTGACGACTGTCATCTTGTTCTGTGTCAGAGTGCCGGTCTTGTCAGAACAGATTGTCGTTGCATTTCCCATGGTCTCGCAAGCACGTAGGACGCGAACAAGATTGTTCTCCTTCAGCATTCGAGTTGTGGCAAAAGCCAATGCCAACGTCACAGCCAGAGGAAGACCCTCAGGCACAGCCACGACAATGACGGTGATGGCAACGATCAGAATGTCAAGGAACTCTTGTCCCTTTTCGGCCGGCGTATGCGGGTTACTCGACAAAGCGGCGAGAAACTTGATCAGCAGGACCAGGAACAGCAGGCCAGCAGCAGATGAGCCCAGACCTCCAATCCAATTGGCAAGCTTGCCCAGCTTGACCTGCAGAGGAGTCATCTCGTTGGTTGTTTGCAGGCTCATCATAATCTTGCCGAACGAGCTGTTTTGGCCGACAGAGGTGACGAGGTAGGTGCCAACGCCCTCTAGCACTTTGCTGCCAGAGATGATGAACGGATCCAGCTTTGCGGTAGCAGTGCCTTCTTGGATGCGCTGCCAAACCTCTTCTCCACCCGTCTTCTCCATCTGATCGGATTCGCCTGTGGCCGACGACTCGTCGCATTTGACCCCGTGGCCGGAAATGAAGATTCCATCTGCAGGGATAGCATCTCCTGCCTCCATGTGCAGCACGTCGCCGACCGTGACATCATGAATCGAGATCTGGATTGATTTGCCTGATCGAATCACCTTGACCTCACGATCATCCTTGCGCTTGTTGAGCTTGACAAATTGCCTCTCTTTCTGATAGTCGTTTGCGGCGCCAACGGTGACGACAATGATGATGGCCACGCAGATGGCTACACCTTCAACCCAGTCCACGCTTGAACCGCCAGACACGGTTTCATAAATGCCCAGGGCCAGAGAGATGACGGCGGCAATGGTCAGCAGGATGAGGATCTTGTCGTTGTACGCCCTCCAAATTAACACAAATATGCTGTCGGGCTTGCGCTCCGGGAGTCGGTTGTCGCGATAGACACGAATTCGATCCTCGAAGTGTGCGTTGCCGTGGTGGTGTGAAGACTTGAGCCCGCTTGATGACGATCTCCTGGGTTGTATGGGTTCGAATTCGGTCGGTTTCTCAGACCGAGGAGAACCAGCAACGGCCTGGTCAAATGTGACCTGGCCTTCTAGATGTGTTTCGTCGAGTGAAAGACCGGCGGCTAGGCTGGTCCTAAGACCTTTCTCGAGCCCTCTCAGACCACCCAAGGCCTTGTATGCTGACAGCGATTTGGGGTTGAGCAGTTTGTTCAGTTGGCCGGGGGAAAAGGCAAACGGGTTGTTGGCGACTTGGAAATCCGGCTCATTCCCAGGATCTGGTCTCAGGGCGTCCTCGGCCGACTCATATTCAAGGCTTGATTTGGAGTAGACTGTGGTCGTCCAGGACGTAGCTGAAACGCCAGAATCTGCCCGTGTTCTTGCAGTGGCACCGGAGTCACTCCATGACCCCGACCTTGAGCCAGGACTTGTGCCATCGCCCTTGTGCTTCGGGTCGCGCGTTGTCGGGGACAGATAGGAGTCGTCGACTGCGGTCTGCGGTGGTGTCGTCAGACTCAACCCGGGCCGGTGTTGTGGTAGCTCCGTCAAGGGGGTCTGCGTAGGCTCGTTCTCGTTGTCGCCTAGGTTCTGCAGCACAGAGGTTAGCAGGCGCTGGAGGCCCTTTCTCACAAGCGGGAGTGCTGGAGTGCGCTCTCTCTTACCGACGTGTCTAGTGTGATTTGCGGAGCAGGGGTATTTCGAGTCTCCATGATGAAGACTGCAAAGCTACTGTGCCAACAGAGGCAGAGTTCATATCCTCACCGTGCACTGCAGGGGTATGTGTCTCTTCAGCTTGGACAAGTCTTGCACTGCCCTTCTGACAAGACGTGCCTAGACGGAAGAGTCCAACCCCAATCTCGGCAGTGGCAGTGCAACGCCTTGGCTGCGGACATTTTTGCCGACTGTGACTTGAAGCTATGGACACCCCAAGCGAGGCTTGGGCATTAATAACGGACGATACATGAGCTGCTCCGCGGTCTGCAAATCGCCTGGAAGATGATGAACTCGAGGCGATCAATTAGAGTGCTCAAGTAACTTCTGCTCAGGTACACGTGTACTTCTGTTGGAAGTCTAATAATTTCGTAAAGAGGGGCCGTCCCTCGTGAGATCTGTTTCCGATCTAACAAGCGAAGAGAGGACGCACAGCACAGCCGGGACCGGGAGGCGTCTTTGCTGCGCGACGATCTCCCGTGCCAGTTTCCTCCTACACTACGGACCGTACGTGTACGTGTACGTGTACATACTGTACTCTCGAATTCTGCTCGCCTCCCATGCTTGTGGCTGGCGACAACGGGACAAGGCCCTTTATGAGAAATTAGTGACCTGGCAGGCCTTGGCAAATGGCCGCCAAGACCATACTAGCATGTTTTGGGTAAGGTAATCTTTACCGTCTACTGATCCGGAAATACGGTCCACGTATCTGGCTAGGATCGTGCTTGCCACCTTGACTCGCCGCAACTTGTGGGGATCAAGCGAGCGTGCACGCCGATTGGCCAGCACCGCTTGCTCCTGCTTTGCTTTGCTGACTCACCGCCATACTTGGCACCTGAGTTCTGGTGCCCATTGTGAGGCAAGTACACTACATTACTCCAGCGCCCAAGCTTGCGCCCAAGCTTGCTGATGAACTCATTCAACCTCAGTGACGTATGGCAAGAGATAAGACTGTGGCTCATCAGGTGGCAGTGATGGTGATCGCCGAAGTCGTGCTGATGGACCGTGATGTCATTGTCTTGACCTGATTCCTTCCATGTTTGCCGCTGGACTGGCTGGCACATTATCGACATCTTGGCAAATGGCTGGTAGAGTGGTAAGTCGTGGTGAGTCGTGGTGAGTCGTGGTGAGTCGTGGTGAGTCGTGGTGAGTCTCGACTCTGGAGGCGGTCAGAGGCTGGTCATCTTGCTACCAACAGGACACAGCAGCATTTCTCTATCCCAGTGGCATCTGCGCCAAATGGCTTTCCAAGCGGCAAGTACTGTACAGTAAGTGTATTGAGACAACGGGTGGCGCCAATAGTGTGGCGTCACTACGGCAGCCAGCCACTTTTCTCCAGCTACAGGCCCTGGTGGTGCGTCCAGAGCACCAACTAATTAATCAGTCAAGTCAAATCAGGTGTTGCTTTGACAGTCCAGCCAACGCAGTCGTGAATGACCATTGGAATGATGTTTTGATGTTTTGATGTTTCGTCGTGGGCCACGCGCTTCGACGACCACAACAAAGTGCTCAATGGTGCGGCAGAAGTATACGATGTCGGCGGTGAGCCAATCGCAGCACCAGCGTCGCCCCCGCCAAGGAAACCCCTGAAACACCTTCCTACAAACGCCAAACAACTACAGGGCGCTCCAGACTGGCAGATTCCCCAGCGCTAAGAGATGTCGAGCAAACTGGCAAAAGAGGTGCAGCCGTTGGCTGTCGTCTTCCCTTGGCCTGCATTCCCGCGTCTGTGTGTCTGTCAAGAATAGCACCCGGCCATCTTCTTGACCTCATCAGCCAGCTTCTTCTGTAACTCGGACCCTGATTCAGGACAAGTATAGCAAGAGAGGGCGGCAGTGAAGCGGCCATGGAGGCCATGACGACCTATGGGTGGACGGTATCTGTCTGTCAATCGCCATCTAAAGAACATGTGGGTTCGCTGTCAGCAGCCTCTCTCCCATCCATCTCTTTTGTCTCTGCGTACAGAAGGTCGTGCTGCTTTCTTTGCCTGTGTATAATACTGCTTCTCTTCGTCCCTTGCTCGACAGTGCGCAGGACGCACACCGTTCCTTCCACTTTTCTTCCTTCCACAGTTCAAAATGACATCAGCCAACCCCCGCTCCACGCTCAGCACCTGCCCCCCGACCAACACCAAGGTGCCCTATTTCCCCCCACCACCAACATCAGCAGCAGCAGCAGCAGCAGCAGCAGCAGCAGCAGCCGCTACATACCCCAGGCCTGGATCAGGAGCATCCCCAATCACAGCAAAAACATCCCGGTCACCCAAATGTTGTCCCTCAGCTCTGTACCGGTCACGAATGCTCCTCGTGCCCATCCTCCTCATCATCACCTTTGCCATCGTCGTCCTGTCCGTCATCTTCGGCTACTGCGTCTCCACGCCGCACACCCAGGCTACTACCACTGCAGCAAAGAAGGACTCCTCCTCCACTGAACTGCCGACTGCTTCTGCCAGACCCGATGCCCCAACAGCAACCTTGGTCTTCTACCTCCTCACCAGCCCCGTCGCCCTGCTCCTCCTCCTCTCGGTCGAGCTCATCCTCCACCACCACTATTACTACTACTCATCGTCCAAATCATCATTCTTCTCCAGCGTATCGCTCTTCAACCCCAATGCCCGCCTGCCGTCCTTCCTCCTGCTCCTCATCCACCTCGTCACCATCCTCGGCTTCACGCTCAGCACCTCCTTCTGGACGGCCTGCGAGCTGCCACCGCCGACATCGACCGCGCTCGAGCGCCTCTGCCCCGCGCAGGTCCGCGGCCATTTCATGTACGGCATTCACGAGCTGAGCATCGCCAAGGCCGTCATGGCCTGGGTCGTCGTCGTCGGCCTCGCCCTGCACATCTGGTGCCAGGTAAAGGCACGCAGGGTCGCGAGGAATTCCAGGCGCAGTCGCTGGGCCCTGGACGCCGCCCAGGCCGATTACGGCAAGCCTGATGTCGAGGTTGTTGCCGTCGAAGAACGGGACAATCATAATAATGGGGCGGGTGTAGCATCATCATCAGCAGCAGCAGCTGGGGCAAAGAATAAAGTCCATGGACTAATCGCAGGGCCGCTCCAGTGGGGGCGCGGCTCTTCTAATTGACTGATAATTTGTCATGCACTGGTATGGAAAGGAAACGACGAACGATGGCCGTTACTATTCTAACGAATGATGGATTTGGCGTTTGATGATTGATCTACCATGGTGGCTTATCTAGTCCTGAAAAGCTCTTCAGAGAGGTAATCGCGCAGTTCAATACACGAAGACCAAAGGAGGAGACGGCGTGAATGCCATACCTTTTAATTCTATTTGTACACACTCTTCTCGCCTTCCCCATCCATCCTTTATCAAGCCACCGCCCCAATCAATCACCATGATTCTTTATTAGCGCGTTGAGGGCCCCGACTTCAACTGGTAACCGCCTTCTTCTGTTCCCCCGGCTGTATTCTGGCCATCATTTCCTCGCGCTGGATCAAATGTCCGACGCGTTCTAACAAGCCCAAGAGACCCTTAACACTGCTGCTCCATTCGTCCAGCACCTCGTCCGCGCCGCGTTTCACCTCGAAGCTGACGATGCGGGCCGGCCGATCAATCCGGGCGTAGACGGTCTTCTTGGTCACAAGGTCAGAGATGTACTTCTCCGTCTCTTCCTCAGACAGGTCGAGCAGTTCTGTGAGCCGGGGGAATGTGATTCGAGTGTAGTACTTGGCCACAACGCGCACATTGTGCTCAATCACACGATGGCGGAGCGCGTTGTAGCGGGTGAATGCCTTGGGATCTTTGGCATCCTTGTCATTGGAGAAGACATCGGTGCTGCAGAGATGCTCGCCAAACTGCCGCTCAACCATCGGCCAGCGCAGGAGCTCCGAGATGGTGAACTGCTTGAGCAGAGCGGCGTCCTGGGGAACATCCGCATTCCGCGAGTCAAGATTGATGCGATGCAGGAGGTCAGACTGCTCATTGTCGTAGGGGGCCAAGAGCACGAACCAGATGACACGCTGCAGCACAGCATGCAGTTGTTCCGCATTCTTTTCCACCGACTCCGTGTCGAGAACCTGGCGGTAGTGCTTACAGACGTCGAGATACTTGTCCTCATGCTTTGCAAGGGCAATTTGTTGTTCATAGTAACGCAGTTTCAGATCGGTCACGTCGTCCTCCTGCTCAACAGGCGGATCATCTGGCCCGCGCTTGGCTGCAGCCTCTTCCTTCGCCTTCTTCTCCTTCTCCAATTGCTCCGGTGTCTTCTTGGGCTTACGGGCGAAGTAGCGGGTGCTGATCTTGCGGCTCAGGATAGAAGCCTGTGTCCAATCGTCGTTCTGGATGCACAGCTGCACTTGCTCGAGGATGAATTCCGTCTTCTCGCGCCGTGTCATGGAGCCAAAGGTCTCGACCTGCAGCTCACACAGGATCTCACACGCCGATTTGATGTCTCCTTGCTCTTTCTTGATGTCCGACAGGATTCTCGTGATGCGTGCCCTCTCGACTTCCACGAAGATCTTGCCTTCGGTCACCGTGCGCAGGGCCTCAATCACACTGAGCTTGGTCTCGAGGTCTGGGGTCTCGTCAAGGAAGCCCATGGCCACCTGGACCATACGGGTGATGGCCTGCTTGAGCTGTCCATGTTTCTTGGATAGAAGCAACAGTTGGTCGTTGAGCAGACTCCAGTCGCCTGCGTCCCGGCATATCGTCACGATAGCCACGAGTGACCTCGAAGTCGTGGCGAGATCTGATGACTGCCTAGCCTGCTTCTCGAGCACCAGGATCTTGTCAATAGCCTTCTGGACATCCTTCTTCGCCAGAGCCTCGGCCTCGGGGATGATCTTGTCGGCCTCTTTGGAGAAGTCCTTGTCTGGCTTGAGTATGGTGCCGTCCGACATGGTGAGGTCTGTAGATGTATGAAAGAGGATGTGAAGAAGGCAGCGAGATTTGGAGGACTAGAGGGTGCACGTGGAATATCACCTTAAGGAAACGAGAGATTGACTGAGTGTATTGGTATTAACTTGGTTTACGCAATGCAGACATCAGCCTTAAGACGCGCCAAGCCAAGGCTGCCATAGGAGGCGGATATGACATCCGACACTAACCCAAAACAGACGGAAACTCATGCCATACACTTGTGTCTTGTGAAGAGATCAGGGAATCAGTCTGACCTATTTTCCGCTTGCACAAATCTAGCTAAGAAGACTCTACTTTCCTATCAATATTGCTGTCGAATGTCAGTATGGTTACTATACCTTTGGAAAGGAATGCTTCACATACCCCTGAAATAGTGAATGTTCCGGTCTTCTCGATCAAATACTCCCGAACGGCGACATCCTTGCCTGACTCTTTGCCATAGCCAGACTCCTTGATCCCGCCGAAGGGAGATTCCGCAGCCGAGGAGTTTCCAGTGTTCTGTCTCACAGTCAGCACCCGTCTCCTCCATACCAAAACTGGACTCACCAATCCAATCATGCCAGCTTCAAGATTCTCTAGCATCCTCCAGAGCCGATCAACATTCTTGGTGAATGCATACGATGCAAGGCCCATGGACGTGTCATTTGCCCACTTCACTGCCTCTTCCTCTGTCTCAAACTTATAAATCCCAGTCACAGGCGCAAAAGTCTCGTCTTTGCTGATCAGCATGTCCTGAGTCATGCCAGTGAGGATGGTAGGATCCATGAAGTAGCCACCCACGCCTTTGCCAAGTCCGGCGCCTTCTTCTGCCTTTGCCTTCGCATGAGCCTTGCCAGTGCCCAAGACAAGCTTGGCGCCACGCTTGATAGCATCAGCAGCCTGCAGCTCTGCTTTCTCAAGCCCCCGTGGTGTGGTTACTGGACCCATAGTTGTACCTGGGGCAGCACCATGCCCTACTTTGAGCTTGGATGCCTTCTCCACTACCAGGCGCGTGAACTGATCGTACACTCCACTCTGGACATAGGCTCTGTTGACACTGATACAAGCCTGGCCAGCATTCCTCCACTTGAGAGCAGTAAACTGTGTAGCTGCGTCCTCGACATCTGCATCGTCGAAAACAATGAAGGGGCAGTTACCACCCAGCTCGAGAGTGCATTTCTTCAGATTCCTCGCGCAGAGCCCGGCCACAAGCTTGCCGACTCGGGTGGATCCGGTAAAGGTGACCTTCTTGACCAAAGGATGCAGGCACAAGGCCTCTGACAGAGGTGGCGTGTTTTCGAATGAAGTTGTAAGCACGTTGAACACACCTGGGGCAAACCCAGCCTTGGTTGCCAGATGAGCCAAAGCCAGACAGGTGAGTGGGGTTTCCGGAGACGGTTTTACCACCATTGTGCACCCGGCAGCAAAGGCAGCGCCAGCTTTGCGCAGAATCATTCCGACAGGGAAGTTCCATGGCACAAGCGCGACTGCAACACCAATTGGCTGCTTGATAACAAAGGTTCGACGGTTTGGAGCTGACGGAACAGCAATGCTGCCGTGAATCCGCTCGGCCTCGCCAGCAAACCACCAAGTGAAGCCCAGGGAATAGTCCAGCTCGCCAATTGATTCAGCCAGGGGCTTGCCATTTTCATGCGTGAGTATCTTCGCGAGATCATCTTTAGCGGCAGTGATCAGTTCATGCCACTTGAGCAGAAGCTGCGCGCGCTTTCTCGGGTTAAGGATTGAGAACTCCTTAAAGGCTCTGTAGGACGATTGCACAGCAGCATCGACATCGTCGGGGCCATTGTCAGGACAAGACGCCCAGGCAACGTCGTTGCCAGGATCGATGACGTCAAAACGCTTGGCTGATTTGGCTTGGACCCATTGGCCGTGCACATAGGAATCCTGCTTCAGGAGATCTGGGTCATTCAACTTGAATGGAAGACTGTAAGAGGCCATAGCTTCGCTGACTTGTGTCTCTTCCTAGATGTTGACAGGCTCGATGGCATGCAGAGGCACCCGATGGCCTCTAGTCAGGGAAGAAATAGTCGACGTCCCCGCATTCAATACCTCTTCTCCTCACAATTATTAATGACTTGAGCCCTTCTCCAAAAAAACAAGTTCATCAAAACACGAGCTTCCGAGGTGCGGTGCTTTGGTGATCAAGATTAGTTATAGTGACTGCTTCAAGTCGCCACTCCGCTTGGTCCTCACCCTTCTGCCAGTGTTGTCTCTGTGAAAGGGGATGGGGAATATCCCATTGTCTGATATGGCATCAGTCGTCAGCCACTGACATGGTTACTGACACGGCTGATCCCTACTTAGACTCCCAATCTCGACCTGTATAATGGTGGCCCTACACTCCAGTAGCAGGATGAGAATCAGGGCAAGACTTATTCGCAAGAGCCGTGAGCCTGCTGACCATCTGCCTCATTGCATATCTCTCACCTTCATAGTCCATGTCATACCAGTAGTTGATGGCTATACAGGGTGCCGGGCTTCCATCAGGCCACTGACCACAGGCCTGACTCACGTGATGGTACCATCCTGCTGGGAGGTATAGGATCTCACCTTCATGTACAGTTACTCTTCGCATTCTCGCACCCTTCGCTACCAGAGTCTGCTCATGTGTCGGCTCAAGTGGGTCGAGGTCAATCCAGGGTATCTTGTCCGCCTCCTGATCAAGATTTATACGAAATGGAGTGGATGCGTTGGCGTTATACTGATACAAACCGGTCCGCACCAGTTTTGTGGGCATTGCACTCTCATCAACTGGTGGCCAGAGTCTAAATGTTTTGGAGCCCTTCAGGACAAGATATAGATTCTCGTAGGGATCACGGTGCAGGCTAGTGACAGACCTGTCGTTGCCAATCCATATGTTGCGTGCGTCCGGCTCACCAAGAACATCTTTTGCAAACAAGAAGTTGTCTGGCAGATCCTGCATCAGCGGCACCAGCGAGGTGCTGGTCAGATTTGAGTTCTGGGACTGTAGATAGTAGACGGGAGAGCAGGCCTCTTGAGAGCTGGGCGAGACTAGGAGCTGTAGCAGGTCTGAGAGTGGCAGCTCGCTGGTCGCGGGCTGAATGAATACCTTCTCGTCAGAAAGAGGCACAATCGCGTCTGCGTAGCCTGTAGGAGTAATTGCAACTTCAACTGGAGCAGGGACCAGCGAAGATAAGTCATCAGCTGTCCAGGCGAGTGCTTTGAACGGATAGTCCGGCTCATTGGTACATGGTTGTGCAGGTGCTGAGAAGAGGGACGGTAAGCCTTTGGAGACCTGCTTGGCAAAGGTCACCGCCGAAGGGAAGGGGATGGTGGGTACAATGGGCGGGTTGAAGTCATGATAGTCTTGCTGAAGAAGGCGTAGCTGCTCCCGAGCAACCTCAGAGCCCAACATTGGATCAGGTTGTCGATCGTCGATCGTCGATCTACTGTGAGGACAGGTGAACCGATTTTATGGTAAAATCGGGTCACGTGCTCACGCGATTTTCTCTCGCGTCAAGGACGCGTTCTGCCACGCCACTTTGCCATTATCCTGAGTGTGTGCCAATCTGTCTAGCAATCTGACCCTAAGCAGGCTTTTGTCATTATTCATCTGACCACCAGCGTGCTGCCCTGTCGTGATCTTTCTCCTTGTCGTTTTCTTCCGCTTTATCATGACACAGACGGAAGAACCAGAAGTGGCTCAAGATGAGTACGATAACATGGGTGGTGGCCCCGGAGCGCCTCTGCCTATCGCTCACCTAGTGGTTGGTTTGTGTGAATTGTCTATGGACGATTGATTGACGCCGTATAGGGCCAAGCTGGCCTCACTGACAGGGACATCAAATTGATGATTGAAGGAGGCTACCACACCGTCGAGTCGATTGCATACTCGTGAGTGATTTGTCAGAGCCCCCGACAGAGTCCATGCTGACGATGAGAAGCACTCGGAAACAACTCGAACAAGTCAAAGGAATCTCTGAGGCGAAGGCTACCAAGCTGCAGAACGAGGCTATGAAGCACGTGCCCATGGGCTTCACCACGGCCACCGAGATGCACCAGCGGCGAAGTGACCTCATATCCATCACGACAGGGTCCAAGGCACTGGATCGATTACTCGGCGGCGGCATTGAGACCGGTTCAATTACCGAGATATTTGGAGAGTTCAGGACGGGTAAGAGTCAGATATGCCACACACTCGCAGTAACATGTCAGCTCCCGTTCGACATGGGCGGCGGCGAGGGCAAATGTCTATACATCGACACCGAGGGCACCTTCCGCCCCACACGTCTGCTGTCGGTTGCCAATCGATATGGGCTTGAGGGCGAAGAGGTGCTTGACAATGTTGCATATGCACGAGCCTACAACTCCGAGCACCAGCTGCAGCTGCTCAAGCAAGCAGCTCAGATGATGTGCGAGACCCGCTTCTCGCTGCTGATTGTAGACTCTGCCACTGCACTCTACCGCACAGATTACACCGGCCGAGGCGAGCTCTCATCGCGGCAATCTCACATCGCGGGCTTCATGCGCATGCTGCAACGCCTGGCTGACGAGTTTGGCATTGCCGTGGTCATCACCAACCAGGTGACTGCACAGGTCGACGGCGGGCCAAGCGCCATGTTCAACCCAGACCCTAAGAAGCCTATCGGAGGAAACATTATCGCCCATGCCAGCACCACTCGGCTCAGCTTGAAGAAGGGCCGTGGCGAGACGAGGATTTGCAAGATATACGATAGTCCCTGTCTGCCGGAGGGCGACACACTGTTTGCGATCTATGAGCATGGCATTGATGACCCCCAAATCAAAGAGGGTGACAAGGAATGAGCCGTAAGGCTGATTGCTGATGGCTGAGGGCTGTGATTTGTGATGATGCTGTACCTGGACGGAGATGACGACACGCGTTACGGAAGTACTGTAAGATTGAAATTCTAAATAAATAACTGGACCACCAATCCGGCAATTACTACCGCATCGTAAGATATCACTTATTAATTGCACGCTGTACACGTGTCCTGCAGAGCGATGGTATTAGCTAGTTTGAACTATACCAAGCTTATTTCCGAGGCAAGGCTCGGTTGATCAGTGGGTCCCCGCAAGGTAGCGAATCAACGACGCTGAATTTGACATTCTCCTAGGATCGACGCAGTCTAGCGTGGCTGTGGCCTTGGCCTACCTCACATAGGCGCGCATGGCTCAGCTTGCTGCTCCTCCATGAGGCCTCCTGTCTGTCAAAAGAGAGGAGACGTGTATGTAATAAATGATTGTCATCTTATTCGCCTTGTGCTGTACTCTACTCCATTCGTTGCATTTGTTGTTGCGTTGTCTCGTAGTGACCTGCTCTTTCCGTTTCTGTGTCTGTTTCCGTTGTTTGCGCCTGCCTTGCTTGACGCGACAGCGTGGGAGATTAACAAGGCAGCTACGAGCAGAATCTGTGCGCTTACATATTCTACCATGACAGGTCAGAATCTTCCTTGCGCACTGGTATGCCACATGCTTACATTGGGCTCCTATAGACCATTATTATGGCAATGTCCCGCCGAAAGATAGACAACCACTAAACGGGATCCAAAACGGCGCGTCCAACCAGTTCGAGGTCATCTGTGGCCCTTTGCTCAACTACCAGCACCTTGAAGAGCAGGGAGGCGCGGTGCGGTGGCATGGCTCGGTCCTGATTGTCACAAAACCTGGCCAGAGAGTCCCGCTCCTAGAACTTGCGCCCGAGGCTGGTGGCAGCGAGAGAGTGGTTGTGGAAGGCCTCAAGCTCTATGCCGACCCTGACAAGACCTTCTGGCGATTCAGCCTGCAGGTGCCGCTGACTGAGGCTGAAGCCAGATGGCGGTACACCATCCCTGACATTCGCTACCTCGCAGCAGTCAGCAATGATCCGTCGCGCATCTTTGTCGTGCCTGCGGCCAGCGAGTCAATGCGCATCATGTTCCACTCGTGCAATGGCTTTTCTGTCGGTACTGACGAGGACTTCTGGTCAGGTAAGAGGCCCCCAATTGGTTCCAAGTTCCTGCTAACGCTAAATGCGCGCATTATCAAGGCCCTGCGGTATGGAACGACGTCCTGCGCACCCATCAGAAGCGACCATTCCACGTCATGATCGGTGGCGGTGACCAGATCTACAACGATAGCGTGAGAGTGAGCGGACCGCTCAAGCCATGGACCGAGATCAGCAACCCGCACAAGAGGCGCGAGTTCCCCTTCGACAACAAGATGCGCGCCGACTGTGACGAGTTTTACTACAAGAACTACGTGCGCTGGTACACCACCGAGCCCTTCGCGTCTGCCAACACGTCGATTGCCCAGATCAACATCTGGGACGACCATGACATTATTGATGGCTTCGGCTCCTACACCGACGGCTTCATGCGCTGTGCCGTCTTCCGTGGCATTGGCGGTGTTGCGTTCAAATACTACTGTCTTTTCCAACATCACACTGCACCCCCAGCCTCGACATTCACCACTGATGCGCCGCAAACGATGAGCGCGGGCGCTGGAGGCACAGCCGGTATTGATCCTCGTCAAATTGAAAATACCTATGTCTACAATCGCACCAGTGACGATCCGTCTTGGATCGTCGGCAAGAAGCCAGGCCCGTATGTCGAAGAGCGCTCGCGCTCTTTGTACAAGCGCTTGGGCAAGCGCATCGCCTTTGTTGGCATTGACGCGCGCACTGAACGTACTCGCAAGCAGGTCAACTATCCAGAAACATACGACCTCATTTTCAATCGCCTCCGTTCTGAGCTGACGGCAGCACGTGGAGATATCAAGCATCTTATCCTTCTGCTAGGCGTGCCCATTGCATATCCCCGTCTCGCCTGGCTCGAAAACATTCTCTCTTCACCGCTCATCGCACCCATAAGACTGCTTAATAAGCGCTTCGGATTCGCTGGCGGCCTGTTCAACTCCTTCGACGGGGGGGTAGATTTGCTGGATGATCTGGACGACCACTACACTGCTAAGCATCACAAGAAAGAGCGCCGTGAGCTTGTTGTTCGCCTGCAGCAACTCTCGCAAGATTTCTCCGTGCGTATCACCATCCTGGGCGGTGACGTGCATCTCGGTGCTCTCGGTCGCTTCTATTCAAATCCGGAAGTCAATATTGCGCCCGAACATGATCCTCGCTACATGGCCAACATTATCTCTTCTGCCATCACCAACAAGCCTCCTCCCAAGGCAGTGGCGAATTTGCTGGCCCGGAGAAACAAGATCCACCATTTGCGGGATGGGAAGACCGACGAGACGCTCCTGGCCTTGTTTGACAAGCAGCCTGGAGGAGTGCTCAAGAGCGCAGAAAACAACCACAACACGATGCCTTCGCGGAATTACGCCATCATCACGGAGATTTCTGACGCTCCCGCCCAGAATGGAACAGCTCACAATGGAGTCTCATCACAGAATGGCGTCAACGGCAATTCAGGCCACAAGACCTATGGCCATGACGGCCATAAGCCGCTCCATGCGGGTGAGGATGGAGCTGGCACTGAACATCCAGCCGCGGACGGAATCAGCAGCCATGGAGCATTCAAACATGGTCTGAATGTCGCCTTGATGGTCGAGATCGATAACCAGGATCGCCAGGGCAAGACTCAGGGCTACGGTCTCAGCATCCCGCCCTTGGATATTGAGAAGAAGCCGCAATAGTGGTGGTCTGCCCACGTTTTATCACATGCGACAAGAGCCGGAAGGGGCTTAGTGTTTCGATATGTACAATCAATATACCCAATGGTGTGCTCAGAGATGAGGTAGAGGGGGGTGGGTCGGGTTGGTTACAGGCAAACACTGGGTGTTTGGGATTTTTTGCAAGAAATAGTCAATCATACAAGCAAGTAAGAGAGGAAGGACAGTAAGATATTGTCTGAAGTGGTTCAATGTCCCTTTCTGCCTGGCACTCTCAGTCTTGTTTGATGGCTTCCCGATCGCATCGCGTCTATCCGCGATCGATTGCTCTCGTTTGCGATGCTTGTCTAGTTGCCGGCCTGTATACTCGTGGGTCAGATCTGTTCTTGCCCTTGCTCTTGCTCTTGCTCTTGCTGTTGCTCTCGGTCCTCCCTCACCCTCGTAGTTGGTTGGTAGTGGGGCCAACTCACAGTCTGAAAGAAACTTGTAACAAAAATCCGTCTATTTCTTGAGCTGCTTCTGGAGGAGGTCGATGCCCTGCTGCTCATACTTGTCATACTTGTGGTCCTTGTCGAAGCCGAGCTGGTCCTCAACAGCGTTGACGCCCTTTGCGATGAAGCTGGATTGGCTGTTGTTTTTGAATGGAATATAGATTAGTATTCATTCAAAGTTGTATTTTCTTAAAAAAAACCCCCAAAAAGACAAAGGGACAACAGCAATGATAGGGAATAGTACTAACCCAGATGACTGTTGGGTGGTGCCGCTGCTGCTCTGCTGCTGGCCAGAGGACGATGAGCTGTCGGCAGATCCAGAGGATGAAGAACTATTTCCGCCAGACACGCTGGACAGGAGGCTCTGGCCTTGCTTCAGGAGATCAGACATGATGAATGATAGAGGATGTTTAAGGTTCGTTGGAAAGGTATCTTAGAGGTGCAGCAGCGAATACAGTACTCAGAGAAGTGGGATACTATGGGGAAAGGCTGTTTTAATAAGAAGCTCACTCATTCCACACCCCTCCTAAGACCCCCCCCTTCCCCCCCCCCACCTTGCACCATCCTGTACTGAGGGGCTCCTTCCCTCTTCTTTGACGCGTTCACTTCAGAGCTGAATGGAGGGGCAATGGAGGGACCCAAGGGGGGGAAATGGGCTTTGATTGGCTCTGGGGCCTCGGTCCAACTCTGGGCCTGTCGCCGGCTCAGGACGCATACGTATACTCCTATACTTGCCGGATTCTGTTCTATTGCCCGTACAGTATTGTCGTACCGTAGTCAATCCCAAACATACCTTTTGCCAGCTGTCGTGGGGCTCCTACGACAGTACTACTGTGGGCCCCCCATAAGCCACACTGTTGTGGCTGAGTTGACCGAAAGAAGAAGGTGCCGCTAAACAGTTAGTCAGCACCAGCAAAGTAAATTGCAGACATTTTCAACGATGGAGCGCTTGCTCTGCTGTTTTGACTTGCACTTGGTGCCAGAGTTTTACGCTACAGCAGGTAACTCTTGGTCAGGTGCATCATTGACAAGCAGTGAGATACGATACTCTGGGCAGAGGCGGGCTCTGAAACGGGAATTAATCTGGAAACAGTGCAAGATCCTCGGTATTTTGTCCATGTGTTGTTTTCTTTCAGCCGCCTGAGTTCCACTCTGTTCTCAGTGTTCTGCAGGTCAAGGAAAGAAGAAATGGACGAAGCCGAGTTTTACTACTATTACTACTACCTCCACGTACGACTACAGTATGGTACTAACTTGCATCGCATTTTTCTGGTCCGTTTCAGCCAGGACTTGCGAAGTCTATTTGGTGCCAACTGATGAGGCAGGAACGCGACGGCGAATTTGCTGATCTGTAGATCACTGGGAATAGCATGGGCCGTCAGCACGTCATAAAACAAGGCTCAGAAGTGTACAGTACGTGTACTATACGTACAGTAGATACTGTGCAGAGGGAGCCCAGTCCCTTGACAATTTATGGTCCGTAATTCGTCTACTCAGTAGTGTTCCACACACTTAAAAGCCGGTGTCACGTCTTTTGTGCCTTGCGGCGGAAGGACCACACCGCATGATTTTCCTTCAAGCTAGCAGGGGCACTCGAGCACGGATAAGTAGTCATTAGTCCTTAATTCTGGTAATTACAACTCCGGAGTAGTCAGCCAATCTCAAGGTGATGAAAACCAGATTGTTGAACAAGCTATGCCTGGCTGAGTAATGCTGTGATGCTGTGATGGTGTGGTGGTGGTGGTGGTGGTGCTCGCGTGGTTAATGTCGTCAGCCATAACAGACATGTCTAGGTCTAGAATAAAGCGATCCGTCTTTCCAGACGGATGTCGAGCACGAGGCTGCCAGCACAAGACAAATGCATAATTAATGAAATGAAATAATAATTATTGATTCATCATGGAGTTGTAGGCGGTGACCTCCACTGCAGGCGCGCGCCGTTTGGGGGCCATGAGCCCCATCGAATGACGCGGCAATAGGGCCTTGGGGGGGGTGCCTGCCTGGCTAACTAGATCACAATTACTCACTTTTTGGGGGGGGAAAGAGGTCTGCACAGAGAGCTGAACACAGCTGCTTTGTGCCTGTCTGAGTTGCTGTCACCAAGACTTCTTTGTCTCTGTTGCACCGCCAGGCTAATTGCAACTCTTATCTCCAGTCATCAGCCACAAGGCTGAGGGTGTGTGGTGTGCGTGGTGGTGGCGGCAGATCAGGCAAGTTTCAAATCCTGGTTGGTTGCCCGTCGGGATTAAGAGAAGGGGCTCTCAGCCGCCAGTGCCAAGTGTGTTCCTCTCAACATCGGTGTATTCCTTGACTCTTCACCATCACCCTTCCCATTCTCCATCTCTGACGCCGCTGCTGCCGCGCTCTTGTCTTCGGCCACGCCTTCAGCGCCTTTAGCGACCTTGAAAAGCTTTTGTTCGCGTGATTTCACTCCACCGCCATGGCTGAAATCCGACGCAAACTCGTCATTGTCGGTGACGGTGCCTGCGGAAAGACCTGCCTGTTGATGTAAGGGTGCACCTCGAGATTCATCCACTGTGCCAACTGACCGTGCTGCAGTGTCTTCTCCAAGGGCACATTCCCAGAGGTATTGCACCACCCGCCGTTTGCCTGCGTCGCACAGCCACTCTATCTCCTTTCTCCGCTACCGCCCCTGCCTGCCCACCCGCCACCACCACGAGTGCCGGGCTCTGGGCACTGCATAACCTGGGCGAGAATAGTCAAGACAGAGAGGATGGGTCATTCGAGAGGGCTTGCAATGCTGACAAAATGCCGGGCAGGTCTATGTCCCCACCGTGTTCGAGAACTACGTGGCCGACGTCGAGGTGGATGGAAAGCACGTGGAACTAGCTCTTTGGGATACTGCTGGCCAGGAAGACTACGACCGCCTGCGACCTCTCTCATACCCCGATTCCCATGTCATCCTGATCTGCTTTGCCATCGACTCGCCGGATTCGCTTGACAACGTGCAAGAAAAGGTAATGTGGGTGGTGCCTGAGCTAGCAGCAGTGCCTAACAAGCTTCGATAGTGGATCTCAGAGGTTCTGCACTTCTGCCAGGGTCTTCCCATCATTCTTGTTGGCTGCAAGAACGATCTCCGCCATGACCCACGAACGATCGAGGAACTGGCAAAGACCTCGCAGAAGCCAGTCACGCCCGAACAGGTAAGTCTGGCCTGGCCTGGTCTGAGCTGATCTGACCTGGTCTGAGCTGGTCTGGTCATACATCTTGGCACCCTGCTAACGAATGATGTGATGTAGGGTGAGGAAGTGCGCAAGAAGATTGGCGCGTACAAGTACCTCGAATGCTCGGCAAAGACCAACCAGGGCGTCCGCGAGGTCTTTGAATCGGCAACGCGTGCCGCACTCCTGACTCGCAAGGGCGGAAAGTCGGGAAAGAAGTGCATGATCTTGTAAATGGGAAGCAAGCCGCCTTGTGATTCCGGTCGGGCTCAGCCATCGTTGTCTACGCACTACCTGGATATTCCCATTTGCGGTTTTGTCAGCAAAATCTGATACGAGGAGGAATTGCCGTGGCGCCCATGCAAGTGTGGGTGCAAGCACTGGCTTGAGCATGAGATGTGATGCAGCATCTCCCCGTGTTTCTACTAAACCCCGAGTGAAACGTGTCTTTCTGATGCTGCAGCTGAGGACAGGCACCCAGTTTCTACACTTTTCAGCATGACTGGCGTTGCAAGTTGAGAAGTGTCCGTGCTCAAATAGGAATGCTCTCATGGCGTTATAATCTTGAAGCTTGTCGATGAGAGGACCAGTTTAATTTCCCTTATCACATGTACCAAACACGAAGCTGGGGCAATATAGAATGGTCCCAGTCATCCACATGTTCCCTTGTCCGCTTGTCGAAGCCAGCCATGTTTCACATCCACATGCTACATGCTGGATCACCAGCAGATATCACTACTGTAGTGTATGTGCGAGGCGAGGCGAGGCGAGGCGAGTTGGTTTCAAGGTCTAGACCGCCGTGGTACTAATGTCAGTCACGTGGCCGCTCGCTGTCGATGACGTATTTTGATTTTCGCCTCCAGCTGGGCTTGCATGCTCGAATGTTTGCAGGGGCAGGATCAATGTCCATTTCGAGAGACCCCAGACAGTAAGTATTCTGTATCCTCGCTTCGTAAAGCAATCTCTGGCCATATGAGGGCTGGTCCTGCCCAGCCATGAGAGCAGATGGCAGCGGTAAACAGAACCGGCAGTGGCAAAGTCGTCCCTGCCCGACTTGCCTTCCTTGCCATCTACAACCCCACGTTTGGTGGCACTGATGAGACTGCCTATGAGCAGATCTTCTTCTACTATTCCAGGGATGAATGGGACCAGCGCAGACAGCCTGGCGAGGGAAGAACAGACAGCTCTGCCGCCACGGGACACGAGAAGAATACGGCCAGAGTGCACAATGAGAGATTGCGCCAGGTAGGCCTTGCCAGAGGCATGGTCGAGTTTGCAAAGTAGGTAGGCAGCCCCCCGTACAAAATTGACTACAGCGAATACCACCAGTTTCTTCTTCTTGGTTTAACCCATATTCTCTCCAGCAACTTCTCCGATGGCATGGCTGTGGACTCGATCGAGACGGAAAAGAGCCGAATTGTGCTGAAGGAGCTCGAGCCTGGGTGGTGGGTTCTTGCCTCTGTCGACCTCACTCGCCTCCCCCGTGAGCGTCGAAAGGAGGAGCTGGATTCAAATGCACCGGGTAGCACGGTAGAGTACTCGGCCAGGGAAGTTGCACCCGCTCATCTGCTCCTCAGACAGCTGCAACAGGCCCACTCGCTCTTCCTCCTCCACCATGGCGTCTCTGCCGCTGAACTGCTGCAAGGGATGGGCCGGAAGCTCTTCACGGATGTGCTGGAGAGGTTTTGGAACCAGTTCGCGTGGGGCTGGGATGTCTTGCTACATGGGAATCCTGCTGCTGACATCTACAATGCTCTAAAACTATCTAGTGGTGGTGAGCTCGGAATTGGTGTTGGAGAAGAGGACTGGGGCAGTGGCGAGCGAGATGTGCTCGAGGACTTTGTTCATCGAACAGACGGCCTCATCGATCTAATGGTCGCACGCTACGGAGACGCTCCAGCAGCTGAGCCGGGCGGTGGTGACAAGGAGTCCGCCGGAGCCGTTGACACGAAACCGTGGCTGGACACTGGAGATGACCCTCGAGCTTCCGATGGCATCGTCTTTACAGGCGTAGGCAATGTCTCCAGACGCTCTTTGGCTACCGTCTCCCAGTGGATGGATGCTATCTTCAGACATGGAGAGCATGCCTACGGCCTCGGCGAGAACCCAAGTTCAAGACCCCGAATTCGCGGTAGAAGAGGCAAACCGCGACAGCGAGCCGACACTGTTAAATCTACCAGAGCCAAGTCTGAGGGCCCTAGGCGAAAAGGGATAGAGGATGTTGTAACTCATCCTGGTATTCCTCCACCACTGGTAATTGCTGCTGAAGAGTCCCTTGATGCAGCTCTAAAGAACCTGGAACAGCGCGAGAGCAGCAAGAATTCGAGAAAAGAGACGGAATCAATAGCATCCACCAAGACTGTTGACCAGGACCGCTCATACTTTGACGGTGAAACGATGATGAAGGTTTTGAAAATGGGATATGGCTCTGCTTGGACGCTGAACCCGAGAGGTTTCCAGAAGACGGTACAGGCAGAGCAAGACGATACTGATAATGGGCAGCAGCCGGCCGCAGCTCCGGGGCAGGCAGAGCATGCTCAGTCCTCTGACCTCGCGGTCCCGGATTCAGCAGCAGATGTCAGTGACAGCGAGGCTGACAAGGAGAAGGCCTTTGTGCAGCATGTTGACCCATCGATCGGAAGGTTCTTAATTGGACTGCCAGGGGATCTGGAAAACCCCGAGTTCGATGCAGACTTGCCAGACAGTGGTGAATCACTGGCCGTGGCTGGGAAGCCGATCCAAAGGCGCACGATCACTGTTGAACTGATCAGTGCCCAAACGCGCGATGGCAATGCTATCTCGCCAGCACCCAAGTCTTCTGACGTGGTACACAATGCTGACTCGCATCTCGACCACTCAACTCCAGATCAGACAGTGTTCAACAAGGTCCGGGTCGTGGTCTATGCTCACCAGCCATTCATCTTCACCTTCCTCTTCGACGCGCAGACACCCAGTCTCGCCATTCCATCCTTCTACAGAAGCATCCACCACCAGCTGGGGCCACTCCAGAAGCCTCTATTGCGCAGCACCGATCCAGCACGAATGCCAGAACGCGTCCTCAGTCTTCTTAGCGAAAAGGTACGCGAAGGCAGCGCTGAGATACAGAGCCACAACCTGTACGACCTTATCCACGACCCCGTCAAGATGACTGTACGCACCAGCATCCCCAACATCCCCACGCCAGGCACCCTCGCAGCTGAGGGCTTCATGCCCTCGTCGGCTGCTGCCCGCACTGTCAGCGGCGGCGCCTGGTACACCCTTGGCATTCCAATTGGCGCAGCTGCAAAAGCCAACAACAATACCGTTAACGGCGGTGCCCTCCTTCACACACACTGGTCCAGAGTGGAAGCACTAAACGTGCACACCCAGATCCTCAACACCTGGGCTGCCACTCGCGCCCCAGGCACCACCACCCTCGACCCAAACGGAGACCTCGAGCAGACGGTCAAGACTGCCCGTGGCTGGTGGGTAGCATGGCTTCGCATCGTCGCTGCTGGTAGTCAGCCAGCCAAGTCATTGTCATTGTCATTTTCGTCGTCGTCGTCGATATCAATCCATCCTAGACCCGACTCCTCGGCCACATTGAAACAGCCGAATGAGCATGAGTATGAGCACGAGCATGATCATCATGCCAGTAATGTCCAGCAGCTACGACCGCCCCAAGCAAAAGAAGCCTTTCTCATTCGCAAGTCTGACGCCACCACCGCTGGCCAAGAACGTCACTCGAGGACAAAGACGTCTTCTCGTTCCCCTTCTCCCGCCGCCGCCGCCGCCACCGCCACCGCCACCAGCTGGCTGCTCCTCCGTGACCACCAGGGCAGAGATGCCAGCGGTGCTAGCACAGTGTCGGCTGCTGGTCCAACGACTGCACGGGCGGTTATCGAGGGCGTCGGCGTAGATGCGAGGAGGTGGGTGGAGGCACTCAGTAAACTCGCTTGATCACGAACCGATCACATCACCAGCTTCAACCTATTTTTTTAGAGAGAGAGAGAGAGAGACGAATTGACAATGTCTTGTTTTTTTGACAGTGTATAGATTCTATCAAGAATATTTTATTCTCCTGTGGCTTCTTCCTCTTCTTCTGCATCCTCTTCATCCTCGTCGTCTATCGGCTCGACGATCAGGTTGGCCATCTTGCCGATTCGGTCTCCAACCGAGCCGCCATCACTTAGCTTGTATACCACGCGAGGCATGGGTGAGACCAGGTGGAAGCCATACACGTGGTCATAGTTGTCCGGCTCAGAAACTGGGGTTTCGTCCTGCTGCCGGCCTTCCTTTAACAAGTCATAGCACTCAACAAAGGCGTACAGCTCCTCCAGATGAGTGTCAGCCTGCAGCCTGCGCACTACCCGGTCACCGGATGGCATGCGGATGCTGACGCGGATTGTGGCTGGTGCATCAGCCGGCGGTTCTGCTGGCAAGGACTGAGCCCGCCATTGCTTCCACTGCGCCCGCTTTCGCTTGCGTGTCTCTGAGGCTTCTGCAGCAGCGCGCGCCTCTTGCTCAGCCTTTGCCTTTGCCTCTTCCTCTTCTCGTCGCCGTCTTGCTCTTTCTCGGTCCTGGGCTAGAGATCGCTCGTATGCAGAGTCTTGTTCTTGCCGCAGGCTGCGTGTGGCCTGTTGCTCGGCTTGTTGGGCGCGCGCTCGTTGCAGCTGCGACTGCTGGGTGGCGATGGCAGCGGATAGTTTTGCAACAAGCTCCGGGGCCGAGATGGAGCCAAGGGCACGCATGACGACCGTCATGCCAGACGACCCGGCCTCGGTCGTGTGGCAGATCAGGGCAGCAAAGGGGAACTTGGTGCACTGCAGACTGGCCGAGACCTGATAAGGTTCTGAGTCTTGCACGTTTCCTCCCCACAGAATCACCTCGTTCTTGTGTGATGTCAACCATTCTCGTAGCTGGCTGCTTAGTAGGACCTCTCGCACCCAGGTGGCGTTGTCATCGTGGCTAGGCGAGAGGAGAACGACCACCAGGAACTTCAGCTCCTTCTTTGCCTGGTCCAGAGTCAGGTTGAACCCAGCCTCGGTGAAGGGCAGGCTGTGGTCACCGTACTCCTCGCCGAACTCGCGGATGAAGCGTCGGGCATTGTCGGCCGGTGGGAGCGTCCTCCGGGTCGGTCTGATCGTGGACGGGGCCAGCAGCCGGGCGAGCAGGCGTGAGAGAAAGCCGGGTACAAGGAAGCCCAGCGGCGAAAAGACGGCGGAGAACACCCGATAGACGAGGCTGAACGGCGTCAGAAGGATGGAGAAGAGAAAAGACGGCTGATGATGATGGTGGGTGGTGATGGATGCCGCGGTGTCGATCTTTTCGACTCGGTCCTGCCGCGGGCGTCTCGACGAAGATGCACTGCCTGCTGCCTGCAGCGACTCCTGGTGTAGGTTGGCTGTCTGTCTCGACGAGGCAGTTGGCAGCGAGGCTCGCGCTTCCGCCAGTGGGTCAGTGGCCGGCTCGCCGTCGAAGAAGCGGGCAATGGCAATCTGCACATTCCATTCGGACCGATGCAGCAGCGGGATGGCCGCTATCGGGTCCTGGTCAGTGACTGCGATGTATGTCTGGAGCGCTTCCTGTTGCGAGGCCGACAGTGCTGCGATGTCCGGCGGTGCCATCGGAGGCGGTGGAGAGCGGGAGCGGGAGCAGGAGCGGGGACGGTGAGGGAGAGAAGGAACAAGTCGGTACTGGTGTCGGCGTCAGGAAGGCACGTGCAGGACTGTCGAGGCAGTGGCAGCCATGTACGTACATATACATATACGTATTATTACTGCAGCAGAAGCATTGTTAAGGTTGTCACCGTCTCAGAAAGTGTATATTATACTTAATAGCTCATATGCAAGGCAACGACTGTGTAATAAATATAATTGATTATAATAATAGTCCGATGTTGAAGCCACTTCCGTTGCAATCTATACTACGATCGTTCCTGGTCGAGTCATTGTTATCTATAGAAAGAGCATTCGGCCGTGTTCAGTCGGTTGTACTCTGTGCCAATAATGGAGGGCGTGTCCTTGGATGGATCGCCGTTACCTGGCCACCGTTACAGTCACTCGCATTTCAGAATTGACATTCCTCAACGTGCTGTCTCTCTCGTTTGCCCTCTGATTGCTGCCGTCATAGCCGGTGCTTGTACTTTGTCCTCTTAAGAACCCTGACATGGGCCCTGTGGCGTCGATTGTGACTGCTTGGCCTTGAACCATTTACTTGCAAGGGCAGGAATAGTCAGACGCCCCTCCTCCACCATCATCGGTCCTGCCGCAGGACACGCGCTTTCCCCATCCCTGCCACCTCACGCGCTGCGCCTCCTCCGCGCTGTCCGCGCTCTCATGGAGCGCACATGCGCCTTCCCAGTCCTCTGTCGATGACTATGGAAGCAGCGACCCCAGATGACACCAGAAGTAGGTGCTCCCTGTCTATTGCATGCCCCCTCTCCTAATGCATCCCACCCTTGTCTCCTGCTCACAGCTGTGTATGTAAAGTGGACTAAGGCTAAAACATCTCTACAGAGCCTCCCAGGGACACAAACCAACTGTGTAGGAACGTCCTGATCTACGGCAACTGCCGTTACGAGGGCAAAGGTCTGGTCCTTGGGCACCGCCACCACTACCACCACTCACTACATCACACCCTGCTGCTTTTGTCTGCATAGACATCTGGACTGATGGGCAACCAGGTTGTGTATACCAACATGATGTGAAATCTGTGCCTAGTGCTAGTGCCAGTGCCAGTGCCAGTGCCAACACAAATGCGAATGGGAATGGCACACACAGTGACAAGTCAGTCTCCCACCATCCGTTGCTTGCCTGCCCTGACTCTGACTGATGTGCCAATCAAGTGCAAACAAGAAACCGCTCAGTGTCGACAGCCCCAGCTTCAACCCCAGCGCTCCTTCCTTCCTCTCGCCCACCGCTCCCAAGAAAGCCATTCCAGCCATCTCACCCAAGTTTGCCAATGCAGCTCCCTTCAAGCCGCAGGGCATCATCTCCAGTAGCCATATGCCCTTTGCAGTGTGAGCTCGCGCTGATGTTGCCCTCAGGATCATCCTCTACCACACCCTTTCGTCAAGATACTCGAACCCCCGATCGCCTCGTGGCCGACGTCCAAGAGTTTGTACCTGGTCGCCGCCTGGACGGCTCTGTAGCCAGCGAACCAGATCGCCCCGTTGCCCCCGTATTCGACTCCTTCCCTCCCAATGCTGCCCCCAGCCCATACCTCGATCCTGCCATAAACGGTACTACCTTTTATCAGAACGCAGCTGCCTTTCAACAACCTCTTCAGTATCATTTGTACGCCCCGATTGGACCCTACAGCAACAATATGCAACCTTACCAACGCACCGTCCACGACCTGTTCATACCCAACGATATCAGAGAAGAGATACACAAGAAACTGGCCGCCAGCCTGCAGATTCTCCCAAATTCACAATTGCCTACTCATATTGAAAACTACCATTCTCTGGTACCGCTTGACACGAGCAACCATAAGCGGCCCAACATCTTCGGTGGCTATGCTTCGTGGGTCTACAAAGCACAATCCTCTCAGACTGGCCAATTCTACGTGCTACGCCGAATTGAAGGTTTGTATCTCCCCGATTGCCTCGTTCTGTTTACCATCAGCCCTGACTGACGTCACAGGCTTCCGATTGACCAACGAGCAGGCAATCAGAACAGTTCAGGCGTGGAAGCAGGTGCAGTGCGCAAGCGTGGTCAGAATCATAGATGCTTTCACCAATCGAGGCTTTGCTGACAGCTCCCTTTTCTTCGTCACCGACTACCACCCGCTGGCACAGACCCTAGCGGAACATCATCACATTGGGCAACCGCGTCAGAGCAGAGGCCGGAATAGCATCGATCACGTTCCAGAAAGCGTCTTATGGAGCTATGTCTGTCAAATAGCCTCGGCTTTGAAGGTGATCCATGGCAATAAGCTGGCTGCGAGAGTGCTGGATATCACCAAAGTACTTGTAACGGGCAAGAATCGCGTGCGGCTGAATGGCTGTGCAGTGCTCGACGTGGTTCAGTTTGACAACCAAGTGCCAGTGACGCAGTTGCAGAAACAGGACTTGGTCAACTTCGGCCTTGTCATTCTGTCACTCGGCGCCAATGTGACAGATGCCTCGCAGAACTTTGCCCGCGCCATGGACCAATTTAAGCGTCACTACAAGCCCGAGCTTCAAGATGCCGTTGTCTGGCTGTACAGCGCGATGCAGAACACGGAGAGGTCTATTGATCAGTTCATCACCATGATTGCAAACCAGATGATCAATTCTTTTGATGGCGCATTGCACAATGACGACGCTCTGTACAGCAACCTGGCCAGGGAAGTTGAGAATGGCAGACTCTTCCGTTTGATGGCCAAACTCGGCTTTATCAACGAGCGGCCTGAATTTGACCATGATCGCCAATGGTCTGAAAATGGCGAACGATATTATCTGAAATTATTTCGAGACTATGTCTTTCACCAGGTGGACGCACAGAACCGCCCAGTGATCGACCTAGGCCACGTTTTGTCTTGTTTGAACAAGCTCGATGCTGGCAGCGATGAGCGGGTCATGCTCATCAGCCGCGACGAGCAAAACTGTTTTGTAGTGAGCTACAAGGAGCTCAAGAAGGGCGTGGAGTCTGCTTTCCAGGATCTGGCCAAGTCTGGGAGAAGGTTGCATTGATTTAGAGAGCTCATCGAAACTGCTGGTCATGGACTTGTCAATTGGCTAGATAGGGAGGGCCTGGTGGAATACCGTATCGTGATTGGGGTGTGCCCAAGCCTGCGGCCGGCAGCAGTGTGTGATAGGAACCCCAGGCGCCAGTGTCATCCAGATAGGTAGGGCCAGGGAGATGGAAAAAGAGGCGCGGGCTTCCATCTAGCCACGCTTTCTGAATGAATATCGATCGCTAGTGATTTCGGCCTGCTTTATGGCTCGGTATACTCCCTCAGTCTGAGAGTCGAGAGTGGCCAGATATCAATCTGCCACCACCTGCGCAAATGGATTCTCAATCTCCTCGCTCCCCTCGACGGGTGAAATGAGGACGAGCAGGGTGCCACGGGCAACAACTAGGCCCAATGACCTCGTCGTCTCGTTCCCTTCGTCATCTGAAGGCCATCAGCTGGTTTCCCAAGCACGTCCCTGCCGGGCGTCTCTCACTCACCTCGCATAGTCTCTTTAACATCATCCAGCACCAAGTTCATGAGCTGGTCAAAGCCCTTGAGGGTGCCCACAACTAAGCAAGGTTAGTCGGCCAGCCTAGCGGTACAACGTGCGAATGTGCACTACTCCTCGCTGAGGGAACACCCACTTTCTCTGCCGCCGTTGAACTTGACCATGACCTGCTTGTCCATGTACTTGGCCAAGTCAAGGATGTTTTCCTTCTTTGGCCGCTCTGTCTGCGAGGACTGTTGGCCGCCGCCTCGATTTCCGCCTCCGCCCCGACCTCCGCGGTGGCCGCCGCCTCCACCTGAGCCACGCCCGCCGCCGCGAAATTGGCCTCTCTCAGACATCGGGCGCTCTTAAACACACTCCAATGACGGTGCGGTTGCATAAAACGGACTAGGTGAAGCCCCGACCGCGGAAGGATGATTTTTGGGCGTGGGGGAATTTTGGGCGTTGACGTGGTGCGGAAGCATCGAGACCCCGCTCCGCTGGCCGCTGATTGGATCGGCCATCTCCTGGGGCGCGGCTGCTGTCCTGTAAAACCCGCGCCCGGTGCCGCCTATGGCCTTTGCGCCTTCCCGCATCTTCCTGCTTTAAAAAAAAAATAGAGGGGAGGGGAGGGGGGGAGGCGCGGCTGCATCTAGGCTAAAATGGCATTGCACCCTTCGCCTCGCTTTCCGTCTTGCCCGCGCCTTCTGCCCTCAACTGCCCCCCTCTACGCCCTTGGCCGGGGGGCATGATGCTGGGATGCAGCCCCGGCTCCCGTTCTGTTCCAGTCCACCAGCGTCTCTGCCTGGCCACTGTACCAGCCTTCTAATACCCCTCTCCCCTGTGACGACTCGGTCGGCTGAGGCTGGCTAGGGGGGTGGGGAGACCCAGTCAGGTGCCGATTTCCGCACCTTTTTCCATCGTATCTGCCCGTCCTTTCCCACACTTCCACTCTGGTGCTTTGCTTGGCCATTCCTGGCCGGCCTGCAAGGCGAACGCTGGCGAAGGTGCTCGCTTGATGTCTCCACGCCCCGCTCCGAAGCTGCAGGAGGTGCCTTCTCTACCGCCCCTCCCTTCTTTCTGCTGCCTTCCACCCGCTTCTCGCCCTTGTCCTCACCAGATTCTGTCGTGTTGTTTGTCATCGGGTTGTTCCCATCACGTGCGGCTGTTGATGCATCCGGTGCATCCCCCTCTGCCATTACTCCAGCCCCTCGTGTCCTAGCCCTTGAATTCCGCCCGACACTTTTTTTTTTCTCGACGCCTTGCTTTTCGCCCGCTGCCTTCTCTGAATGCGAGCGGCCGGAGCCAACAATACAACCACGCTCATCACCAGCCGCACCACCGACCACCGACCCTTACCACTGCCGATGTGTGTACAATGGAGTTCCCCGCGAGCATAACCTCGGAGCAAGGCTCCTCGACCAAGCGCCCGCGATCTCCCACAACCAGCGATAATCCGCTCCCAGCAGCCAAGGTTCCCCGGACCTCGGGCCAGCTCCAGATCAACTACCTTGCTCGCCAGCACAAGGAAACCATTCCTCTTGTCACTGTAAAACTGCAACTGCCTGAGATCCTGCGACTGATCGGCGAATACGATGGCGTCCTTCAGCGTCACGAGAGCATGGCCGGAAACCTGGGTGCCTGTCCGCTGGGCCCCATCCTGCTCAAGCGTTTCGAGCGCCTCTTCGATGGTCCGCCCCGCATCCTGAAGTCCCACGCAAGAGACGCCAATGTCACCTGGCTGGACGTGGTGGAATTTGCGCGAAATAAGCCGGAGCAGTTCAATCTGGAGAAGACACGAAACGGAATCAGGGTGTGCCAGTTCTATACAAAGCAGTGTCGCATCGAGATCTCCGAGGAGGACTTTGTGCTCATTGCGAGCGGCATGCCCGAGAAGCTCATTCCGCCGCAGCCGATCCCGGAGGACGAACAGAAGGAGCTCGGAGTGTTGGATCTGCTTGATCGCAACCTCGGACAGGTCATTCAGCTTGCCGACCAAGGTAAGTACAGTGCAGATAAGTCTTGTTGAGTGTGCGCGAGCTAACGTCGATCGCCAGTCTCAGCTAGGGCACGCCAACTAACCCACAAGATGAAGAATCGGCGTGCCGCCATCCTGGCAAGACGCGAGTCTGAGTCCGAGGCCCGTCGCGGCCCTGCTCGATCTAACGAGTCGCCTCCGTCGCCTTCGGAGGCCAACGGGGTCTCAAATAGGCCAGTCAGCAGTATTGAGCAGTCTCAATCGCCGTCGGTCGGCTTCACACCCGTGAATGCAAGACATTCGCTTGCGGAGCCAGAGCATTCACCTACGGGCGCAACGGCAAGTCAGACCCAAGGCGGCGCCGATGATCTCTTTCCGGGATCGAGTCCAGGCACGGTGACCTATATCAACGGTCGGTCTATCAAGGGCGCCTCGGCAACCGAGCGTGCGGAGATGATGAAGCAATTTATGTCAGCTAGCGAGCGTGATGGAATCAGCCCTACCGAACACTCTCGACGGCAATCTGTCAGCTCTGGACGACAGGGACTTCACGCCGCTAGTGTAGAGGTTCATTCACGGGCTGACTCGCTCGAAATGATGGCCAGCAACGCCCTCAAGCAGAACCTTTCCACAGTGGCAATTCCCAATACGCCGGCATCGCTGATGCCCCAAGTCAAGGCCGCGCTGCCCGATCGCGATGATGGCGGGCCATTCAAGAGCGAGATGGTGCAACGCATGGAGTCTATGCAGCGCGGAGAACGGGTGATTCCGCCTTGTGATCGTTGCCGCCGTCTACACATGGATTGCCTGAAGAATCTGACGGCGTGCATGGGTTGCACCAAAAAGCATGCCAAATGCTCGTGGAAGGATGTCAGGCAGGAAGAACTGGGCGAAAGCGAACAGAAAGAGCCCGATCATCCGGGCGAGGGCCAGTGGGAGTCGGGGCATTTATCACCGGCTAGCCCGCCCACCAGTGTGGGAGCAGTCGCACGATCTGCTGATGATGGCCGGCCGGTGGACAGAGCAGCTGCACGGACAGCAGCGGCCAACGGAGGACCAACGTCTGTGACGCCGCCTAAGCTGGACAGTCCCGCTCACAAGAATGTCTCGCTTCCAAGGGCGGAAGCGGCTGTGCCTCCACCGGCCGCTCCCACACCAGCCCCAGCGGCGGCGTCGACGGCCAAAGCTGCAGCCTCAGGCTCAACTACAAAAGGCGAGAGTGAGGATAATGAGCCAGCGACCCCCCGATTCGATGTTCGGCCGCCACCACTTAGTCAGGGACCAGTACATGAAAATCGAAGGTCACCACAGCAAGCTCTTCCTGCAACGTTTGCCGCATCATACCCGGCCAAGGAGCCGAGGCAGATAGAGGACGAGAGCGATGAAGGAGACAGGCTAGAGGCTTTGGCAAGGAGCACGTACCGGTCGTACTCGCAATCGGCGCGATCGCCAGAGCACTGAAGCCTGCCTGGCAGAGCCTAGCCATAGGCGTGTTTGAGGTAGTATACCATTGAGAATAGAGCATGGGCACGAGCACGAGCACGAGCACAATTCGCAAGAAACGAAGCCTCCGACCTCTAATAATTCGAGGAATAGTAACTCCGGGGCCGTCCAGGGAACGGCATGTCTGGGTCGTCGACTTAACTAGCCTGCATGAACTTGTAGGGAGTTGAGTCCACAGTCAGGGTTGGAGCATTCCCACTGGCTCCATTGGACGCCTGTTGCCTTATCGCAAGAGTAGAGGCTGATCTCACTGCTCTATCTCCTCCACCATTCATTCACAGTGGCCGTGCTGGCTCTCGCTTCCCTGCCTGGTTCAGATTTGCCCATGTCGTTTCTGAATCAAGCAGACTCTAGCTATGTCAGACTCCATCTATGTCCTTTTGTAACCTCGCAACGATGGCATCGTAGACACATGACAAAGGCTGAGTGAGATCAACGAGCAATGGGGTCGGCGGTGATGGCTTCAGTTACACTGCTGACTGAGTTCCTGTCACCTCTACGAGCAAGCCGGTGATCAAGACTATCGAACTCTGCCCATTTGCTCCTAGAACTTGATGGTAGCAGCGCAACGAGTCTGTTGCACTCAACGACGGCCCGATGATGGGTTGACGACAGCCCTTGATGGGTTGACGACGGCGGGGTGGCGCCGAGAAGGTGTCGGCATTGACATTTAGGGGTTCGTCTACGGGATGTGGTGATCATGTTCATGCTCCGAGCTGGCTGTCAGGCCCCCTTCCCCACCAGGGGCCACCACCAGTACGAGCATCCTCCAACCTTGACTGGCCCAATGAAGATCTCCTCGCCCACTTTTAAAGCTCAGGGTACTGGAATGGTGCCTCTGCCATGTGTTACGTGATATCCAATCACCGGAGACTGCGGGCAATTGCAAGAATGTGTCCGAAATAGGCTGGTGAACTTGGGGTCGAAGGGCATTCAGTCTCGACGTCTCCGTTTTCTGTCTCTAGACGCTCTCTCCACTCGTCGCTGCCCCCAACGCTGTACAGGCTGCTTTTCGCCCCGTCGCCGTGGCACGCCTGAACCAGACCTATCCCGGCCCCGCCCGTCGTGGGGTGTAGAAGACCCATGTCTACACCGTAGGGCTGCTCGCTGGCCTCGCCGCCGAGGGACATCCATTCCCCCCGTCCTGCCCTGGTGACATTTCATACTCGACTTCTGCAGTCTCTTGACTTGCACAGCGCCTGCCATCTCCTCCAGCTACCCCTCGTCCCGCGCCTGCCCCAGAAAGTATTATACCACCCACGCACACACTCCTTTTTTTTCCTTCAAAGCCCCACTCTGTCCATTGTACCTGCCCTGCTCCACACACATCGACCGTTCGCACCTGCCATTTTCAATTTTCAAGTTTCAAGAGCAAGAGGAGACGCCCACATTAGATGACGGACTCGCGGCGCGAAGACCTAGCCAAAGACCTCACGGCACAAGCAGAGAAGCGGCTGCGGCGGCTGCAGTTGCGGCCTCACCGACAGCAACAGCAACAGCAACAGCAACAGCTTCGGCTTCGGCTCCGGCAGCCCACAAAGCAAAGCAGAGACAGTCGATAGCAATGGCCAACCCACAACCTTCTGCTGGCCAGGGGCCTCGAATGCTGATGGGACCGCCAGAGACACCGAGCAGAGTGATGCAGGCTTCGCCTAACCTGTTCCCCAGCCTGCAGTTCTCGCCCGACATCTTCTCGCCCGCATTTGGCGGCCCTGCTTCGGCACCTGCCTATCCCCAGCAGCGCCTGTTCTGGGATCCCAATGCCACGGCCCCCATCGACCACGCCACCACCCTGCTTCCCGCCTACCAGGACCAGATGGCGATGTCTCCGCAACCCAACTTCAGTCCATCCTTCGGCTCAGCCTCGACCATTGTCCCGTCCTCCTTTGTGCCAAGCCCACAGATCCCACAGCAACAATCCTACAACCAGTCTGTTGCGTCTCAGCAGCCTCCAAACGCCTACCCAACCGGGCCTGTCTTCCCTGTCCCAGGCCCCTTCAGCACCTCGCCTCCGATCCGCCTGCCACCGGACGACAACCCCAGTATGTTCCTGAGTTCGCCCGCCCGCCGTTTCGCCAATGACCATCCGCCCATCAGCACAGCCGGCGGCAGCTTCGTCCAGGACCGGCCAGCCTACTATCACCAGATCGAAGAAAGCAGACGTGAGAAGGAAGCCAAGCGCCGCCGGAAGAACGAGGCCAGTCATCCGTCCGTCACCAGATCCGTCATGGAGGCTCTGCGTAGACCGACCTCTCCCATCAAGGACACCCGCCCGGGCTTGAAACGAAGCTTTACCCACTCTGGTGCTCATGGTCGACAAAGCCATCAGCTCCAACAGAGCCATGTCTCTTTCCTTGACAACGTCTCCACTCATTCAGGCTCCACGAGCCGCTCCGGAAGGACTGGTCGCGCCTCCCCGCTCAGGTCATTGATTGGCAGCTTCACCCGGCAGCAGGCTATGAGCAAGGCGTCCAAGAGGACGTCTTTGTCGCTCGAGATCGATGAGAACGGCATTGCCAAAACGGTAGTAACCAAAATCACTGACGACATCGACCTTGACATCGACGAAGAAGACGACTCTGCAAGTGAAAGCGCAGCGAGCTCACGAGATGAATCTGACTTGGCCATACTGGCAAGTCAGCCCAACTCCTTCTACTTTCCCAACGACGACGAAGAAGACCAAAGTTCTGTCAGCGGTCTACAGGGTCACTCGAAGAACAGCTCATACTCTACCATGGCCTCCCATGGCTCTACGGTTGCCTCCTCACGCAGCAGCTCCACATATCTCGCTCATTCGAATCCAATGCTGCCAAATCGAGTGCCACCGAGACGGAAAACACCTAGTCTATATCTAGATCCAATGCAAGAGGACGTTGACATGACTCCTGTCAGCGCTTCGGGTGATGCTCAGCAAGCTCTCAGGGCAATGCTACAGAACCGCTCCAGATCAACCTCGGCGCACGATGGCTCTGGCCGAGGTCAACAGTTGGCACAGTTCAACTCATCGCCTCCCATTCCTCATCGTACCTACTCAGACTACAACGCATCGCCCACTACCATCACCGATCCTGGACTTGCCACCCCGTCCACCGACCACGAGAGCCCGATCAGCGGTGGCGGTACAAGATGTGTGTGCAATAACCCCGAACCGTCAACGCTGATGATACAATGGTGTGTTTACTGTCTAGTTACCCCCCCCCCATCTTTTCTGCAAACACGCCCCAGACCCGATTCTGACTCTGCTGCAGCGACTCATGTGCCAAGTGGCTTCATTCCATCTGTGTGGGCGTGCATACTCTGCGCCATCCCAAGGTCTATGTCTGCATCTACTGCAGCCAGACTCCAGTGCGTCATGGTCGAATTGGAGGCTCAATACGGTCTCCCATGGCCATTGCCCAAAGCCCACTCGCCCATAAATCCGGACCTCCAAGGTGGAGGTAGAGGCTGGCCTCTCTCGGTTTCACGCAGCCGCCTTCTCGACTTCTTTTCTTTTTCTGCTTGTCTTCTTCATTTGTGTTCCTGGAGGGCTAATGTATTGATAAATTTGTGTGCCTGGATAGCTGGCAACTCTATCAGATACTCATTCTTATTGTTTATTTCTTATTGATTGTTTGATTGTTTTGTTTCAAGGTCAGACAAAAAAGATGCTTGACACTTGGATTGATTTATGAACCCAAGAGCCGCGGGTGGGTTTTTCTGAGACGTATTTATTTTATCTAAGAGGGGGTCATCATCATTTTGTCACCATCATAAGATTATCTTGGTTTAGTTCTCGGGTTGTTGCTGTTCTTGATGATGATAAAGATGGTCAGGGGGTTGGAGAAAAAAAACAGAGAAAGAACCAGTTGTAAAACAAGAGGAGGAGAAGAGGAGGACGAGGCAAAACTGCAGCGTGCGTCTGTCAATGTTCAATATACATTTACCTCTTGTCCAAAATGATATATTCCTGATTACTGCCTCGCAAAGCATTTTTTTACTTGCCTTGTGTGCTTTTCGTCGTCGTCGTCGTCGTCGTCGTCGTCGTCGTGGCAATGTCTCCTCCACTTTCGTTCTCCTCGACAGCTAAGCTAAGCTTGATTAAATCAGGGGTTTACGGTCATCGTTATCATTACCATTGCTGCTGCTGCTGCTGTTGTTGTTGTTGTTGTCGACGTCGGGAGAAAGAGTGCCCATTGGTCGTTGAAGAGGGAGTGCGAGGGGTAGTGAGCGAGGTAGATAGGTTAAGGCATTTATTTGTTGATGTCTCATTTATTTTTCTCATTTTTTTTTTTTTTGAAATATTGATATTTTGTGATAGTGTTGCAGTTATTATTATTATTATTATTATTTATTATATTCATCTGGAGTTATTCCATAGCCATGACACTGATATAAAGGTCCAAACTCTCTGACAGGACTGCAAAACTACAAGAACAAGGGGGAAAGAGGCAGGCACTCTCCCCTTTCACAAATGTATATTCTCAGCCTATGTCTTGACATTGACATCAACAGAGATCCTGTACCTGCACTGTTGTCCTCTCAGTCTTGGTTGGTGACAGAGAACAGGTGACACTGTAGTTGTTTCTCCCGGCCTGGCCACACACCAACAAAGAACAAGTGACAACTCGTCACGTTTCATCCACAAGATGAAGATATCTCTCCAGTTCTCCTCTTTGATTTTGATCATCTCCTCCAATTCCCCCCCTCCTCCACTTGAGCTCTCGCAACCCATCATGGCCACACCAATAGCCATCTCGCAGAGAACACTCATCGAGTTGAAGAGCCTGATCTGGCACTATGAAGACGGACTGAAGTCGAGAATCATTGCCCTGCACAGAGCTAGCCACCCGAATGGAGGGAAGTCAGATGGAGAGATCATTCATGACGAGCTTAACAAGTGTCGTCGATCTGACAGTCATCGCTTGATCAATGAATACCTCAACAAGATGGAAACTGGTATCACTCAGGTCAGCGAGGAGGTGCAGGAGCTCAAGCACAGACTGGCTGGTAAGCGTCAGGAATACAGAACGCTATGCGACAAGATTCATGAGCACAAGACGGTTATCAAGGACTGCCACACGAAAATTGACAGCATGACCCAGAAAGATCGGCACAAGAACGCCGCGATTGCAACGCTTCGAGCCACTCTGTCACTCAAGGACCTGGAGCTTGCCGAGCTCAAAATTGCCAGCCTAGAGAAGAGACAGACGGGTGGCAGCGACAAGGGTCACACACAGCAAGATGCTGACATCGTCTTGATGGACCTGGCTGAGAACGAGCTTGAGCAAGATGTCCGAGTCCAGGAGCCTGAGGTCGAAGCAGCAGCAGCAGCAGCAGCAGCAGCAATAACAACAACAGCTCGTGACGAAATTGCCGACCGCCGCTGTTCGCACTCGCAGCATGCTGACAAGGACAAGATTGCGCGGTGGGAGGAGATGACAGAGAAGATCATAGACGAGCTCCAAACCATGACCCGAGTCTTCTCGCTCTCAACCTCGCTGGCCATGCAGAATGATGAGCTTCGGGATAGGGCAGTAGACAGAGAGCTGATAATCCGAGACCTGTCCAGAGAGGTTGCAGCGCTCAGGGCACTCCAGAGCCAGTCACAGGACCGGTGGTGGCTAGGGTATTGTCAAGGAGCCGGGATGAAAGAACAACAACAACAACAAGCTCATGGATATCTCCACACAGAAGGAGTCCCCGGGACCAGCAGCGAAAGAGCCGTCGACGGAGAGACAGAAGACGACATCTTTGAGGATTGCGTGTCTGAACAGGGAGAAGAATGAGAGTTGTTGACTAGGATACCGTGACAGGCTCCGACGACGTGTGCGCAAGTGTTTGCAGCTGCAGTGGTTTGAATGTCAGAGGTCAACGACAGAGATCAACGACAGAGATCAACGACACAGGTCGATGCATGAGTGGAGATAGGAGATTAGATCCGTTACGGAGATTAGATCTGGTTCGGAGATTAGATAACTCGAGTTCGCATCAACTACCTCAGATCGAAGAAGATGATACGAACAGGTCTGTGGATAATACGGACACTCACTTCCCTCTCTTTCATGATGACAGGCCTTCTCAAGAAGCCCCTCAAAATCGCGCTCGTGCAACTAGCATCAGGTAAGTGGTATGTCCACTACCCCTCCAACCGCACCCTTTGGCCACGACCGTGTCTGAAGCGCTGCTCTCCACAGGCGCAGACAAAGCAGCCAATCTTGGGCATGCCCGGTCCAAAGTGATCGAGGCGGCCAAGGCGGGTGCCTCACTGATCGTGCTGCCTGAATGTTTCAACTCGCCGTATGGCACGCAATACTTTTCCACCTACGCCGAGACCGTGCTTCCCTCGCCGCCCCCGCAGGACAAGTCGCCATCATGGCACATGCTCTCCTCGGTCGCTGCCGAGACAAGGACATATGTGGTAGGAGGCAGCATCCCGGAATTCGCGCCGGAAACGAAGCAGTACTTCAACACGTCCTTTGTCTTTTCGCCCACGGGCCAGTTGCTCGCCACCCATCGCAAGACGCATCTGTTTGACATTGACATCCCGGGCAAGATCAGGTTCAAGGAGAGCGAAGTGCTATCGGCGGGAAACAAGGTCACCATCGTCGATCTGCCAGACTACGGCAAGATTGGCCTGGCCATCTGCTACGATGTCAGGTTCCCCGAGCTGGCAACCATTGCGGCGCGCAAGGGCGCCTTCATGTGTGTCTATCCCGGTGCGTTCAACACCACGACGGGGCCCATGCACTGGTCGCTGCTCGCGCGTGCAAGAGCTATCGACAATCAGATGTACATTGCCATGTGCTCACCTGCCCGAGACACCGACGCTACATACCATGCATATGGGCATTCCCTCGTCGTGAACCCAAATGCAGAGGTGCTTGCTGAGGCCGAGGAGAAGGAGACTATTATCTACGCTGATATTGACGGCGCCAAGATCGAGGAGATCAGGAACGGAATCCCGGTTTACACACAGCGGAGGTTCGATGTCTACCCTGATGTCAGCAAGGGGGAAGTCAAGTATGCAGAGTAAATACCAATGAAATTGCAGGCAACCTCCCAAATGCTTCCTTGTTCTTGGTTTGTACAGGCATTGTCGTGTAGTGCTCATATGGGTGCTCAAGGCTTACTAAGCATGTGAGCGAAAGTGAAGTGTGAAATCTTGGCACGCCATTCCCCTTTCAGAATAGCCCACAATTTCGAAAACCAGAGTGCGCTCTCTCGCCCTTCTGACTTCAAACAGCCTGCCCCCCATCTCCTCCCTTCAAACACTTCCGATTTTTTTCGTGATTGTCTCTTACGTCTTTTCTTGTGAGTTGCTGGTGCTACTGCTGCTGGCCTGCCGAGCCTGCCGAGCCTGCCGAATCGGTTTTCTACATCAGCGGACATTTACTGACTTGACCTTGACACAGAATTCCCACCACAGAAATGGCCAGAGACAACCCGAAGACCGCGTCCAAGCGGACAACCAAGAAGTCCCGCTCTGCGATTGCCGACGTCGTTGCGAGAGAGTACACCATCCATCTGCACAAGAGAGTGAGTTTGAACTCGAGCAATTCTTTTTTGCCCCTCCCGGTGGGATTGAAGGAATGAGGGGGGAAATAAGTGATACTTTGATGGTTGATTCTTGCGAGGAAGAGGAGGAATACACAAAATTACACATGAGAACAAAGAAGCTGGAGAGCGACAGGAGGCAAGCCAGCCAGGCAGTCAGTCAGACAGACAGTCCGTCCGTCGGACTACTCATCTACTACTACTGCTGCTACTTGCCCTCAGTTGTGACTTGGAACCAAGAAGAGCAAACAAAAAAGAGAAGAACAAGACTGACCAACCGTCCCCAACAGATCTTTGGTGCGAGCTTCAAGAAGCGGGCCCCGAGCGCCATCAAGGAGATTCGGAAATTCGCCGTGCAAGCTATGGTACGTACCCACACATACCCCCCCCCCACACACACACTCGCCCTTTCTATACTGTCCTTCTTTCCTCGCCCCTACTCACACACCTCTCTCTCTCACAGGGCACCAACGACGTCCGACTGGACCCGCAGCTCAACAAGCGCGTATGGGAGAGCGGCATCAAGGGCGTCCCGTACCGCCTGCGTGTGCGCATCAGCCGCAAGCGTAACGACGAGGAGGGTGCCAAGGAGAAGCTGTACAGCTACGTGCAGGCCGTCAACGTCAAGGATCGCGAAGCCAAGGGCCTGCAGACTGTTGTTGTTGAGGATTCGTAAAGAAGGGAAAAAAGAAGAAGAAGAAATATCTTTTTTTTTCCCCGCTTGTTGCCCTTTTTTGGTTGGCCTGTCGGTTGTTCAATTTTCTTTTTCTTTTTCCCCCGATCGAGTGAGTGAGAGAGAGAGAGAGTGCCTGTCTTGTTGAACATGCACTGCACATCGAGGAATCAAGGAAAAGAAAACAAAAACAACATCAAAAAGGGGGAGGACCAGAACGGACAGACAGATAGAGTGTGTGTGTGAGAGAGAGAGAGATGGGGAGAAAGACGGAGATGATGATGATGATGGATCAAAGCGACAGCGATACCAATATGGTCTGACAAGAAGCTCCTCCTCAAACCCTGGATTCCAAGTGTGGGCAGATGTCCACATGGAGTACTACCACTGAAATACTACTACTACTCCTCCTACTCAATGCTCTACCAACCATCTCTCTCTCTCCATCTCTTTCTAGCTTGGCTCTTGATTTCCTTCCCACTTGTAGTCTCTCTGTGCCCCAAAGCTGAAAAGCTGGATCATTACTAACTTTGGGATAATGATAATATTAATAACCATACAAAAATGTACCCATCCATCAATGGTTGGGGGGTGCAACCGCACTCCATCCCTCGTCATGCTCTGCACTCTATATGCGGCAGTGGTGGATTAAAAACAATCAAAAGCACCCGTCCACCCATCCATCCAGCTATGTTCAGGGGGTGCAACCGCACTCCCCCGTTCATGCTGGATTAAACCCAAAAATGCACACAAAAAAACCCCCCTCGACATGCCAACGTTTCTCCTGGCTCCGCTTGCGAGGTGGTGGCAGGAAGAAAAGAAAAGAAAAGAAAAGAAAAGAAAAAAAACTCAAACAACCGACAAATGCACCGTCCCAGTCCCGTCCCATCATCACACAAACTTCGTTCCTGGCGTCAAATTCCGTATTCACAACTCTTGAGCCTTTCGCTGCTCCTCAAGGGCTTCGCAAAGGCCATGTTCCTTGCCCAGTTTGATCTTGATCACCCACTGGCTGAGGATGCCTCCCTGGACCAGGCCGCCCTTGATGGCACCTGTCTTGCCGTTCTGCTGCTGTACCTTCCAATCCAGCTTAGGGAGGAGGTATTCGTTCAGGATGGGATTGCCATTGGTGTTGTTGCGGATCAGCACTCTGGTTTTGCCGTCTTTGTTCTTAAGCAGTCGGAGCGGGCCCTGGCCAACGGTGACCCAGGTGCCTTCCTGTTCCTTCTCATTGGCGGTCTTCTTGTTGACCAAGCGTAGAGCTTTGACGGTCGCAACTTCGTACACACACTCCTCATCTTCTTCACCGGCTCGGGATTCGTTGATTTTGGCCTGCTCATCTGGCGCGACGGCTTCACTGTCTGTGACGTCCGTGGCTGCGGATTCATCGTTGTCGGTCAGCCCGGGTGAGCTCTGGCGAGAGGAAATAGCGGACGAGGCCACAGAACCGCCGATGCCGAGATGAGGGGCCGCGACGAGGTAGCCTGGTGCTGGTGCTGGTGCGGTCGACGTCTGTCCAAAGGTGAAGCCAAGGCTGCTGTCTGTTTTAGCTGCCGCGTTCGGAGCAGGCTTGCCAAACAGACCGCCGAATGGCTTTGGAGTCGCGTCTGTGCCATCCTTGGCTGAAGGCGATGGCGCTGTGAAGCTAATTTTGGGAGCCTCAGCCTTGGTCTCGGTCGTGCTCGAACCGAATTTGATCGGTGATCCCTGTTTCCAGGTGTTGTCAACAGGAGCGGTTGGCGCAGCTGGAGTACTAGTAGGAGCGCTCGTAATAGCAGCCGTGGAGGAAGTGGGAGTGTCGGCCGGTCTGGGTGTACTCGGGCGAGATCCAAACATGCCTTCAAACTTGGCGTCAACTTTGGCCGATGCACCCCCAAGAACGGACGTGCTATCAGCACCGTTCGTCTTTGGGGTCGCGGACGGCGTGTAGTTGAAGGTGGCGGCAGGTTTGAAGGTTGGATCAGGCGTAAAGGGTGACGTGATGGGCTGCTCAGGCGTGGACTGGCCAATGCCGGCAAATTTGAGACTGGGCTTCCAACCTTTCTTCACAGTTGACCCGAAGATATTGGGAGTCTGTGGGTTGTTGCCATTGCTCTGTGGAGTCTGGACTTGTCTGCCTGGCGGGGCGGAGATGCGATCGAAAAGGCTCAGGCCCTTGTTAGGGTTGGCAGCGATCTCTCGCTCGATCTCCTCAGGAGTAGGGTCACGAGAGGCGTCAGTGGCGGCTGCCTCGTCGCCGCCATCCTGAGCATCCTCGTCGAAATCGGCATGTTCCTGATCCTCTTCATCTCCTGAGGCATCCGAGTCCTCGGACTCTTCGTCGGTGGTGTCGCCAGGGTGATAATCACCATCACTCTGGCCTTCAGCCTCTGCTGCCGATGGCTTGGCCGATTCGTCCGAATCTGTTTCAGATGAACTGCTGCTCTTCGCTGGGCTGGGTTCGTTGGCCTTGTCGGGAGTGGCAGACAAGATAGGGGTAAAGCCGGTGTATTTGATCTTCTTCTTTGCTCTGTTCTCACCCTCAGACTCGGTGTCATCGCACAAGTCGTCCTCTCCATTCTCTAGCGAAGCAGCACCTCGCTTCTTCCGCACCGATTCAGAATTGGTTCCGAAAGATGGGAAGCCAGGCAGCTTTGGCGGAGATGCGACAGGGGTGGTGGATGTTTGGAACGCGGTGATCGGTTTCGATGGCGTTGTTGAGACTGGTGGTTTGTCGGCGGCGGGGACGGACGCGGGCGTAGACGTGGCTGGTTGGAAGGCCGACAAGGCGCTGGGTGAGGGAGTAAAGCTTGTTGCTTGACCAAAGCTGAATTTGGGCGAAGCGCTGGGACCGGCTTTCTGGAAAAAGATATTGCTCGCCTTGTCAGGGCTACTGCCACTGCTTTTGTCAGGGCTACTGCCACTGCTTTTGTCAGGGCTACTGCCACTGCCTTCTGTCTGAGCAGATGAGTTGGGAAACAAGGTTGCAGGTGGCTTTGCAGGAGACTTGGGACTTGTGCCCTGACTTGGCTTTTCCGGCTGTGCTTGACCAAAGGGAGCAGATGAGGGCGCCTGGCTTGCGCTGCCAAAGACGTTGCTCGTGGTAAACAGGGAAGTGCTGGTCGCTGGAGGCTTTGACTGCGCAAGCATGGGAGAGGCACGGGTGGCTGGTTCTGCGGCTGGTTCTGCGGCTGGTTCTGCGGCTGGTTCTGCGGCTGGTTCTGCGGCTGGTTCTGCAGGCTGTGCTTGGACAGGGCGAGCGGACGCGGGAGCCTGACCTGTGCTACCAAAGCTGCTGTCTTTTGTGGTAGACGGGGCAGTACTGGTCGCTGGAGACTCGAACCGCGCTTTCTTGTACGCACTAGGCACAATTGGCTCTACTGGCTCATCCGTCTTCCGCTTGGTACCGGCAATAGTTCTCTGATAGAGGCCAATGTCAGCACCAATCGAGCTTCGAGCTGCCACATAGGCGCGGATGAGAGTATCGATGTCGTGAGTGTCGACATCAACTGCCATGATCTTCTTGCGCAAGGCGCGGTTCAGGGCCCGGAGCTTGTCTTGATTGTCGAACTCTTTGTATCCTTCGGCGTTGAGATAGCTCGGGATGCTACTGGCGGCGGGTTGGGCAAAGACGGGCTTCGTCACCACATGACCAGTTGGAACTGGCTCAGGGTTGCTGGTTGCTGCCGGGGTTTCGGAAGTGCTGGCCGGGGTAGAGGCAAGCGAAGTGAGCGGCGACTGCGTAGGTGGCGCAGACAGCGGTGCTGCAGGCTGGAATGCAAACAGGGGTGCAGGCTTGGTTGCGGCAGGTTCTGCTGGCTGAGGCTTGGGCTGTGGTGCGGGCTGCGCAAATGAGGCGAACAGCGGAGCGGGCTTGGCTATGGCTGGTTCTGCAGGCTGAGGTTCGGGCTGCGGTGCGGGCTGCGGTGCTTGCTGAGTAGCTGCAGCGAACAGCGGAGCGGGCTGTGGTGCAACAGGTTCTGCAGGCTGCGGTGCGGGCTGAGTAGGTGCAGCAAACAGCGGAGCGGGCTGTGGTGCGGCAGGTTCTGCAGGCTGGGGTTCGGACTGTGGTGCCGGCTGAGTGGGCGCAGAGAAGAGAGGAGCGGGCTGCTGTGCGGCAGGTTCGGCAGGCTGAGGTTTGGCAGCTTCTGCGGGCTGCGGTTCGGGCTGCGGTTCGGGCTGCGGTTCGGGCTGCGCAGGTGCTGCTGGCTGAGACTCGACCGGCGGAGAAGATGAGGCATCGCTAACAAAGGGCTGGAACAGTCTCTTCTTGGGAACGCTCTCTGCAGGGCGGGTTGTGGGCGGCGTCGGGGCAGCGGAGGAATCTGTAGGGGTGAATAGAGAGTGACCCTGCTGGATTGGAGTAGGAAGTTCGGCCTGCTTGTTAAATGACTCTTCAGATCCATGGGAAGGGGCAGTCTGCATGCGCTTAGAAGCAATATTCCTCGTTGGGGAGCGGCTGCGGGCACGCTTCTGGGGACGTGGTACAGGGCAGGGGGTCTCGTATTGACCAAGCATGCTTTCTCCAAAGGCGTCTCGAACCAACTGGGGTGTGGAACTGACCTTATCCTGGGCAATGTACGCGGGAGGTTTGGTAAAGGCAGCGCTGAAAATGCTAGCTGCGCTAGGCTTAGCCCTCGCCTCGGGGTTGAAGAGCGATGCAATCTGCGGTGGCACTGGCTGGGCGGTGGGCTGCGGGGCGGGAGCCGGCGAGGCGGGCGAGGCGGGCGGGGCGGGCGCAGGGAAGCTGAAGACTTGTTTCGGGGCCTCTTGGGCGGGAGCCGGCGGGGCGGGCGCAGTGAAGTTGAATACTGGCTTCGGGGCTTCTGGGGCGGGCGCAGCGAAGTTGAATACTGGCTTCGGGGCCTCTGCGGGCGGAGCGGGCGGAGCGGGCGCAGGGAAGCCAAAGACTTGCTTCGGGGCCTCTTGGGCGGGCGCAGCGAAGTTGAATACTGCCTTGGGAGCCTCTTGGGCAGGGGCCGGCGAGGCCGGTGCAGGGAAGCCGAACACTGGCTTGGGAGCCTCCGCAGCGGCTGCAGTGGTGTTGTTAGTGAAGGAATCCTCTTCATACAGGGGTGGCGCGTCAGTCATAATAACATCCTCAGGCTCAGGCGGCGCGGGGGTCTGTGTAGCCGGGAAGCTAGCAGCAGCCGGGGCAAATCCACCAGACGGGAATCTGGGATCAACATGGGGAGCTTGGGCAAATCCACCAGATAGCAGTCTGGGATCAATAGGGGGGGCTTGAGCAAATCCACCAGATAGCAGTCTGGGATCAATAGGGGGAGATTGAGCAAATCCAACATGGGGAGCTTGAGCAAATCCAACAGGGGGGGCTTGAGCAAATCCATCAGACGGGAGTCTGGGCTCAGCAAAGGACGGTGAAGGTTGGGCAAAGCCGCTATGAAACTCCGGCTGGGCACGGGTATAGACATGGGCATAAGTTCGCTCGTAACACATACTATCGGGATCAGGAAGTTCAGGCTCAGGTCTTGCAGTGGCAGTCTGGCCAAAGACGAACTTGTTTGGCTTCGGTTCAGCCGGTTTCGGACTGGAAGTCTGGCCAAAGACGAATGTATTTGGCTTCGGTTCGGCGGGCTTAGCAACTTGGTTGTTGTTATTGTTGTTATTGTTGCCAAAGAAGTTGAAATTCGCGGACGCGGACGCAGCACCGGCGTTGGAGGGGAAGTTTGACGAGTTGAACGGCGTTCCAGGGCCTCCTGCTGGAGACTGGTTGCCGGCCCCAAACACGATCGGCGCGTTGTTATTCGTCGTCGGAGAAGGAGCACCGAATTGGAACGTCGACTGCGACTGGTTGGCACCGAAGACTCCTGTTGGAGCTCCGTTGGTCTGGCCAAAGACATTGGTCTGTGTCGTCGACTGAGAAGGCTGTGCCTGCCGACCAAAGACGTTGGTCTGCGCTGTTTGTTGAGACGACTGTGTCTGCTGGCCAAAGACGTTGGTCTGCGCCGTCTGCTGAGAAGGCTGTGCCTGCTGGCCAAAGAGACCAGTAAATCCATTGGGCTGTGCATTGTTGTTAGCCGAGGCATTGGCATTGAACGGGAAGGTGGGTGCAGGAGCCGGGTTGGCTTGCTGCTGCTGTCTCTGCGCTTCTTGTTGTCCGAAGACTGCCGATGGACGCATTCGCTTCTCGGGAGACTCCATCCTCACGTCTTGCTGGTTTTGCGTGCCAAAGCCAGTGGAGCCGCCGCTGAAGGAGGAATTGCCGCTTGGGTTGCCAAATGGGTTACCTGCATTTGCATTTTGCGTGTTGGTATTGTTGAACGGGTTGTTCTGGCCCTGCGGCCCTGCGGTGAAGTTGAAGCCATTCGAGACAGGCTTGTCCTGCGGGAAGGACTGCGACTGGCCCCCGAAGGTGATGCCGCCGCTTGAGCCAAACCCGGACTGGGCCTGCTGAGGCTGTTGATTCTGTTGTTGAAACGGTGAGAATTGCGGAGATGAGCTGTTCTGTGCTCCAAAGGGGTTCGACGCCGGGGAGGCGGATCCACTCGATAGTCCTGGGGCGGGATTAACAGGAGACTTAATGAACATATGCTCTGTGGGACGGGCAGGCGAACCGGCACGGTTAAGACGGCTCTTGGGTTGAGCAATTCTGGAGGAAACAAAGCATGTCAGCAAGCAGGCGACAAGGAGGGGGTGGGGAGGCTGCGGCTCGCGCGTCCACAACAACCGCAGCAGCAGCCCATCAACTCCCAATCAAGGACGCCAACATACTTTCGGCGCGCCAATTGCGCGGCCGTTGCCATCTTTACGGGTTCGCTAGTGTCCTCGCGTTCTTCGCCGCGATCTGTGAGATGTGCACCGGGACCTCGCTTCTTCATCGAGAGCAGAGGACGATCGTGGGGGGTGGAGGGAGGGTGAAGATGGAGGGGCGGAGGCGGAGGCGGAGGCGGAGGCGGAGGTGGAGGTGGATGATTTGATGACGAGAGTCGATAGGAGGATGGGGGTAGGTTGAGATGAAAAAGAGGAGAAAGGATGGAACAATGGTGACGGGGAGCGACAAAGCAGTCCGACGCCGCCGCTTTCCACGGGCCTGCGGCCTGTGACGCGCGCAGGCGGTCGAGTGACAGTAGCTCAACCGGCAGGTGCAGACACTGATACAGATACAGGTATGCAGAAAGGAGAGGCTTGACAAAACCGTTCGACGACGGCGTTGCTGACGAGTGGGATGGCGATGACAATCCGGGCAGAGAGGGCGAGGGACGAATTGATGAAAGTAATGGAGGTGAATTTCTGTCGGGCGAGCAGAGACGGCCAATTGCGCAACTTACCGTGCGCGTGGCTCCACTCGGGACCCTGCGCCAAGCCCGCTAGACTATGCGGGGGCTAGCGTGGTCGTTGCCGGAGTCATTATTGACGACGAAGACAAAGAAAAGGATGGAAGGCACAAAGCAACGCAGAGAATACGCGTCAACAAACAATGAGAGGCAGACCAAAATAAACAGAGAATTACTTGGGAATTCTGTAGTTGCCCCGCGCCTGCTCAGCTCGAAACCCTTCCTTCTGGCTGGGCAGTGGCCCACGTGATCTGACACTGGCTGCTGCTGCTGCTGCACTGCTGCCAATGCTTCCAATGCTTCCAATTCCACCACCGGTTTGCAATCCTGGTATACCACCTCCTTCTGCGCCAAACCCTGATATGTTTGGAGGCGGAGGCGGAGGGATGCCATGCGGCAGTGTAAACTGGGCTGCTGCCACAGCCGCTGGGCCTGACACCGAAGCTGGTAGACCAAGGCCAGGCGGTGGGATCGGCAGGTTTGAATGCGCGATAGAAAGTGGCTGCTGCTGCTGCTGCTGCTGAGCTACAGCTGCGTTACGTATCAGTTGCTGGATTGCTTCCGCCGTCATTCCAGGAATCGCTGGCGGAGGACTGTTGGCCCCGAGGGCCCCGAGCGGCGGCGGCGGGAAGGATGGATTGTTGAAGCCTGGGTTTTGCTGTAGCCCACCCGGTGGACGGTGAACTGGCCCCGGGAGGTTGCCGAGACCGGGCATGGCGGCCACACCACCCCCGCCGCCGAGTCCTCCTCCTCCCACAGCTGCCAATCCAGGGATGCCAGGCAAAGCACTGCCTGGACCTTGGACAGCTTGGTCCTCCAACCCTTCTCGCTCGTCCTCTTCTTCTTGCTCTTCTGCCTCGCGCCGTTGTCGATGTCCGAACTTTCTGTCCCATGTCCCTTGCGCTTCTGCGCCTTCCTCGCCCAGGTGGAATTGGTCGCGGAAGCACTTGGTGTCACCGGCCAAAGCGCGAGACCAGAAGCGGATGTAGTGGTCGTTGGACCCTGTGGCCAGGATATGACCCACAGGATGCCAGTCGAGCGACCAGATCGCACTGTCATGCGCGTGCGTGATGCGGTGTGCTGGGTAGATAGACTGTACTGGCGCAGACTTGGGCTCGGCCGTCGCATATGGCGACACTGTCGCTGTAGATATGCCTGCCGGAGTGTTTGGTTCCGATAGCAGGTAGGTGTGTAGTGCGCCATCATCGCCGCCGGAGGAGATGATGCTTGCATGCAGAGGATGCCATGCGATTGACGCCACCCCCTTCTCGTGGCCGCGCAGGATAGCCACGTCGCGCATCAGCCGCAGATCAAAGATGCGAGTCTGGCCATCACGCGCCGCCGTTGCCAGGAGCTGGTCCCGCAAGCGTGAGAATACCGTGGCCGTGATGGGAGCTTTGTGTCCATGCAGCGTTGTCAAGTTGCGACTAGTCCGTGGGTCCCAAAGCCGCACGCTGTGGTCCTTTGAGCCAGACACCACCAGACCCTTGGACGGATGCCAGTCGCACGCTTTCACGTCCCAGCCATGGTCAGTAAAGGTGGAGATGTTCTGCGAGGAGGTGAAGTCCCAGATCTTCAGACTGTTGTCGTCCGACGCAGTGACAAATTTGGAATCAGTAGGTGCAAAAGCAAGATCTCGGATGGGCGCATCATGGCCCTTGAACTGGTATGGATTGTTGAGCGTGGGCTGGAGGTAATACACCGTGCCCTCGTCATTGGCAGCCACCAGCCAGTCCTTCTTGTTCGACCACTCAGCTGTGCGCAGGGACGAGGAGCCCATGGCGGTGACCGTCTCGAAGTTGAACGACATCCCGTTCCACAGCATGAACTCTCCATTGTGCACTCCGGCCAACAGGCGACGCCCTTCCGGCATCCACCGCACAATCGTCACCGGTTTCTTCGATTTGCCCAGCGATGTGTGCAGGTGGCGAACTGGAATAGACTCGGCTGGATTGTCGCGTCTAGCCACTGGTGGAAGGGCGTCAATCACATAGCTGATGCTGGCTCGTTCTTCTTCATACTGCGCCGTGCCCTTGTATGCCGGTCTTCGATTGCTTATCCACTGAACCATAGACGACCCATAGTCGGTCACCGGCCTGGGTCTTCTTCGCCGATACACTGCCCCATCTTCCTCATCAAAAGGCCTGGACATTGTCACCCAGCATCTGACAAGTCAGCGTGTCCGGTGCCTTCGGTTGTTTGGGGAGAATGGCTGTGTGAAAAAGCGCCAAAGTCGCGTCGACCTGGGTCATGTAAACACTATCATGTCATATACCAAGCTTGCGAATCTACGGCTGACCAACTCATGATCTAACAGAGCAATTCTCCTTCTCATTCTCATTCTCATTCTTGCGGCCACGAGAGTGAAGTTGGACGTGCACGTGATATGGCTTGGCGGTTGACATTGACTGACAACATCAGACAGCATCAGACAGACAGCCAGCATCAGACAGACAGTATCAGAACAGACAGCAACATCAGGTCTCTTTCATTTTATTTTGACCGCACATTCAGCGGAGTGTATTATTAATTCCCCTTTCCTCAACCCGCCTCATGCTAGGCGCCTACGTGAGATTTGCTCAACTGGCCATACTTCTTGTGCCAGGCAAAATAGTAAAGCATAGCAGCCAGGGGTTGGCCGAAGAAGACAAAGTTGATCCAGAAGATACAGTTGCCCAGCACCTTCTTGCCCATGTTATCTCCCCTGCCCAGGGGCTCGGTGGCAACTATCAAGGGCATCTGAGCAATCATGCCCAAGAAGGCGACGCCCATGAAGTTGTGTGTCGGCACCCCGATGGCAACCTCGTGCAGGATGGCAGAGAAGATAAAAACAGTAGTGCTGGCCGCACCGTGAGACCATCCTCGCCCCCGAAGCGGCTCGTACACGTGCCGCCTCATGAAGTGATAGACCGGCTTGTTCCACGAGGCCCAGTACACCCTGAGGCAGGTGCTGTTCCACCAATCTTGGTAGAACTCTCGGTCTCCAAAGCGCGTAATCTCGGCCAGGGCATTGAGGAAGGACTGGAACAGAGCAAAGAAGCCGGCCAGCCAGACGATGAGCGAGATGGTTGACAGCTTCAGGAGCCGCTCGGTGATGGACGGGAGGTCAAATGACTGCATCTTATCCAGCGAGTTCCGGAGCACTGGCTCTGCATACTGAGCACAGGTCAGCCAGATGAAGACCGAGAGTGCGACCGTCTCTCCAACTCGCTTCCAGAAGAAGGGCCATCTGATTCGCTCCGTACGCGGATAATACGGCTGGTAGACCAGAGTTGGAGCGGCCCAGAAGAAGCAGAGGTTGCTTAGGGTAATGTTCTGGGGGTACGGGCAATTTGAATAGATCTCTGGCAGGGCTGACTCGGGCCCGGCAGGGTAAAGCATGGCGTGCCTGAGATCGCGATTGGTAAAGGCGTAAGAGCAAGTCTTGAGCCAGACAACAATGGCATGCAGCTCAGAGAAGAGGCCGAGTCCCGGGTTCCGGATGTGGTAGAAGACTGTGACACTGGTGATCAGGAGAGCCAGAGTTGCATTCAAGGTATGGGCAATGGCAATCCACCACCAGGTGTAATTAAAGTCTTTCCTCTCCTTCTCCGTCTCGGGAGCCGTCATGCTCGCATCAGTCTTCTTCCGCCTGCCGACAACGCCTTTGGCCTGGGCCATGGCCACTCTCTCGATGATGTATGCCACGAACAGATGACATGGGGTCAGAGCTAGCAGCAAGAGGGCTGCATTGACATCCGATGCTCTCACATTCATCTTGAGAGTGATCAGAATCCCGTACTTTTTTGCATTCTCAATCACCAGTCTTAGGTTCATGACCACCACCGTCAGGACCATCAGATTGCGGAAGCCAAGGAAACTAGGCGTCTCGGGCGATTCATGGCTGAGGCATGACGGCCGTGATTTGGAATGAAAGGCCAGCACATGGCGGTACTTGCTCCGGAGCCTGGGCTTCCTTGCTGCAGGCGCCGCAGAGGGAGGAGGAGGAGCAGCTGGGGGAGGAGCTGGGGGAGCCGTATCGGTCGATAGATCAGTGGAGATAACATCTTGAGCCTCAGCGACCACCGTGTGTATGTTGGTAGCCATAGCTGGTGGGCACAACAGCAACGGTTGGAGAGGATGCGAGATGCCGAGGAGGGCGGCAGCAGCGAGATCAGCTCATCTGAAGGAAGAAGGCGCACGCACTGAACTCAAACCTGAAGGCACTGAAGGCACGGAAGGCACATCTAATGAATTAACAGAAGACGGCAGGCGCGATCGCTCCCTGATAGGAACGCTGTTGGGTGGTGCACCAGGCGTCATCATTGGCTGCGGGGCAGTCGACAGCAGCGTTGGGGGCATGTGAAAGGGCAGGTTCAGTTCCCCGCAAGATTACTAACCGTGTCGGTGTCGGTGTCGATGTCGATGGCATTGCCTGGGAGAGCCAGCGTGGCGTAGAATCAGTTAAGAGAGAGGTATGGAATGCTCACAATTCGCCAGTCTAACGGCGCCTCAGAAGATGGTTTGACTCTTGCCCCAGGCTTTGAATGCCCCGAATCTCCATCGCAACTCAATACTGTACATGCCCATTCCCTGCCCATGTCGGGCGACCCACAGCCCGAAATCTCTGAGTAGCTTGGTCCTCGTCCTCACTCACTCACACTCACAATCACGATCTTGTACTCTCCTGGCGGATGAGCTCTGCTACGTCAGCATCCAAGTCGGCGCCTACAATGCCATTGCCACTTCCACTGTCGTTGCCATTGCTGTTGCTGTTGCCGTTGCCATTGCCATTGCCATCGTCGACCTGGCCAAAGTTGCCGATGCCCATGTCGCCGAGGTCGGGCACGACAGTGTCCTCATGGCTGACCTTCTGTCGCTTGGCGCTAGGCCCATTCAGACTCTGGGCGCTCGCTGTTCGTACTTGGCCCTTGCCAGCCTCGGGAGCGGCCAACACGGGCGCCGGAGCCGCGGCTGCGGCTGCAGCTGTGCTCTCTTCGGGCTCTGGGGTAAGTTCTTCCACCTCGGGTGCCAGGTTAATGTAGCCCGCGCTTCCGGATCGAGCACTCGTGCTGCCTGTGGGATCAAAGTCTCCAGCAGAGTCGTCGTTGGATGCCAGACCGTTCATGATCGAGTCCTCCACTTCTCGCTTCTTGGCTTCTGTACTGGATTTCCGGCTGGTCAACTCGGAATATGTGGCCTCGTCCTTGGCCAGGGCTGCCTTGTTGATTTCCAGTATCTTCTGCAGGTCGAGGATGAGTGCATTTCTAGCTTTGATCGTCTCGCTGATCGATGACTCTGCCGCTGCGAGCGACTTGATCAGACTCGACAGTCGGGCAGCATACACCGGTGGCGTCGGCAGCACGGCGTTGGGCTCATTGAGCTTGGTGTACTCGCTCTCAGCCGTGTCGACGGGCGCTTTGCCGGCGATGGTGGCCTTTGTGAGGGAAATCTGCAGAGGGACCAGTGACTCGAGCTCCTTGGGTACCTCTGTTCCGCTGGATGAGCTGAAGAGAGATTTGCCCATCAGCGTCTTCTTGCCGCCGCCTCCTTTGGCCTTGTCGATGTCATCAACTCGGGATTCAATGGCTTGAATGATGGGCGCTTCAAACACACTCCTCGACTTCCAAACATCGATCACCCGGCGGATCTTCTGCTGGATTTCGGTAGAAGACGATCGATAGGCTGTTTGGATCGCTTCTGGCATCAGCGGCGAGAATGCATCCGGGAACTCGGTGCGCCGCCGCTGCCGGGCATTCTGCACGATGTCGTTGACCAGATAGATGTAGTTCAGTCGCCTCGCCGGGGCCGAATTCCGTAGATTGGTCAACCAGTAGTTTGCAATCCGATCAGCATGCCGTCTGGTGCCGCGATGTCAGCTGCTGTTCTCTCTCCTCAACTCAGCGACACGCTGCCATGGCCACGTCGCAAGACTTACTTGTGAAACATGATCCATTGTGACACTGACACAATGCTGTCTTGGGTCTCGTTCAAGGTTGACAGTTTTGCCTTCAAAGCATCGTCTGTGTATGCCATCTTAGAGCAGAACGCGTGGTCGTGGTCGTGGTAGTAGTAGTGATGGTGGCGGCGTGTGGAGGGGGGTGTACCCTCCCCCAGACCTTGCTGCCTTGCTAGCTGCAAATACACAGTATCTGGGAGATGAAGCACACTCTACTGTCGTCACACACACAGCAATAATGTTGCAGGCAAGCCCAATTGCAGTTGGAGCCTTTGTTTACAAGCTATCAAGTTGCTGTTCCTGCAATGGGCTGCTGCTGCTGATGCTGCTGATGATGATGATTGCCTGATGCACTCCTACTGGGCAGAAAACTAGGCGCAGAGTGGCAGATGCTGGTACCAGTGCTAATAGCTTCTGGACTCAGGAATGGTGTTGAGCTGTCTGTCTTCACCTTCTTGATGAGACAGCGGGAGAAGAAGAGGAAAACGAGACAGCTAAGAAACGCCAAGCTACTGCGCTAGTGGTGTCTATGGTGCACTGTATGCTACGGTCAGGATCTCAACAATGACACCCATTAACCAGCAAAAGGGAGAAGGTAATTACAGATTACACCATTCAGTCAGCCTTTTTTAAAGAGTTATCTGCAGTGCCAGCTAGCATCTCCACCGTCCCCGAGGACCTCCGTCATTCCTCCCTTCGGCCCCCAAGGATCCAGGCCAGAGAGACCAAGAAGCCAGACACGGCCGGCGGCGCGCGCGAGAGAGAGTGTGTGTCTGCTACCTTGATAAGACAGAATGGCGGACCGATTTCCGTCAATTGAGGATATCGACGCAGGTAGGACACCGCCCACACACCCGGCAGCAACGCTCATTCCCAGGCGGGTGGCTAACAATGACACACACACACAGGTGAGACTGCCATACGAGCAGATGCTCCCTCGGGCAACTTCCTCGAGCGAGAGCGCGCAGTCCTGGGCGACGATGCCGACCTGTTTGACACCACCAATACAACCACCACTGCTGCTGCTCGGGTAGAGGACGACCAGGACGATCTCTTGGGTGGAGGGCTCAGCGAAGACGTGTCGGCCCCGGTGGCGGCGGTCTCAGCAACGAAAGATGACGATATCAACGGCTTCGAAAGCGCCTTTCCCGCCATCGACACACGGAACGAGGTAAGTTGAGTTGGCCGGCTTCTACTCTTTTGTTCACTGGCACCCCCCCCGCCCTTTCCCAGAGACCAACGATTAACAATTACTAACTCGAGTGTTCTCCCAGGCTGTCGGCCCCGGCGGCACAATAACCTCGACCGCGACGGCAGCGCCCGGCTCATCATCCGGCGGCTACACCAACTACAACCCGGCCGTGCAGGACGAAGAAGAGACCGCGCCGGTGCGTGCATGGCGGGAGAAGCGCGACGCGGACATTGCACGACGCGACGAGGCATCGGAGCGCAAGAAGGCGGAGACGGTGGCCACGGCTCAGAAGGACATCGACTCCTTCTACGAGTCGTACAACCGCAAGGTGGACCGGCAGAAGGCCCAGGTCGCCAAGGAGGCCGACGAGTTTCTGGCCAAGCGCGAGGACACCACCGCCGGCGGCACCAGCTGGGAGCGTGTCGCCAAGCTGGTCGACTTGAGCGGTAAAGGTCAGAGCGGCGGCGGCGACGGCAGCAGCAAGAAGCGCATGCGAGAATTGCTTATTAGCCTGAAAGCCGACAAGGATGCTCCCGGCGCTGCCGGAATCTAGAAGGCCCCAAAAAAAAGGCCAGCAAGCCAGCAAGCCAAGCAAGCAAGCAAGCAAGCAGCGCCCCTATTACTCCGGCATTATGCCCCCGTGCTGTCTGTCGCCGCCATAGGGAACCACTGCTCTATGTACTACCACCAAGTAGATGACCAAAGCAGCTGAAAAGGAAGCTTCCCGTTGTCTTCTTTCCCTCACACTACCACAGAAACCGAGAGAGACGACAAGGAATCAAAAAAACAGAATGCTGAACAGGGTCAGTCCCCTCTCTTTCTTTCTCTTTTTCAGAGAGAGAGGAGGGAAAAGTATTCGATTATGGAGAAGAGTTAATCAACACACACACACATGCATGCCTCTATGTGCCTTGCCCCCCCCCTTTTTTTTGAGAATGAAGAATGGTAGAAAGGCGAGAAGAAGAAGAAGAAGAAGAAGAAGAAGAAGAAGAAGAAGAAGAAAAAGAACAAAAACAGAATCATCCGGCATCCCATCCCATAGTCCATGATCCATCATTCAAACAGTAAAGGGAGTAAAAATGCATGACCCTTTTTTCAATTCCTTGCTGCTGGTGCTGTTTCTTCTTCTGCTGCTACTTCTTACAAAAGGTTTGAGCCAACCAGGCTTCTAGGCCCTTCCAGCCATTGACCTCGGCCACATTGCGTGCCATCTCGACGTGTCCGACCATCTGCTCTTCCAACTTGCCCACAATTCCGTGGAAGGCGTCTTTGAGGCTGTATTGGCCATCGGTGTTGGCGCTGGTGTTGGTGCTGGTGCTGCCCGCCGCCAGTGGAGACAGGCTCAGGCTCAGGCTGGCCGCGGGCGTGTCGACTAGGCGATCAAGCGAACAGGCGAGCGTGTACAGTTGGCGTTGGATCCTGAGCTCGCGCTCAGACATGAGCGGAGGAGGTTGGGTGGGTAGTGATGATGACGAGGTGGTATTTGTGGTGGTGGTGGGAGCACTTGTGATCAGGCCGTTCGTCTTCGAGGGACTGGACGGCGATGGCTGAGAAGATGATGTAGTGGTAGCGGCGGCCTTTGTCGATTTCTTCTTTTGTTTGCGCCTCGCACCCTTACTCCCTCCGCTTGACTCGCCTCCACCTTGCTCATTGCTAAATGTGTGTGAGGCAGAGCGAATGGGCAATGACAAGGGATCTGCTGGTGACTCTGCTTTCAACCCAACGGCTGGCATGGGCACTGATGTGGTTGGCGAGTGTGTCGAACTGATTGCACCTGTCGAGCCATTGCTGGTGCCATTGCTGGTGCCATTGCTATTGCCATCAGCTCCGACGTCCATGGTTTCCATATCTCTTCGCAGGCTATCCAGGTGTCGTCTGACTTTCTTCGCCAGGTTGCCACTCAAGCCTGGCAGGTTGGTCAGCTCGAGTAAATCCTTACGCATCTTCTGTAGGTCGTTGCTCATTTCCTGGGCTTTCTGCTCAAGCGTTTTGCCCTCAGAGTCACGCGTGGCCGAAAACATGGTCTGGTAGTCAGCAAGGTCGGGCGTGGATGTGCATGTGGATGTGGAAGAGGCAGAAGGACCGGATATATGAGGCGTGTTCACAGGCACATGCTTGATTTTGGCTGACGACCTCACCCGTCCTTCATTGGCCGTGTATGGCGGCGGTGACGGGGGGATGCCTCCGGGAAGATCTTCCTGGAATTTGGATTCTCGGCTCGCTTTCGACTTTGCATCAACGGCGGCGCCGTTGGTCAGCTTCAACGCAAGACTGTGGTCATTGGCCGCCAGCTGCGCAATCTGTTGATGGATGCGGCTCAGCAGTTTCGGGTCTTCGAGCCCGGTGGGCAGGTTGAGAAACTTCTGGAGGTCACCCTTGAGAATGCCGGTGGCTTGCACGTCGGATTGCCCGCTTTCTGGGGTGCAGAGCATGTTGATGAGATCGTCTGCTGTGAGGCCCCTGAGCTGCTGTTGCATATTCTGAACTACCTGTATCACTCCGGAGATCTCGGGCTTCGCAAGTTGAGCCGCAGACATTCCAGAAAGAGCGATCTGCTTGGTGGCAGCCTGGTTCGACCTGGCAATCTTCTTGGGTTGTAGAGGGCCCGGCACCAGATTGTCTGCTGCTGCCAGGCTGGATGAGGCGGGCTTACCTGGTCCTAGCGCACGTCCGGCCAGGTTTGCTGCCGCCGCTGCCACTGTCTTTTCTCTGTGCTTCTGAACAAACTTGCCCATGGACTCCTTGACCGTTTCCAAGGCTCGACTGACTATGTGGATGTGTTCAAGATCTGCTCGGAACATTCTCAGCGCATTGCTCATATGCTGCAATGTGGTAAGATATCGTTCAGGATCGCGGTCGGAGAAGGCAATGATCATCGACGTGATCTTGCCTGCAACATCGCGCTCACCGAAGCCATGGTCTTGGATTTGGTTGAACAGATCAGTACACTCAATCGTGTAAAACAAGGTGTTCAAGTCTTGTTCCAGGACAATGTCCGAAAGGGGGGGAATAGGCGACCTCATCGCTGCTTCGTCCTTGACTTGTCTCAGACGCTCGAGGTATTCGCGATGCTGAGCCAGGGTCAGATGTGAAGTCATGCCGCGGGCAATGTCGCGCATCTCCTGCAGTGCCTGTCTCTCGACTTTTATGCATTCAGTGTTCGCCTGTAGCGTTGCCTTGTCCAGCTTGAGCTCTGCGGCCGTCGCGTCCAGTTTTGTACGGTCCTCACTATTCCTGAGCATCAGCAGGACGTCAACCACGTTGGTGCAAGTGCGCTTTGTGCCGTCCTTGTTGGTCAGGTCAACAGAGAACCCTTTTGCATTTGGCTTCGCAAGCATGTCCTCTAGAGCCTTGAATGACTTTTGCAGGACTGGCGACATCGGCCCGTTGACTTCGAGCACACATCGAAGGTCGGTGATGGCTGCCTGCACATCACTTGGGTCAGAGGCAGAGAAGAAGCCCTTGACGACATTCAAGGCCTGTGAGAATGCATCCCCTCCGGTTGAACCAAGACTCTTTGAGAGAGCTCGAGACAGATTCGTGGGTTTGGTGGCTGTCAGCCCTTGGCTGGTCCCGGCAGAGAAGACCATCTCCTTGAATGTGTTATTTTTCCGCTCGGCCTCGGCCATGTCTCTGTTGGCTTGATCGAGTTTGGCACGAGCGTCAAATGCATTAACGCGCCCGCTGCTGACGTCGTGTCTGATCTTATCAAGCCGCGTTCGTATTCTCTTGACCACGGCTTCGTTCTCCTTGGCAGCTTCCAGAATGTCATTCTCGTTCGGATCGACCAGCCCGTTCTTTTCCAGCACCGCAAGGTCGCCACTGTCGCCTGCGCCAGGGCTGACAAGCTCATCCTTGCCGCCCGCATAAGCCTTGTCTTGGAAGGCAGACTTGCGTAGCCTCAGAGCCTGTTCTTCCTCGTCGTCCTTCTTGACCCTGGCCAGCTCTACATCTCTCTGCTTGCGTAGCGCATTCTTCATTCTCTGCGACTTCTCCGAGCTTATGCGGCTCTGGTAATATTTCAGAGTGTCCATCTCCATCCACGACACACCGTGGGTCTTGGCCCGAGAACAGATCTCATGATGACAGACTGTGTTGATAGCATTCAACTGAGAGCTGTCATTGTTGAACACCTCTAGACAGCAAGGTCCCTTGCCAGTGAACTTGAATTCGCCTCCAAGTTGGGCTTTGAACAAGCTGTCAAAGGCCGCGGCATCCTCATTGAGCAGAGCTCGCTCGGCCTGGTGCCGCGCCGATTTCTGCTCGAGTTCATTCTTCTCCTTCTCAAGCTTGGCCCGCTCGGTCAGCAGCTCGTTGTAGATCCGGATATCCTCGTCCGTCCATCCGTTGACATTGTGGCCATCAGCTGCCCGGGGCGGATTGTGATTGTGATTGCACATACAGTGAGGCTCATGTGCAGCATGTAGCAGATCCTCGACAGCGCTTGTTCTGGTCTTTCGACCCTTTCCTTTGCCCATAGTGGTGGCTGGAGCAAGCTATGAAGAAGGCGTTGATGCAAGTCACAAACCTGTGCAAAGGATGACAAGTTCCAGCCCGATCAGAATCAACGTTTATGCTAGAACGGACCCGGACTGTGTGGGTTAGTGTGATGAGCGAACGGGAGTCTCTCGATCTCGCTGGACTTTCAAGATCCACCGGTGAGTTTCCTGGCCATGTCACCCCATGACTGTCTCCTGGAGCTGAGCGTTCGCGTCGACTTCACTGCAAGTTCCAAACAGTTGAAATTGAACCGGAACAGCAAGGGAACCTGGCAGCATGACTTCCAAGCCCCCCCAGACGATGGAGATTAAGAGCTAGGGTTTGGTTGAAGCCACCATGAGCTCTTAGAAGAAAAGAGACGTGGACAGACTGGTGGAATGTGATGGCTGGTTGTATCGGATGAAACGGACGAAACGAGTGCTGATCTGAGGGTGAATGCGTGTACAAGGGCGAGATGCATGGAGATGAAGACGGGACGATGTTGCCGCACGGCGGAACGGATGTCTTGGCGCGCGCCGGGCAGTGGAGACTGTCGACTCGGCACAAGTTTCACGAGGCGGAAATAAAAAAAAAATAATTAATTCGAGTCACCATTAAAAATGTGCCATTAATACGGTCAGTGACTATGTATGTGATTTGAGTAGCCACCAGAACTGTCAATCTCTTGTAGAGCTGGTATCAGCTAGCGATGTCGCAGTCAGAACCGCCGCCGCCGCCGCCGCAGCAGCAGCAGCAGGTGACTGGCGACGAGGCCTCAATCAGAGCAGACATTACTGCATTGCTCCAAGCATCGGCTGACCATGACCTCAACAAGCTGCAGCAACTGATAGACTCGTCTTCCTTTCCCGATTGCAAAGCCGTTGATGTCCAGGATCCCGTGACTGGACAGACGCCCTTGCACGCAGCCATTGCTTCCTGCCAAGCCAAAAGTGCGGCGGCAAATGTTGACAGCGATAGAGTGGGCAAAGCTCACCAAACCGTGGAATTCCTCCTGGAAAACGGAGCCATATGGAACCAGCTGGATCGCAATGAAGAAACCCCGGGCTGTATTGCCTTTCGCTTGGGCCTCGAGACTCTCTATCAACTTATGGTTGATGCCGGCGTACGAGCAGAAATGTTGCTAAACCGACTAGACGAGTACGAAGAGATTGATGTTGATGAGGAAGAGGAAGGAGAGGGAGAAGGTGAAGGTGAAGGTGAAGGTGAAGGAGAGAATGCTCCTGACTCAGAAGGACGACCGACTGAGAGTGTCAAGGCGGGCAATGCAAATTCTAGTCCAAATGTCACAGTGACACCCCCGGTTGATGCGAATTTAGACCCCGTGTCGGCCAAATATCTCTCTTCGACGCTCTCATTGGGTGGCGACAAGATCCTTGATGCTGAGTTGAATGGAGTCATGATGGATTGGGAGAAGGATATCATGAAGCAGTCTGCGGATGCTCTACTCGAATCCCCTGGACGCAAGATTCTCAATATCGGCTTTGGAATGGGCATCATCGATTCTCACATCCAGTCGCATGAGAATCGACCGGCGGAGCATCATATCATCGAAGCTCACCCCGACGTGCTCAAGAGCATCAAAGACAATGGCTGGCTGAGCAAGCCTGGGGTCACGGTCCACGCTGGCCGATGGCAGGATGTACTGCCCAAGCTGGTTGAGGACGGCATTACCTTTGATGCCGTCTACTATGACACATTCGCTGAATCATATGCCGACTTCAAGGATTTTTTCACAGAACACCTGCTGGGCCTGCTTGAGGCTGATGGCGTGTGGTCATTTTTCAACGGAATGGGAGCAGACAGACAAATCACTTACGATGTGTATCAAAAGGTCGTGGAAATCGACTTGTTCGAAGCCGGCTTTGAGGTTGAATGGATTGGCATCGATCTGCCCAATCTGAGCAATCACTGGAACGGAGTCAAGAGGAAGTACTGGGACGTTGAAAGGTACAGGTTACCAGTCTGCAAATTCGTTACCTGAATGAACCTATTGATACTCCAATCACAACTGCCCAACATGGCCAATGTATCTTGTGGGTTCGAGGGGCAATTCTGAGTGAGAGACGCTGCGAGGGTGATGGGTGTCTGTTGTGCATGCAAGACCTCAACAACCCCTGAACAACCCCTGAGATACCCAGTAACAGCTACCAGAAGTGCGTCGCTCCTCTGCAACCCCTTCTCGGTCTGTTCCTGGATCACGCCAGCTCAAGATCGAGAGGTTAGCAGTTGTCCATGTTGACAAAATCAGTGTCGGCTGAGAGATGGTGCGTGAAAGCGTGTCCGACAAAGCGAGCGCAATCCATGATCGATGGTTCCTTCCGCCTCTCATGATCAGGACATGTCCAACCCAAGTCGTGGTCCAAAAATTCAGCGACGTATTCGTCAGCTTGTGACAAGGCAGGTGCTGCCAAAACTCGCGGGCCTGTGGCAGGACCCATTCGAATCTGGCTGATGAAGACGCACTCAAATCTGGCTGATGAAGACGCCTCACCTGGCTCGGCCGAGGAGGAAAGGGGAAAATAGGACAAGAACTCCAAGCAATGCACTGTCTCCTTCTCTGGTCTTTCCGGTTCCCAAATCCCATCTCTATTGTTGCTGTTGCTGTTGCTGTTGCTGCTGCTGCTGCTGCTGCTGCTGTGTTCTCCTGTCCAGTTTTAACTCACTTTTCATACATTATCCTGATCCTCGCACCAATGGCACCAGTGCCCTGTTTCGGAGGGTACTCCTTGCCCTCGACCACAGTCCTGGGCCAGCACGAGCACCAGTCATCCTCCGGCACCCTGATCATCACCAGTGGGACATGGAGACCACAGCCCCACCAAGTTGTCTTTCCTTTTGATCACTCTCAGTCATTATATTACCCACATGGAGAAGGAGAAGGAGGGAGAGACAAATGAAATTTGGGAAAGAACTGAATTATATATATCTCAAAGCAAACGATGTTGGACTTACTGCAAGTAGGACAAGTTCGTTTCAAACACATTGTTGCCGCTATTGTTGTGGTTATTGTCTTGTCTTGTCTTCTCTAAGCGCTCCCCCCTTTTGTGATTCTTAATAAAGGGAGCTCCTTTCAATGTACGGTAGAGCAAAAATCCAGGGGTCGGGATTGATAATATTCTGTCCTCGGTTGGACGATCAAATACAACGACCTATGAATAAGAACTTATCCCTCGAGAGGCATATGGGAGCTGAAATATGAAATGGGGTGTATGTGTGTGTGTGCGGTACGAAGCGGACACGCGAGCGCCGCCGCCAAACCGCATTGCAATAATAATAATAATAATAATATCTGTTTTTTTTTTTACACTTTTCCTCTGCTTTCCAGAGGAGGCGAGGAGAGTGGTGTGACAAGACAGGAGGTTGTGGTGGTGTGATACCTCGCGGAGATCTTTTCCAGGCAATAACGCGCCGTTCGCGCCTTCCGGTTTCTGTCTAACCAGCACAGACCGGCGCCCGCTCACTACTGGCAGTGGCAGAGACATAAAATTGGTCGGTCGCCTCAGCAATAGCCGAGATTCTAAGCTACGTGGTGCCAGAACAGTAGCATATTTGAGCATATATATGAAGCCCCTGAAACACAGTGCTGCCATCCAGCGTCAGGAACATGGGCGGTATCAACTCCATTTCATTTCGACAATTTTTTTTTTCTTTTTTTCTACAAATGGATCTGTATATACTGTACTGTACAGTGTCCCTTCCTCCTTTGTTCCACCCTGTTTGGGCAAGTGTCGGGGTTCAGCCCATGGAGTGGGTCATCCTATCGATCTGACGAATCATATGCAGGATATACCAAGCAAGAGCAAGGATCAAATTAAGAAACCGTAAAAGTGGAGACCCAGGATAAACTTAGCGCGATGCTCGTTGCCATTTCTGAGAAATAAATCACGTCTTCTCTTAACTTTTGAGTCACTTTGCCGCGGTACCTCCACTTTGTTTTTATGGTAATACTTCCATCAGCATGTTACTTACAGTGTACAGTTTCGTATAGAGAGGTAAGGTTCCCAGTAACGGTACTCAAGCAGAGTCGACATGGAGACAGGAATTTTCTCCCCCCCCGGTGAGGTAATCTCTTTCACTACGAAGATCATTCCACTCACCTGACATGGAACAAAAGAACACCACAAGTGATTTCAGCTCTGGTGTTCTGCTGTCATCACAAGACAGCTGGACACTTGAACATTTCACATGGCTCAGTAAGGGAAGAAATTAACCCTCGAAGAGTGTGCAGCTGCTTGCCTCGGAAGCAATCTGTCATCTGTCTTCCTCTCCTTCATCCATGTGAGGGTTGGGCTGCTGTGGTCTGTATGACGTTCAGAGATAATCAGATAACGAGATCATGCAGGATGACAGTGGACACCCCCTTCTGGAACCAGATCCCCACAGTGACAGGGCTAGTGACAGGGTTGATTATTATAAATAGCCGACAGTATCTCAGTGGTCTGAGCGACCTTTTGCACACTGGCCGCAAGTGGCCTCGATTGCTTACACATCCTCCACATGGCACTCCTTGCCGGCCAAAGCAGCAAATCCATTCATAACAGCAGAAGCTGTAAGCTTATGGTGATTACAGAGACCAAGACAGATGCAAGAGCAACAATTGCACAGAGCAGATAGTCGATGAGAGTTTTGTTATATAAACGAGTGAGCATACCTCTGGCTAAACAGCAGGCAAAGTGGGCAGTTTAATTTTTGATGCGCCTGCTAAAAGGATGTTCGCAATCAATCCTTGCTAGCTGGCGGCATGCTGGTCTGATGTCTCCTCCAATCCTCCTGCGCTGGGACTCGGCCAGACTGGACTAGAAAGCTCAAAAACATCATTTGAGCGGGGATTGGCCTTTCAGTGACCATCATTCTGATGATCTGGCCTGATCCTCTCCATGAAGCTCGTGTGTTCGAGCATGCGAATCGTTGAAAGTTCAACTGTATGGTTTGTGACCCTAGGTGAGCCTGTGTTGGTTGGCCTTTGTGCGAAGGCTTTTAGCAGCAGAAACTGCTGATCCCCAAAGGCTTGAAGAAGACTCTTAACCTATATAACTGGTTTTAATCAAGCACGAAAAGCTGAAGAAGGGCGACGAGTATCGTAAGCAAAAGTGTCGTGGAGAAAATATACACCGTCGAGGCTCCGCTGTTGGAGCTGGTGCTGCTGGTGCTGTTGCACTGTTGCTCCAGCGTTTCGACATCACTGGTGGCATTCACAAAAGGGACAATGGCTTGCGCTGTCGACTTGCCCTTGGTGCAAGGTGAAACATTCTGATCGCAGCATAGGATCTCCAGGTTGGTTGACTGATTGGACTTGCCAAAGGCAGCGGCATAGTAGCCCAGAGGGCAGCACGTGTAGAACAGGCCACCGGTTGAATTCTGATAGTTGACAGAGCAATAGCCGGGGCAGCATTGGGCGCTCGCTAGCGGATCGGGACATTGATTGCGTTCACTGTCAATCCAGGTCGTGTTCCAGTCTGGGTTTCTTGGCACCAATGTATGAACAAGGTTGCCGTTCCTTTCATTTCTCAAGCCAGGATGATGGGGGCCCGGAGCTTGTATTGCTTCTGCTGCTGCTTCTGCTGCTGCCGCCGCCGCTGCTGCTGCGGTGAAGCCCGTGCTCAGCCACAGGAGCAGCGAGGCCACCGCCAACAGCATATCCTCCAATGTTCGTCTCTCTCGACTGGCACAAAGCAAACCGGGGGCAAGTATCAGAATAGATTAAGGCTATATGGATGGGTCACCCAATCTCAGCATCGGGTATGGCCCTGAGGGAGACTGGGAAAAGAGACTCGACAAGAGACCGCATCTCGACATGGTCAAACGCTCGTCTGCAGAGGTGGTTCACCTTGATTTCGTCACTTGACGCGTCATCTTCCAGGATCTCAGGGATTGGAAACAAACCCGCCAAGCCCGGTACATTGCACTAGTACACATTGGGTCACGCACCTATCCGTAATGAACCGACATCATGCGACACTGCCTGATTACTTTTCAGCGTCAGTACAGCGGCTTCCTGTGCGACGTGTATCACTTCGTCAAGGTCGCGGCCCTGGACCAGCCCGGCGATAATGACGCCAAGCATTGTATCTCCGGCTCCATTCACACTGACTATCTCGTCCTCGGCCAGCTTCCTGGATGGTGGAAATAGACGCATATAGACTCCACCAACAGCGGCATTATCATCCAAATGACGGGCAAGTAGATAGGGGGCGAAGTCCGGATCTCTCAATTTCGAGTCGTTTGCTCTTAGTAGCTGAGTGAGCAAAACGCCTTTTGCCCCAAGCTTGGTAACAATGTTAGGAACAAGTGGCAGCAGTTGGATGCATTGCTGCGGAATCCCTTGTTGCACCAGGTCCGGCTGGGTAATGGAATTGAGTTTTTCTTGGGAACCAGAGCTTGACAATCCGACAGCATCGATCAGTTGCCACCATTCTGCTGACTCGAAATAGCCTGCTTCGCGTGCTGCTGTGTGCATGGCATTGAGCTCCAAGGCATTGGGAGTCGCAAGATTGATAGAGTGTTTCGGGACTGCATCAGAAGGCCGAATCGTCGGGTTTCTCCTGTCAAAAACCCGGATGGCTTTGGCGGTAGAGACAGGCTCGAAAGCAACGGATATGTTTCTGGACCTGGCTGCCTTGACAATGGTCGACATGATTGCTGGCGACCAATTGGCATCCACCACCAGCCATTTAGGCTTCGAAGTGTCGAGGTAGTTCTCCCAGTAAGGCAGAGATTCGAGCGCGGGTGCGGCCAGGATTGACATGTCAGCCATGGCCACAACAAGATCCTTCTTGGCATCATTCGCCGCGACATATTGTGCAGTCCGAACTCCGCTCTTGGTGTCAAACCGTCTTATCATGCCTGTTGACAGGCCAGACCTCTGCAACTGGTCTAGCAGAGACAGGCCTGCGATATCATTTGCGACCGCCGAGGTAAGCGCAACTTTTGAACCAGCCAGGTGGGCAGCCATGGCCACGTTCCTGCCAACTCCACCGGCGGATTGCGAGATTGAAGCTGGGTTGCTGGTCTCTAGTACAGGACCGGTGCCGGTGGCAGAAGCAATTAGGGGTGTGTAGTCGCAGATGGTATCGCTTGCAAGAGAGCCTGCCACAAGCACGTCCACTTGGCCGATAGGTTCTGGATGAACTTCTTGACTTTGTGTATGTTGTTCCTGGCTCCCGCGGTTGACGAAGACGGTTGTGCTTGGACCAGCCTGAGCCTGAGCCTTTCTGCCGACAAAAATTAGTGGTGAGCGAGATGTAGCGAGTGCCTGCGCTCACCGCTCATCCACCCTTGATGAAGCGCCTCCTTCCTGCTCAAGTTTTGCAAGTTCCACTGCGACTTTCGTGCCACGAATGACATTGGCTTCCACAAGGGCCGTATTGGCCAACATAGACCGCCCATCCGTCAACTCGCGTATGCGCTTGAGAACGTAAGGGGTGTAGACATTTCCCTCGATGGCATTCCAATTTGCCTCTTCGACGGCACTGGCAATCACACTCTCAATCTCGTGCCTCGGAATCTCTTTCTCGACAGGGACTGGGTTGGCCAACAGCAAGCCAGAGTTGAGGCCCAAGGTCGTCTGAGCATACACCACGGCTGCGGCCTCGGCCTCGTCCTTGATCACGAGTGGACTCTTCACCCCGGAATCTCTGGCCCAGAAAGCGGGAAAGTCGACCTCCCCTCCTTCTCTCCCATCGGCAAAGGTCCCCACACCAACGCCCTGCGTCTCCAGATATTCCAAGGTGCGTCCAATATCGAGAAAGCTCTTGCAGCCGGAGCTGATGACGGCAACAGGTGTCCTGCCCAGCTCAGTCAGATCGGCAGAGATATCCATGGTGGACTCGGCTCCTCGATGGACACCACCGAGTCCACCAGTGGCAAAAATCTTGATCCCTGCCCAATGGGCCAGGAGCATGGTGGCGGCAACGGTGGTACCGCCATGTAATTTCTTGCCAGTGGATGAGAAGCCACCAATGAAGGCTAAATCGCGTCTTGACACCTTCCACGTATCTTTGCTGCCCGTCGACTTGACGAGGCTGATGAGCTGGTCGACAGTCAAGCCGACATGGGCCACCCCGTCAACTATACCAATCGTAGCAGGGACACCGCCGTTGACGCGCACGAGGGACTCAAGACGGGAGCAGAGGGCGAGATTTTGAGGATACGGGTAGCCTGGTAGACAAGTTGTCAGCACAAAGGTAAGCGTCACGTCGTGGGGGGGAGGGGGGACTTTGGTACTGCTCACCATGCGTATAGATGGTCGTTTCCAAGGCCACCACCGGCTTCCCAGTCTCTAAGGCATGCTCGACCTCTTCAGACACGCGAAAGAAGCGGTCTCGACCGTGGTACAGCCTCCTCTGTAGCTGCTGGTGGTTGCACTTGCGTGGACGTGCCACCCGGCGGCTCAGAGGCGTCCACAACGCCCTTCGCAACGGCAGCATCCTACTGATAATCACGCTCTTTTCGCTTCTACCGCATCGCTTTGAGGTGAACAGTTGCTATATTTTATACTTAGTCGGACAAGCCCGTGGCGAACAACTTACTGGAAGTCAGCCAAAAGTCTTCTCGAGTAGATGATGATCTTGTAGACAGGTAATTTACAGCTTCTCACACTCTACAGACATGACTCTTTGGAACTCATCCAGCCGAAGACGTAGACAGAAGCCATCAGATGCATGAATATGCTTGGCATGTTTGTTACAGCACGGACAAATAAGCCAAGATAATTGACACCTATCTTCAGCCTTTCTTCGGCCTGCTTCACTACACACAGGTGCAGAGCATTCAGTTGGATGATAACATAATGATAAAGCACTGATATTCAGCAGGAATGCCAGGAAGAGTGACGGCTCTTAAGGTAGGGGAATATGTGACTGGGCAGAGGGAATAGTAAGAAGTGCGCGCTGCCTCTATTCCCATCTCATCTATCTCCTTTATCTCTACATATTCTCTGTTTGTGTCAATTTCATCTCACCTCCCAGTCTCTGAAACAATTCAGCAAGGCAAGAAAGAAATGTCGTTCCCAGCAGCCAAGCCAGGGCTATGCCTGAAGAAAGCAGGGACTATGCCAGGAGTGTTCGAATATGGCGGGTGAGTGGATGAAGATGGAACCCTTACCGATATCGACCTGCTGGAAGAAACTTCAAGGCAAGGAGCATGGCATTTTTGTCTCTGGTCAACAATAACTCAGACTGCTGAAATCAGACTGCTGAAATCAGACTGCTGAAATCAGACTGCTGAAAATATTCAGACAAATGCTCAATGGATCCCTCGTACTTCCCCTTCTATCCCTCCACCTTGCAGTGGCTGCCCCTCTGTCTGTCTAACCCCCCGAATATATATATATATATATATATTTATTCACAGCTTCGCTGAACGGCGGCGCCGCTCAGCATCCAGCAAGACGTCCTTCCAGACCCGCCTCAGGCCCTGCAAGCCGGTTGCCAGATACGCAGCCACATCGGGCCACACGCTCCTGCCCGCAATCCTCAACCCAGGCTGCACCACCATTGTCTCGACATAGCGCCGAGCCAGCTCCTCACTCTCCGCCCGGCCCATGGCCGCCTCGAGCCGGGGGATATCCTCACCAGACTCAGACCGCATATGGCCGGCCAAGTCTTCCATCAGGATGAGATACCGCTCGCGCAACGCCGCCAGACGCGATGTCATCATATCCCCCATCGGCGGCGGCGGCGGCGGCGCGAGCGCCTCAAACGCGGCGTAGAGCTGGACTAGCTCAACACGGGCACGCTCATGGTCGGCGCGGTCTCGGTCGCCCATCGCCTTGCCCGCGGCGCCCAGGTGCTTCTCGAACGCGGGCCGCATGACCAGGTCCTCGCACAGGTCGTGGCGGACCAGCCGCCATGCCAGTGCGTGCAGCTGCGCGAGGCGCTGCTGGTGGAGGGCGGCGGCGGCGGCTGGCGCTGTCTGGGCGAGATGCGGCGAGAGCAGTTTGCCCACGACGATTGAGAGCTTGGTGATTTCAGAGTGGTCTGTCTCGATGATGGTGGAGAAGAGGGGCGGTTGGGCCATGGAGGGTGGGGGGTTCAAGAAGGAGACCAGAGGAGAGGAGAAGGAGGATGTATATTTTTTTCTAATCTTACTTGTGCTACTTTTCTTACTTTCTTACTGACAAGTCTTTGTTGACTAGTTTGTGGCTGGCTGATCGTGTCTATACGAGGGGAATGACAGCCAGCGTCATTCATGGTGTAGAGGTGTATGTAACGTATACAGGCAGGCAGGCTCAATGGTGCATTACCATATCTCCGTATTTAATACGACCGACTGTCTCCTATCATGCTCTCCTATCATGCACCCGTCTGGATAGAGATCGAAGCAAGAAAAAATGACGGAGAAAAAAAAGGAAAAAAAAATACAAGCAACAAAGTAATTGACCAAAAGTACAGAAGATCACAGCCCTCTGGTTGGCTCGCTCGCCTTCCTCGTACCACCACCAGGTCGGTGGATCAATCAATCAATGTAACAGCGAAGAGTGATTGAAAGCGAGTGCTCTGTGTGTGTGTGTGTGTACGAGTACCTAATTAGACGACGCCCAGCCAGAGCGGTGGCAGAGACAGAGCGTGGTCATCGTATTTGCTACGAAAAGAAAAAAGAAAGAAAGAATTGACCCGTGTAAAGCCGGGCATCATGATAATCATCATCAGACCCGAATCTCATCTCTCTCTCTCTCCCCCCCCCCCCCCCCCCCCCCCCCCCCCCCCCCCCCCCCCCCCCGGGACCCTTCTCTCACTCTCTCCGAACTGGAAACTCGGCGGGAACAGCGCAGCAGAAAGGGCGCGGGATAGAATAAAAACAGAGACGCAATACGGTCTCGTACGAATTTTGGGCTTCAAATAGGCCCTCAATTAGCCGGCGGCGGCGGCAAATGTGAATGTGAATGTGAATGTGTGGGTTGTGTGTGTGTGTGTGCAAACGATCGTGACCGATGCTAGAACAGGAGACAGATATGCCTCTTGAGTGCCAACGACGACCGATGCTAAAGCGGGAGGCGTGGTGCCTCTGAGCCGGTGGCACTCGCTCTCAATGCCATAACCCTGCGAGACGTTGGCAGCAGAGCAAGACTTCCCTTCTTCTTCTTCTTCTTCTTCGTCTTGTTCTTCATCTTCATCATGCTCCAAGATAGATGCAGGTCTTGTTCTCGTTGTTCTCGTTCAGCTTCTCCTCCTCCTCCTTGTTTTCGTTGATTCGTAATGCTGGCACACTACGCCTGAGCATTGCCCTCGATAGCGGCATGGCCGTGGCTGCTGGCGCTGCTGCCGCCGTTCTGCTGGCGCGTGTGCCGGTCTTGAAGCATCTGCGTCAGCAGGCCGAGGTCATGCGCCGCCCGCTCATCCTGGGCGATGCACTCTTTGATCACCTTCATCTCCTCGTCGCCAGCGCTGGGGGCCGAGCTGATGAGCTGGAGCACGGCTGGCTTGGCTGCATGCGGACCAAGCACACGGCTGGCAGCAAGAGCGGCCGGTGGCAGGTGCGCAGGTTGAGGAACAGGAGCGGCGATAGTGGGAGGAATTGCCGCGGGTATGGCTGCAGGTATGGCGGCTGCCAGGGCCGACACGGGAAGCTGTGCTGCTGGTTGGGCCCGGCTGGCATACGGCGCAGTCGGTGATCCGTAGATTTGAGGCTGGCCATTGCTGGGCAGATACTGCAGAGCAGGAGCTGGATTCGATACAGCAGCACCGACACCGCCGTTGTGCCAATCCTCGCGCGGTGTAATCGGTGTCGGCTGCACCCCTGGGCTTTGACCTGGTCCATCAAACGGTGACGCTGCTGTCGCCACTGCCGTGTCTGTCGCTGTAGTTGCTGCCGTTACAGTCCCAGCTGCATTCGCTGTCGCTGTCGCTGCCGCTGCCGCTGCCGCCGCTGCTGCATTGTGCGGCAATTCGGCGCTCCTCACAACAAGTGGCACCAGCAGCATTCGCTCTGATGCCTGTGGCGGCCAGCTGCTCTCCAGCTTCTTGACAAACATCGGCATTTCCTCTCCTTTCTCCAGCGGGACAAAGTAGATGTCCTTCAGCGGTGCAAAGTGGTTCTGCTGGCCCACGCCGAACCGATTCTTGCCCTTGAAGTACCTGAAGAATTTGTTGAATTCCACCAGCTCGAGCGGGTCGTCTGGCTCAGGTAGCCATACGATCAGCAGGTCTGATGAGTTGCTCCATTCGAGCCCGCATAGGTAGTCGTCGGCCTTGGTTGGGTCAATTCGCCCGCCAATGCCAATCTCACCCGGCAGGATGGTCGACCACGTCGTCTGCAGGGTCTCAGAGTCTGGAGTCGCACCCACTGCATACTTTGCTATTGTCTGGAAGCGGCCGAGACTGCCACCGTTGATGACACCGCGCCATACAATCCCGTCGCCTGGCGAGTCGTCTTTGGGCGAATACGGAGGCGATTCCACCTCGTCTTCTTTCAGCAATTCATCAATGTCGCGGTCCGGTCGTGTTCCAGGCCCTGCTCCTTCTCGCACTGGGCTGACCGGCTCCTGCACTGCTGCTGCTGCTGCTGCTGCTGCTGCTGTTGTTGTTGTTGTTGTTGCGAAAGGCTGCTGTTCTGAAGTCGGCGAGCCCTTGACGTTGGACCAGATGTTCGTGATGTCGAAATTGGCAGAGGACTTGCGTCGAGGACCTCCCGACTTGGGGATCGTGACCGACGGCTGTCTTCGCGAGCCCGACTTGGGCGATGTGACCGGCGTCGCTTTGGCCTCCTCCTGCTTCGGCTTCGGCTTCGGCACGGGCTCAGCAGCCGACTCGGGCATGGTGTGGCTCTCGTCGATATACTCGTCGCCCTTGTGGGTGCGCCGGATTCGAGGCCCCTGCTCGCCGTTGTGTGCAATGATGTGTTGTTGATCGTGTGCCTTTTGCCGTGCCGCGTCCGCTTGCTTCTGTTCCTCAGTCGCCAGATCCTCTGCGCTCATAGCAGCCAGCTCGGCTGGGCTGATGTCTTGGGTCAGCACCCGGCTCATCAACGGTCGGTTCTTCTTGAGGTTCATCAACAGCGCTCTGATGTGCGCCTTGTACGCCTCGTTCGGCTCGCCCGCGCCTCCGGACAGTCCTTGGTACACAGCCTGTTCAACGGCCAGGGCACGCGTAGTGGCAAAGGCATCAACCTCGCGGCCGCCCGTGGAAACTTCACCACTGCTTACGAGAGGCTTTGCTTCTTCTATGAACATTCTGACCAGGTTTCCAGCCGGCGTCTGCCGGGCACGCGGCAGGTCCTTCGCGCTACGGCTCACTGCACTCGTCGCGTGCTTCTTCGTCGTCGTCGTGCCATCGCCGTTGATTTCAACCACTGGGGTACCGCGAGCTTTCTTGCTGCCCTGTAAATTGTTAGTAACCCCTGAAAACATAGCACAACCAACACAACAACAACATACCTTTGTTGTCTCTGTAGCCACCACACTCTCCTCTGCCTTTCTCTTGGTACCAGCAGCAGCAGTTGTCGGCTTGGCCGGTTCATCTGTACCACTTTTATTATTACGGCTCTTCTTGTTGTTGTTGCCCTTCTTCTTGGATGCCGCAGCCCGCTCTCGTTTCCTCGGAATATCCTCCCACGGCCGCTCGCCTCTCTCCATGGCCGCCAGCAACTCCTTGTGGTTCTCGGGCTGGCATTGCTCGCAAAAGTATGCCTTTGTCGTTGTAGCGTACTCATTCGACAGGCCCATGCAGTCGTTGTGCTGCCAGGCGCTGCACCGGTCACAGCAGATCATGACAATGGGGTCATCCGTCTCCTCCTCATACTCGCCGCACACACAGCGTACGACCTCGTCGCCGCCTTCCTCATCCTCTTCGGTCTCCTGCACGGTCTCCTGCACGGGCTTTGCTTTGGCGCCGCCTTTGGCCGTGGCCTTCTTCTTGCCTGCTGCTGCTGCTGCTGTTGCTGCTGCTGCTGCTGGTTCTTCGATGTCTCGGTCCTTGGGGTGTTGGCCTTTGGTTGCCCGACCCGAGCGGCGCACTTCATCTGTGAGCTTCGTCAGCTTTCGGCTTGCTTCTTCAAATTCAAAATCGACCCGGCCGACGAAATCGCCTGTGTTGTTGTGTTCTCTCGCTGGGCAAGAAACAGGTCGCCGGCGGCCGGGTCGAACTTTTGGACGTGACGTACCGGCCATGATGATGATGATGGTGGAAAGAGCACGACGGGCAAGACTATTCGATGCTCGCTCTACGTGCGACGACACAGACAGATGTACAGCAAGCGCGCCGCGCGCAGAAAGTAACACGTCAATGCAGATTGCTAGCAGTACAGAGAACGACAGTTTTCTTTCTTTTTGGCCTCCTCAGATATCATCGGAAGGCGCGAAAATGCGCGCGAATTTCGCCTGCTCAGAAACACGGTCGCTGCCTAGCAACCACCCTGATGGTGAATAGGGATGAAGCTAAGACGATGGAAATGCAAAGTCGTTGGGATGATTCATCGCGCGCCACGCCGGTTCTGAGGAAAGAGTCAGTCGGCAGAAGAAGGTGGCGCTTCAAACTCGGGTTCTTCTGTCCAGCGGTCCAGGCAGACTAAATGCGCAACTTCGGATAACGCGTCCGAAGACGGTCTAACTATGACGGTTTAGCCTTCTTGGCGACCCGACCTGAAACTGCTTGATCCCGTGATCACACTATCAAAATTCGCACTCATTCACGTGTAGTATACCAACCAGGACAAACATGCCAAGTCCCTGCTTATCAACCGGAGATTACTTGTACTACCTGAACGCGTTCTGTCGAAGGCGAAGAGTAGGCCATTGGCCACGGAAAGACTTTATGCGGCCTTATCAGTGTTATCACGAGCACTATGGTCGAGAGCTCTACTAGGGCTGCCTTCTCAGCTGTCATGATGCCATCAACAGCCAGCTGCGTCCAGAGTCTCCAAGTTTGGATAGAGTGAGTATAATACGAATACATAACCTGGACTTCTGGGATATTGCATTTTCCGAGGTCAAAGGTCTTGCTTACATTTGATTCTATAACGCTATCAGTCCAAAACCATGCCCACAGAGGACTCAACTCCGGGTCAGTTTCCCTCTCCACAATTCAAGGACAGGTCAACAGTTCAACAACAACCCACTCCTATCTCTCTCTCTCTCTCTCTGACGGCCGCTTGGAAGCCTGCCCGTGCGACGAGAGGCTGCGTCTCTCCTCATGTCAGTGAGCACAGCCACCACGCTGAGCGCGGCCCTGTCGCTCTCGCAAGATGGGTCGTAGCCGAGAGCCAAGGCAGCCAGGGAGGAGTCGGTTGACGCCGCCGTTGACGCCTCCGTCCGTCTCGGGCTTCTCGCCGAGCGCAGTGACGGTGCGCCCATGTTGCTCTGATACGGGCCGTATATGGAACAGGAGGAGGAAGAGGTCGCCGCCTCCTGTACCCTCCTGCTGGCCGCGCTGACAGACCCACCACCACTTGACCGTGACGCTCTCTGGCTTCTCGTACTTGCCGACACCCGGTGGCAGGAGGAGGCTTGGCCCAAGGTTGCACCAGTTGGGCTTCGAATATCCCTGCCGTCAAGCTCGTATATACGAAGAGAGGGATTATCCTCTCCAGCCTGTCGGAATATTAGTACGGAGCCGGGACAAAATACCGACCTAGCTAGACATACATACAGTGTCGGCGGCCTTTGACGAACAGCAGCCCATGCCGTTTTCTGTTTGCTTATTGTGGTCGATGTAGGCTGCGTTTAGTAGTAATGTATTGCAATGCGAGCTGTCAGATGTTGAACAAACATCAGGGATACATGGTATTCCTCCTCCCTCAGGATCGATCCCCTTGATAGATACCAGCCACCCAGGCATCTGGATCCTCCTCAGGGAATGCAACCATGGTGTAGAGTAGTAGACAGATGGACCCCACAAGTATACAACTCCACATAAAGAAGCCGCTCGCTGCGGAAAGACACTTCCACAGCCACTGGTATAGAGGCAGGAGTCCACATGTGTCAAACAGCCTATGCAAAATGCTGTGTCTTCAGGCGACCAGGTAGGCTGCCGGCGGTATACCGAAGGGGACCTCGACAAGTGTATATGTATAGAATGTAATGAGAAGGCGTGGCATCTTGGGACGAGTTCCGGTCTGATTGGGGGTGCCGTGGAAGTAAAACTACCGGCCCTATGGATAGACCTACTGTGTAGTTGAGCATCATGGATGCCTTGTACATACGTGACAAACATGCCAAGGGAATTGATGCCGCCCAATTCCGCATATGAGACTTGGACGGACTTACCTACTGCTGCGATTGAAACAACCTTAGACAACCAAGTCAACAGATAAAGATTTGCTCGCTCCGCCTGACTCCTCCAACGGGGGAGATCACGATCAATTGGCATCTATGTGCTTTTTATTATCGCTTATCGCTTCACGCCATTTGCCCCACAGCCCCTGCTTCAAGGATATTGGAGACGATTTCCATGACTTCCTCGATTTCACAGAATTTGACCTGGACATTTGGTTCTGATTCCGCTTCAGTCTGGATCGAGTCCAAATTCATCATGCTTGGTAACTTTCCCAGGTTTTCATCCCGGTTCTTGAACTCAGTGGAGTCGGTATCCGACTCGGTTGCTATACGGTAAAATTGGCTCAGATCGGCCACAACCAGGTCACCTGTATCATTGCGAGTTAGAAAGGCGTATCGAATAAGATGGTTTTGACTCTCGTCTTCCTCGCCAATGATCAGAATCGTCCACTCTCCGGATCGAATTTTGTCATGGCAAGGATCCTGCACATCATTATTGTATCTAGGACCACGCTCAGTTCTGACGATGGGTCGTATACGGCGTTGACAAAGTTCCCGTGGCAGAGGCTTCACCCTCCAAGGGTCCTTGATTAGACACCACGGCGTTAGCAGAGGCCGACTACCAGTGACCAGAGTTTACATACCGTGATAGAAATGGCGAGATGGAGAGCACAGTGCCTTGTGAACTGGTCCTCGGAACCTAGGAGTGTGCTATAAATCCCACGTCCCTGAATAAAGTTCAATAACTGATGAAACCAGTCATAGACATCAGCTGGCGCTAACATTGCGTCGAGCAGAGGAAGTGCTGACGCGAATACACCAGATCTAGATCGATTAGCTGGATCTAAGGCTAGCCCAGTGTTCCTGTCGATCAGTATTTTGCTCCATCGTAGTCCACCGTTGGCAAGACGATGAGGAGCGAGGTTGGCCTCAGAGAAAGGTGAGATTTGCAAAGATATGGCCTGCTTGAGGACATTCCCACTTCTGGCAAAGAAGCTCAAATGTTCAAGGATAGAATTGTCTGTCTTGATCGATGAAAGGGATAGTCGAAAGAGCTCTTGGTGCCAAATCCTCCGCACCTTGGACCCGTCGAGTGCATCTAATAAAGGCACCAGGGGCAAGCCATCGGCATAGAAGGCAATAAGCTCGGTCAGGTTATGACAAAGGCTCAGGATCTTCTGGAGCGATCCAATAGTCACTGTCGAGTTCATTGACAAGTCAAGCGAGATGAGGGTCTGATCAAGTCCCTTCTGTTCAATCAAATGCAAGATTTGGGGTTCTGTCAACCAGGGATACGGCGAGAGATCGAGATGATCGGTCTGCTGGATGCTGAGGCTCAAAAGTGGCAGGCCCCCGGGGCTTTGCACTAAGCTGGGGGCTCCATTGAGCCGCTCACGCAAGCAAGTATGGAAGTCAGGAAGCTCTTCAGCAGCTCCGAGCTTGTCTGCTTCCTCGGGGTCGTCAAGAGCTTGTTCAACGAGTTTGTCAAAAGCGAGCGACCTAAGTGACCTTACTAGCTTCTCCGCAGGAAAATCAAGGGTCACAGCCTCGGACCCCCTCCCATCCGGCCAGAGACTTCGCAGCACCCCGGGCTTGACCAAATCCCAGGCGCGGAGGTCGGCTGGAATTGGGTCTGTGGGGAGATTGTCCGGGTAGTATGTCCGATAATATTGTTCACCTGTGAGAGGTCTCATGTCATCTAGGAAAGCGAAGCAGTACCGAATAGAACGGAGGTCAGATATGTCGATGATTGTCAGTCCGTCGTTGTTGTCGATCTCGTTAAGTTTGGATGTGATGGATAGGATTGACACATTGTGTTCTTTCATACTAGCCCCAAGCACAAGGCAGGTGGTGATGAACGGAAACTGAACTGGGTCATCCATCCAGAACACGTCACGCTCCAACTCATTCCACCATTGATCAGGACGAGTCCTGGCATGAGATAGTTCATGGGTGATCAAGACCTTGTTAGCTGGGTGCTGAAGCAGCTGGAGGATCCTCCAGCAAGTTTTGGTGGGGCTGGGTCCATAGAGCCACTGATGATGAACAGCGGCGAGAATGCGATATCGACCATTGGCATTACAGACAATGAAGAGTTGATGGCGTTGGCCCATCTTTTGGTTTACCAAGTGAGTATTTACGAGGAGACGCGCTCGCTGTTTTGGGTATTGGGTGGGGTCGGGCTTGGCATTTACTTCAATCAGACTAGCGCCTTCCCACGGACTGGAGATACGTTGTTCCGAATCGCGACCTTCGACGCCGACCAACCACAACCATGTCAGGGTACAGCGAGGTGAGGTGTGTCTGGTGTGTCTGGTGTGTCTGTCAAGCGAACCGACGATTAAAAGATAGTATTGATCGTCGGATGATACGGCAATTACTTATAGTACCGTAGTAATAATCCCATTCTTCGCTTACAGTATGCCGACGTCGACCTCGCCTCTTATAATTATAAATTTAACTCCTCGTTTTACACCCAAAAGGATTAACATTATCAGCACTGAGAAATCGGACAGTGTTGATCAAAGTTCGTAATTAGCGCGTGAGAAGGCCTTCACCAGGATCAAAGACTTCCCTGCTGTTCCAGAGGCGGCGCATTACGGCCTCGTAGGGGGTCATTCCGTCGTCAAACTCGCCAACCATCATGCCCCCATCCGGACTGTCGTTGGTGGGAGTGATTCCAATGTCTATGTCAGAGTCTTGCGGGTCTGGGAGCACTTGGAAGCGCACGCCAGCACCAGAGCTAGGCCCGCCGCGGGTGTTTGGACGTGGGGCAAACGAAGGCACCGGCTGCCTGGGGTCGGAAGTATTAGGGCGTGCAAGCGCCGTGGTGGGGGCGGGGGACGTTTGAGGGCGCTGATTGGCATTGCCATTTGCACCAACACCAGCAGCAGCAAGGGCGGTGACACTGGCGTGGTGGTTCTGGAGATTTTGATGGTATTGGTGCAGAGCGCGCCGACTGGACGTGTCGTGCTTGTTGTTATTGTTGTTTGATGTCGTCGTGGTCGGTGTGCCAGCAGCATCGGTGGAGCTGAGGGCCTCCTTGTCTTTCAGGCGCTGTAGGCTATCGAGGATGGGGTTGCGAAAGCGCCGGACGACGAGAAGGTGCTTGACGCCGGTTTCGTAGTTCATCTTGTGCGCCTTGAAGCCGTCACCGAGAGATCGGGGAACACCACTACTGCAGCTGCTGCCACCGCCCCGTGAGTTTGTGCGGCCATGCAGAGAGAGCGAGGATGCGCCTCCGTAGGCCAGGTTCGAGGCAGGCGGCGTTGCCGAGCCTTGGCGCATGGTTTCTCGCCGCTGCAGCTCGAGCTTCTGCTGTGTGCGCGAGGGCACAGTGGCAAAGCGAGCCTTGGTGAGGATGTGGGCTTTTTCCGGTGATTCTGACGGTTGTGGCTTGTAGTTCGCCATGAATGTGGCCGGCTCGTCGTCAGAGCCCGAGTCGATGTGTGGCAGGCTCGTCGTCAGAGCTTTAGAGCTAGTGCTGGGCGTTTGATGAAGAAAGCGGGACACACCGTTCTCCATCGAGGAGGCACCCTCGGTCATTCCTCCGGTGGTGGGCACGGAAGTGATATCACCGTGGTTGATGTGCGTGAACGATCTGCTGGACTCGCGGCGCAGCAGGTTGGGCGCCGCCACGGCTGAAATGGTCGACATTGCTGGAGGCGCACGGCCAGCACGGCCGTTATGGTGAAGGAGAGCCGGGTCAGGAGGCGTGGTGTGGTCAGAGGGGTGTTCGGCCTGGTTTGTGAGGTCGGGAAGAGACCGGCTATTGGTCTTTGCATTCGCCTGGAGATCAGCAGGCGGCGGCGAGGCAGGGCGGTCCAGCGCTTGGCGCAAAATCCTGGGCTTGATGGTATGTAGCTGCTTGTCGACCTCGGGTGTCATCCGATGTTTGGGTGTGGATGCCTTGGAGTTGGGCCTGGTCAGCTCGGGCGATAGGGTGGTAGAGTCTTCCCACTCGTTTTCCTCCTCGTCATCGGATGACTGTGGTCCGCCTAGCTCGAAGAAGCCGGTCTTGTTGGTGTCCTGCTTGTTCTGCTTGGGCCGTGGCGCGGGGGCGAGTCCAGTCTTCTTGGTGCCATGGTGCAGGGAATTGCGGCTTAGTGCCGAGGCTGACTGGTTCTTGCGCAGATTGGTGTGGGAGGTGTTGTGCTTGGCCAGCGTACCGAATGACGTGTTTCTCTTGGGCAGCCCCTGTGCCGGAGCCGGCCCTGTGCTGGGCGACGTAGGAGGGCTGCGCTGCGGCGTTATTGGGCCTGACCGCTTGCGCGTGTGGTGTCTGTCCTCGCTCGTGACATTGGCAGCCGAGTGGACGCGGTTCAACTTGCTGAGATTCTTGCCATGTGACACATTTCTAGAGTGTCTCGTCACCATGTGCGGCCGGGGCGCTTTGTGCTGCACTGCCGACGGCTTCTGGGAGGACGACAGTGCTGTGGAGGAGGACGTCTTCTCAGAGGAGACTCGCTTGACCGGCGACGATGACGACGCCGAGGGCATGGTGGGTGGCAGCAGGAGCGGGCAGCAGCAATACACAGCCGTGTGGCCCCGGCAGCAGCAGCAGCAGCAGTAGCAGTGTCCAGAAGCGGAGAGACGTTGGAGACGATGTTGGAGGTCCACAGTCGATGCCGCCGGTGGTCACGTGACAGTAAGGTTGGGCGGAGTTAGGACTTAGCTGCCACATGCAGCGGGGTAACTGCCGTATCCAGCGTGACGGAAGCTAATCCCACCATAACTTCAGTCAACTTAGTCATGTAGCGAGAACTCAGTGGTGGACACACAATCAGAGTACGTAGTCAAAGTGAAAATTCGTGACTGAATCGAACAGCTCCTACACATCCTACACACCTTGGTGGGCGGCGATGTGTCGCGTACGTACCACTCCGAGCCCGCCCTAAACCGGTCCCGTATCGTGTCGATGGCACCATCCACCAGTTCCTGCCTTGGCTAGGACAAGGATCGCCCCACTCGGCGGTGTGATTGGAGTGATTGGAGTGATTGCGCCTGGCAAGGTCGATATCGGATCTCGCACTCGTTTCTGGTTTGTCAGGAAGGAAGCAACAGTAAGTTCAGTTCTTGCATCGACTTATCCCCGTTTCTGATGCCCATAACACCAGTAACTTCCCACGTTGAACACTGCCCACCTCCACGACCGTTGATCGTTGCTATCAAACGTCAATTGCTCCCAGACGTCATGCACCTTCCTTCCCCCCTTCTCCTGTTCGACACTGCCTAGCCCTTCCTGGTCCCCTCTCCCACAATCCTACAAATACAATGGATATCTCTTGCTTTTGTTGCTAGCCTTCGCAGGCGACGGGACGTTCTTTCAACTCATCACTTGTTGTTTCGCTGGTGGAAAAAAGTCACTCGGTGGTTGTCTGTCTGTCTGATCTCTACTTTGCCCAACACGAGGCGCAGTTTCGTTACAACTCGGCTGCCTATCTACTGGTCTACACACCGATATCTACACACCGATATCTACACACCGATATCTACACAGTATACATCTCTATACACGGATTTTGATTTGTCATCATGGTGCACCCCGGCGAGGCCTCCTTGTTGACCCCCATCACACCCTCAATGCCGCTGAGCCCCAGCATCCCCGACCATATTGATTCTCTGCCCATTACTCCCCCCGACCTCGACAAGTTCGACGCCAAAACATTCAAACCCGACAGCAGGATCATCAAAAAGGCCCTTCATGTGCTGGCAACTGAGCGCCAGGCATTGAACCATCTCGAGGATCTCTACAGCAACTCCCCCGATGCCCAGGATGCTATGGTTGGCGCTGTGCGGCAGATCATCCACTCCGAGACACACCACGGCAAGGTCATCTTCACCGGCATCGGCAAGTCTGGGCACATCGCCATCAAACTCTGCGCCACGTTCAACTCGCTCGGCATCCAGGCTGCCACCCTCCACCCTGCAGAGGCCCTTCACGGCGACCTGGGCCTGGTTCGGCCGAACGACACGCTGTTTATGATCACCTTCAGCGGCCGCACGCCCGAGCTGTTGGCGCTCATCAATCATATTCCGTCGTCTATTCCCCTCATTTTGCTCAGCTCACATCTCAACCCACGAACATGTCCTCTTCTTATGCACCCTACGCGGGTCACTGCGCTCAACTTCCTGCTTCCAATCACGCTGCATGAAAGCGAAACAGCTTCATTTGGCATCTCAGCACCGACCACCTCGACGACTATCACGCTTGCCCTGGGCGACAGCCTGGCCCTGGCCATCGCCGAAACCCTTCACTCGTCATGCGGTGTCGAAACTCCCAATGTCTTTGCGGCTAATCATCCTGGAGGTGCGATTGGCGCTACGTTTGCACAGTCGCGACCCTCCAATACCATGTCCAAGATTGCCACCCCCGTCGACCAAGTGCCCATCGTGTCGGTGAAGGAGCCCCGACATGCACGGTGCCTTGACGTGCTGCTTGCGGCCGCGAGGTCGCCTAGTGGCTACGTGCGTCTCGGCCCAGACCACATGATTGCACCTCGACGGATCCAGAAGCTGGATGAGCCCAGCCTTCTCGTCGATAAGCTGTGCGATGACTACGGGCCTGTTGTGATTGAGAAGACCGACTGGATATCCATCCTGGGCCACACGCCTATCGACGAGGTCAAGCAGTGGATATCTCAGATGCGGAACGAAGGAGAAGGCCGAGGGAGGCACTTTCTCAAGCATGGAACCCTCCTCGGCATTGTTGAGAATAACCAAGTCACTGGAGTCGTTGAGATCGAGGAATTGCTGGGCGATGATTTCAAATAATGCACAAGGTAGAGAGGTGAGGCGTTCAGGGCGCATGGGCCGGTGTGTCCATTGATGATGATGATTCGCCATAGAAAACCGTCATGTACCCGTGTTTGGGGTACTCTCTACTACTTACTACTAGATCACAACGGCCAATGATTATTATATATAGGCTTGCTAATAAGCCCTGCTCAAGCATACCAGTCATCTCCTTCATCCTCATCTTCTTCATCATCGTCTTCTCTACCTTCACCCTCATCTTCTTCATCCTCTTTCCCACCTCCATCCCGCGTGTCGGCGTCCCCCGTCTGCCCCGGATCACCATCGTCGACTTTCTTCCTCGTCTCCTGCTCGGCCGCCCTCAAGGCCTCCCTCCGCTCCCTCAGTTTCCTAATCCGCTCCTCCAACTCCTCCATCACCTCAAACTCCTCCTCCAGCCGCCGACTCTGCTCTTCTCTCTCATCCTCCGCTTCCTGCTCCTGCTGCTGCTGCCGTTGCCGTTTCCGCCGCTCGTCTTCCGCCTCATTCTTCTGCTCTTGTTCCAGCTGTGCGGCTGACACGGGCGCTGCGATGATGGTTGCTGATGAGTAGTTGGGCCGTTGCTGTTGCTGTTCTTTTTCTTTTTCTTCCAGCGACGCGATTTCGCTTTCAAACGCGGCCATTTCGTCGTCGTCATCTGCTTCTGCTTCTGCTTCTGCATTGGTTCCTTCTTGCACGTTTGCTTCCAAGGATGAAGAAGAGGATTGTGTGACTTTGGTCTTCTTCGTTTCGCGCCCGTAATCGTCTCGCTGTTGCTGCACTGCGCTAGGATTTTCATCCACCGCACCGGCACTAGGCGACGACCGCTGTCGTCGCACTTCGTCCCCGTCCCTCTTACCACCCTCGCCCTCGCCCTCTGTCTCATCATCATGCATATCGTCCAGCTTCCTCTTCACACCCTGCTGCTGCTGCTGCTGCTGTTGTCGCCGTTCGCCTCCACTGGTCTTGTCAACTTCTTCTTTTCCTCCTCCTCCTCCTCCTCCTCCTCCTGCAGCACCAGCTCCCGCAGCAGCAGCAGCAGCAGCAGCAACATTCTTCCGATGATTCGCACTCCGCAGATGGCCGTCCCAGAGCGCTTCCGACCGCACGTTCAGCTGGCACACGGTGCACAGCAGCTGGCCGGACTTGGTGTATGTCAGAAGCGGGTGCGAGATCCGCCGGGCTTTGCGTTCGGCTGCCAGGAGGGCGCGGACGTCGGCGGCGGTCGTGCTCATGTTTTTTTCTTTTTTTTTTCTCTCGGTTGTTCCTCTTCTTTTCTTTTCCTCTTGAGTTGTGGATTTGGAGATATGTCTGCCTACCTGCAAGGCGAAATTGAAGCAAAGACTAATTAATAACTAAATTGATGCGGAATTATCCCAAAGTTTTGATACACGTTTTGATACACGTTGACGTCACGCGTAAGGAATAAATTACAAATTTATTTCTTACAGAAAAACATAACTTACGAAACTGGTGGTAACGTGGGACGCTCTTTTTGATTCTTTTCAACTCATCAGTACTCGAAATCATCGTCAACTCCAGTCTTGGTGTCCTTCTGGGTCAGGACCTCCTGGTTGTCGTACATCTCCTTGACGCGCTTACTACTGGTGGCATCCTCGGGCTTCTTGTCGTCGCGGCGCCGAATGAAGCGCGGGAAGCGCAGGGAGATGCCCTTGCCGACGCCGGCACCGACCTCGTCGATGGCGGCGCGGTAACGCGGGCTCAGGGTCAGATCGGCCGTCTTGACCTCCCAGACGTGTTTCGGCTCGAACCAGACGTCGGGCTGGTCATTCTTGACGCTGCTGTAGCTGTAGAAGGGCTTTGGATGGTCGATCACGATCTCGCTCAGCTCCTTGTGAAGCTCGTCCAGGATCTGGTCGGAGAAGCCGGTGCCGATATTGCACACCGTCTCGAACGTCTGTCTGTCCGGGTTGTACGCGGCCAGGAGGAAGGCACCGTACCAGGACGTGCGCTTGCCTTTGCCGTGGTAGGCACCCAGCACGACCAGGTCGAGCGAGTCGCCAATGCCGGCCAGGTAGTCCTTCTTGACTTTGAGCCAGTTGCGCGACCGCTTCGACGGCTCGTACCCGGATTCTGCCGTGTCGAGCATCTTGACCATCAGGCCCTCGCACGATGCTTTGACCGAGTCGTCCAGCAGCGTTTGGATCTCTTCAATGTCGGCCGTGTCGCCGTACTGTGCGAACGCGAATTCGCCCTCGACCGGGTTGAAGGCCGAGTGCAGGATCTCTCTGCGTTCACGCAGAGTCTTCTTCACAAGCGGCTCCGAATTGTAGAAGAGCAGGTCAAAGGCGAACACACACACCTTGATCCGGACTTCTGATGCCTTGACATCCTTTCTCTTGCGGGTCATGAGCTGCTGGAAGGGGAGGACCTTCTTGTTGACCGCATCCCAGGCCACCGTCTCACAGTCTAGCACAAAGGATTTGGTCTCGGGCTTGATCCAGGAGTTGAGCTTCTCCAGAATGTCGGGATACTTCTTCGACAGGTCTTCGGAATTGCGAGAAAAGATGCAACCGAGACCGTGGGAGCCCTTGGCCAGGTGGTCTTTGGCTGCAGGGAACTCGGCAATGGCTTCAGGAGCAACATAATGTATCTGCGCTCGCTCGCCGTCGTACTTGTACTCACACGTAAAGTCTTTGCCTTCAAAGCGATCAAGGACTTCGGTAATCGACTTTGTTGGTCGGGCCAGCATCGGCTTCAGGGGCACGCCAGGCTGAAGCTTGCAGGTCTCGTGCAGCTTGAAGATGCCATGTTCCAGCATTGCAGGAATGATGACTTCGTAAGACGGCAGCTCACTGTACACTTCCTTGAGCGCAGCTTCGCCCTTGGCCAGTTGGTCCGTGCTGGGCAGCTTGTTGCTACCTTGCTGGCGCAGCTCATGGGTGACCACGGCCTGCGCCAGAGCCACGATAACGGTCTTTTCAGCCAGGCCTAGTCGAAGCTTACCCTCCAAAAAGCGCACGAGAAACTTGGCTTCGGATGGACCGCCTTTGTCCTTGGTGATGTCGACAGACTTGCTACCAGAGGCGGCGTCAGCCGAAGCCATCAGCTTGTTGATCGCCCTCACTTTCTGGTCCTGGGAGCCGTGCCCTTCCATCTTGGCGATTTCGAGGAGGCCCTGGTGCACCCCGCGCACGGTCAATGCCTTGGGCTTGAACATCTGGCCTTGCTTTGACCGACTCTTGGCAGCGACAAGACCTAGGTCGCCAATCTTCTTGTGGTCCTCCTTGATAGCGCTGAGGGACCTGCCCGAGCTTTCTCCAATGGCCTTCATGATCAGGGACTCGCCAATGCCAAGCTCAATGCCTGCATAGTCTGCGGCCAGCTTGTTGAGCATCAACTGAATGGTGGGGAGGAGGTCGGTGGGGGTCAATCTCAGGACCTGCTGCAAGAAGGCTGAGCAGTAGGCCGTGATCTGGAGGCGCTTTGTGGTAAGCTCGATGAGGGAGAATGTGGTACAGAGGGCGGCATAAGGAACAGGCGTCCCAGCTTTCCAATCAGGGTATGGATCTTTAGCCGTGCTTTTGATCGTAGCCTGAAGTTTGGCGACCTGCTTCTTGCTGACCTTTGGCTGATCATCGCCATCGCTTGCCGAATCACCATTCTCGGCCTCGTTAGCCTTGGGGGCGGCGGCGACCTTCTTGCCTGCTGGTGATGAGGGCGACGGCGATGCTGATACTGACTGTGACCGTGACCGTGATTGTGATTGTGATTGTGTCCGTTTCCCCTCTCTTTTCCGCTCTGGGCTCGCCACACGCTTTCTCTTGACAGCAGGCTGAATGTCGGAGTCATCTGACTCGTTTTCGTCAACTGGCCCTCGACGGTGCTTCCTCTTGACCGAGTCTTCGCTATCGCTCTTCAAGGGCGATGATCGGGCCTTTGGCTCATCCTTGTTCACCTCCAAGCCAGAATCCCCGTCTGGTGGAGCAGCAGTTGATCCGTCTTCGTCTTGCACCTCATTGGCATCGGCCGCCTTCCTCTTGGGTGACTTGGGTGTGAATACAAGCGTGGACTGGGTCTTTTTCTGCTGTTGCGGCTGGGTGGAAGAAGACGACTTCCCTAGGAACTTTCTGCTGCCGGTCTTAGAATTTGTATTTGCACATACACACACAGACACAGTTGATCGGTCCATACATACCCCAGAGTGGCCTGTCTGCCGCCTGCCATGAGCGCAGTCCAAGCAGGCGATATCAGCGAGCGGGACAATAGATAATGACAAGAGGGAGAATGGGAGGAGCGAACAGCGGAGAGCAGCGTGAGAGCGATATGATGAACCCGCGAGGCACTCATGTATGCTGAAAACTTTACGACTGTGTGGTTGGATGGTCATGGTGTCCGTCGCGTGAATTCGCGGTGTGTCAACGCGTAAGGAGCCTAATAATTAGGGCGCGGCCCAGCGAATTAGAACACCTGATTTAACTAAACTAACAAGTCTAATTAGCATCATCACGGGTCACGCGCCTAAAGAGCTAGGCGGGCTTCTTGCTGGTGCTGGTGCTGCCGTCGCCACCTCCACCACCAGTGATGAAGATTATTATTACCAACAACTAGGACAAGGACTCGAAAGATCATCAGATTGGCATTTTATTATGAGTCCGCTGCTAGCGAACTCGTTCGGTATTAAGTAAGCGTGGAGCAAGCAACCAGGATATGCCTTATCTATCGGAATCCGCCTTGATCCTATCAGCACCTGGCTGAGTCGAAGATTGGCAATCGCCAGGTCGGATGATGTGATAAGTTGCAAGGCGGAGGACGCTGGGTGTCGAAGATTATTTAAGGTATCAGGCGCCCGTCGAGCATATTATTAAGCGGTACAAGATCTCCGTTGCTTGAAAGAGTGTTTTTCGTTTTCGTTCAGTCATTCAAAGCAAGCATACGATCGCCAGCACCCCGATCATGCATGACTAGAGGGAGTGTCCTGTGGACATGCCGCTGCAATTATGGCGATATTTGCGCCCGACTGGGTGGGTAGGGTATCTCGTAAAAGGAAACTAACACCAGGAGGCTCTCCAGATCTCCGTCCTTCAAGACTCATTATTATGGTGCGTTTACAGCATCATGATAGCAGCAAGACCGACAATGCCGGCAATGCCGTTGGCGGCGACGGTTGCCATGGGGGCAGCAAAGCCAGAGCTCGTCGATGTTTCGCTACCGCTGCCGGAGTCAGAGGTCGAAGAAGCCGAACCCGAGTCGCTGTCTGAGGTAGAGCTTGAGCCACTGTCGGACGAGTCGGAACCAGAGGAAGAAGCGGATCCAGAGGAATCGGTGGAAGAAGCATCGGAAGAGCCAGAGCCGGACGAACCGGTCTCGGACGAATCAGAGCCGGAAGAAGAACCAGAGCCAGAGTCAGAGTCACCGCCAGAGGAAGCAGTAGCAGAGGCATCAGAGCCACCCTAAGCAGGGGTTAGTATGCAAGTTCATGTCTTGAGTTGGAGTAAACTTACAGCTGCAGCAGTGCCGGAAGAGAAGATGGTGGTGCTGCCGACAGTCGTCTCGACGGTCGATCCATCAGTGACGACGGTGGACACAACAGCTGAGGTGGTGATGGCAGAACCAGCAGAGCCGGAGCCTGAGCCGGAGCCAGAGCCATCGGTGGCAGAGCTGGAACCGGAGTCGGTAGCGCTGGCATCACCGGAGCCACTGCCAGAAGTGCCGCTGGCGGCGGCGGAGCTGTCACTGCCACTACCACCGGCGGCGGAGCTGCTGTCGCCAGAAGCCGAGCTGCTATCACTGCCGCTGCCGCTGCCGCTACCGCTACCAGAGCCAGAGGTACCGCTAGCGCTGGCAGACGAATCCGAGCCCGAAGCGGTAGATGCCGAGGAACCGGAGGAGCTAGCGGAGCCAGATGAGGACGCTTGGACAAAGTCAGTTGTGCTCTAGTCATAACCCTGGTCTCAAGGATACTTACAGCACTGATAAGCGGCGGCGAAGCTATCAAGAGCAGTCAGGTCGGTGCCAGAGGGGCATGACTCGTGAGAGCAGTCATGGATGCCGTTTCGGACGTCCTCGCAAGACAGGGTTGATGCCTTGGCCTCCACAGCGGACACGCAGCTTTGCTATCGAAAGAGAGTCAGCCGGTATTCGAATAGTGATCGTGGTGGACGACTCCGCGTCGCCGAGGCCACATCGACTCGACTACTTACAGCACACGATGGCAGGTTGCTCTGGGCCAGGACGGTGCTGGCGAAAGCCACAGCGATCAAGGAGTACTTCATTGTGAATGTGTTGTGTGTGGGTTGATGTGATGAGTGGAAGATAGGGCTGTGTGGGAGGATGGTCTACTGAGAGTAGGCTTGCTGAGGTACCGATGTGCTTTTATGGAGGATTAAGAAGAGTTGAACCCAGAAGGACGGAACAGACCACAATTTATCAGAAGGCAGGAGGTGGAGAAGAGATTGCACACCGCACCGGGGAGAGCTCGCAGAGGCAGGAACGACCAGCTGGGGGTTGAAAGCAAGGCAGATCGTTGGTTTAGGAAGCTAAAGTGGAGCCTCATGAGATCATGAGTACAGCGGAGATGCCACCAAGGCTTCACTGGCGCTACAGGGCCCCTGCCAATTCGGTTCTGCTGTAAAATTACGGCGGGAGATGGCTTTGTCGTGTCTGTAGATCTTGATCTTCGATTTGCGGAGCTCTGACACGGCTTGATTGCCCGTCGGTCCCATATCTCAGTAGCGCGTGAAGTGACCACGTTCCGACCTGGCGGCGGAGATTGCTCACTTTCTCTGAGCAACCTGGGCCTCCGCCAATCGATGGTTGGCGCGACATCACTCGCTTGTGAACCTGCAACCTTTCGGCTTTTCCTGGCAGTGCAAAGCTTGTCCTCTACCACGGAGCTACCAGGCATTTACCTGCTGTTTTTGTGCTCCAGTTGGTCAGGCAACGGCAATTAAAACCTAGGGCTATTTGTCCCCACCCCCAGCGCCCGTGCGCGTTTCCCAGCCTCGCTGCTCGGCCGGCGCGTGCGGTTGTCCTGGTCTCTGTGCAACGGCAGGGCCAAAGCTGAGCTACTGTACAGTATCTGGGAAATGGGAAATCAACTCAAGGATCTCCTGACGTGACGCGGCAGTCGTCCTGCAGGTCCCATACTTCTTGGAGGGGGGGGCGGGGAGGGGGGGAAGTCTTCTCTTTTCGGGGACAATGCTGCAGCTGTCATCCTGTCTATTGGACCACGCCAGCCTGTTCGGGTTGAGCGGTTCTAGCTGTTCCCAGAGATGTCACAGAGGGGTGACTGCTCTATTTTAATTACATCACCTCCTGTCGACCGTAACCCTATCTGACTTTCCCGTAATCTATACGGCAACTCAGGTGAAGCACTTGCTGTTTGCAATTTACAGTACCTGCCCTCTCAGCTAGAAACAGCTGTAAGGCTACAGGCGCAACATCCGAGCTGAGGCGAGGAATAATACTCTAATAAGAAGCGAGCCCAGCCAATCGCGCGCATTTTGTGGGGCGAGCCAAGGTAAGTCATTTTCGATTCAGGAGCAGCCCGTAATTAATTACAACAAAAATGCTAGCGCGCTCTTCGACGCGACTTCCCGCCCTTTATCAAAAAAAAAAAGGGAAAATGAACACTAACTAAGATGCGAACGAACGCACAGCGGTCTCACTACCTGGACCTGACACACGCGGAAAGAGCTACTACTGCCGTTCTTGCCCTGCATACCGTAGTAGTGCCTTCGCCTATTGCTGATATTATCCATACAGTACCGTACCGACATGCTGCTTCCCTGATGATGCCAGGATCCAGTTGTTAAACGAACAACGCCATGGCTTATTATTAGCCAGCTCATCGGCGCTAGGCGACATCAACACCCAACATGCTTCCGGGTTGTATCAGATAAGCTCTCTATTGGATGTCGGCGCTAAGCGCACGTCGACCACGTCACACCACCCAAACAGTGATAGCGGTTTGAAACAGCCACCTGCCCTGTGGCTGTTTCGGCTCCATGCCCCGCCCGCCCTCAGCCACTGCGGCTGTGCTCCGCTCTGGCCTCGCCGTTGACCCCACGTGATGGACATCAAGCCCATCGTCCTGTAATTCGCCACAATCGGCATTTTCCCCCCCAAATTACGATCCCTCAGCCGACCAGATCTTGGTTTTCAGCCATGACCCTATCCCGGCAACAGGCTTTTCAGCAGGTCGCGTCCCCCAGATGGACCGGCGCCGGTGTTCTTTTGCTGACGGTTCTGCTAGCTACGGCCACCATGTGTTGCCCTCAGCTCTGTTGCCCTGCGCTTTAAGGGTCGCCAGGCTCCAGTGAAAGACGTTCTTTACGCTCTGCAGGATGTCAGCAGTGCTTTAACCCGCTTGGGTGAGCAGAATGCGCTGGATGAGAAGCTGGCGCAGTATGCCTTCTTCCCACTGACCCACGTCTTCAATGAGGCCCAGCGACTGTCTTCCTCATGCCTCGAAGTTGCCATCAAATGTGTAATCGTCCTGGTCACACAGGGATGGCGGCAGCATCTGTCGCCCGACTTAGCAAAACAGCTCCTGATCTTGATGACCCTGGTTAGTTTGCCCGACGCCAGGGGAGAGTCTGTGGAAGAAGTCAAGGCAGTTGCGCTCGAGTGCATCGCAGCCGTTCTTCTCCAGCTTTCACGTAGGCCGGACAAGCAGCATCTGTTTGATGATGCCAGCACCAAGAGCCTGTTGGACCAGCTAGTCTACATGATACTCGATGCGATTCCGAAGAGCGAGAGCGAGCAAGTACAGCTTGCGGCCGCCGACGCTCTCTATTATTTACTGACTCTTGTTTCCAACCGGGTCATGCTCGCGGCTGTGCTCCCGAGCACGGCGTCGACGCTCACCAAGGTGCTTCGGAAGAGTCCGTCTGCGCGCCGCACGAAGAAGGTGCTGGTGTCATATCTGCGAGTCTTGAGGCTGCTTCTATACTCTGTCCTTGCTGATGCTGTTGTATACCCGCTCGCAGAGGAGCCTTCTGAGGCACGTGGCGACGAGGGTGCGCCCCTAGTTCTGGGAGCTTCCTGGCTGCGGGCGACAGGGGGGCAGGTAAAGTTGGTTCTGGTGCAGGTGACCAAACTGCGCTTCCACGAGAGCGGCGAGGTGCAAAGTGCCTTGGCAGAGCTCTGCCTTATGGTTGCTCGAGACTGCGCCACCTCCTTGTCGCAGTCGACAAGCGTTGTTGTCGAGACGCTGCTGTACATTGGCTCGCAGGAAGAAGGGAAAGGGCGATCAGTCGAAGTGGGGACGCTCGCAATTTCCGATCGCCGGATTGCTGAGGTAATCCGCGCCAATTTCGAGCGCAACTGCGCTTCCCTGCCGCGGGTGCTCGCTGGCCACGACGAACAGCCCAAGGGCCGCATCCTGGGAGAGCTTGCCTCATCCGTCACTCTGTTACAGCAGATCCTGTCGCCCAGAATCGAATTTCTGAACTCGCTGACCTCATCCTTGCTGGCAATCTCAACTGACGTTAAGGGGGCCAAGGTCTCTGACCAGGAGATTAGCATCGTTCCTCTTACGGACCCGTCCACCGTGACAAGAAGCCGTTCATTCCCTCAATTGACCGTCGGCCCGTTCTACCAAAAGGATGTCCTGTCGAAGCTGCAGCTTCTGCTCTCCGCCTGCTCTACCTGCGGCCTCTCCAACCAAGTCGCCCGCCAATTCATCGATCGGGTGGAAGGACAGCCTGCAGAAGAGCAAGCGACAGCCATCTGGTTTGCTCTCACCTGCTTGCGGCTCGATGGGAGTGGCGACAATAGTAAGAGTGATGACGATGACCTCGCCCTGGAAGATATCCTCGACTTTGACAACAACGACAGCGATACCACAGACTCCAGGTCCCATTTGATCTCAGACCTCTATGTCTCAGCGCTGCCATTTCTGCAAGATGAAGGAGGCCCCGATGCAGCTGTGGATGCCCAACTGAAGGCATTGGCCATTGAATGCACCGTCCTACAGGCTCAGCAGCTCAAGGTAAGCTACCGACCAGAGCTCGTCGACTCGCTGTATCCCATTCTTGCTCTGCTAGGCTCGCAAAGTCACGTATTGAGGACTCATGCCATCACCGGCTTAAACTTGCTCGCACAGGCGTGTGGATATCCTTCCGCCAGCGATATGCTCGTTGACAATGTCGACTATCTGATCAATTCCGTTGCTTTGAAGCTCAACTCCTTTGATGTCTCCCCGCAAGCTCCGCAAGTCGTCCTGATGATGCTGCGACTGTGTGGCGCCAGGATCGTGCCCTATCTTGATGATACCATTGCAAGTATTTTCTCCGCATTGAACAACTTCCACGGCTATCCTCGTCTGGTCGAACTGTTGTTTCAGGTGCTCAAAGCTGTGGTCGAGGAGAGCAGGGAGCGGCCTGACCTAACAATCACACACGGGCTCACAGAAGCCGATCACACCATTACACATGCAAAGAATCCAATCTTTCAGGTCAGCGACATTGTGAATGACTTACGCAAGCGAAAGTCTCGAAAACGTCGCCGCTACACGCAGGAGGGAGAGGGCATCGACGGCTTGAAGCAAACACCCCATCGGCCATGGAAGGAAACGCAGGAGAACGAAGATGAAGACGATTCGCTCTCTGACATTCAAGATGGCGGCGACCAAGCAACAGAAGCATCTGTCAATGTCAAGGGCGATGAAAAGCTCAGCAAAGCACACCGCCTTCTCCTCGCCATCGCCCAGTCCACAAGCCCCCACATGTCCTCTCCCTCCCCGCAAGTCCGCCATTTAACCCTTGGCCTGATCGAGCAAGTCGCCCCGCTGCTTGCACGCGATGAAAACACCTTCCTCCCCCTGATCAACGCCATCTGGCCCTCGGTCATTGCCCGACTGGTGAGTTCGGACGACGGCGCAGCAGCATCAGCAGCAGAAGAAGAACGGGAAGAAGCATCGTACAATATCTGCGCCGCCGCACACACAATCGCCGCGCTCTGCAACGGCGCCGGGAGCTTCATGTCATCGCGCATTGACGCCATCTTTCCCAGGCTACAGAAGTTGTTCAATCGTGTCGGCCCCTTCTCCTCCTCCTCTGCTTCCAACCACCACCACACCTCCACATCTCAAGGCATTATGATGATGACCACCTCCACCGCCGCTGCTTCAAAGCCACTACTACGCACTTCCAAATCCCAGATCCTCGCTGCACTGCTCGACCTACTAGTCACCATCTTGACCAAGGTGCAAATCTCAGACGACGTCGGAGATGAGATTGTTGCAATGCTTGCTCCGTTCGCTACCGCCCGACAACCCCCGTCGTCGTCGTCGTCGTCGTTGCAGGGTGGATTGCCACCACCTGTTAGACCAGCGCTGGAAGCATATAATGCTGATGCCCTGTGGCTGTGGGAACGCCAACACAGCACGGGTCGGCAACCGGGATGAACTAGAAAGGAAAGAAATGGAATTAAATCATACTCCCCTAGAGCCAGCTTGCTTGCTGCTCCAGCATACCCATAATTTGAATTCATTTGTACACCCTGACTGTTCTCTTTGATATTGCTACCTGCCTCTACTCTGTAGGGGGTGAGACAAAGAGAATTCATCTTCATGATTGGTCTATTGCGCCTTGTGGAGCAAAGAGTCAACTCGGGACATGATTGGCTTAGAGAAATGGAAATTCGCTCATCTAGGCGTCTCATTGGCTGGACGGAAGAGAGCTTTCCTCGTGGTATGCAACTTGTTATCCCCTACTTCAGGTCCTTAGGCGGGCCAAAGGAAAACCCACGCGCCGAGGTCGATGCAGGTGTTGTAGACGCAGGTGCAGACACATCACCAGTAGAAGTCGTGGGTCCAGATCCAAAACCAAAAGAGGTGCCAAAAGAGGATCCTCTTGCTGAACAAGTCGTAGAGCAGTCAGGCAAACTAGTATAAGTAGGATACACCGCTGTAGTAGTGGAGAAAGGAGATGCCGTCACTGTAGATGCAGGTGCTGCCACTACAGAAGCATGGCCTGTCACTTTAGGAGTAGGTGCTGTAACTGCAGGAGTAAACAACCCGAATCCACCCGTCGACGTGACTGCTCCGGCGGTACCACTTGATCCCAACCAAGGAGAAGCTGGATTTGCTGCTATGGTAGTAGCAGATCCAAAAGCATTAGACGTTGGTTTTGCCGCTACCGGAGGTGAAGATCCAAAAAGATTAGACGTTGGTTTTGCTGTTACCAGAGGTGTGGATCCCGATACACAAAAGAGAGATGACGCCGTTGTCGTGGAAGCAACAGCTCCCCCGGCCTTCTCATTCGTCTGCGTAGGAGGGTGGGAAAGACCAGACGCCGGCCGAGTGCTTGATGAGGACGGAGTCATTTTGGCACTGCTGTAGGGTGAAGCCGACGGATCAGAAGCCTTACCGTTGTGGAGTTGGGTGCTTGCTGACTTGGAAACCGTCTTATCCTCGTTTCCATCTGTCACTCGCTTAGATTCGCCGTCTGGGTTCCTCTCGTTCAGTGCCGATTGTGTCTGAAAAGACTGAGCAACTTCTTTTGTGTGAGTGCGATGAAACCGGCTTGTACGCCTCTGACATCTTTTGAGTGAATCCTCAAGGTTCTCCACCTGGTTGAGCAGCTCCTCGCGCTCACTCTGAACATCTGCTGACTCGCCAGCTACGATGGCTAGTATATGACTGTCCATTTGCAAGACGGTGTCGGGCGTGAACATGGCTGGCAGTTTCGAGAGCAGGCATGATTCTACACCATGAATAACAACGGTTTCGATAAAGGTCTCGAGGGCAACGTCATAATACGCTCTTGAATATCGGAGCAATCTTAGACGGGTGTCAGAATCCGAGCCGGCGATCGAGTGGCCGGGAGCCTCCTGCGTGAATGAGACTTCAGCATCCTCTTCTTGTCGAACTTCTTGGGTCTCAACTCGCTTCAAGCTTTCTTGAAGTCGGTTCTTGGTGGAGAAGAGGAAAGACTTTGTATATGGGCTGAACAATTCCTCGGCTCTTGATTCAAGGGCTTCAAAGCTGGTTTGAAGTGCATCATCCAGCACGTGGCGGAATATGAGTTCAGATGTTTCGCCAGCCGAAGGGCAAATGAAATCGACAGCCTTGCCGACGAAGGTCTGCACAGCGAGACAGATATCGGCAATGTATTCCGCAGTAAACAGAGGCCATTTTTTTGACTGGTCTTTGAAAAGCTCACTGATCAGACGCGAATTTATGAGGAATGAGAGCTCCGGACCTCGGTGGCTCTGCAGTAGCTTGCCAACTTTGAGCAATGCCTCAGACTGAGTGATTGTCTCCGGACTGTGAGGCAACCTCTCAGTTTGCTGGCAAGCTTTCTCACAGATATCAAACGTGTGGCCATGTTTGTGCATCCGAGACTCATAGTCGTCTGTCAACGTCATGGTTATAGCCCTCAGCCGTTTTGAGGGATCGCCGTCTTGGAAAAAGGGGTCACTGTAGTCGCCCTCCAGTGCCTGCTTCACAAGTTCACCAAAACGTCGGCTGATTCGAGTGAGGTAAAGCAATTGCTCCTTTGGACTCGTCCTCGAGTCACCGAGCATATCCAAGGAGGCTTTGACGGCTTTGAGCCTGCTTGCGAGAGAATTTTCGAGGTCTGGCAGAAACTGGAGGAGGTGCTGATGGAGATGTTTGGTTAAGGCTGATCTCAGGGAGGCGATGCCTAGTTGCCTGTGGCTCAAACTGGTTTTCCATGGCTCCTTTCCAAATAGATCGCGCTCAACATGCTCTCGATCCAAGCCACTGTCTCTTTCCTTGTCGCCCAGGCATCTAACAACGTGCCAACCACGCGTAAATTGATATGCTGTATTCCGATTGCTTGCTAGCTCCAAGATCGCTGGACGAAGACTAGCTCTGGCTGGTTTCGTCAAAGCATCAGGTTTCGTGATGACTCCAATGGTGCGGGTGCCTTTGGGGTCGAACCTGCAAGAAGAAGCAAGGATATCCTGGTCCTCAATCGGCTTTTCGGCAGAAACAACGACAAGTATGATGCTTCGCTCTTGGCCGAAATAGTCCTCGACGATGGCTTGAATACTTGCAGCGTCTTCTGCATTCGTGGATGCATCGACGAGGCCGGGAAGGTCGACAAGGGTGAGGTTTGGAAGTTGGTTTCCAATCAGCTCCAGGCGGAGCACGTCTCGACTTATACCCGACTTCTCACCGAGGCCCATCGCCTTCCTGGCATCTTCCAACAGGGTAGGAACATCATCCAGGCTGGTGATCTTTCTGCGGAAAGATTCACTCGCAGGTGCGTCGTCATCTTTAGCCGAAGAAGCACGGTCCGCAGCTGGAGTAATAAACGCGTGGCCAGTGACAGCCTCTGACGCTGACGAGTACCTCAGGGCAATCTCTGTGGCAAATCTAGTGGCTGAAGGGGGCAAGAAAATGCCAGACAAGGCTGACAGCACGGAGGACTTCCCGCTGCTTTTGTCTCCACAGACAACGATCTGGGGGAGGTTGTCAAGGACAACATGTTCACCGAACCTGTCGATGTCTTTGAGCAGTTCAAGTCTCTCGGGAGATTGGAATAGGTTCATTGCACTCTTGTTGAGGACCATGGTGAGTCGGGCAAGGGTGAATGAACAAGCGAAGATTCAAACGACAGAGAAGGGAAGGAACTACAGTTTAAAGGAGGGAAGGAAGGACCCCCGTTAGTAGGCTGAGCCACTGGCTCGTCAGGTCCGGTTTAGCGTGTCTTACTTGACTGAAAGTCGAGTTATTTATTTACAGGGAACTTTAGCAAGTCAGCCTTGCGGCGTATTTAATCCTGTCAGCCTCATACAGGATGGTATTATAACAATATAGAGGGGGTATGTTGTGTCCAAATTGACCTTGCACCAACGCCGTCGCTGATCGTTCAGATATATTGTCGAAAGAGGGGGCAAAGAGGAAGGATAAAGGCCTGGTTTCAATCACCAGCAGCATACAAGTCAACAATGATGTTGATAGCAGCAACGACGATTTCGGCAGCAATGAGGATGATGACTATTGATGAAACATTAGCTCTGTGTAGGTAGGATGAAAAGATGGCAGTGTTCTTACCAATCCATTCCAAGACTTCGCCGTGTCTTCTACTGCCCTGTTCTCTGAGGACAGCGAGCAGATCTAAGTATTGTTAGTGAGTGATGGAGTGAGGAGCGAGTGAGTGACAAGGTGAGGAGAGAGAGAGAAGAAGAATAAGGGCTTACCGGCAATGACGTCCAATCGCTCGGTTAAGAGGCCGACTCGCTGGTCAATCTCCAGGTAGCTCCGGACAGCAGCATAGACGGGCTCGAGATGAGGCTCAGCCCACATGAGCTCTGGGCTGTCGAGGACGCTGCCTTGGAGATGAATGTTTATGCGCAGGATGAACAGCTCGCCAATCTGCATATTGAGCTGTCGGCGGGTCAGATTAACGCTGCCCGTCTCGGCAATCACAGCCGGCAGTGGGCTTGTGGCATCGATGGTCTCGCTGACCAGGTCTTCGAACAGACTGGTCTTGACGCTCTGCGACAGGGCATGACTGATGGCAAGCTTGGTCATGTGGTTGTGTGGGTCACGCAGACTGATGAAATCGTTGTAGATCCGGGCTTGGTAGTGCTTGGTGTAGTAGAAGTTGAAGTTCTCCGTCTGCACGCTATCGGGTGGTAAGGGCGAGTCGCTGAATTTGGACATGTCATTGAGGAAGCGCTGCTCACGCTCCGGGCTCATGCCCCAGATGACGACAGTGCCGTAGTCGAAGATGAAGACCTCCGGTATGTGGACTTGGGTTGAGAGATCAAAGTCGTTATTGATGTCATTATTGTCCTTAGTATCCTTGCTGTTGCCATTGTCGTCTCCTGCTTGCAGGTCACTCGAGTCAGCAGGATCGAGCTCAGTGAGAGCATCATCTGAGGGCAAAGCTTGAGCGGGCGAGCCAACCTGCTGCTCCTGCTCCTGCTCACCACTCTGCTCCTCCTGTCGCTCGACATGGTTGAAGTCTGCCGATGTTGCGCCGTGCGAGTGTCTCCTCTCGATCGGCTTGATTCTCGGACTTGGAGCGATCCGGCCGAGCCTCTCCTTAACCGGGCTTTGGCTATGTTCATCGCGCCCATTCCGGGCCTCTCGGTCCTCACGCCGGGCCGCGAGCTTCTTCAGCTGGTCGTAGTCGTACGGGCTGTAGAGGCATTCGTCAAACAGCTTCGGGTTGGCGCCTCGGGTGCGGTTGCGGCCCTTCATGAACCTCATGATCCCATCCAGCCGGTATCCCTGGGCCATGCAGTAGGCAGTCACGCGCGGTAGGCGCTCTCGGTCGGCCCGGCCTAGTCTGGCTGCGTCACGCCGGGCGGTGGGGTCTTTGATCCGGGTGAACTGCGAGTACACGTCTCTGCCAATCTCGGCATCGAGCTCGTCTTGCTCGTCTTCGCCCGTCTCAGGATTCGGCAGGAGTTTGAGTTTCTCCACCGTCTTGGTCGTTCGATGGGCGCCGGCACGCGGCACCGCCGGTCCAGGCGGCTGTACGGTCGGTAGGGTTGAGCCATGGCTATTACGGCGGCGCAGTTTTGAGTTGAACGAGCTGAGCAGTGCCGGGCCGTCTCGGGCACCAGTAGTAGCAGACGCCGGTGCTGGTGCGGGTGCTGATGCCGGTGCTGGTGCTGGTGACAGTGACGATGAGGGTGGCAGTGGCGACGAAGACGAAGACGATGGCGATGACGAGCCGAGGGCTGAGCTGGGGCTCTGCATCGGGCGCAGCGAACCGGGAACACTTTGGCCAGACTGCGACTTGATTGAGGTCAGTGGGTTGAAGGTGACGGTGCGCGGGCGGGGTAGATTGGGCCGCTGTCCGTTATGAATGGGCAGCAGCGGCGCGGTTTCGTCAACAGACGTCGCCATAGAGGCGGCAACAGCAGCGGGGGCTGGGTTAAGAAGCCAAATAGAGGCAATGATTCAACATGACAACTGTACGCAATCAAACAACACTGCTCATTTGTTATACGAAATGTTACTAATAAATTAGTAACTCAAAGAACCTAACGCGAGTCTACTCAGCATAAGCTTAACTTAAATAATTGGGAGGTTAAAAAGTCAAACTGACTCCTCTTTCTGTGCATTTTGCTCTACCAAGACGTGGATGGGGCTGCCCCATGTCGGCGCTCGCTCGCTCGCCCTGCTCTTACTGCTCTTCATGCTTCCAGTCTTGGCTGCAGCAACGAGCATTCGATAAGTCTCAAATCAGGATCTCAGTCCCTTGCAGCAATGTGTGCCTCAAGCTCAGTTCTCGCGCCTCCCTGCCCGCTCCTGTCCATCACCGTTGATGGTAGAAAGCAAAGTGAAAAAAAAAAACCCGGCCGTTGATCTCGGTCTCGAAACATGCAAACACTTGCTCGGTCGAACTCCGCATCCAATCATCGTGATCAGGATCCCCTTCAGGTGTCCAACAGCCAGATTGTCCTCTTTAGCCCAAGTCAGTTGGCCACTGCGTACGCACTACGGGTGGGAATGGGCTTACCGAACTCCAGAACGCTTCGCAGAAGGGAATTTCTTTAGAGAATGAGACATTTCTTGCTCGATTTCTTGGGGGTCGGCTCCAGAGCGGCGACGATGGCTTCATCAAAGACGTCCTTGAGCTTGTACTGAGTGAGCGCGCTGCATTCGACGTACTTGACCGCGCCCAGCTCTTTGGCCATGCGCTCACCGTCTTCCTTGCGAACGGGAGACATCTTCTGCTTGGCAAGCTTCTCGCGAACAGACGCATCGTCTCGCAGATCGACCTGAGTGCCGACGATCAGGCAGGGCACGCCCGGGCAATGATGGTGCACCTCGGGGAACCATTTCTCTCGCACGTTCTCGAACGAGGCGGGAGATGTGACTGAGAAGCAGACGAGGAAGACGTCAGTCTGTGGGTACGAGAGCGGTCGGAGCCTATCGTAGTCTTCCTGTCCAGCTGTGTCGAAGAGGCCAAGAGTGTAGGGCTCGTCGCCAATCCTGCCCAAAGCGTTAGTGGCCGACATCTTGAGACACCGCCTGTTTCAAGCGCGACCGCTGCCGGAAAGTGGCACGTTCAACTCCGTCAAAGTGGGAGGAGAGAGTGGGGGGGAGCACTTACATGACTGTGACCGCGTAGTTGTCAAACACCGTTGGCACGTATTCGGATGGGAATTTGTTGGTTGTGTAGGAGATCAGCAGACAAGTCTTGCCCACCGCGCCGTCCCCGACCACGACACATCTATGAGTTGAGCAGTTAGCAGGCTGCCAGGTGCAGGTTGATGTAGAGAGTGCAAGACAGAAGGAGAGCAAGGCTCTCAACTTCTCACTTACTTGATTGTAGCAACAACCATCTTCTCCTCGCCCTGGTTTTCTTCTCCTGCAGGCTGGCAAGGTCTGGTAGGTTCAAAGTGTGGATATGGAGTAGGCGCACGAACTTCAGTGTGGGTTCCTGTAGCAGTGTGAGTGTTCTTGCAGTCTGGTCTGGAATTGTAGTCATCAAACGTGACTGAAGGCATTGTGGTTGAAACTTACAGAAGAAAGCAAGGCAGAGTAGGAGGAAAAAAGAAACAATCAAAGGCGGGCGGGGAGGGGAGGGGGTTTGTATGTGTGTTGCGGCAGGGCGATGGCAAGTGAATGAAGCTGGTTGCTGGGTGATGGGCAGCAGTGAATGCGTTTGAGTGCGGATAGACGAGGCTTGGTGAGGTTCGACGAGGGAAGCGGAGGACGAGGGCAGAAAATTGGCGAAAGGCGCGCGGATATGTGTGGGCGTATGTGGTGTCTTTGTGTCTGGCACTGAGAGGCTGTTTCCATGGTCAAACACTGCCCTCTGTGTAGTCCTACACTTTTCCTTCTTGAGTCCATTGGGCCTGGCCTACATTGATGCTTTCAAAGCAGAGAGAAGAGAAAAAGCACAGAGGCCGAGAGGGTTGGCTCCAGAAAACGCAGCTCGAGCGAAAATGCCCGTTGATAGGGCGGTGTAAAGGCCACACAAGACTGAAGAATATGTGCAAAATATGGAAGGAGGCGGGTGTTCAAACCACGGATGGAAGAAAGGACGGCGGCAGTGGAATCGAGGAGTACTGAGCCCGCAGGTCGATCAACACGCGAGAGAGAGGGGGGGAAAGTAAAGTTAGCAGCAGCAGCAGCGGCAGCAGCAGCAGCAACAGAAGCAGGAGCAACAAGCAGGCAGGTAGGCAGGCAACGCAGGAAGGGCAGGCAAGCAAGCAAGCAACTGCGGGCAGTGGCAGCACCCAGTGGCAGCTCCCAGTGGCAGCACCACCCACAAAAGCACAAGCACAAGCACCAACAACAGGGCCTAAGAGCATTAGGTGCCCAAGCCCAGCCCAAAAATTCAACCAGGGACACTGAGGGCCGGTCGCAGGTTCGGGCTGCGGATGAGGAGGCTTTAGCGCGGGCTCCACGGGCGCCCTGCGTCCCGATGTGGCAATGGTGTTGGGGGCCAGACCTGCACCGGGAGCTTGGTCGCAGCACCGCCGTTGGGCCTAGCCGCTTCCTCGGAAGCCCCCGACCCAACGCCCAGGGGGGGCCAGTAACTCCACCTGATTAAGGATAATTAAGGACACCACTGCACATACTTAGCCCGCGTAATCGGTCACTTTAGTCAGTCCTACGACAAGTAATTCATCAATTGCATCAATTGAAAATTCATCTCAATCCTTACCCCTCCGGCTTCTGCCTGTCTCTTGCTATTTAACGCCTGGATTCCGTCATTTATACTTTCTAAATAAGTGCGTGCTGCGTACCACTTTAGTGCAAATTCTTCCTTCAACATGGCCAATTGAAACATCCAACTAGGCCTTGTACATGTAGCATGACTTGAGGCGGCGCGAAGGGGCGGCCGCTTTTCTAGACAGGATCTCAATCAATGGTCTTTGTACCAACGCCAAGGACTGATGGAGACATGGCCAGGGAAGGGATGACGCGTCAGAGTGATGGCGTGAGATGGTGTGGCATAGAAATTTCACCACAGGAGCATTGCATACTAGAAGAGACTTCCAAGGCGTAATACACGTGTAGCAATTAGGAGCAGTTCGTTCTGAGAGAGAAGCATGATAAGAGCTTATCGCAAGCTTATTAACAAACAGATACAGTAGGTCATCACTCATCATCATCTCCTCTCCTTGTGTCTACTTCCATTTGACTTTGAACCCGACAGGGAGGAAACGGTCGGTTATGAGGTCCTCAACGGCGTGGAGAAGGGTCGACCGAGTACATGGTCTGTGGGGTGGTTGCAGTCAACTGCCCTCTCGGGGCCTCGGTGTCGACTGCATAATGACAATACTCTGTATAATATGGCTGACTGGATTAAGAACATGCAGGAGAACGACACCTATTACTATGAAGCCCCGCTCCCCTACTGTACAAGCAATTAATTATCCTAGCCATGTCGCTTCCTCCTTGCCGCCGAGATACCCACAGACTATATACACACACATTATGTCCATTCTGCTCTTCCACCGACCGATGTGGGCCAGTCGGCCGTCATCTTTTCTTGCCACAAGGACAGAAATACCCATATGCTAAAGAAGACATGTAGGTGCTGTCTGCACCAGGTATGAAAAGGGCGAAAATCTGCCATCACATCCAAAGAATTAGATCATCAGTGCTCGAGCAGTCTGCCCGCACCACTCACAGCTCACCCAGCCTCCACGAGGGCACACAATAACACTTCCGCACACCGGCCGCGAGTAATGGCCACCACCACAGGAAGCACGGAGAAACGAAAGAAGAGGACGAAAAACCACTTCACTTGGCCCCGATCTCCTCCTCTGCCCATCCCGACAGGCCACCCCGACTGTCAGCAGTCAGGCCCAGCCCGTTGAATCCACTCGTACCGAAGCCAGTGCCAAATGCTGATCCAAATCCACCAAAGCTGCCCTGAGGCGCATGCCCGCCGAAGCCGCCACTGCGCGAGGACGGTGGCTGGGCAGAAGATGGGAAAATGTCTTGAGAGAATGCCGGCAGCGAGACAGCCCGCGAGTGCGCGCTGCGACTGGCACCTACCCCAGTGTTGGTTGGAGCAAGCAGACCATCAATGCGTGTCGACCCGCCATTGGTCAGATGGCTCATAGAATTGCTTCCAAACCCAGCAGCCACGCTGCCTTGACGCCCAGATGGTACATTGCCGTCCACTCCCCCATGCCCATGCCCATTTGCCAGCTCATTGTACAAGGCAGCCTGCTGGTTGGCCAGCACCTGGTTTTGCTGATGCTGAAGACTGGCAAAGGTAAACGAGTCATCGCGTAGGTCCAACTCTGCCTGTGCTTGCTGTTGCGAAACTTGGTTGAGGTACATGTTCAGTGGGTTATTATTTCCAGCATTGAGAATCGATGAGGCTGTTGGTGCACCCAGGTGAGCCTGCTGTCGCTGCTGTGGCTGAAACGCGCGCGGTGCCGTCGGAATCGTCGATCGACTTGGGCTGTGTTGTGTCAGGCCAGTATCAAGCCCATTTATCGGTGACGGTGATCCGGGTCCGTCAACACCAGCTTGCTGATTCCTCATATTGTTGTTCGCCCCGTTGAGAGTTTGACGTGGAGGATTCCCACACCGGTCCTTGCCAAAATTGATCTTGAACCGCTTGTACTCTTCACGTCCACGCATGCCCTCGATCGCCTTTATCGCATTGGCGATGTTGGTAAAGTTGACAAACGCGCAGCTCTTCTCTCGCAGGGTGTTGACCAGTTCAATCTCACCATACTCAGAGAAATCTTGTCGAAGCCGCTCCTCGCTCCAGCTTTCGTCCAGATTGCCAATGTACACATTGCGTGATGCACCTCCACTCACCGCAAGAGCTATCGCCGGCGGCAGAGGGCCCGAGTGCTTACCCCAACCGATTTTCAAGCGCCGGTTGTGTATCATGAGGCCCTGTAGATTGCTCAGTGCATAGAAAGAAGCTGCTGAAGTCGGGTCAATAAAGGTCACAAAGCAGATGTGCTTATCGGGGATGTAACGGATATGGTGCAGAAGACCGCCGCGAACAACGTTGCAAATCTCCTCGATCGTCGTTTCAGGATGAATGTTGCCCAGATAGATGGTGCGGTTGCCCAGGTTGTTGACGCCGCCAGCCGTTGTTGCAACTGCGGCGGCAGCGACCGACTGCTGGGCAAGAGCATTCGAGATCAAATCCCGGTCAGCACCGTTGAGGACGTGTGCATAGCCGGGCGCAATTCCCAGGTACTGTGCTGCATTTTGCTGCTGCGTCTTGGACACGTACGCGCAACGGTCCTTGCCGTAGAAGACCCGTCGCGGTGGCTGCCACTTTGGCTCGTTCGGCAACTGCGCCACCGCTTTGATTGCATTGCTGATGGAGAGAAAGTGCACAAAGCCGATGTTCTTCTCGCGAACCATCTTGATGGTGTCAATGGGACCATACTTGCTCAAATCCTCACGAATCTCTTCCTCTGTAATGTCGTCAGGCAGGTTACCCAGATACACGTTTCGTGACGCGCCCGCTTGCTGCACAGCCAGAGCCACTGAGGTAGGCACGGCGGAAGGCTTGCCCCAACCAACCTTGATGTCCTGGCCCTTGACATTCAGTTTTTTCAAAATCGCGTCTGAATGGAAATGCGTGGCCGAGCTGCTGTCAAGAAAGGACACAAAAGCGCAGTTCTTGTCGGGCAGCATCCTGACGGATTCAATCTGACCGCTCCGCACATGGCTCAACAGCTCTTCTGCTGATGTGTCTTGGGGGATGTTGCCCAGGTAGACAGTTCGGCTTGTGCCTTGGATCCAACTGCCGTTCTGTAACATCGGCTGGTATTGGCCAAAGGCGGCGCTTCCGAGGCTGGAGAAGCCATTTGTGGGTTGCTGAATAAAGGGGTCCTGAGAGATGATGGATTGGTATGCTTGTGGCGAGAGCGGATTGGCATGGGTTTGTGACGGGCTCGATAGAGTCAAATGTTGGGTCTGCTGCGGCGCACCATTGGATGCGGAGAAGCGACTGGCATTCGCGAAGGGTGGCGACGCAAATGTGCCTGGAGAGCCAGGCTGGAACGGACTCCCAAGCAGCAGCTCAGAGGGCAGCAGAGGCGTGAAGTTAATTCCATAAGCTGTGCCGGGTGTCTGGTCGTTGGGCCCTGTCTGGGACTCTTTCGAGGCAGTATTGATCGACGGGATCTGGTTCTTTCTGAAATTCCTGTCTGCCAGGGCTGGGTAGGAAAGCAGGTTGGAGGCAAAGGCACCGTGAGAGAAGCCGGTGGTGTTGCCACCCAATTTTGCGTGGCTGAGTCTATCGCCAAACGGTGTGTTCGGGTATTGATTCTGCATGGCTAGCAGATGAGGCGGGCGGACGGTGTCGTCCTGGACAATGGGACCGAGTAGAGCCACGTTGGCGGTTTCTGCGTCCGCGTGCCGGAGCAGGAGCTGGGATTGAAACGAAGGGACGCTGCTGAGCAGCTAATCGATGGCGGGACGAAGAGGACGCTGCCCCCGTACCGCTGGCAGAACTAATATTTCTTGCTGCAGTCGAGCTGTTCGCCAGCCAGGCAAGTTGCAGGTAGGTTGGAAGAGCGGAGCGGGAGGTGACAAAGGCCGGTGGAGCAAGCAACAGGACGGCGCAGAATTAAGGAGTGTGGCCGAATGAAAGGAAGAAGGGTCAGGGAGAAGGGAGAAGCGAAGGAGTGAAGGAACGAATGAACGGATGATGAAGAACGGATGAAGTTAAACGATGAATAAATGAAGGCAAAACGAGTGAGAAATCAATTGGACTCGGAAGCGTTTGAGGAGATGAGCCAGAAGGAAGAAGAACCCGCGCCATCAGGGGCTGGCGGCACGGGAGGGTTGGCCTGGTAATATGGGGTACATTGACTTGTGGCGCAACGACCAGAATTGATTGCACTCTCTCAATCTGGCCGGCCTGCTGGGCCTGTTTGTGTTTTGGCGACACGAAACCGGCCCCTTTGTGTGTATGGGTGTGTATGTGTGTGTGTGTGAAGGGGGGAATGGCAGCAAGGGAGATGGTGCTGGCTGGTATGCTGGCCATCATGATGCTGACGACTGATGATGCAAAAGAGCCCCATCGACCTCATCCCTCGCGCCGCACCTGTACCTGTAGCGTGTTTCCAGCACTGTGGCGAGGGCGCCGCTGCTGACGGGGTTCGGCGAGTCCACGAGGGTGAAATTACACTGTGGCCTGGTCCACTGGGCGCGCTTCATTGGTTGAGAAGGGGTAGGGGGGCAATTGACTGCGGTCGATCCTTCCTCGGCCCCACTCTGTTCCTGCATTAATATCTTTAGAATGGCTCCTGGCCCAATCCGTCCAAGCGCGTGAAGTGTGTGAGTCAAAAAAGTTCAGATAAATTAGGCAAGTAAAGACAACACCACCTTCCTTGGTACATACTGTAGTATACTGTACCTGGCTTCTCCACGCTTTTGGCAGGAACAGCCCTCGTTGTTGCACCTTGTTCTAGACTCCTCTAGAGAGAAGGAGCTCCCCACCGCTCCCCACCGCTCCCCACCGCTCCCCACCAGCTCAACCCCGCCACTCAAAGTACCTCGCACAAACTAAGAGCGGGGTGGCTGTCCGATAACCATGGCGGCGTCGTCCATCTATATCGACGAGGATGTCGGCCGCGACGAGAGTCCCGCCAACGGCAGCGAAGCAGCACCCTACAAGACGTTGGTGCACGCCATGATAACTCACCCGGGAGCTACCTACCTGACCCGCAAGTCCGAGACCGGCCCCGTTAATGCTGATGGCGACCCGGCAGTGCGTCTGGAATGGAAGGCACCGTCTGCGTCTGCAGTGAAGAAGGCGTCCAAGCTGGTCGACCAGCACAAGAGGAAGCAGGCCAAGGCGGCCGAGATTGCCATCCGGGAAAGTGCGGAGGCGGCGAAGCGACAGGCAGTGCTGGAGGAAGCCAAGCGAGTTGTTTTGGAAGAAGACAAGAGTCTACCGGCCCCGATTCGCATCAAGCTGGACGAAACCGACCCGGAGCGTATCAAGCTGGGCACCAAGGACACGCCGGGCACACGAGTGAGGGTGCTTGGACGAGTGCACCACCTCCGCTCCCAAAAGGACATTATCTTTGTGACGTTGAAGGACGGATATGGCCTCATGCAATGCGTCTTCACCGGGTCCTTGATCAAAACTCATGCAGCCATGACGCTGACTCTCGAGACGGCGCTGGAAATCAAGGGCCGGCTCACGGCGCTGCCCGAGGGTGCTCATGCCCCTCTCAACCGCGAGTTGCATGCCGACTTTTTCACCGTGCTTGGTGCTGCAGTCGGCGACAAGGAGGCCATTACCAACAAGGTGCAGGCAGACACCGATCCTTCCACGCTTCTCGACAACCGCCATCTCGTGCTGCGTGGTGAGAACTCGTCCCATGTGATGAAAGTTCGTGCGGCGGTGCTTCGAGCATTTCGCAGAGCCTACGAGGAGGTCCGTTGCCTGGAAGTGACGCCGCCGGCAATTGTGCAGACGTCGGTCGAGGGCGGTGCGACGCTGTTCGAGTTCAACTACTACGGCCAAACTGCCTACCTGACCCAATCGTCGCAGCTCTACCTGGAAACCTGCCTGCCATCCATGGGCGATGTCTTCTGCATCAGCCCATCCTTCCGAGCCGAAAAGTCCCTTACCCGGCGCCATCTGTCGGAGTACACGCATATTGAGGCAGAACTCGACTTCATTACTTTTGAGGACCTACTCAACCACATCGAGAAGGTCATCCTGCGCGTCTTAGAGCTGACCCTGGCCGATCCGGTCATCGCGTCGTACATCAAAGCCCTTAACCCCAAGTTCACGCCGCCCCAGGCGCCCTTCAAACGCCTGCGCTACTCAGATGCGATCGACTGGTTGAATGAGCACAACATCCTCAACGAGGATGTCGAGGAGGGCGAGCAGCCTCGCCCCCACGTGTTCGGCGACGACATTGCAGAAGCAGCAGAGCGCAAGATGACAGACATTCTCAACGTTCCCATCCTGCTAACCCACTTCCCTGCCGAGATCAAGGCCTTCTACATGCAGAAGGACCCCAGTGATAGACGAGTGACGGAATCGGTCGACGTCTTGATGCCTGGCGTGGGCGAGATCGTCGGTGGCAGCATGCGTATGGACGACTACGACGAGCTCATGGCCGCCTTCAAAACCCACGGCATTCCTGACCAACCGTACTTCTGGTACACTGACCAGAGAAGGTGAGTCATCATTTCATTTTTGATTTCTGTATTTTTATTCGATTTATGCTGACCATTGCTCTCTCTCTTTCTCTCTCGCTCTTGCCAGGTACGGCACCTCCCCTCACGGTGGCTACGGTCTGGGCGTCGAGCGCTTCCTGGCCTGGCTGTGTGGCCGCTGGACCGTGCGCGAGTGCATTCTCTACCCGCGCTTCATGGGCCGTGCCACTCCCTGATCTGGATAGATGTCAACGAGATAGAGATGGGATGATGGTGATGACAACCTGCAAACTAAACGATAACGAATGGTTGATGATTAGAAGCTAGACGCTGCCACTGGAAATGAGGACCAGAAGAAGAAGAAGAAGAAGAAGAAGAAGAAGCATGACCAGCAGGTACGATCCCAGTCAATAAATACAGTACTGTGTATGACAACAACAGTACACCAGCCGAGTTTCTCAAGTCTTTCTGCCTCTCTGATCTCTCTTTAACTTGTCTCTGCTCTTTTTCAGATCCTTGTTGCCCTCACCCCCACCCCCACCCCCACCCTTGTCATGACCATGTATGTGGTTAAGAAGGAAGCTTGAACTTCCTAAGCAATTGAATCAGTGGAAGATAATAATAATAATAATGATAATAATAATAATAATAATAACCACCCACACATACATACATAACTTGGAAATTTAGCAAGCATGATGAGGTAAATAAGTTATTGGGTACTAGACAAAACAAGCCCGTCACTGGTCTTTCTTTGTTTTTTTTTTGGGTATCACAGATGATAGAAGGGGGGGGGGGGAGAGGCAAGGAAGAACAAAGGGGGCCAGCCAGCTAGAAAAACAGTACAATCAACGACTGCAATTGTGGCTGATATCATGCCGACCAGCCGGTGTTGGTGTTGGTGTTGGTGTTGGTGTTGATGTTGATGTTGTTGCTGCTGCTGCTGTTACTGGTGCTAGCAGGATGAGGAACAGCAGGAGGCTGGTTCCTGCGTTTCCAGCAATCGCGAATTTCCGGCCCTTCCTTGAGCAAGTCCTCCTGGGTGACGCGGTCTTGGATGCTGTCAATGACGCTCTTGAATGTGGACAGATGATTGGCTTCGTCCTTGTCGTGGCGGAAACGGTGGAAGCGCCATCTTGTCGATTTCGCCGTCGTCGTCGTCGTCGTCGTCGTCGTCGTCGACGTTGCTCCTTTGCTCTGGGACTGGTGGCGATGGCTTCTGCTGCTGCTGCTGTTGTTGCTGCTGATGCTGGTGCCACTACCACTGTTGCCATTCGGAGCCGGCGCGGCGGCGGCGGCGGCGGCGACGGGGATTTCCTCCTGGAAGCACTCGACGATGCTGTCCTGGAGCGGCACGCCGCTGGCTTTCCAGCGCTCCCACTCGTCTGGGCTGACATACAGCGTGTCGTGTTTTCGGTACTCGGCTTCGCCTCTGTTGTCGCCGTAGTACACCCACAGCTCGAAGGCTTGCGGGTAGGCGTCGTAGTCCTTGACGAGGCGATTATTATGATCGTCATATCCGTCATCCACCATGTCGGCATCACCATCATCGTCGTTGTCGTCGTCGTCGTTGTTGTTGTCGTTGTAGTAGTCTGTGGCCCAGACAATATGCATGAGGAAATCGACAGTGTTCTCCTCCGGGGGCTTCCATTTCAGGATGTGTTCGTCGGTGCCGGGGTGGTATTCGGTTTCACGGCAGGTAAAGATGAGGCCGTCGTTGCCGTGGAGCTTCTTCACCTTGGGGATGATCTCGTTGAACATCTTCTCCAGCCCATAGGCAAACTCGATCGCCTTATCTTTCACCGCAAATGGCCCGCGGCCGTCGCGCTGGTAGGGCTTGAGGACCTGCTCCTTGAAGTAGCCCATGCGCTTGTCAAGCGTGCGCTTCATCATGCTCTGGCCGTCGATGGTCAGCATATCAAAGACCAGGAAGTTGATCTCCCTGCGCCCGTCTGGGTGTTTGTCCTCGACCAGCTCTCCATCCAGAATGGTGTCGCGGTGGAACTCGCCGCGGCGGGAGTGGTGCGGGAAGTAGAAGTCGGGCACGTAGAAGTACTCGTTGCGGCGGTTGATCAGGTAGACCACCTGTCTCGCACTGCCGGGCCCGTCGTCGGTCATCCACAGCAGGAAGCGCTCGCCATCGGTCTTCTCGCACACCCAGTAATCGCGTTGCTTGAGTTGGTCGAGGTGGCGCGCCGAGAAGGACACCGGCTGCGCACCGGGGAAGCGTGTGTTATGCGGCCGGCCGAGCAGGTTGGCCACCTCTTGCCGGAACCGAATCTGCAGATCGTCGCCAGCCCAGGCGGCGCCGACGAGGCCGAGGATGGAGTTTGGGTCGGTTTTGGGGTCGACCCCTTGGCCGGCCGCGCCGTTTGCCCGAGCTTGGAACGGGTCCATCATTTCATTCGGAAGAAGAGGGCATGCTCTTGGGGATGGCGGCCATGCGAGGATTCACCTATCCATAACGTGTGCAATGCCCGCAGTCTGAAGACTACTATGAGTAGGAAGTAGTCAGCAGAATTGAGCTTGGCACGCTCTTAGACTGGCACTAATCTACGTAGCGCCGGACTTACTCGTGCTAGCGACGCTTTAGGGAGAAGTGGAACACGTGACGTCCCGCAATCTCCTGATAGAGGCGTGCGGATAAATGCAATTCCATGAACCAATGAAACCGCTTCAACTTAATCACGTGGCCCTACCATCTTCAAAGCCAATCATAATTCGAGATTGAGTTACATTTTTCAGCCAATCACTTGTCGAGCCTCACTTTACTTCCTACTTTACTTCTACTTTACTTCTACTTTACTTCTACTTTACTTCTACTTTACTTCTACTTTACTTCTACTTTACTTCTACAATATGATGGAGCATGCTTCTCGAAACTATGTGTGCCCCTCTGCAGAACAGAGATAATCTGTGATAGGCTTGAATGTTTTTATTTCTATTAATATCCCGATTTGCAAAACCCGATGCAGTTTTCATATTATCAGTACAGTATTTGACTCTAGAATATGCTATCTTCCCCCTTCTCCTACTACCTAGGTAAACTTCCAACCACCGGTGCGCTGAGAGAAGAAGCCGTTGGGGTCGCGCTGCTTCTGGATGCTGGCGAGGCGGGCGTATGTCTCCTTGCCGTAGCTGCCGAGGGTGTCCTGGTTGTACATGGCGTCGTTCATGAAGATAGGGTTGTAGGATGTGGTCTCGACGTCGCCGCTGATGTAGTTGGTGGGTGGCACGCCGCCGTACTTGTAGTGCGCATATGCGAGCACGGGCTCGCTCAGGCCCTCGGCAAACTTTGTGGCGGCTTCGTCGGTGGAGGGGAGCAGCCAGCTGACGTCGTACTCCATCCACATCAGGTCGCCATGGTCCGGGTTGAGCCCGAGCACGTTGGGCGCGCCGGGGGCTGCGGCCGAGGCGGCGGCCAGCTGGTGGGGGAGGGGCTGGAAGGCCAGACTGATGATCAGGTTGTCTGCGACGGAGACGATGTCGGCAAGCGATTGCTCATAGACGTTCTGTAACTGGTAGGTGTACAGGTCAATGCCGCTGTCCCCCGGCAGGTTGGGCAGCGTGCCTGCGCGGATGAGGTAGCGCTGGCCAACCAGGCTGTAGGCGCTGTTGCCGCTGAGCACCGACGCATATGACTGGATCTTGGTGAAGTCCAACAGCGCCGGGATCGCGTTGAACTGGTCCAGGATGGGGCCGGGCCCGTCGGGAGAGTTGTACAGGTAAAATACGACAAAGAGACCTGCGGCGTCGAGCGTCGTGAAGCTAGCGGTGACAATGACCGCAGCCTTGGGGTCATAGTAGTCAGACGTCAGGTTGTGCACGGCCGCCAGCAGCGCATCCTTTTTGTCGATGTTGTAAACGCGGGTTCCGCCCCACACGTTGCCAATGGGGTACGTCTGAAAGATAAACGTCGTCACAATGGCAAACTGGTTCCCACCGCCCTTGAGGGCATAGAAGAGGTCAGTGTTGGTGGAGTTGTTGACGGTGACCACCTCGCCCGCGGCCGTGACGGCCTCGTACTCAACCACATTGTCCGCGACCAGGCCATGGGCGACACTGAGGAAAGAAAGGCCGCCGCCCAAGGTGAGGCCGGCAACGCCAACATCGCCTAGACGGCCACTGACGACTGCGACTCCATGGGGTTCCAAAGCCGTGAGAACTTCTCCCCAGCGAGCGCCGGCGCCGACATGGGCCAATTTCTGATCGTCCAGAGTCGTGCTGGCCAGCGTCTCCATCGCGATCAGGACACCGCCGTCAGTGCTTGCAAATCCGACATTGGGATTGTGACCAGCGCCCTTGACGGCCCAGTTAACAGAGGTGTACTGGTTCAGCACCTTCACAGCGAAGGCAACGTCGGACGCGGCTTCTGGAAGAAAGACGCAGGCGGGGACATTGTCCGCATTGGCCATAGACCAATACCGTTGTGTGGCTTGTTGATAGTTGTAGTCCAGTGTGAGATTGAGGCTGAACGCGCTGTAGGCCACCTGATTCGGGAACTGGTCCTCGAGGAGAGCACAGACAGTCTGTGCTTCGGCACTGGCAGCGGCCATGGAGGATGCTGCAAACAGCAAGGCAGAGACAGCGATTGGCTTTGCGAACAACATGGTGAAAGACGGTTGACCTGAACGTTGCTGGCCTTGGCCTTCTTGGAACGGACGGCTTTGCCTGGAGTAGTGAAGAGGTGGACTCGACGGCCTGAGTAGATTGCCTGCTGTTGCGATGAGCCAGCCAGTGGTTGGCTACTGGCTACTTGGTGTCAGGTCAGGCTGTGGCTCCGGGGGACTGGTAAGTCGAAGACTGGTGGTCGAGGACTCAGAGCCATATATCCCATGTCTGCTGAGCGGACGCGTACACTCGGACCATTCCGCCTCGGTCTGTAAACGAAGACAGCGCGGTCCCATGTTCCCATGGGCTGTTCCGCCATCTTACACTTTCATCCCTCCCATTGCCACTGGATCGGCGAGGAGTCCAGGACAGTGCACGCTGATCTTAGCGTTGGTAAGGTTCCTGAGTGACCCGAAGTTGTATCCAGCCAGACCGACAGTTCAATAGAACAGCCATAACAGCCGTGGGATGCTAACTTTATTCTGACTCTTCGCCGGGGGGGGGAGTGTGCGCTCTCTGCTGCGAGGTACATTACAGTAGAGTAATAGAAAAGGCGCTAAGTTACTAATTAACTCCCTAATTCCCTAGCGCCATAATGCCCCTCCACCCCTCTAAGCGAAAGCCTACCAGCGCCCAACAACCCCGCCAAAACCGGACTTCCTCCGTCCTTCTTGGCAGGATGTCATACGTACTTGTCATACTAGCTCAGGCCGCTATGGCTAGCATGTCTTTTAAGGTCCTGGAGAACCCCAGTCAACGATGGAAATTAGTTTCAGTCTTCCAGTAGCACTTTGGCCCCCAATCCTGGTATAGTGACTTGTTCATTACTCTCCCTCACTTACTGAGCTAACGACTGCCAGCTCCTGTAAATAGGAGGACTTTCTCGTCAATTGCTGTCTAATTTACGCCTGTTATTCAGCAATCATTAGCATCCTCATTCTCCTGCCCGTTTTTTATTTTTATTTTTATTTTCTTTTTCAATCGGTCTCCCTCATTTTTCGCTTGATGAATCACCACCTTGCAGTAACGAGGGTACTCCAAGAAATCCTACACGAATAAATGATTATGAAATCTGTAAGCTGAGAGATATACCCGTCCGATTGGCTCGCTCAAGGCCTACACGTGCAGTATGCTCCCTGCACGTGCCTGGATTCTTACTATATATACTACTCGCCAGTTATTAGATGTATCATCAGAACCCCCCCTTTCTCGTTCCCTACTCCTCAATCAAGTTCATCCTCCGCGCTGTGTCCCCCCCAGCCTACGGTACTCCCCCAATTAATACCTCCGCCTCCGCGCCCACCTCATTCACTTGTGAAATTGATCGCTTAGTAGACTGTTTCAGCCTAAAGCAGGATATTAACCCAGCTAACTAGCCCTTGCATGAGGAAGAGGACAGCGCCGGCGCAGCTCAGCTCAGCACTGCGCAGGTCGATATCGCCTCGTACCTCGGAGCGGGCTGCCGCAGCTAAGCCGTCCTCCACATCTCCCCTTTTTTTCCTCGGCCGGGGGTTGCTAGTTCTCAAGTAGGCTAAATAATGCCGGGAGATAGTGAAAAATGGAGAGACAGAGAGAGAGAGAGATGGAGCAAGAGGTGAGAGCACATGTCTCTCTCACACGTGTATTACCCACAAGCAGCATCATAAACCTCACACCGCGCGTGTGCCCCGTACCGAGGGGAGTTTTTACGGCTAGCCGTCCGTTTTTTGTGTGCTAGTGAATATATTGCTCTTGCGACTGGTGCGACTGGCGGCCTAACAGGACGGGAGAATACGGCTTACTCCAGCCTATGTCGAGCCCTCGCCAGACCAGATTAGTAGTAGTAGTAGTAGTTGTTGTTGTTGTCGTCGTCGTCGTCGTCTTTGTTAAGTAAAAGCAGGGCCGCCTACCACGATCAACAACCATCAGCGCATTGTTTCTGTCTATCACGTGCAACCGAGACTTGTGCGTGCGTGCGTATTGCTGCCGTCTCTCATTTCTTCTCCTGACCTTCTAACCCCCCCCCTCTTCAATCCGCCATGCGCCCATGACACCCGCCCTAATATTAGTAGTATACGGGCCTGCCTGCTAATTACTTACCCGCTAATTTATAACATTGCCCTTCTAAAGGCTGACACGTGACAGGCACGTCATGCGCATCCCCCCGGCCTAGCGTAGATGAGGACAGAAGTTCGTACGTACTCCAGGTGCAACTGAGGTTAAGATCTTCACTTTTACCCTGTCTACAGTATAATATAGACGTACTAATCCAGATTAACCCTGGGTTTAGGCCACCGAAAATCCGAAGCTGATTTTAAAATAAAATAAAAATTCTTGGTACACTAGTGTACATACAGTAACCAAGAACACCAACAACAACAACATGGGGAAGGTGTACGGGACTGGGGTACGCACTACGTACCTGCCACCCGTCGAAGAATCGGGGCATCACCCCACATTTACGGTAAAAAGCCGGGGGATCTTGCCCGATTGGGACAAAATGCACGTGCTCTCTCCCACCCCCAACCTGTTTGTTCATCAGTCCAGCCGGTGCCCGGTAAAAGAATAAAGCTGGAACTTGTGACTTGAGTCAAAAGGTCAGAATCAAGAGCACGAGCATGTGATTGTCTCGAAGCCACTATTGGGCATACTTTGAATTACAGACCAAAATTCTTGACGGAATAATAAGTGCTAAGCCAGCGGCTTTCAGGGCCGCGCCCTCCTCTCCCTCCTCCTCCCTTCCCCCCTCCACGCCTTGCTAAATCCCAAAAATAATGTACAGAGCAAAAGAGTCGTCTACTGGTCGGGTATCGGGTCGTCAATCTTGTACCACACGCCGTTAAAGGCATTCGTGAGCCACTTGCTCAGTTTCTGGTACACCATGTAGTTGGCGTTGTGGAAGTAGATACTGTGGTCGCTGTCCGGGAAGAAATGCACATCGTAGTTGTCGACGCCGGCCAGATCCAGCTTATCCAACAGGGCGAGCGTGTTCTGATAGTGCACGTTGTCATCGCCTGTGCCATGCATGATCAAAAACCTCACGTTCTGGCCCAGCGCGGTGGCGTTGTTGATTGAGGACGACCCGTATCCCTCCGGGTTGTTCTGGGGCGTGCGCATGTAGCGCTCCGTGTAGATGCTGTCGTAGAAGTGCCAGTCGGTGACGGGGGCCACCGACATGCCGTATTTGAACGTCTGGCCCGCGTCCGTCTCGAGCACCTTCAGAGTCATGAAACCACCATACGACCAGCCCCAGATCGCTAGCCGATCGGCGTCAACATACGGCTTCTGCGCCCACTCCTTGGCTGTTTCGATCTGGTCATGCGCTTCATAGTAGCCAAAGTGCTCCCTGATAATGGTGCGAGCCTTTCGGCCGATGAAGCCCGTTCCACGATTGTCAACAGTCACCACAATGTAGCCGAGTGAGGAAGCAACGTAGGATTCAAAGTCAACTTGAAAGCGACGCGACACCGTTTGGGAGCCTGGGCCACCATAGAGGAAGAAGAGCACAGGGTACTTGTGTGAGGGATCGAAATAGGGTGGTCGGCGCTCGACAACCTGCAACGCCGTGCCGTTGATGTTGATGGTACTGAAGACTCGGTGTGGCAGATCGTGCTCTTTAGCCTTCTTGGCCAAATCTGCATTGTCTTCAAGCGTAATATTGAAAGCAGTCTCACTGTTCGGCGAAGAGACGACTCGCTGCCAAGGGATCTTTGGCCCAGCATAGCCGAGTGTCAGAAAACCTGCACCAGATGAGAATTTGGCGTCGTACACGGCAGTCTCAGTTGTCGGGGTAATGGCTGTGAGCTCGGAACCGTCGAGCTTGACAGAAAAGAGGTGGCGCTGGATGGGAGAGGCTGCGGTGGAAATGAAATAGACCAGGTTGTTTTGCAGATCAACAGCAGTCGGCCCTTTGACGACTTCCCAGTCGCCCTTGGTGAGCATAATTGGCGATGGATTGTCCAGAGGTGTGTAGTAGGCCAGATGGTCGTTGTTCTCATAAACTGTTGTGTCAATATACCCGTCCTTTGGTCGACCGTTCGCTGGGTCGGCCGGCACGTATGTTGCTCGCTGAGCAGGCTCAAGCCAGCCACCATCCAAAGCCTTCAGGTCGACACTTCTCACCGTCTTGCCGGTGCGCTTAACCACGTCAACCAAGACATAATGGAAGTTGTCGCTTTCTCTATTGGCTTCCTGAACCAGCACTTTGCCGCCGTCTGCCCAGAGGATGTTGACAATGAGACGATCATCATCAGCAAATCCTCCTGACGCATCAACAGAAAACTTTTCGCCTCTAGCAACATCGTAAAAGAGCACGTCCACAACAGGATTTGGTGCACCAGCCTTGGGATACTTGATCTTGCGCACGTTGGGATATGACTCGAGTCCGGCGTCTGCCCCTTCTCCATCTGGTCGCTTGATGAAGTACTGGACAGGGTACTCGGGCACCAGTGTTTCGTTAGTGCGCAGGAATGCCACATACTGGCTGTCTCTCGACCACCAGGTCGCCACGTTGTTGCTGAAAACTTCCTCTTCGTACACCCAGTCAGGCACACCGTAAAAGTAATTTGGACCTCCATCGTCTGTTATCTGTCGCACGTCCTTTGACTCGACTGTTCGGAGGAAGAGATTGTTGTCCTTGGTCAGGATGACATGCTTGCCATCAGGGCTCCATCTGGCCAGCTGCACAACAGCGTTGGGCTCATCAGGAAGCAAGGCCTCAGGCTCCTGGGTCGCAACGTCTATAATGTAATACACACCGGTGTATGAATGGCGCCACAACTTTTCCTTGTTCGTAATCACAAGCACTTTAGTCATGTCGGAGCTGACCCAGTAGTCTATAACTTCCACTCTGCTTCCTTGATAGAAAAAGTTGGAGCTCTTCAACAACGTTTTGGCATCCCACGTGCTTACCAGCCCCTCTTCTCTGGCTCTGATATCCTCAACCACCAAGTAGTCTTTGCGTCGGTTGCCGGCCTCCAGGAGCAGACCATCCTCGCCATTGGGCCCAGCAATCCACTCCACTGATGCAGACCTAGCACCCCACTGGCCAGTCATGATCTGATCAAAAGTGACTGCCCTCCCAGGCGCCTTTTTCGGGTTCTCGTTGTCATATTCGTAGGTACTCGACAGCTTTGGACGGCCAGTGATCAGAAACAAGCAGATGACAAGGGTCCAACCAACCAAGGCAAGAACAGTCACGATCCAGATGGTCATCTGTAGCGGTCTGGACATTTTGTTGCCGCGCACGCCCAAGATGTCGACCCTGCCACTCTGCTCCTGGCCTTCTGGAAGCTCTGGATCAGAATCATCATCCCTGTATCTTCCTGCTTCTTTTGTCCACTCTTTCCGAGGCGCCATGTTGTTGAGGCTCTCTAGCACCAGGCTAGTCATGCTTGCGTTCGTGGTGCTGTCTAAGCTCGGCCGTCCTTGGTCGCTGCTCGACCGCCTAGGAGTCGCGGGCCGTGTACCGGAGAATGTGTCGTGAAGGAGATGCTCCTGATCTTCCTGTTTGCCGCCACTCGTCATTTTGGCCTGATAAAGCGTTCCGTGCAACTGAAATGCGTTCGGGTTGCGGGCCACGGAGGTGGACAGACCTGTACTCGAGGGCTGTCGTCGTGGCTCAGCCGTCCATGTTACCTTCCGACTGCACCTCTCTCGTTCCTCAGCCCCTCCTTTTGCTTCTGGTATATTTGTTCTTGCAAATACTGCTGTCCTCTGCTGCGGTGAGAGGAGTTGCAGCGATGTGGACCGGCCATCAGGGTCAGGAGGGCGACACATGTCATTACAACATAACGTGCAAACTTGCCAAGTCTAGAAGAGAGTATGACTAATCACATAGGTATCTTGCACATCAGGGAGGAGTACTATCTTAATGTCTGGGCCTAAAGAATGAAAAAAGGTGGTCTACCTTAACATGCGAGGACTCGTCCATATTCATTCACTATACCCTTCTGTGTTGTCTTCTCCGGGAACTCACTCATTGACCAGTGTCTAGCTGGGTGACTATAACTCTAACCTTGGCTTGTTGATAATGTGGTTGAGTTGGAATAAGGTACAGTCCTAACTAAGAACCAAAGGCACAACACATCGATACATTGGCATATAGTATGAAGAACTGATGCATGCTTAGCTTATCAATTGGGAGAGCTGGGTAATACTGAGGGGCTTGGATGATTCCATCTCAACATGGCCTTGGCTGTCTTTTCCTTTCGTTCACTCTTTTGTCAATGTTCAGACATTCTCGAAGAGGCCCAAATGGAGATGTGATGCCACATTGATCAAAAGATAAGCTTGGGCTTTAAGTTTGCAAGACTTCCTGTGATCAAGTCCTCCCTTCTCAATCAGTCTTGCAGATGGATGTTTGTAAACATTGGTGGCCTAGGTATTGCCTCTCTTCCACCACCAGACTCATCTCCTTATCTATGACGCAACATGGAATTTCTCATTCTTCAACCAACTCCTGCAAGCCTGCAAGCCCAAGAAGAAGAAGCAGAAGAAGCAGGAGGCCTTTACCCTCTTCCTTGCTCTCTGGCATTGGACACTTGCCTTCTCTTCTCCAGCCATTAATCAGTATGAGACAATCCACTTGGAGGATATAAGTCAGTGGCACTCAAAATGCTGCTGATCAAGGGATTTAGCTCCGTTGGCATGATCTTCTGGCTCGTGAAGATGTCTGTCATCGTGGCCAGGACCATTGCAACCACCGTGACCATCGGAAGCAGGAAGTGTGCAAGTAGTTCTGTTTGCTGTGCACTGGGTGGTCTGAGACTGCTCGAGTGATCTGTTGTCTATTGTTGCTCCGTTCAGCCCACCCGGGGCGTCTTCAGAAGCCGGAAGTTCTGTTGAGGCGAGAATCTCTTCAATCTTTGCACACTCCGCATCAATATCCCTCAAGATGGTCCCAAAGCTTGTCTTCTCTTTGGTCTCGTCAGATAGACCATCAAAGGGGACGCCTCGTGGTTCATTACCGGCTCGATCGCCCTCGCTTCGGGTCCGCTTGATGGGCCACGGCCCAATTCGTCTGGGCAGCGTGCTCCGTCGTGGCAAAGGGGCAACGACAGAATCTCTGCTTGGCAATGTGGGTGTGGGATCTTGACTGGGTGTGTATCGAGTGGTGGCGTCGTCCGACATGTTAGTGGGGGATACTTTTGGTACGAGAGGCTTCGTTCTTATCAAGACATGTTCTCCGCCCGTCGTTCGCAGGCGGTAAGCTTCAGTATGTAGTAAATGCTTCTGCCTATTGAGATTCCACCAGGCCTCAAGCGAAGATGATGCAAATGCAGACAATAGGGCAGTTGGCTATCTGAAGTCACAATGCAATGAAATCCCTGACCAGGTCTGGGTCCTGCCTCAGTTGGCTGCACAAAACAACTCCTTCCACGGCAGCAACTACCGTGCACATTGCCCTTGCCATTACCTCCATGTGTAAACAACGCAGAGCGGCTGTGACTATTTTATTCCACCCAATCCTCACCTTTGTTTGCATGGTGTGTCCCTTTCAATCTGTCTTCTCCACTGCCCTGGGTCGCCTGGGGCACGGGTCCAGGATCTCGATTGGCAGCCCCTCGCAATGCCAAGCAACGCGTGCACAGGTACGGTCACGCAAGAAGAAACGTTGAAACAGGAGAGGATACGAAGAATATGATTGTTTTTGTTGACCTTGCCCACTGCTGTGTAGCAAGTCGCGGCATATCTGCACTCTGGAGAGGAGTGATGCAAGTGGCTCAATCGGGGTTCACTGCTTCCTGTCCCTTGAGCCAGGGGTTGAGAAGTTGACACAAAGAGTTGATCCAATCAGAGCGCAGCCCCACCCCTCCCAATCTGCAAGCTGGAAGTGACAGCGAACTCAGGAGCAGTCAATTTGGTGTTCTGTGGAAGGCGCGCCCAGCCAGCAAAGTTAGCTTATTAGGAGAGAAAATGGTTCGAGCACAACAGGAAGGAAATGGCGACGAACTTGACGCTTGACTGGGGGGGATCGTTTGAGCTTTACTCCACCAAGTTACCGAACACTGACATATTTCGCTCTTTTGCTTGGCGACAGCGAAAGGGGATCGATGCCACTCTCGGGAACGCACGTCAGAAGGCGTAAGTTAATAAAGTGAAGTTAGTCAGTACCTCACGTTCGTCGCTGCTCTTACTCCGGGGATGGACGACAACGGTCGAGCAATGAATCAACAATCCTGCCCGCCTTCTGGATGGGATAGAAAGCACGAGGCGCAACCTTGCACGTGTCGCCAATCATCCCTGGTGCCTGGCGAAGAGGAGAAGGAGCGATCTCGATTGCGATAGTTTCATAATTTCAGATGACAGAAGGAGAGGCTGTGTTAACTTCTGCTCCTGCATCCTTATATCGATTGTGGCTCGTGGTTGCCGTTCGTGTCTGCTGTTTTAGGAGTAGCGCTGCCCTGCGACACCACCTTCCATGCAAGGGAGTGGAGTCGATCGAGATGGCAATTACATGATTCCAGTCGTATAATTATCCCCCCAAAGTCCTCCTCCTACTCACTCGTTCTTCTTCGCAATCACAAATTTTCTCTTTACTGGCTATTCACCGTCGTTGCGCACCGGAGAAAGGATGAAAAGAAGCGATTTGCAAGAACGCTCAAAAGTGGAGGCAATGTGACACCATCTTGCTTCTATGCTACAATATATTAATCCCAACAAGCCAGCTAATCTTCAATAGACACCCAGGTAAAATCGGGCGCTTCTAATGCCTGAAATGCTTTTGCCCAAAGGCGAACCGCTACACCCCAACCAACGCAATCAGCCGCCAGCGATCTATCTGCGGGCATGGTGACGGGCCTTGAAGCCATCTCCAAGACCACGACGGGCGTGGTGGTTGATGTAGCGCTTCTCGGCGCCCTCAGACGTTAGACCCATCTTCTCAGACCTAGCGTTAAGCAGATCATCGAAATATGGCGAGCGGCGCCTGAGCCCAGAACTTGACGAGCCCTTGATGTGTCGCGGGTCCTCGGCTTCGTATGCCACCTCGGCCGCGCACTCGTCTTGCCACTCTGACTTGCTGACATACTGGCTGGCTGGAATCTCCGATGGGCGTTCCAACCACTGGAGGGCAAGGCCACCGTCAACGTGCCACACAATATGGCAGTGCATGAGCCAAGCACCTGGGTTGTCAGACTCGAACCCGATCACGGTGTATCCTATATCAATCGTCAGCCACCATGAATGGAAAAGAGGTTTGCATAAGTCTTACCAGGAGCAATGCCGACTCCAGCGGAGCCAACCAGGAGAGCAGAATCACGACGAGGTGGGTTCTCAAAGTTGAGCGTATCAACGAGATCCGCCGACCAAGGAGTGGTACCCTGTCCCAGAAGGGATAGATCATGGCCGTGCAAATGCATGGGATGCGAGGCAAAGAACTGATTCTCAATAACGAAATAATGCCACGCGTCCTTCTTGGTGAGGACGATGGCGTTGGAGATAAGTGAGCTGTTGGTATCGCCAGTCTCGGCAAGCGTCTGGAGCGTTGGCTGAGTGTAGTTGACATTGATGGCGCCGTTATTCAAGAACCAGCGGAAGACTCTACCATCGTCAGAAGTTTGCACCTGCGCAACGTTGCCACCCGGGAGAGATGAGGCAGAGGCCTGGAAGGCCGAAGAGGTGCCTGCCGATTTGACCAGGTGAGGGCGAAGGGAAGCAGCCGGCTCATCCAAGCAGTAAGCAAAGTCAGCAATTGTCTTGTTGCCTGCAGTCGTTGTGGGCAACACTTCTGGCGCACCCTCGTAGAGAAGGATACCATTGGCACTGCCCAGTCCGGTGTTTGCACTCGCCGAGGGACAGCCAGTCTGAGTGACAGCACGAAGGAAGTAACCACCAACTGGCTGGTTGGCCTCGATGATAACGTCATATCGCTGGCCAAGAGCGATGTTCAGCCAGTCGGTTTCATACGGCTCGATGGCAACATAGTCGGTTGCAATGACTGTAAGCTTGTGGTTATCAAAACGGACAGCGTACTGGTTCTGGGATGAAGAATTGATGATCCTAAAGCGGTGCTTCTTGCCAGGCGTGAGCTTCCACAGAGCATGCTTGCCAGCACTGAGATCAGGCAGCGTATTAGCACCATTTAGCAAGTAGTTGAAGGTCGGGCCTGGACCATTGTGTGCAATAATCCAGTTGTACTGCGCGGCTGTAAGGGGAACGGAAGCATTGCCAAAGACATCATCAATCATAACAGTGCCAGCATCAATATCGTAGTTGGCACTGGCCGGGCCGTGGATAACCAACGGTCCGCGGATTCCGTCACCCAGCTGAGTCAGAGCATGAGAATGATACCAACCGGTGCCATATTGCTTCAAGGGGAACTTGTACACACGAGTGGTGCCAGGGGCAATGGCGCACTCGCTCACACCGGGAACACCGTCCTGATCGTTGGTACCGCCAAGGTGCCAGATACCGTGCCAGTGGATGGTGGTCGAGTTGTCTTGCAGTTGGTTGGTAACGGAGACTTCGAGAGTATCGCCCCAGTTGCACTCAACCAACGGTCCTGGAACCTGGCCATTGATGGCAAGGGCAAGTCGTTCAACGCCGTCCAAACTGAGAGTGGTGTTTGTAATGACCCAGTCGTACTTGCAGATGACACCGGTATCAGGCGCAGTCGTGTAGTAGTCAGTGTCGATGCTGAAACCACCGCACCACTGGGATCGTGAGTTGGCATCGTTGCAGTTGCTGCTGCCGGTGAGCGCCGGGAATGGGGAGGTGGCAGGGAAAGACGTGCCATTGCCGGTGCCAGTTCCTGGAGAGGTGCTGTTGCCACTGCCAGTGCCAGGAGCAGTACTGTTGCCGCTGCCGTTGCCGTTACCGGTGCCAGTGCCTGGAGCAGTGCTATTTCCGCTGCCGGTGCCGGTGCCGGTGCCTGGAGCAGTGCTATTGCCACTTCCACTGCCGGTGCCAGAACCATTTCCAGAGCCATTACCGGAGCCAGAGCCATTGTCTGAGCCGGAGCCGGAGCCGGAGCCACTTCCACTTCCACTGCCTGAGCCTGAGTCTGGGATGTTGCCGTTGCCGTTGCCACTGCCAGAGCCAGAGCCAGCTCCACTGCCAGGGCTAGATCCTGAGCCAGAGCCAGCACCGTTGCCGCTGTCGCTTCCACTGCCTGACCCTGAGCCAGAGCCTGAACCGTTGCCGCTTCCACTGCCTGAGCCAGAGCCTGAGCCTGAGCCTGAGCCGGAGCCGGAGCCAGAGCCATTGTCAGAGCCAGAACCAGAGCCACTTCCACTGCTGGATCCAGAGCCAGAGCCAGCTCCACTGCTGCTACCACTTCCGCTACCACTGCCAGAGCCGGAACCAGAACCGGAGCCAGAGCTAGACCCCGAGCCGGAGCCTGAGCCATAGCCCCATCCACTTCCACTGCTGCCACTATCAGGAACAGCAGTTCCCACAGCACCACCAGCAGCACTTGCAACTTGATCAGGGCTGTAGGTCCAGTGCCAGCCGGCCGCAGAATTCTCGGCGACGATGTTGCCGGAAGAAACGCCAGGGTTCAAGGGTCCGCTAGTGGCGATTGGAATGGGTGACACTGTGACCGTGCTTTGCCTGGGCCAGCCAGAGCCAGAGCCAGAGCCAGAGTCAGTGCCAACGGGTGCATCTGGGCCGCACAGGTAGACGGTCTCGATGGCATCTTCATAGACAGTTTCTGTCTCGGTGAATGTGACGGTGGCAACGGAAACGACGGCAGAGGAGGTCGACGTAGCCGAGACCGAGGCACTGCTGCTGGTGCTTGCGGATGCCCAGTTACTGGCCAGGGCAGTGCCAGCAAAAGCGGCCAGGACAGAGGCGGTATTGTATTTCATGGCTGCAATTGCCGAGAGCCGCTGGGATGTTGAATGAAGGAACCGCTATGTAGAACGAGTGTGACAGGGGTCTTGATGAGCCCCCCCCCTCTTGGTATATTTTAACGACAGACCAGGCTTTAACGTATGCCCAGACGAAGGTAGAGAGAGTGAATGAACAAAAAAGCTGAGTTGAGCCCCGATCGATAATCGTCGTCGGTGCACCAACTGACAGCTGTTAAAGGAAGGAATGGGGAAAAGCAAAGAGAGATAGGAGAGAGATTGCGATTTTGAATACCACCCACAGCATGTCATTAAGTGGAATCTGAGAGGTGCCAGGAGGGAATCCAATGCAGGGCCCCTTTACCAAAACGGCATGGCGCAAAAAGTAACCCTGGCTTAGCGTGGTGCTAAGCATTGAGCGACCGACGTCGGTTGAGCCTTTCCCGCCCGCCACAAGCACTGACACTTCCGAGAAGTCTGCATGTCCGGTTGACTGTTTGACAATATTGATGCAGGAGTCCCAGCAGCTTGTGCATAGATTGAAGAGCTTGCAGCATTACTGCCAGGTGTGAGTGTGTGTGTGTGTGTGTGTCCATGCCGGTGGTGCACAAACGCCACTTCCCTCTTAACTCCGGAGCTTGGCATACTTAGCCCAGCCGAAACGCCAACTTACCCCTGCACCCCACCAACGGGAAATTTGCACTGGTGGTGGCTGCCACGCGTTCAGCACATCATTGGCTTGTGGACACTTCCATCCTTCGCGCGAGGCTTGTTGCTTTCAAAAAAACCACTGTAGCTTGCCAGTTAGCTATTTTTGATGATAAAGCCCTTGTCAGAAGGGTGGATTTCCCACGATCAATCACCTTGGCTTCTTGGGGTGATCGGCTGTCAAGGACCGCCCCGGTTGGGTGCGGAGCATAAAGCCGTGCCCCACAGTAGGCACCGAGGGGCGCGTGCGGCGCGCCGATGCCAAGTAAGCTTGTGTCAGAAAAAGTCTCTCTTGGTGAACACTTTGAACAGCCAGTCCCGGTTTCAGGACGTGGTGGCTTGGAATAAGCAATTGCAAGCACCGCCCCCAACACATGCCAATTCTTCATCGTCCGAAGAATGTCATCGTACCTGCGTCTGCCCAGTGGCCAGCATGCCACTCAGCCGTATTCGCTTACTGATCCTCCGCAAATTCGGCCGCCTATCCCCTTGCAAGTTCCATCCAAAACATTCTAGCGGTCCAGGCTTGCCTGCCGTCTTCCTGATTCTTATTCCTGTTTCTTATTCTGGTCCTTTTGAGAATATTGATGTCTTTGGCAGTCGATCCACTGGGCCGTTGGATCCCCTTTCCACCCCCGTGGACCCCAAGAAGAGTCCAAGACGAGACACAGACCCGACCTGGACAAAGGTTCGGAGTGACTTCGCGGATAATTATCAGATTGGAACCCCCAATCTGGCATGTTGACTCTCCCTGCCATGAAGTTAAGATTGTATACGATGCAAAATCCACGGGAGTGGTGTGATGAGGCGAGACTCGTGCAATTCGGCCAGACACACACACACACACATAGCCAACTGAACCGGCCGATCATGTCCTTTGACTCGTGAGCATACAGCCTCACACATCTCAGCAACAATAAGAACCGTTGATGGAGCATGGATTTTCCCTTTTAATTTCCACTAAGTTACACGCCTGGCTTCAGTCTACTGTGTGCAGTATCTTGGTTAGGAGAGAGAGCTAAAATTAGCACAGGATGCCTGGGAACGACCCGGCCCCAAAAGTCAAACCCCCATCGGATTGCGAGTCTTCCTTCGCCTTGGGAAATAACTGGAACAAGCCGCGCACTGAGACTTCACATACGCCGAGCTGTTTCCTGCCGCAGACTTAAGACCACTGCTCACTACATGGCGAAGTCAAAGTCAGCAAAGTCCTGTTTGAGTCCCTCAGCATCGCTTTCCTCGGCCTTCTGTTCCTCCTTCTCGTCGGGATGCAGCGTCGACATCCAGTTCGTGCGGTCTTCCAGCTGGAGCAATCCTGCACATACCTCTCTGGGGTACCAGAGATAGAATCTCTCCAGTGATGTTGGTACTGGGAGGAAAAAAGATTTCGTAGTGCCCTCGTCTGTCTCTTGGCCGTTTGATTTTTGCTCGGCTACGTCGGCGGCATTTGACGGAGTCCAAAGCCAAATCCTGCAGAAGTCGTTCCTTTGCTTCAGCACTTGGTCAGGGTCACAGTCCTCGAACGGCGGGTATTGGTGTTTCTCAGCAAGCACCTTGAACGCTGCCTCGACCAAACCCTTGCGGATCTTTGCCGCTTCCATAGCAATGACCTGCCAATGGAAGTGTCTGATGCCTGTTCTGTTGACTTCTGTGCACACAGTACCCAGCCTGCCGTTGCTTTTGGAACCCACCATGCTATTTAAGGCCTTTCGAAACTTTGTCATCTCTGCAAACTCTTTGTCTATTTCATCTTGGGGTCTCTTCCCATGCGCCACCTCGTCAGCCGCATGATAATGAGGAATGATCATGGCATGGCCAGAGAAGGACAATTCAGGAAAGGTGTCTGGAAGCGGAAGCGGACCTCTGAGGGCAGTCACCATGCTTTCATCTCCAATCGAGACAACGAGATGAGAGCGAAATCCAGGCTGGGTCACACACATGAAGCAGTCGCTAGGGTCGTAGTGCCGCTTGCGCTTCGGTTGTCTTCCACGGCGACCGCCGTGGCCGTGGCCGTGGCCGTGGCCTGAATAGCCGTCTTCGTAATCCTGTGGGGCAGCACGCTTACGCGGCGGTGAAGCTCCTTTCAAAAACGGAGCCTCTGTCGATTGTGGTGCCGCCGGCGGGTGGTCTGTATCTAGGGAAAACGCAGTCATCCATTCTTTGTTTGGCGCGTTGACTCCTGCTGCGCTCTTGAATCTGGTAATCTTTTGGTCTCCCATGGATCCGTACTCGTCTGGCTGCTTGAACGGTTCGCGTTCCCAGGATGCCGGTGGCGAGCTTGAAAAGTGATACCATGGCTTGAGCGCAAGATTCAGATTCGCTAGGCATTGAACGCCCTCACTCTCTGCCTGTATGGACTCTGGCACATCGAGATTCGACAGTCGAGTAATATTTGCCGGCCACTGATTCGTCAGAAGTATGTGAGCGGAGTGCGCTCCATGAAGTCCACGGGCGTCTGACTGTAGGAAGACCGGGTCATATTTCCCAATGGTTTGGGGGGCGTCTGAGGCTGCAAGACGGCCACCAAGGGCGACGATCCGGATACCATCCGAGGTTGTGAACGTTCCCTTTCGGCCAGTCCATACAAGGTTCGGGCAGACCTCATCTGAAGATTCGAGCTTCTCGCTCACTTTCTCTGGAAGAGGGCGTGAGCCGACGCTGAAATATGTGGGCACATTAATCGTGATTGAGCCGGCGAGAAGGTCATCCAGCTCGGTGGCGTTTTCATCATCGTTGCCAGCACCGAAGACATCCCCCACCACCAGACAGACGGCGAAGTTTTGTTTGGCCTGAAGCCTGTTGATCTTGTCGAATGCCTTTTTGAAGTGCCCAGCGATTGCGCCAACAACGAGCACTTTAGCCACGCCCATAATGACCAAGGCACTTTAAGAGAAGGCCAACAACCGATGGGCCCAACAGCAAGACGCAGCCTTGGGTCAGATATATAGATCAGCCATTATTCACTTGGTGATGAAGTTTAAGCAGGTACTGTAGTGGAGAATTTGGAGCTAGTCTTCCTTGGGACTAGAGTGAAGTTGAGACTGCCTAGTCTGAATCTGATTTGAAGGCTTTTCCCAGGAAGGACTAGTCGTTCTAGAAGACAATTATGTAAGCGTCCCCTTCTTTGCACTTCGTGCTCCAGCAAGTTTGCAACCACAACCCTACGTCTTGATATACTGTATCATGTGTTCAGTTGCCGCTTGTTATTGTCTGAGACTGACGCCAGTCTTGCTGGTACTCCAGGTCAGACGGCTATCCCGTGAGTCGGTTTTCACTCCATACAAGCATCTACTTTTTGACATAATGGGAGTCAAATACAGTGAGAGAAATAATCAGACTCTGTTGCTGCTTTTGACTGTGATTGCTGGACAGGTCGTCGTCTGCATTGAACTCCAGTCCCAGCGGATGTAGATGAGGTTCGAAGCATTGCAAGTCGGGTGACCCGACGCTGTGAACGTATTCGGCTAGCCTGTCGGATGCTATATCCGGTTCATATTAGGAATAGTCCCGGCTTCTTCGTTTAAGCACTACGCTAATTCAGCAAGACCCACTATGCCAAACTTTGTTAGTTTTTCGAAAACTCCAACTGCGACAAGAAATTGTACAACGGACAGACAATGCCTCGTTGGCGGTAATATACGATGATGGCCGCCAAGTCTCCCGGGCAGGCCTTTCTCAGGCGGAAGCCCAAAGGCGCTGACAAAAAAAATGCCCTCGAAGGCGGCAACAAGCATCGTTGGGAGCCCTTCTCCAAACGCATCGCCCGCCTCAAGATCGATCCCATCCATGTGGTGCAGAACGGACACAATGGGCACGATGTGTCTGACTACTCACACAGTTTCTTCCGTGCCGCTCTCGACGAATGGGTCGAGCTCAACCTGTCCGCAAACTTCACGTCCTTCACCAAATCTGCGAGCCCGCTCTGTGAAACGCTGCCACAGCTGCTTCACCACGCCGACAGGATATTCGAGCTGTTGGTCGAGCACATTGAGAAGAGAGATGCACTGGCACTGGAGCCGCTGATGAGTCTCACAGCGCACTTTGCGCACGACCTGGGCAAAGAGTTTGAAAAATACTTCGCAAGGGCGGTCTCACTGACTGCGGACGTGGCAGCCACACACGAGGCAGCTGATGCTGTTGAATGGTGCTTCACCTCGATGGCCTGGCTTTTCAAGCATCTTTCCAGATTGCTCGTTCCAGACCTGAGACCGCTGCTTGGCATCATGACACCGTACCTCTCGCATCGCAAGGAATATGTCGCGCGCTTCTCTGCCGAGTCGCTGGCCTTTCTCCTGCGCAAAGCAATGACCCAGTATCAAAAGCAGAAACGCCCCCTGACGGTTGCTGTGGGATGCCTGGTTGAGAGCGTGGTAGCGGAGCAAAACGCCCGTCCTGGCATTCTGATGCTTCTGGTTGAAAGCTGCCTTGGAAGCGAAGGCAGGCTCCATTCAGCAGCCGAGAACATGATGCACTGTCTTCTCGAGACTGCCTCTCTGCAAGGATTCTCGCCTGAGTGTCAAGTCCTTCTTGACGGCTTCGTTGTTGGCCTCGCTCATCGGACTACTAGCGAGGGTTTCCAGCCAATCTTGAGTGTTATTCTCAGTGGAATATCCTCGCAGTCAGAAGGCCGAAATGATGATGGTCTTCTTTGTTATCTTGGTCTTGTACAGGCGGTCATCGGCACTCGAAAAGGGTCCCGCATTCTAAGCTGGAAGAATATGCTTGGGGATCTTGTGCCCATACTGCAGAAACAAAATGAGATTGCCGAAGGAAGAGAGCAGCGGCAACTTATCCTATCGATTAGTGCTCTGGCGTTGCAGTACGCCCCAGTGAACGAGCTGCTGCCTTTCTCCATACCTCTGTTGGAGCTGAGCACCCATCCAGGCAGGCCTACTGAGTTCTTCGGTTTCTGCACCCTGGTGGCAGACCTCGGCAAGGACCGATTCCAGGAGTTGGTGCTGCCTCGCCTGCAGCAGTACATCCTGTCCAACTACATGGACGACGAGGTCGGCCTCATCTACTTGTTGCAGCGTCTTCATGGCCAAGGCTTAGTGCACCGAGAAAAAGAGAAGGCAGGTTTTGTTCGTTCTGCGGAAGCCTGGGACAAGTCTGTTCTTGAGCGCCTAGGCGGAGAGAGTGAACGAGGCCTTTCGGACGAGAGTCTCATCAGCATTGCAAAGGCCAGCCAGGCTATTCATTTCCCCTCACGAGCAGCTGACAGGGCGCAACTTGGTATTGCTCTTGGTGCCGTGGCCTGTCAATCTTTCACAAACCAGACCGAGGAACCCAGCTTGCGCCAGAGAGTCTCTGCAGGCTGGTGCCTTGAATCCTCCGTCGGCCTCCAAACTGAGACCCCGGACCAGGTTGATAAATCTGTCGCTCGGCTGCTTCATGCTCCCCAATGGTGCTATCAACTCAGACCGTTTCTTAATGCTTGCTCACTTGGCATGAGCAGAGCGGCCACCTCCCGCGTGCAGTTCAGCTGTCCGGAGAAAATCCTGGATTCATTAACAGAGATCTTGTTGACGTCGTCTATTTCAACTAAGATCAGCGCGTTGAAACTCCTTCAAAAGCTCAGAATCCCGGAGCATGGTGACTGGTTGTCAGAGACCGTTGAGCTTATGCTAGAGCTTTGCCAGATTGACTACCTACCAGCCAATACTAGAAAGATTTCGATGCTGCTTCGACGACTACCTCAGCGACAGAAACATGCAGCTTCGCTTCCTTGGATCCAGCGTCTAATTCCAAACTTCTGCCTTGGGATGCTCCCAACCTATTTTGACAAGACACGGCGTGACCTGTGCTCAATACTGGCGGAGGTGCTTGAGGATTCAGCAATTCAAGACACAGTCCTGGACATTCTTTGTGAATGGCTGACCAGTTCACCACTCCCCAGGCCACCACGACCGGTGCAACAGTCGGCTGCCTCGAGTCATGTGTCGACTTTTGAGTGTTTCAATCTTAACCACGTCCGAAAGTTGACCGACGAAGCCTTCGACCTCTTTCTCACTTCGGGTGAGCGCATGAGGGCTCTTGCTGAGGATGACCATCAACTAGCCAGGGTTCAAGTGCCTGAGAATGGTCGAGAACTGGCACTCGAGGTCTTGAGTGCAATCCCAGCACTGGCAGAGCGCCGGTCCCGCGTGATCATACCAATATTTGTGTCGATACCGTTGGGCCATGCGGTGCACAATACAGAGGTGCCACCACAGTCTGGTGATGACCTAGGATCGCCATCACATCCTGAACACTCTGATGCTGAATGGACATTCACAGACCGACGGGCCTTTGTCAGGCTGATTCGCCAATTTCAGAATCCAAGAGTGCTGTACCAGAGCGGACAGGTTCGAGAGCTACTGATGACACTGCTCCAGAATGGAAATGCAGAGATGAGGAAGCTGGCGCTGGAGAGTCTGTTGAAGTGGAAGGATCCAATCTTGCAGAAGCATGAACAAGTCTTCCTCCAGCTGGTCGAAGAGAAGGCATCAAATGCAGAAATCGGGGTCATCCTCAACGCGGCAGCAGAACAAAATCCCATACCTCCTGAGGATCGACCGGTTGTCTTGCCGATCTTGCTGCGGCTGCTCTATGGCAGCATTGTCGGCCGTTCAGGATCAGTTGGATCGCAAGAAGCCCGAAGGAAATCCATCCTGCGCATGCTCTTTCGCATGGATGAAGCCGAAGTTGCCATCTTCCTCGAGATTGCATTGGGCTCGCTGAAGCAGATCACGCTCGGTTCTGCGTCGTCCAGTGCTGGCCAAGTCTTGGAGTTGAATGTGGTGGTGCCTGTTGACCAGCAATACGGCTTCTTGCGACTGATGTTGTCCCTTCTCGACATTCTTCAGACTCAATTTGCCCCTTTCGGGCACATAATAGCGGATGCGGTCTTCTACTGTACACTCCGAGCCTGTCGCCAGGCTGACCAGGCCGAAGCGAAGACCGGCAGCCTCCATCGAAGCATCAGACGAACTGGCCTGCAGTGCCTTGAAGCGCTCTTCAGGCACTGTCCCGACATTGAATGGGAAAGATACATGCCGGCTCTCTTCCTCGAGGCCATCAGTCCACGGCTGGAGGCAATGCCGGCCGAGAATGCTCAAGCTGTTTCCGCCATGCTGCGCATCTTCTCGGTATGGAGTCAGAATGAATCATATATTCGTTTCCTGCTCGACTATGACGCTCGACTGCCTGGTGCGCTGTGGCAGAGCCTGACTGTGAACGGGGTCAAGGCAGAGGTACAGTCCTACATCTTGAACGAGATCATCCAGCCGCTGCTTCAATGGGCACAGAAGGACACTCAACCCAGCACCAGCACCAGCACCAGCAGACCAGTACACCGCCTGTTAGTCGCGGAATCAGATGCTTTGATGACCAGTCTAGGTCGCTTACTCGAGTCGCAGCCCAGCAGGCCCGTAGTCACCGCTACAACCTCCATCATCCTTGCTTTGGCGCCTCTGAATGCGAAGGCGGCCAGCTCCGACAATATCCTTCGCTTGCTGCTGGACCTGCTCCATGATGGACACACCAAATCATCTCCAGCAACCCGAGGCAGTGCTGTGGCGGCAGTCCAGGCCCTGTTAGAGGCTCGACATGGTCGGCTTGATGATGCTGCGAGTGAGCGTGTTATGGATGTGATTGCGCCGCTCTATTACTACTTTAAAGACCATGCCAGCAGATTGTGCCTTGGTCAGATCGTCAGACAGTCTTTTCGAGATCCCGTCTCTGCCTCAGTGGCCGATCTGTGCGACTCCCTGAACGCAGTCTCGACGGAGCGGCTTGACGAGCTTGATTACGACCGCAGAGTGCAGGGATATGAAGACGTCAAGTCACTGGCCATTGATGCCGTCCCACCGGCATTATGGGCGCCGATTGTGTTCAATTTGGTCTTTTTCGCCAAAGACGAAGACTTCACAATCCGCTCAAATGCGCTGTCTGTGCTTAGAGACTTCATAGGGCGTGCGTCAGCGTCGGGCAATGAAGATCTTGTCGATGTTGTTAGACAGGCAATCTTGCCCGCGGTGCAGACTGGTATGAATGACGACTCCGAGACCATTCGTGCTGACTTGGTCTCTGTCTTTGGCCTGCTCATCCGACAATTTGGGCCGCAGCTTGGCCTGCAGGACTTGGAGCCGTTGCTAGTTGGCGGCGACGAAGAGGCCAACTTCTTCAACAATATCATGCACATTCAACATCACCGACGGGCACGCGCGATCCGTCGGTTGACCTCGGAAGTCGAGCAAGGCAGAATTCCAGCGTCGAGCATCAGCAAGATCTTCTTGCCATTGCTGCTGAAGTTTGTCAGGGATGCGTCGACAGACGACTCAGCACAGAGTCTCAAAGGCCAGAGCATCCAGGCCCTGTCGACCCTTCTCGCCTGGATTGAGTGGAGACAGTTCCGAGCTTTCTTCAAACGAACGAAGCAAGAGCTGGAGGCAGAAGAACCGGTGCAGAGGACGGCGATCAAGGTGCTGATGATTGCTGCAGAGACCCTGTCTCGGGCATGGGAGCAGAGACAGCAAGCCCTGAACAGCGCTGTGAACGGTGCTGTGAACGGTGCTGTGAACGGCTCTTTGAATGGCGCCCCCCTGCAGACTCGGCTCGCTGCGACGCTGCCTCCCCAGCCTGAACTTGAAGAAGAAGTCAAGTCCCAGCTGTTGACCAAGCTGGCAGATTTCATCCACTATCGCGAGGAAGCGGAAATGAGTGCCAGACTGCCAGCAGCAACAGTGGCGGTGCATCTGATCAAACTGGTCCCGGCACAGGAGACCCAGTTCCTGGCGGCTCCGATTGTGCTTGACGTGGCGAACGTCCTACGCAGCAGATCATCCGAATCTCGCGATGCCGCAAGACGCACTTTGGCCGAGATCGTCAAGCTCCTGGGACCGACGAGCTTGCTCTTTGTGCTGAAGGAGATGCGCACGGCACTCAGGCGAGGCTATCAACTGCATGTCCTGTCGTACACCCTTCATTCCATCCTCGTCAGCATGTCACCCTCATTGACGATAGGCGATCTCGACTACTGCCTTGAAAGTCTGGTGGCCGTCATCATGGACGACATCTTCGGCATCGTTGGCCAGGAGAAGGAAAACCAAGACTACATCAGCAGCATGAAGGAGGTCAAGAGCAGCAAAAGCTTCGACTCGATGGAGATCCTCGCTCGCTCGGCCTCCGTGAGCCATCTGATCTTCCTGCTTGAGCCAATTGTCACCATTCTCAGTGGCTCTCTGACCTCGAAGCAGTTGAGGCGTGTGGACGATCTCCTTCGCCGAGTCGGCATCGGCCTAGCGCAGAACCCTGCAGCTGGCAAACGAGAGGTGCTGACCTTTGCCTACCAAGTCATCGAGCGGTTCTACAAGGAGAAGGTAACTGCGCCTCGAAGACCACAGACGCAGGATGAGATCAACAGAGCCAGATTCCTGGTGAAGCATGTCAGCGACACGAAAGCCAGCACTGCCAGCCAGACTTCGCTCTCGTACAAGATTGCTCGGTTCGCCATCGACAACGTCAGGTCGGCGCTGCAGAAACACCCGGAACTGCTGCAGCCTGAGAACGTGGCCGGGTTTCTGCCAATCATTGGAGATGCTCTGGTTGAAGCGCAGGAGGATGTCAAGGTGTCGGCCTTGAGACTGCTGTCGGCCATCATCAGACTCCACATGCCCGAGCTTGATCAGAACGCACCGGTATACGTGCTGGAGGCGGTCCGGGTTGTGCGTCACGCAAACAGCACCAACGACGAAGCCGCGCAGGCCGCGCTCAAGCTTGTTGCCGCCGTTCTCCGCGAGCGCAAGAGCGTGGCAGTGCGCGATAGCGATGTCGCAGAGCTTCTGCGCCGAGTCAGCCCCGACCTGGAAGAGCCAGATCGACAGGGCGTGACGTTCAACTTCATCCGGGCTGTCATGTCTCGGAAGTATCAGCTTCCTGAGCTGTATGAGCTTGTCGACAAGATCGGGATCATGATGGTCACGAATCAGACACGTGGTGCGAGAGATGTCGCCCGAGGAGTGTATGTTCAATTCCTTTTGGACTACGCCCAGAGCTCGGCTCGATGGGCCAAGCAGCAGAAGTTTCTGATCAAGAATCTGCAGTACGAGTATGCAGAAGGACGGGAGTCTGTCATGGAGGCAATCAACATGCTGGTCAACAAAACAGCTGGAGACGTCTGTCAAGACCTCATCGCCGCCTTCTTCATTCCAGTGGTATTGAGGCTGGCCAACGATGACAACCAGGGCTGTCGAGATCTCGCCGGGGCCCTGCTCGGCCAGCTGTTCACAAAGGTGGCACCAGAGAAGAGCAAGGATCTGCTGGAGCCGCTCTGGTCTTGGACCAGCCAGACGCAAAACCAGGCACTGGCCAAGATCGGCATGCAAGTATTCGCCATCCTCTTTGACACAGTCCACGACGGGCTGGAGACGGAAGTCAAGCTGATCAAGCAGACGATCTCTGACGCTCTGGCTGCTGGTGATAGCGAGGGGGACGCTGCCGCAGATCTACTTCACCGCACGCTCGGATTACTGCTCAAGCTTGCAGAGACTAGGCCAGCAGCAGTGTTCAACCATGGCTCAGAAGTGATATTCGAGTCGGTGAGAGGTCTGGTACGGCATGGTGACCCTAGAGTACAAGCCGAAGCAGCTAGTATTGTGGCTGCGTTCTTCCGCAGCTGCAAGACCACCACCATCTCGAAGCTCCCGTTGACAAGCAGCCACGGCCTGAAGCTGGACGAAGCGGGAATGCGAGATCTGCTACGCACGATGGTGCATCTTCTGAAGAGAACAGAGGGCAACAGCGAGCTGAGCGACAAAGCAGTCACTCTTCTGGTCATTCTGGGCGGCTGCGTCGAAGCGAACGGCCTCACGATGCCAGTCAGGGCCAGAGGCAGAGGGGGCGAGGACGAAAAGGCCGAGTCTGATGACGACGACGATGACGACGACGAAGATGATGTTGATGACGATAATGATGACAATGACAATGACCACGACGACAGAAAACCGCCGACATCCATCCCGGCAATCCAATACCTCCTCGACCAATGCTCGCTCATCCTCCGACGCGAGACCACCAATCTCACCACGGCATCCTTCCTGCCCAAAACCTCCGCAGCCCTTCTCCTGACCAAGCTCATCGAACAGCTCTCGTCATCGTCGTGCCTCACCGCACCCGCCCTCGCCAAACTCCTCCCACCGCTCGTCTACCTCACCGACACCCAGCGCCAGCCCCCGCGCTCCGCCGATCCGACCTTCAAGGCGACCTACACAGACCTGATCGCATCCGTGCAGCAGCTCATGAGCAGCGTGCAGGACAAGATCGGTGATGCCGCCTGGGTCCACGCGCTGACCCAGGCCAGCAAGATGATGCGCGGCCGCCGCGAGGAGCGCAAGCGCAAGCGCCTGGTCGAGCGCGTCGCCGAGCCAGAGAAGGCCGCCCAGGCGAAGCGCCGCAAGGCCGAGAGGAAGGTCCTCCGCAAGCGCGAGATTGGCCGGATGTATGCCGATCGAAGGAAGGGGAGAGTCTGACCTTCTGTATGTATGTATGTATATACAATACAGCACCTGCTTTGAATTGTAATAGACAGGAAAAGGAGAATAGAATAGAAAAGTTCTTTGTTTTTTGCTTCATTCACTGTCTTGATGCTACAATCTATTGTACTTCCTTGCTGTCTCTCTCTCGCTGTCTCTCTCTCCTATATCAATACGCAGGAGCCTCAAGCATGGGCAGCCGCGCACGCTCAGCCAGCTCACGGGTATACGTGCCAGGCTCGAAGAGCAGGTCGTCATCGACATCAATGGTGCGGTCGACATTGAAATAGCGGACGTCCCAGTCCTCATCGATGGTGTCGCCCCAGGACTCGAGCTCGGCCCAGAGGAGCGGGTAGGCGCGGCGGGCCCAGCGCTCGACGGCGTCCTTGCGGTACTGCCAGGGGATGGCGTTGTAGAGGATTCCCAGGGTGCGGGCGTCCGGGTGCTCGCCCCCGGTGTCGGCGTGCATGTGCTCGACCAGCTCGACCGCGTTCTCGAACTCGGACTGCGCCGCGATGGCGCCGACGTAGGCGTCGTACAGGTCCTTGTTGCCGACGGCCAGGTCCCACGACTGTGCGACCGCCATGATGCGCCGGGCTTCCAGGCTGCCGTAGGGGATCCAGGTCTCGCACGCGCGCAGCGCCAGCAGGAAGCTGCTGAGCGTGGGGCCCGCGCGGCTGTCGAGGATCTTCCACCAGTGGTCGGTGATGGCTGTGTACGGCATGCGGCAGGCTGTGTAGGCCGCCATAAGCGCGTTGTGGATCTTGGTCGTCGGGTCGACGGTCAGGTCGAGCTTGAGCATGTTGTAGATCTGTTGCAGCCCGTCGATGTCGCGGCAGCTGGCCACGCCGAACAGGCACTGGGCGTATGCCTCTGCGTCCGGCCGCAGCTCCGGCTCGGTTGTGCGCTGGCGCATGTGGCTGAAGACGAGCGTGGCGAACTCGGGCTTGTTGCGGCTGAAGAAGTTGTTCATCACTTGCAGCTGGTCGGCCACCGACATCTCCGGGAAGGCGTTGCGCAGCATGTCGTACGTGTTCCACGCCAGCTGGTCGCCCGTCTTCGCGTCGGTGATGAACTCCTTGAACACGGCGATGATCCGTGCACGCTCCGACGGCGTAAAGGCGTCGACGCGGTAGCGCACCAGCCCAGCCAGCTGCTCCGAGTCGTTTTGCTTCAGGAAGATAGAGCACAGCCCAAGCACGGTTTCGGCGTCCAGGTCGGCGCCGGTGTCGATTGCCCGGTCCACAACGCGCAGGATCAGGTTGTACTGTGGCTCTGGCATCGACACCAGCTTCTGGAGCAGCTTGTTCAGCGCCGGCACGTCCGACCGGTCAACTGGCACGTCCTCGCTGAGCATGGCGAAGAAGGCAGTGAGCGCGGCGTCGACGTCGTCGCGCGACAGCTCGTACTGAATCCGGAGCGCGTGGGAAGTCGCGTTAGGCCGCACGCCGAAGAAGTCGGCCAGCTCGAGATACTTCTGCGCCCGATCGCCATCGTTGTTGCGGTAGGCTGAGTCGAGCAGCATGTTGAAAGTCTCGATCGAGATGACCTCGGTGCGGTCGCGATCCTGCAGCTCCACCATCTTCTGCTGTAATAGCCGCGTTGTCGGGCTCTCGGTTGCGTACCATAGTAGAAGCACGGCCAAGGATGAATCACTGAGGTCGGTCCGCTTGAGCAGCGCCTCGGCACAGTGGCTGGCCAAGTTGCGCTGGCGCTTTTCAATGCAGAGCTTGAGGATGTGGGCCAGTGCGGCGGTGGTGAGCGGCTCGCGGGACTGGAACTTGTAGTCGAGCAGTTCCTTGCACAGTCCTAGCCGGCCCTGACTGGCTGCAAACCGGACCAGCTCTTCGTGGGCCTCGGGGCTTAGAGCACCCACGCGCCGGTGGAAGTCGTCAAGCAGCTTCTGGAACACGGCCGGCCGAGGCTCGTTCTTGAGCACTGCCAGCCAGGCCGGTACAAGATCTTCCTGGGCGATGCCCTGCACAGTTCGGAGCAGCCTCAGGGCCTCTTCCAATGAGCCTGAGCGGGCAAGAATGGTGATATAGGGAACCAACACATCGCTATTGATCGCGTTGTCGTCCTTGGCCCGCGCCTCGCCTTTATCCTCACCATCAACTTCCCTCTCACTCTCCGCCTCCTTCTCCGCCTCCCTCTCTGCATCCCTCTCTGCATCCCTCTCTGCCTTATCGTGTTTCTGCAGCAGTTGAAAAACCCGGTCTGCCAACGCGCGGCCATCGCCGTGCAAGCGACCGCCCCGGTCAGACTGAGCGAGGGCAGCAAAGATGTTGAGCAGATCAACGCGGCCAAGGCTAACTGCCACGCTGTCATTCAGCACTAGGCCCTGTTCCTGGGCGTGTACCAGTCCCTCGGCAATGAGCGCGATCTCGGTGCGGGTCAGGTGCTGCGGGTCCTGCGCACGCACGGCAGAGAGAAACTTGAGCGCGGACACGACATCGCCCGGAGGCGGCGGCCGAGTCTGCATGCGGCGCGCCCGCATCACATCGACCAGCCTGTTCAGAGCACGCTCGATGTTCTGCGGTGACGGCTTCGAGCTCTCGTTCAGGCGCAGCGTCTCGCCAAAGACGTCGAACATCTGCCGCCGTGGACTTGTGTGGAACAGCCGCCGCTCTTGCCTTGTAAGTCGCCCATGGCTGCTGCGGTCGCAATGCAGCGCCGGTGCCAGCAACAGACACCCTCGAGCGCGGTATGGCCGGTTGGCAATCAGAGCTCGGAAGACGTGGCGCGTCAGGGGCGACGGCGACAGCGACAGTGGCAGGGGCATCGGCTTCATTGTGGAGCAAAGTCAGCGTAGTGCTGTTGGGGTGGGCATGGTCGCAGCAGCCGTTGCTCTGCTCGTTCGTCAGTGTCTGCGATGCTCTCAATTTTGTATATTTCATCTAACTTGACGCATGTTCGACGCTGACAAGGGTCGGCAAATTCAACCAATCAGAGGGCGGTTTCCGCCACGCCTCACGTGAAGTCACGTGATCTAGCCTGGCCAATTATCAACCGCCAAGTCGTTTAGCGTCAACGGTCATTAGAAATATTAATTCATCCTGTTATTCTTGTCTTATCTATCCTTCCACCGTTGGCTTCAATTACAACATTTCCATTCCTCTGTCAGGATTTCCGCCACACGCTTTATGATGCCCATCCTAGCTGCCTTTCAGAATCTCGCAACTTTGTTCATCAAGAGAGACTCCCAAACAAATCGAACAGCCAGCAGTAGTTCTCTGCAAAGTAGTCCAGCGACGGGTCGATGAAACCGACGAGAAACATTACCTCTAAGAAGCATGACTAGGAGCGAGTCTGCAGGACGTCGGTCTCTCGTTCCAGAATAAGCAGGAGAAAGAGAAAGAGCAAGCATAAACGTCAAAAAAGAACCCTCGCCGCAAGTACAGAGCGTTGGTCTGAAGAAAGATTGGTCGACATACTGACCATGACGATCAGAAGGTGGGCAGCCTGTGCTGAAACTGAGATTATTCTCATCACCTCAAATCCTGGCCCAGACTCTGTCACTGGCGCATGTCATACAGCCTCTGTGGCACAACTTGAATAGTGCAGCTGCACCACATAGGTGATCCAGTGAGTGTCATAGCCGAGTTCTCCATGAGATCTAGCGGCTGCCGCAGTAAAAGGAACATACAAAGTACTTACCTCATAGTGAGATTCTGCCAGTCTGAGGTAGAGGGTATTGTTTTCTTCTATTCCAGCGGCTGGGCACGTGGTATGCGAGTGGGAGAGTTCCAGATGTGAAAGTCCATACATATTGGCTGCCTGTCGCTGGTCGAATAAGCTGGAGGTGGAAAGACCATGTGCATGTAATCAAACAGAGGAGCACTTTGAATTTGTTTGTTCGAGTCAACGAAGCTGAGACAGGGGCCCCTTCTTGTAATAGTTGACATAGATCTCAGCGAGGACTCATCCCCATACCTAGATTTCATTGCCTGGTCTCGTGACCAGACTCCCTCTTGGGTTATCACCCTTCTCTGTCAGACTTAGGACTGGATATTTCTACCTTTCCTCCCACTTGACTACACTTTTTTCCCTGGTGCAGTTGTGACAGACACCTACATTCTCATGTCACATCTTCTTTTCCATTTTCCAACCTTGGTCATTATATATTAGCCTCGTATTTGTCGGACACCTCCGCTACTGCTGCGAATGATCCCAGAGATGTTGTCAACCTTCACAGGTCAGGCAGCCAGTCTTGGTGCATAGGTGGGTGTGCTGATCTTCGCCGAGGCTTTGGATATGTTTTGACTTCCTGTACTACATATTTCACACCCATCGCTAACTTCATGAGAGGGTATATGTTTTGCCCGAGTCTTCCTGAATCCCTAGTAATTCGCACTCGTAAACTGTGATAAGAGGTCTGGCACGATTGTCCCAAATAGGCAAGCTTACGAGAAACTACACCTAAAATAGGATTAGTGCTGTTTCAGGCATCACATGATTGGTCGGATGAAGTCCGGGGTTACATATCTTTTCTATCTTAGGAATAGCCCTGCCCTTATTGGGAATAGTTTGCAAGATTGAGATATCAGGCTTTCTTCCCCCGCCGGATGTAAAGTTTTCGCTCGGCTGATAACACTGCAGCAGTGGAGTCGGTTATGGTTCTGGCCACTAGCAGCATTTACGCGACTGTTGATCAGCGTAGTCATGAAGGGTTTAACAGGCCTAACGGTTCGTGAAAATCGCCTGCACTTGCCTTCTCCGGGCTGAGTCCGCGTGCGCGCGCGCGAATCTAATGACTGGGTATCTCTCCAATGTGAACCTCGTTATCCGGCACAAGCAAGAAAAAAAATAGCTGAGCGAGCGGCATTGTCCGTTGGTATATAAGAACGTCAGAAAGGTCATCATCGCTGCTAAATGGACTCGAGCTGCGGCCTCTCAATCCGATACAATACAAAATGTCATTGTCCCAGCAGTCATCCTAGCCTCCGGGCACAGTTCGCTTAAAAGGTGCACCCTGTTCGATATTCTATTGTGATTATTTCATCCTTACTGGTGCACAGACCTTCATAACAAAGGCAAAGAGGTCATCCTGCAGCCGCAACCCAGCGCCGACCCAAATGATCCTCTTGTATGGCTGCTGTTTTCCCTCGCTCGTACTGCCGAACAAGACTGACGAAAAGGAAAAAAAAATTAAAAGAACTGGCCAGCATGGAGAAAATAATAATAATTTAATTAATGTCTATGTGTGCCTATGGCCTATATAGACTTGACCAAACTCAGCGGAAAAACCCTGCGCAGTCCACCGCGCGCGCCTGCCCTGCGCCTACCCTGCTTATTGGCAGTAATTATCCAACCCTAAGGTCAGAAAATTGCCCCTTTCTCCTAGGGCAGGTGCAAGTCTGGCTCTTGCGGTTTCCCACCGGTAAAACCGCGGTCTCCCCCCACTGGCTGCATGCTCCTGGCCTGCATCTTAGCCTTGCCTCTTTGTTACCTTGTGGTCTTATCCCTCTGCTAGGGAGTGTCAGGGGGGGGGGTTTTCCTCAAAGGGCTTATAGCCCTCCAGCTCTCTTCTCTCCTCCTCCTCTAGGGCTTGCCTTATTGCCTCAAATTGCAAGAGTACTCCTGATCTTAGGAACTACTTAGCTATATATTGTATATATATTGGCCTTGACAAGATTATATTCACCCCTGGTATATTATATGCTCCTAGTATATATTGTTGGTTTGGTATATCTAGGTAATACAATAGGATATAGCTGATTGTCTGGGCTCTCTAGCCATATTGGTACCTAGGCATAGTACCTGGGACTCTTATGGTTGCTAACCATATATTAAGCCCTAGGATATTTGTTTGCAATAGGAAGAGGGCAATAGCCTTTGCCTTAGTTAGTTTTATATAGAGCTTATATAGAGCCTACTCTTAGCTTGTTGTCTAGGTAGGGGTGGGGTCAAGGGCTTAGTATATAGTATTTGCTATTACCTCCTACTTACCCTTCTACTTCTGGTTCCTCCATTTCTTGATATTTCCTTATATTATCTTTGCTGTTATCTATACTGCCTCTTGTGAGGTTAGGGGCTGAGGTTCAACCCTCCTCTGTGGTTTCAATGAGTACTATACCTTGTTAACCACCCTGCAAATTATCTACTTCATTGGTGTTGTTGCTATATACTTAGCCCTCCCCAAGGCCAGCTCCTGGAGTGTAATATCTAGGGGGGGTTCCCCTAGTTCTCTCTCTAGGGTTATCTTGGGGATTCTCTTATAAGTCCTTATAATTATCCTCATCCCCTTGTAGAGTATTTTCTCCAGAGAGGCAAGTATCTTAGCTAGGAGCTTTTACCTTGTTGCCCACTCTTGTACCTTATACAACACCATTAGCTTAATAACTACTGAGTATAGGAGCCTTGTATTCTTTGCTTTTAGCCCCCAACCTGATACCATGATCTTGCCTAGGCTTACTATAGTTGACTCTCCCTTCTGGATTATTTATATAATATAGGATATCTAGGTAAGTTTTGGGTTAACCCAAACCCCAAGGACTTGTATCTCCAGCTCCTTTGGTATGACTTACTAACTCCTAATCTTGACCCTTGCCTCCAGGTCCTCTTGGCTATGCTTTTTCTTCTTAGTAAAATGGATCAATTAGTATTTGTTGGAAGCAAAGATCATACTATAATGCCTTACCCACTCCTCACAATACTTATATATTGTGCTAAGTATATAGCAATTCTGTATAATTGATATCCCCCATGCTACCAGGTTTGTATTGTCCACAAACCTAAAGCTAACATAGTTCCCCTCTAGGTCTTGTATCTTCTCTAGGAGTTCTAATATAAAGAATAAGAACAAGATCAAGGATAACAAGGACCCTTATGGAATACTTGATACTATTTTTATGTAACGGGACATTGCACTATCCGCATTGTGGGCAACCAGAGTTGCGCCACTGGTACGCCTGGGCAGCCGAAGGATAATCCGAGTGATGATTATCCACCCCTGGGGCGGAAAATGGAGTTTACCAGAATTAAGCCCTGGGCTGATTCCTAGTATTGGCTCCCCAGCATACACGGCAACCTGACAGGACACCAGCACTATATATATAGTTCCTAGGTGAACCAGGATCAGGAAGATTAGAATATCCACCAGCTAGATTAATATATAGAAGACAATTCTAGGAACTATATATATAGTAGTATAAGTATTACCAAGAAGAGGCCTTATTCCTGAGACTCTTTATAGTTTGATAATAGTTAGATAATATCTATATTGTATTAAATAATCCTATTGCCTATATGACTCACCTATACCTTATACCTATTCCCCTTGTATTATCCTTATTGACAATCTAGAGATATACAACAATCCTCCCTCAACCCACAATATAGGGACCCTATTATATTTATCAAACCATAATAAAGGAACTATTGTTATTCAAAGAGTCACCTTAAGAACCCTCTCAATCCTACTAAAAATAAACAATATATTAACCTTATACTAACCTTATAAGTTTCTTGCAACTATATTATACACCAATAACACAACAACTTCTGGCTTTACTACTGACTAACCAACTAGCCTAACAACCAATATCCTTGTTAAACCTATTGTTTTTGATTTAGTTAAGGTATTTAGTTATATTAATCATTAATTATTAATATTCTAGCTCTCTAGAGCAACTACAGGTATAGATTAAGCCAAATACTAGAAGACCCTAGATAAACACAAACAAACCTTCAAGACCCTTGGTTTCAATAACTATATACCCCCTGGTTCCTAAATAATAATACCAGAACCCTAACCCTATATAGTTAAAACAATAATCCTAAATACTAGAGACTTACCTATTCTTAACATATATCTTACCACCATAACACAATCTTATAATTGACTCTATAATAATCAAGAAATAGACTCAGATTACCTTACTATAGTAAATAACTTCAAGGGAATTAAATTCAATCCCTCAAACATACCTAAGCTCAAGTTAGACTCTACCTTGCTGGAGTACCAGAACTAGCTATCACAACTAAAGTCTACTTTCAATGTAGACCCAGCTAAGTTCCTAACTAACAAGCATAAGATTATGTTTGCTAAGGCAACACTAGAGACAATATTGTAAATGACCTTCATGAGTATAGTATAAGCATAACCCTTGCTTTGCTCTTATTAGAGAAAATTCTCCTACTAAACCTAAGACATTATCTTATATAGAGATACCAATCACCTCAAGATAGCTGAAGAATTTATATATATATAGTAATATATAGATAAGGACCCCAATAAGTTTTACTTAAGGCTCCTTAACCTAGGCTTATAATCAAGTAAGGACCTTAACCTAGATAATATTAGATTATACTTGCTCCCCCTATTACATGAGAAGATCTACAAGCAAGACTACTTATATATAAATGTTCAGGAACTCATTGGTTATACAAGATATTTATAGTATATAATAACCCCTATAAAAATTAAACATAAGATATATATATTTTACAACAATCTTCTCCAAGAACAAAATATATACAAAGCAAGTATAGAAAAAATGAGCTAATCAACCCCCTCAAAAGGCATAAGTAACTCACCAAGCTCTTATATATGCCCCAGCTATAGATCTACCAACCAATCCCCAATATCCCCCAAAGAAAAACAATATCAGATGGATACTAGAGACTACTTCAAGTACAGTTTACCAAGATATATAGGAAGTGAATATAAAAACAAGTATAACCCTAATCTATTAGAATATACTTGCAGATATACAAGCAGTGGTAACACACCCAAGGTATAAGAGTATTGCTTATATAGCTACAAAGGAAAACCTTATACAAAAGTATAAGTTATGTAAGTTAAGGATACTACAGATAAATACCCAGAGGTGGATTATTATATCTCCAAAGACTCTGATAATAAGCCCCTATAAAAGAAGGTAAAAAACAAGTAGGGCTCTTTGTAAATATCTTCCCAAGATCTAAGCTATCAAGTAAACCAATCAACACACACTAGATTAATCACTTTTATATAGAGTCTACTATGAATATATAGGTAAAAGTCATATCCTCTTCATAATAAGCTCTTAAGAGACACACTCTTATTAGCATAGATACTTACTCTATGGTTGACCTTATTTTTATTTTGTTCATGAAATCACTAGGCCTCAAATCCTATACAAAGACTAAGTATAATCATATCACCCCCAAGATCAAAGGGATAGGGGAAACCTACCCTAGGATCTATAAATTCTATTATCTACAAATGATCCTTATAAATAAGTTCAACTATAAGATATATATAAAACACCTATTTCCTATAATCAATAAAGCTAAAATAGACAACCAAATCCTCTTTAAAAGACCTATACTCAAGGACTTGAGGATCAATATCCAAAATAATATTGACAACTAGGATTTCCAATACAAGCCCTAAGTCACTGTTCTCTTACCCAACAAGTTCACTATAAAAATCAACAAGTCCAGAGCATAAGTATTACAAGTACAATTATACCATAAACTCAACAATAACAATAATCTAATACCAATACCCCGGGCCAAGGACCTTGTAGGTATATTGTAACACCTATATAAGTACTTCAGCAAGTTCTTTGACCTTGTAAAAGTTACTAAATTATCTCCTTACTAAGTAATTAACTATATAATTAATCTAAAGCCAAGGATTAAGCCCCTATAGATAAAAATCTACAATATATCCTCTATAGAGCTTAAGGTACTCAAGGAATACCTAAATAACACCCTCTAGAAAGGCTAGATTCAAGAATTAAATAGTCTTATAGGTATCCCAATATTGTTTGTATTGTATAAGAGTGGTAAGCTATACTTATATATTAACTTCTAGAAACTCAACAATATCATAGTTAAGAATAGATATCCCTTACCTCTGATTAATAAGCTCCTAGACTACCTAAACAATTCCTTTATTTTCTCAAAAATCAATCTATATAATGTTTACCATAGGATATATATATAAGAAGGCAACAAGTGGAAGACAATATTTCAAATATATTATAATCATTATAAATGGCTTATACTACCTTTTAATCTTATTAACACTCTTACCTTATTCTAATTATATATATAACAAGCTTTAAGAGGATATCTAGATAATTTTTGTATCATTTACTTAAATAATATTTTGATCTTCTCTTATATCTCTAAGGAGTATATAAAGTACCTAGAACTCATTATTAAATACCTTATGATTGTTGAACTCTATGCTAACCCCATTAAATACAAGTTTTATAAGTTATAAATAGAATATCTTAGATTTATTATCAATATACAAGGAGTCTATATAGATCCTAAGTAAGTCAAAACTATCTTATAATAGCCTTAACTACAAAGCTATCAAGATATCTAAATCTTCTTAGGCTTTTGTAACTTTTATTGACATTTTATTTTCAATTTCGCTAGTATTATAAAGCCTTTACAAGACCTATTGCAAGGCCTAAAATAAGGTAGGAAACTAGGTAATATTACTAACAATGAGTAGCAAGAACCCTAGGATATAATATTTAATAATCTCATATAGGCATTCATCACTACACTAGTTCTTCACTATTATAACCCTATATACCCTATACACCTAGAGTTTGATGTATCTAGTATAGTTATTATAGATATACTATCCTAGAGAAGGAAAACTAGATAACACTTAATTATATATTATTCAAGGAAATTCACCACTACTAAGGCCTATTATCTAATTTACAACAAAGAGCTTATAATAATTATTCTAGGCTTCCAGTAATAGAGACCTTACCTAGAAGACACCAAGAATATAGAGATATAGTCTAATCATGAAAATCTAAAGTAATTCATGAACTAACTATACCTGAATGGATGGTAAGTATACTAGCTCCTTGCACTTGTGCTATATAATTTTATCATCCACTATTGCAAGGGATCATTGAACCTAGTTAATAGTCCCTCTCAAAGGCCTAACTATATAGATATCAAGGAATCCCTAGAAACTATTATTTCAAAGCTTATACCTATACTGAGAAACAAGCTTATAATTATATTATCCAGAGTATATATATAACCAGGTTATCAAGACCAAGAGACACAAGCACTATCAAACCAAACAACATCATGATTTTTTTCAGGTCAGCCCTGGGCACCCTGGGGAGCCCTGGGCTGTATGAGCTGAATAGCAAAACATTGA